>OV050032.1:181355662-181955662 GCA_920105625.2 Clusia tigrina
GAATTGAAATTTCATATTAACGCTTTCGGGGCGACGTTGTGTCTCGCATTTTTTGTGAAACGAACCCAAACGACACGATTTATCGCTATTAACTAAATTAGCAAAGACTTTAATGACAGAGATTAGCAGCCAAAAATGTGCGTTAGTAGACAGCGGAGTGTACTTACATATATGTGTGTACATATATGACCGAGGGCGGTCTGGAGTCTAGACCAACCATTCCAATTCCAACTGTTTCCACCTTCCAACAAACAAGGAATCCGCGGAATGTTTTCGTTGTGGCAGAAATGCCGCTATAATCGGATTGGTCGTTCGATTGATTCGCCATTCACTCGCCCCCTTCTCCCCCTTACCTTTCGGTGGCTATTATTGTTGGAGTGGTGTGAGATCCCCAAAATTATGTGCTCTGGTCATCACGTAGAAACGTATACTAACCGAACGGGAATGGCATCAAAAACCAGTGAAGAATCCGCCCTTAGACGGGTTAGACCGACTTCGACATACCCTTTATTCTTACATGTGCGAGCAAGAGAGATGATTTCGTCAATGAGTCTTAAAGGAGCTCAGTAATGAATATTTTTGAACGGTAGGCGTGGCAGTAGAATTACACCTCCCAGTTAGTACACTACTGAAACTACCAATATAGTTTAGTACCAAATTTTACGTTAGGAGCATATCCAAGGCAATTGTATGTAGGGTACTCAGAGTTGATTATAATGGAGAGAGGCGTGACCTTTATCTGATCGTTCCCAGCTCTTGGGAATGTCTTTGCAGCGGCAATATACTTATTCATATAAAATTTGGTCCAAGAATTTGGCATTAGCCTTAAGTTTTAAACATGTATCTATAAAGAGGACGTGGCTATCACAATGTCCCACCCATTTCTAGTTGGGTGGTTTATACTAGCACGCTGAACCTTCATGTTAAGTTTCGTGGATAGGGCCCCAGGAATGAATATTGGTTAATTGTGGGCGTGGCAGTATTAAAAATCAGCCCATATTTTGCAAGCCAGCTACCACGGACCTAATGTATACAGCTGCCAATTTGTATTCATATATCATCATTAGAAGCCTAGCGAGGGTAATTTTAAGTGGCGTTCATTATAGGGGAGGGAGGCGTGCCCTTTATCTGATCGACCCCATTTCTTGTGTATGGCTTTGTAGCGTCAATATACGCATTCGTATGGGTCGTAAGTTATAAAAGTGTGTCAATAGTAGGCGTGGCTGTTAAAATAACCGGCCCATTTTTGTGTGGTATTGAATGTAAGTACCCTTCTGTGAATCTTAGCAAAGTCCCAGATCGAAGTTCTTATGCCTCCATTCGCCTTAGAGAGTTCTCTTCAAAACATATTTTTTTTCGGATCAAATTGTCAGTTATAGCACTCAGAGACCATAAGACATCCAACCTGTAAAACAAGCAAGTTCTTGCTAGAGAGCCCAAACAGGAGAGTTGCAGATTTCCTTCTAACCAATTACGAAGGAAAGATCTTCGATCATTGGGGTAATCAAGAGGCATAATCCACGGGGCCATTCTATGGCGTCCACAAGCATCATCGAGAGTCCGAACTGGATCTCCTGTCTGGAGGAAGAACAGAATGGCATAGATTGGATCTCTGCGCTGGTCCCTCCTTTGCTACAATGAGAAGGCGCTTATTAGAGTCAGATGTGTTGGGAATGAACAATGTACATTCCGTAACCCTAGACAGACTTCTGAGATACATATGTATAAGATGCAAAGAAGTTTGAAAAGCTGTAACTGCCCTTTCACAATCCTCTATCTCCCCCTTCCCCCAAATATTTCAAGGCTTATACTACAATGGTCATTAAACGAACGGATAAAAAGTTCTGTTCAATAACGGAACATATTATGATCCCAAAACGATATTTTGACGGTAATTTTTAGATTATTATCTCAGACCGTGATAAATGGGACATTGGAAGACCTTGGGTCGATCCTAAAGGTTTAGAATGGTTCACAGATGAGTCAAAAACAAACACTGGAGTCGGCCCAATACCAGAATTTCAACACTAACTAGACAGGTGGCCTAGAGTCTTTCAGGCTGAAACTCAAGCAATTTCCATCTGAGCAAGGATAAATCTGAAAAGAGGCATCAAGGGCTCGCACATAGCTGCATTACAAGGATAAGCTGCATTACAAGGATTAGCTGCATTACAAGGATTAGCTGCATATTGTTTGGAATCGAAACTGGTAGAAGAATGCTTCAATCACCTACAATCTTTAGGTGCATTAACTAAGATTGCACTCTGCTGGGTCCCGGGTCAGTCCGGTATTGAAGGCAACGAAATTGCTGACTAACCAGCCAGGGACGGTTCCCCACCAAGTTCTAGAGCCATACTGTGGTATCAACTGGGCGGAGACTATATCAAGAGGAGACAACTGGGAACATAGTCTCAGAATGTCCCACTGGGAATGGATGCAAGGGCTTCACTACGCCATTTACCTGCAATAGGGAACTGTGCAATATGTGCAAAGGAGGCATAAGGAAAATAGAGGGTTTCATCAATTTATAATGGTCCTAGTGATGGATCCATAAATCAGGCTCCTCTCGCTACTGCCAAGTACTCCAGTCAGCTCCACTTGACTCTCAATTCTTGGTGAGTTGTCCAGTTACTTCAAAAATAAATGCTATGGCTGAGGTGCTCACTAAGTACCAAAATATCCATGTTCCTTGAGTGAAAAAATTGTGATAATTTGCAAAAAAAAATTTTTTATAATTTTTTTTTTTTTTTATATATATTTATTTATTATTTATTGTGTTTAATTAAATTTTGTGTGTTTTCCTGTGTTGTTTGTTCTCTTTTAACCTCGTCCTCGCCCTCGCCGTCGTCGTCTTCGTCGGTGTCGGTGTGGTCGTCATCGTCGTCATCGTCGTCGTCCTTCGTTGGTCCTCTCCACTGAGACAGACATAATTGGGGTCGGGACCTTGATGTGTTGGTCCCTACCAAATGTGCCTGCCTCAGGTGGCCGCTGTATCGAAGAGGTCTCCAGTCTCTAGTGTATTGTGTGCCTGCTCCGGGATTCGAACCCGGGACGACAGGCACACGGCTCAGCGGACCAACTAACTGAGCCACAGCGGCCACGAAAATCAGCTCGTCGAAACTGTTACAAAGGGTTTTGAAATGTACGTCAGGGAAATAAACTGACAGGGAACCCGATATATATACTATATATAGAAATTCAATTAAAAATAACCCAATTAAATTTGGAGAAGTGCTCGTGCCCTGAAGAAGAAGCCACTTAAATGCCAAATTCACAGGATTTCCGCACAAAGGACATTTTTGAAAAAGGAAAAATTCTGCTTTCATGGTAAAAGCAACAAAAAATGAAACGGTCTCACCAAATAATTCAAAAGAATTTCAAATCAGTCGGTTTTGGCCGGATTTGAACCCAGATCGACTGTGTCTCAATATTTTTCGTGTTCTTCGAAATGAAAGTGCGAATGTTTCGTTTGTCGGCGAAGTCTTTTACGGTAGCTTCGACATTTTTCGGTACAAACATAGTGGTCTTTCCCTCTGATATTCTGGTAAAAATTTCTCCACATAAACATCAAAAGACCCCCAGAACATGGTTCTGTGCTACTCATAATTATTACTTGCTCTAGAACTCTCATCAATTACAAACAACTTGGAATGCAAATGGGCTCCTACAGCACCAAAGGGAACTCTTGTGACCTGCTGCTCATATCTGAAACCCACTTTACCAGTAGAGCTGCTTGAAAATCCCGAAATATAAAGTGTACCACACAAATCATCCAGATCCAGGCGGATCAGCCGCCAATCTTAAAAACCAACCACTCCTGGTATAGAACTAATGCAGACAAAGCCAGAGGTCTGACTAAATACTTTGAATGGGAACGGTGGGGAGATCCGAAGTTACTTCTTGGGGACTTGGTGAAAACTTTCTTCACTGACGCTTCCAAAATCGAAAAGGTAACTGGAGTGCATATTAGGGTCAGATGCATTGGTAATGGACAATATGGATTCCTTATACCTGGACAGTCCTCTGAGTTTCATAAAAGAGTCAAAGAAGTTCTTAAAAGGCGTAACTTTCCTTTCATAATCGTCTATCTAACACCACTGGCGGGTATGGAAAATATACTTTACTCGTTCACTCTTGATCAGCGCCACAAAAAACTGGAAATATGTCAAATAACTCAATTCTAGCGACCAGTTTACATCGCCGTCCCATCAAAGTTTGGCGAAACTACTCATCTAGGGAACTCTTCATCTTATTAAGCGTTTATGGCTACATTTAGCTTCGTCTCATTGCATATAAGAATATTCAATAAGACATAAGGATCAGGATAGTGGAGCTGTTTTCATTTTTCTAAAAGGTACTCCTCACAAAATATCTTGCATAAGTAGGTGTAATTTGGGGTTCGTGGCAGGGAAATATGATAAACATCACTCATAAGAATTTATATACCAGGTCCTCCCAGTGCTCCTTGACAGAACTTCCATTTAACATCTAAGTGCATGTCACTGTGACCTCCCCATAATCTTTTCTTTATATCAGTACCCTTTCCATCGGTGTGGATAATGTGGTTTCATCCTCAACACTTTCAAGTGACTATTCTAGACACTCCATCGTTTTCTCCGGCGTTAAGAGAGGTTGTGGTATCAAAACGTCGCTAAGGCGATAATTGTGATCCATGTGAGGACTGACTTGGATCAGCCACTGAAACCAACCAACCAACCATTATAGACAATAGTTGGTGTCTGTTTTTTGGTATGCATCTCTTCCTCATAACTATGGCATAAACATGATACCGTCATGAATATCCTAACGAAACGCTGCACACTGGATACTCATGGTAGAAGGCTGGGAATTGCCTCAAATTACTGTTGCAGGAGTTGCTTGGTACATCTTAATACCATCTAAAAGTATATATCAAGACCATATAGAAGTACATGATAAGAGCATCTGAAAGTACATACGTCTTAAAACCATCTGAAAGTACATCTTAAGACCATCTGAAAGTACATCTTAAGACCATCTAAAAGTATATATCAAGACCATATAGAAGTACATCATAAGACCATCTGAAAGTACATACGTCTTAAGACCATCTGAAAGTACATCTTAAGACCATATAAACATATATCTTAAGACCACGTGGAACACCATATAAAAGTTCATCTTAAGACCATCTGAAAGTACATCTTAATACCATCTAAAAGTATATATCAAGACCATATAGAAGTACATCATAAGACCATCTGAAAGTACATACGTCTTAAGACCATCTGAAAGTACATCTTAAGACCATATAAACATATATCTTGAGACCACGTGGAACACCATCTAAAAGTGCATCTTAATACCATCTGAAAGTACATCTTTAGACCATCTGAAAGTACATCTTAAAACCATCTAAGAGTATATCTTGAGACCATATAAAAGTATATCTTCAGACCATCTTAAATTACATCTTAAGACCATCTAAAAGTATATATCAAGACCATATAGAAGTACATCATAAGACCATCTGAAAGTACATACGTCTTAAGACCATCTGAAAGTACATCTTAAGACCATATAAACATATATCTTAAGACCACGTGGAACACCATATAAAAGTTCATCTTAAGACCATCTAAAAGTATATATCAAGACCATATAGAAGTACATCATAAGACCATCTGAAAGTACATATGTACGTCTTAAGACCATCTGAAAGTACATCTTAAGACCATCTAAAATTATATATCAAGACCATATAGAAGTACATCATAAGACCATCTGAAAGTACATACGTCTTAAGACCATCTGAAAGTACATCTTAAGACCATATAAACATATATCTTGAGACCACGTGGAACACCATATAAAAGTGCATCTTAATACCATCTGAAAGTACATCTTTAGACCATCTGAAAGTACATCTTAAAACCATCTAAAAGTATATCTTGAGACCATATAAAAGTATATCTTCAGACCATCTTACATTACATCTTAAGACCATCTAAAAGTATATCTTAAGACCATATAAGAATTGTCTTGAGACCCAACATAATAGTGTTCGGCTCATTTGTAATCATATTGTAGAATTATATATAAAGGTGGGCGTGGCTGTTTGAAAATTTTTCATAAATCATTCAATACTTAGACATACTATATATCTAAGCTATATATTCATATACCAGTATATTATTTATTTATTTTAAAATTGTAGAGATTTCAAGGGAAGAATAGCCGCCAATTGTGGGTGTGGCACAACAATTCTCCCGCCCCATTTTACAGTAGATCTTTTTATAGTATTATAATTCGGTCGGACATTCGAGTTATGCCTCCATTTATGAATATTTGTTTGTTTTGTGGGCGTGGCAGTGATGTTTTCTCTATACTCTGCATAAGTCCATACAGTCTTCCTCTTGATTCTTCCTATTCAATTTCCTTAGTAAACCTTTTTATCACCGATATATATCAAAGCGTTCATGTTTGAAATTCTGGGATTATGAATGGAGGTCTCGATCTTGGTAGACGGATCCAGCACAAGTTTTGTATAGACCCTACTGTCACCTTACAATGTGAAAATATGTGTATAAGGTCCAAATGTGTTCTGCAACCATCTCTTATAATTGCTGAGCGGGGTTCAGACTTGATTGGTTTGGAATGTCGGAACTTTCACGCCCTTCCTTTGGAAGACCACGTGGCAAATGAGATAACTGGAAAAATGAGTTAGAGACAAAGCGTTATTATCCCTGGGAGGGTGATAAATTGAAAACAAATAAACCATTTCGTCAGATTATAGTGGTCCTAGTGATGGATCCATAAAACAGGCTCCTCTCGCTACTGCCCAGTACTCCAGTCAACTTCATTTGAGTCTCAATTCTTGGTGAGTTGTCCAGTTACTGCAAAAGTAAATGTTGTCTTATGGCTGAGGTGCTCACTAAGTACCAAAATATCCATGTTCCTTGAGACCGGGTCGTGAAAAATTGTGATAATTTGCAAAAAAAAAAAAAAATTTTATAAATAAAAATTTTTTTTTTATATTCTTTTTTTTATTATTTATTTATTTATTTATTATTTATTATGTTTACATTTTGTGTATTATAGTTGCTCGTCCTCGCCCTCGTCGTCGTCGGTGTCGATGTGATCGCCATCGTCATCCTCCTTCGTTGGTCCTCTCCACTAAGACAGACATAATTGGGGTCGGGACCTTGATGTGTTGGTCCCTACCAAATGTGCCTGCCTCAGGTGGCCGCTGTATCGAAGAGGTCTCCAGTCTCTAGTGTATTGTGTGCCTGCTCCGGGATTCGAACCCGGGACGACAGGCACACGGCTCAGCGGACCAACTAACTGAGCCACAGCGGTCACGAAAATCAGCTCGTCGAAACTGTTACAAAGGGTTTTGAAATGTACGTCAGGGAAATAAACTGACAGGGAACCCGATATATATACTATATATAGAAATTCAATTAAAAATAACCCAATCAAATTTGGAGAAGTGCTCGTGCCCTGAAGAAGAAGCCACTGAAATGCCAAATTCACAGGATTTCCGCACAAAGGACATTTTTGAAAAAGGAAAAATTCTGCTTTCATGGTAAAAGCAACAAAAAATGAAACGGTCTCACCAAATAATTCAAAAGAATTTCAAATCAGTCGGTTTTGGCCGGATTTGAACCCAGATCGATTGTGTCTCAATATTTTTCGTGTTCTTCGAAATGAAAGTGCGAATGTTTCGTTTGTCGGCGAAGTCTTTTACGGTAGCTTCGACATTTTTCGGTACAAAAATAGTGGTCCTTCCCTCTGATATTCTGGTAAAAATTTCTCCACATAAACATCAAAAGACCCCCAGAACATGGTTCTGTGCTACCCGTAATTACTACTTGCTCTAGAACTCTCATCAATTATAAACAACTTGGAATGCAAATGGGCCCCTACAGCACCAAAGGGAACTCTTGTGACCTGCTGCTCATATCTGAAACCCACTTTACCAGTAGAGCTGCTTGAAAATCCCGAAATATAAAGTGTACCACACAAACCATCCAGATCCAGGCGGATCAGCTACCCGCCTGTCTTAAAAACCAACAACTCCTGGTATAGAACTTACGCAGACGAAGCCAGAGGTCTGACTAAATACTTTGAAAGGGAGCAATGGAGAGATCCAGAGTTACTTCTTGGGTGCCTGGCGAAAAATTTCTACACTCGCAGCTCCAAAACCGAAAAGGGAACTGGGGCTGACTGGCATCTGAATGAAATTACAGATGCTTCTTGGGTATGGGAAGTATGCCAACGGTATTCCAATCGGAAGTGTTTGCTATAATGAACGTAGGAGAATGTGGTAATTGGGAAGAAAGAGATCAAAGTCTTTAGTGACAGTCTGGATGCACTGAAGGCCCTGGAAAGCGCGTTGACTACTTACAAAATTGTCCAAGAATGTAAGTCGAGACTTAACTCCATCGCAAGGTGGGATTCACTTGAACTTATTTGTGTTCCAGGACATTGTGATGTACGGTAGCTGAACTAGCCAACTGTTGATCTGCGGATACTCCAATGAGGCCAGAGCCATTTATCGGTATGAGTTTAGCAGGGACTATTGATTGGATCAAGAGCCATGTGAATAATATTTGCAGGGACCGATGGTGCAGTTCAGTTATTTGAAAACAAAAATGATGGTGACGATGATGGTGATGATGATTGTGACGATGATGGTGATGATGATGGTGATGATGATGGTGATGATGATGATGATGATGGTGGTGATGGTGATGATGACGACGACGACGATGATGATGATGATGTTAATCATGATGATGATGATGATGATGATGGTGATGATGATGATGATGATGATGATGATGATGATGATGATGATGATGATGATGATGATAATGATGATGGTGATTATGATGATGATGATGATGATGATGATGATGATGATGATATGATGATGATGATGATGATGATGATGATGATGATGATGATGATGATGATGATGATGATGATGATGATGATTATGGTGATGATGATGATGATGGTGATGGTGATGATGATGATGGTGATGGTGATGGTGATGGTGATGGTGATGGTGATGGTGATGGTGATGGTGATGGTGATGGTGATGGTGATGGTGATGACGATGACCACCTATGGCATATGACGTAGATAGAGTAACGCGATTCAACTTCATTTGTGGTTCTCACTATATCTCTGACTATAATCCAAAGTTGACTTGGAAGTGGAAATTCACAAATTTTCCCCATTTTTCACAATGATAACTTAATGGATCCTTTGTTTTCTTCTTCATTTTCACAATATTTGATTCCGCTATGAATGGATGGTTAGTTTTCCCCCGTATTGCTATTACTGGGCGTGGCAACAAGAACTAAATGTAGCTAACAAACTGCACCATCACCAGCAACAGGGACTTTAGGTCCCAGTAAATAAAAGACCGTCTGGGCGTCTCTGTGCAGAGGTCAATATTTCTAGAACCTCACCTAGTTTTTTCCCAATTTTTCTGTCACTCTCACTTCATTCCGTGGGTGGTCTTCTGGTAATATAAACATTTTTCAATACCTCGTCACACTAAAAATTCGCTGCCCGAGTTCCTGCAGATTCAGCACTTTGAAGCTCACACCAGATAACAACCCCCTTTTTGCTGCCTATTCATTTGATTGACCAGTTTTATTGCGTTAATCCCCTGACCGCAAATATTTTTCTTGGGAATCCCAGGTTACGAATAAAGCGCTGATCCCACAAACGGACTCCACTCCGGAGGTGACGACGAGCAAAAATCTACACACTGATACAGTGCTGTGCAAAAGAGTAGCAACCAAAATCAAGCCAAAATTAACTTCTGTAAATCTATTCGCTTAATAACAACTCGAGGGGGACTTCTGTTCGTAATTCCTTATGTGTGCTTGCCGGGGTAATGCTGCTTCTATCTCACAGGACTTGGCAAGTAGAATCTTTCAATATAGGAATAGAATATCGCTGAAAGATCGGAAATATTTTCACGTGGTAGCTTGGAAAAATACAGAAGAAAGGTGGAAATTTCGAATGGTACTCTCCGGTTCATAATGTGGTGCAATTGTGAAAAGTCACCAATGAATTGAGTGTCCTGTCAGAGAGAAACCTGACCTTAGTTCTGTTGCAAGAAGTGCAAATAATTCACAGAGCATACGTAGAATATCTGATGACACTCCTCGTGAAAATTAACCAGTCACTATGGTCACTTGTGGAATGTTGGTGCTGTGCGGAAAAGTTGGTGGTATACGGAATTGTAGAGGATTGAGGTGAAAAGCCGATATACCAAATGAGTAGACTTTATTTGGTCTTTGGGGCATGAAACAAATGCAAAAGATCCATCAAAATTTATTTAAAGTTAGGAAAGCGCACTCTCGGACAAAAGCTGACTAAATTAGTGCCTGATTCCAGGCACTTCAAATGAGTTCAACAAATACACAGAGTTTTTAGACCATTCTTATACGAGGGTGAGTCAATAAGTGCCTGAAAATTACAACAGATGGCGTGGCCACCTCATATCCAACCACAAATTATCCTAATTTTCCGACTGATCTGTCAAATAGTTTGGTTGTAACAGCCACTTGAAACAGGTGCCCATTAGCACGGTACAAAGTGAATTTCCTGTGCTCATTAAACACGCAAACCAAATAAAAGCTTGAAAGGAGCTCTTCACCATCGATTAGAGCCATCCACCACGGGTCTACTCAATTTCGGTGCGGTCGTACCAGCAGAAGCGACGCCGAACACACCAGCGACAAGTTACGAATTGCTCCCTCATCCAGCATATTTTCCAGATTTAGCCCCCTGCGACTATTTCCTGTTTCCAAATATGAGGAATTGACTCGGGGGCGAAGGGATTTGGGTCGAATGGAGAGGTCATCGATTAAGCCAACTCCTATTTTGAGGACCTCGACAAATCGTATTTGGAGGGCATCAAAAATTTGGAGAAACGTTGAATGAAGTGTATCGAGTTAAAAGGAGACTATGTTGAAAAAAAAAGTTGTTGGTCCGAATAGTGTTCCTTATTTCAATTTTCAGGGACTTATTGACCCACCCTCATAGCATTCGAATAGAAATATTCAAGTTTCAGCTTCGAGTTCAATGGAAATCGTAAACATAAAAAACCGAGGAAATATTTACATTAATTTTATTGGAATTTTATAAGTACATATATACATACATACATATGTATGTGTGTATATGCCCAGATTTATTTTTTATTTTATTAATTATTATAATTATATTTAATATTTTTTTTTGTAATTTTCATAATAAATAAATATGTCCATATACTTACATATTTATATACTAAATATTAAAAAAAATAATGTACTATAAATTACACTGAAATTCATGAGAATAATGTCGGAAAGTTCGTTGAGCCTGAAATGGTTGTTATTGTTTTTCACATTAGTGTACTTATGCACGTGCATAGTTATCTGCATACATATACTCGTACATACATATATAATTTACATTCCACTGTCTGTATGTAATATGAACAGCAAAACAAAAACAAATTTAGGATTTTTGGAGCTTTGTTTTGTTTTTTTTTGCATTTGAGCTAATTTTTTTGTTTGTTTGTATTTTTTTGTTGTCTTTTTTTGTGATTGTTGCATTTTATGTGGAAAGTGGTCGCATATCGCTTTTCCCTCCACAGCTAAGATGATTCAGTTTCTCATTACTACATATTTTAATGTTTTGTTTTCTATGCATCCCGCTCGCACACACGCCACTG
Source organism: Clusia tigrina (assembly GCA_920105625.2). Classification (NCBI taxonomy): domain Eukaryota; kingdom Metazoa; phylum Arthropoda; class Insecta; order Diptera; family Clusiidae; genus Clusia; species Clusia tigrina. Next base: position 181,367,394 of record OV050032.1, read on the forward strand.
GACTGGCTGCGTGCCGATGTGTGCTCGTTCAACACAACTTCCGTTTGCGCTAAACGAAAATACAAAAACGAAATAGTGCAAATCGCACAATAGCTGAGGTAGCGACGAAATGAAATTAAAACGAAACTACAGCTACAGCGAAGTATGTGTGCATATAAACGAAAACAAACCAAGCCAAGCCAAGCCAAGCCAAGCGCAGAAGCAATTGCTGTGCGGTACGGTGCTATGCTGTGCTGAGCCGAGGCGTGTTGTGTGTGAGTGTGGTTGTATGGGCAGCAGAAATCAGTGAGAAATGGAACTCTGTGCTGCGAGAGAACGATGCAACTGATAAATTGTTTGTATGAGGAAGTACTGCTCTCTTTAGAGCATTTTTGTTATTATGTATTCTCATATAATTAGGAGTTTTAATTAATATGTTAGGTATTTCCAATGACATCGATACTGGCAATATTCCATGCATAATTATAAACACATTCCAACTAGAAAAATGTATAATTGCATATATCAATAGGTGTGTGAGTGTGTGTGTGTTTATGTGTGCTTGTTTGTTGGGTATACAGAAACCGAATGGATCGGGACAGATAACATTACAAGTGTCGTAATACAGAAAAATGTTGTAATTTTGTTTTGTTTTTGTTAGTAAGAAAATCATTAAAAACAAATACAACATACACATCCATATTTACATATTGTATGTGGTGAAAAATGATATGCATATTTGGTTAATTATGCATACATACATATTTGGTTTTAGAATACCCCAAAATTAAAACGCCCCCACTTCGTGATTCATTGTCTATTAAATAAGCGCAATTTTGATGACGAATTTGTTTACCAAAATATTTCATACGAAATTAGAACCGCAGAATAAAATAGTCATTTTAAATTGAGTTGCACTGCAATCACACATCTGAAAAAATGCATATACATACATACATACATACATTCATCTATGTATGTATATATGGATATGTGTATGATTGTGCATATTTTTCGATACGCACTCACTCACCAATTTAAATGGAACAAGTGTGTCATCATCATCATGCATCTAGAGAATGTTAAAAATGCATATACAATATGTATGGAAGTATATAACAAAAATGCATGTATTTACGTAAGCGTGTATGTAAATAAATAAATTTTTGTAAATATAAAAAACAACGAAGCGAAAACCATGCACAACAACACCACGGCCTGCGGCGGCATCAACGATTTACGATTCCAAAATATTTACAAACAAATAACGGAACAACAACAGCAGCAGCAGAAAGCAGCATCATTGGTGCTGCAAAATTATTTATTTTGTTGGTTGCATATGTGTGTCTGCGAGAGTGTGCGTATGTACCTGACTGTGAATGCCAGAATGCACGACTGTGTATGAGAGGTGGTGGATCTGTACTCGTTTTCTCGAAGTTCGTCCGCTTGTTCACAACTGCATTCCACAAGCAATTTTGCGTTCCACTCATTAACGCAGCGCCGCACAGCAGAACAGAACACACAGGTATCGTAGGGAATTTCCCCTGCATGTTTCGCGCGCTTTTTTCAAAATGAATCAAAATATAGAATTTGGTGTACTCGCACGCACAAAAGGCATTGACTTGGGTTCTGCTGCTTATTTACTAGGGTATGTCACACTCTTCTACCACATTCTTAACCACCGATATTCTCGCACTCTCTTTTTCTTTAGCAAAGAGCATGGTAAAAGATAAGGGGATGAACAAAGGAAATAAATTTTCATTCAAAAAGAATTGTGTATGAAAATCCTAGAAGAGATCAAATATTTATGAATAAGTTTCAGAATGCCTTTTAGATATATATGTAGTTCTATATTTTGGTTATGTATTTATATATTTTTGATATATACTTATATATTTTGGATATATATTTATATATTTTGCTTATAGATTTATATATTTTGGATATATCTATATATTTTGGATATATATTTATATATTTGGGCTATACATATATTTTTTATATTTTGGATTTATATTTACATATGTATGTATTTTCGATAATATTTGAATATTGTTTTTGCTTGATGCCAATAGATGGCTTGAAATTTAAAACTGAAGATAATACAACAAGAGGCAATCGATTAGAATTCCGGTGGCGAGTCACTAGATAAGAGTGTTACTTCTAGAGGGTTTGGGGCCCCGTAAGAACTAATGACTATAGACTTAGTTTACATTACATACTTATGAGAGTTTAAAACAGCAAAAAACAGATCCGTTTAGAAATACACCCATAAAAAAATTATTTATATACAGTGGATGAAACGCATAATCGGACAACGATAGCAGTACACTCTTGACCACGCTTTTCGTATGATCTGTTTATTTCATCACATTACTATCACTGTAAATATGAACACCATTACTTAGTAAATGAAGATACCTTTCCTTTTATGTTCCTTGCCGTCTCATTCTACAACTTCGTCGACCTTTAGATAATCTCCCGGCCTGCAGTTCGTTTTCTCAAGCTGCATACACACGAGGCAACCGTCGAAGCAATATGCCTTGGTTGCAGCAACGGTTGCCTCGCGTGTATGCAGCATTACAGTCAACTTCACAGACCTGGTAATCAGCCATTATTATTAAATTTGAAATTTGTTGTCCTTTCACCAAAACTCGTCGTAGACAAAACTTATGGACTGACGTTCCTCATGAATTCATGATAATACCATTCTACGAATTTCGTATTTACGGTCTCTGCCAAAACTTTCGTAGCTTCCACGAAAATCTAATTTACGCTGGATTATCTGTGGTGGGAGTGAATATAAGCCCACAGTTTTAAGGCTAGCACAATTGTGCAAATGTGGGCAGGCTTACTGAGAGTAAGAATAACTGATAAAACAGACGGTATAGCTATAAACACACATTTGAACAGTTTTTTTTGACTTATTATATACACGTACATAAATATACGTACATATGCATATTTTGTTATGTTTATCATATCTTGGTTAACGAAAGATTTTAATAGAATAGAGACATTCAGGGGAAATAAAGACAAAAACAAAACAAATATTTAATATTTATACTATATTTAAAGCAAAGAAAGCAAACAGCTTTTTTTGCAAGAGCACAAACAGAACACATTTTGGAGGGAACATGACCAAAGTTGTTTCATTTTTAACAATAATTTATATTAGTGGAAAAATTTAAAATAGTTATTTGTCAGAGAAATTTAAAAATATGTATTAGTTTATTTTCGAATCCTGCCTCGGGCTTGGTCTCAAAAATGCTTATTTCTAAAAAAATCTTTTACTCTTCGAGTCGAAAGCCTATTAGCTAATATTTATTTATTTAAACCTAAGATGGGACTTTTTGATACGTTAATTAATAAAGATTCGCGTCATTGATACGACAAAGAAGTGCCTTCTGGGGTTAAAAGGACTAATCACAATGATAAATTATCATAACTAATTGAAAAGAAAGTGTTATAGCTATCAGGGCCTATCAGTAGATAGTACTCATTCCCCAACCCTTGGCAGTTATACAAAATAATCTGAATTGTGTTGCCATATGCATATATACTATATATACATATATAAACTTCCATTAGTATCTGCCTCGCCCCTTTTTTTTATCCAATTGCATATGCACTTTTCACTGCCTCACACACATGCTTGCATATTCGAAGGACCGGCCACCTTATCGTCCCTCCATTGCGGTCAACACAATATCAACAGCGCTGCTCTGAGAGCCATCGTAACTGAGTTTTGTATTTGTAATACAGCGTCTGACATGCCACAATGGATTTTATTCATGGAAAGCCCTATTAAAAATTTGGATTTCCCCTACGTGTATATGTTTTACAGTTTCATTTCCACGAATTCCGCGCATTTGTGGCTACATTTGTTGGTTGTTTCATTTGAATTACGTTCCAACTTTGGCTGATTCCAATACAAATACTAATACCAACGCAAATATACGAACGGCAGACGCAGTTACAGTGCGCTGTTGCTGTTGGTGTTTCTGTGGCTGTTTGAAATTAAATGGCAGTTTGTTTTGAAGCTTTGTACTGTTTTGACATGTAGGTCGGGTCGTGAAAAGCAGGAATAACGCGCGCCAAACTTGTAAGAAAAATTTGTGTTTTTGTACTTAGTACAGAAATTGCGCAAAAAAGTTTCTCAAACTAGAAAACTAAAATCAATTAATTTTTTTTGCAATTACAATTAAACAGTAAAAATTTAAAAACGGATTCTAATTTTTTTTCTTTATGATAAAAATAACCAAAACAAAGTTACGTTGCTCAAATTACATTAAAAGAAAATAAACTTAAAAACAATATAAAATTTTAATAAGTTAATGGGAAAGCAAAAATTTGCAAAATAAAAACAAAGCAGAAATTCATGCAACAAAAAACACTTCGCAGAGCAGCAGAAGCACACAATTCAGTGGTGAAAACGCGCAATCAACGAGAAAACAAAAACCCATAACAACAACAACAACGACAATAGAAGCAACAACAAAGTAATAATAAAACAACAAGAGAAAATCATATAATAAAAACAACTTTGGCAATTGTGAAATTAAAACAAGTTCACAAAAATAGCAGAAAAATTGAAAAAAAAACAAAACAAACAAACAATAATATTTAGACAGAAAGAAATTAAAAATTAAATTAATTTTAATAACAACGTGAATTCGTATTTAAATTCTCCAATGTTGCCCCACAACGTTGAACATTAAAAATTCGGCTGCTTTCCTGCACAAACGGTGGAAAATTCCAGTCTGTGTGTGTGTTTTTCTTTTTATTACACATTTCTCTTGGGGCATTGGTGTTGTTTCGTTTTTTTCGAGCAACTCCACGTTACCCAAAAAAAGGCCTTCCTCATGAAATGCAAAAGCTGGTCGAATAAAATCAACAATTTTGTTGTCCGCCGATTGAAGTCCATTAAGGTAACTAAATAAATAAAACTCCAATATAGTAAATAAGTTTTTTAAATAATTATTTTCATAAAAATTATTCCAACGAAAACAACAATATACAATATACAACACATTTTTGAAAATTGAGAGAGAGAGAGGGGAACCTTTGGAAATACTCTGAAAAAAACCTGGTAAATTTTCCAGACCCTTCAAGAGTGCCAAAACATAATTTTTAGTGGAGAAAAGTTTTGGAAAGTTTTTTTATCTTTATATTTTTATTTTTTATGTTTTTGTGTTAAACATATAATAAAATACATACAAAAACTTGAGCTCTTGTAAATTTGAAATTATGAAAAAATTTATTACAATTTTTTTCTTTTTGCTGACATTAAAATATTTATTTATTGAAAAAAAATATATATACATATATAAATAAATAAAATTGCTATTTAAACATTTATTGTATTGTAAAATGATAAATTTTTAATATATATATATACAGTTTATTTAATTAAATTAAAATATTTATGTACTTATTTGTTCATTTAAAAATGAAAAAATAGAAATAAATAATTTAATAAAAAGATTATAATAATAGATTATAATATAAATAAATAGATATTTTAATTTAATTAGGTAAAATATATATATAAAATGGGTTTATATATATATATATATATATATATATATATATATATATATATATATAAACCCATTTTATATATATATTTTACCTAATTAAATTAAAATATCTATTTGTTTATAAAAAATAAATAGATAATTATATATAACATTTATTGCGTTATAAAATTATCAATATTTTATTATATGTACATAAAAAAACTTAGATATTTATATATTTTTATTAAATAAAATACTATTTCTTAAAATTTTGAGGGTACTTTCATATATATTTGCATATTTTTATAACTAACTATGAAAAATTAAATATCTATTAACTAAGAAAAACTTGAAATTGGTATAAATAAAATAAATTAGCAAATAAAAAAAAATACCAAATATTCAGGTCATTGCCATTAGTCCGTAAAACAACAAAGCAGCTAAAAACCAAAACCAATTGAGCTAAATGCCAAAAACAGCTAACAAGAAAAAGTTGTACATTTTATTTATTTATTTTGTGTGTTTTTTTTTTTTTTTTTTGTTATACATATTACAAAAACATTTTGTAAATATTTTTATTATTAATATACAGTAATAAATCTTTCCAATAGGGTCACTTGACTTAAGTTGTTTTTGTTTTCAATATAAATGAGTTTCGTACATTTTGTTTTTATTTCTTCCTTCTCTCTCTCTTTCAACTCTTTCTGTCTGAGAAAATCAGCCTCCTTGCAGCCAGGCATTTCGTTCGCGACTTTATTGCGTTAGCGCTGTTAGCAAAACCTAACCAAGCACAGAAAAACAGCACAATAGGCGCAAAAAAAAAAATCACTCAACTTGTAAGAACGTCGCCATGTAACCTCCCTCCCCTCCCCCTATCCATCGATTGAAAATTGTGTGTTTGAGTGTGCAGTTTGGGTATTACATTTTTCTAACATACATACACATTTACGGCATTATTTTGTATGTTGCATGTATGTGCTTCTGTCTACGTTTTCTGCAGAGGGGCGCATCTGTGAAAATGAAAATTACATATTTTGTTTTGTTTCCAGCTATTCTCATGTGTCTTAACCGCCGCTGACTCCTTTCTCAATTTTGCGGTTGTGTGTCGGTCGTACTACTTCTCGTACACACCTCGGTACAATACGATGGCGGCATTGACCGACCGACTCAGACTTCTCCTCTCAGCCTTACTCACTTACATTTGTTTTTGCGCCAGCCTCGGTAGCCTTTCAACTTTTTGTGGTGTTGTTGTTGTTCTTCGTATTATTGGGGTATGTTACGTACGGTGTAGTACTCTTTTCGGCTAAGGCCAGAGTGGAGGGGTTTTTTCGGTGGCTTTGTAGTAGTTGAGGCCAGAGTAGTAGGCTAGCTAGCAGTGGAGTGCTATTTGATTCCTCACATAACCCATCTGTTATTGTGGGGGGATATTACGTGACTGGTATTTCTTGAACAATTTGTTTCATAGTTTTTTTGACTTACCCATGGCGTTTATTATACAATTCCAAAACAAGAAATATATTATAGACATTAAAGAAGAAAGTAGGTATATTTTTATAGTAATATTATTACCATAGAATAATCCAATTGGTAGGGTAAAATTATTACCATAGAAGGAAGAGTCCAAGGCTAGTTATGGGTAAATTTTTATTATAGAATTATGACCATAGAGCAGTTCAAGGAGTGTTTTAATTGTTAAACATTCCAAGAGTGGAGTGTGTCCAATTGTTCTACTTCAAATTTTTACATTCAAAATTTTGGTTGTAAAATCGAAGACTTGAACTTATTTTCTCAGTTTGAATTGGCCATTAGGTCAGTCTATATTATGATATCCACATTTTTGATTTTTCTACTGAAAAATCATTGTTTATTCTAAATTGCAGTGAGTTTCTATTATTCAATAAAAATTGTGTTCATTGTTGTAAAGAAGATGCATTCTGTTCTACAATTGAAATCTTCTTCATTCTATTCTGATTGAGCTTGTTTACTATTTTGCATATTAAATATGTTTACAATGCCATGTGTGAATTAAATAAAGTGTTATTGAATATAAATAAAATATTGCAAAAAATACGATTTAATAATAAATGCATGCAAATTGCACGGAAGGCCATTGCGTGACCTTAATATCACTAGTGTGTACTATATATAATATATATACATATATTTTTTTAAGTGTATAACAGAGGGGTTAAAGACAAGTGCGTACTTGTGGGTGGTGTTTTGGGAAACGAACACATCGAGAAGCGAATACTTTGTTTACCAAAAATAGTATACACCGGTTTAAATATAATCAAGTTTTTATTTTCTGTCTGCGCCATTTTGTACGTAAAACAGTGGACACCAATCTTGGGTAGTGGTGGTGGTACGTTTAGTACACCAGCATATTAGCGGGTAGTTAGTAGCATTCAGTAATATAAAATCTAATAATTATATTAATAAATAAGGTAACTTAATGTCCGCAAATTTGAGTAAATGCATTGTTGGGTAGGCTTTGATCATTTTGGGGGGAAAGGTTGTGTGAATAACTTCTTTTTATTACTCAGTAAGGTGTCTTTCTAGTGGGGGGGACAGTATTTCATTTCGTAATAGTAGTACATCATGGGAGGAAAATCGAAATATATTATATATATATATTTTTTTATTAAATAATATCTTAATTATTATCTTTCAATGAAGGAGGTGAAGAGAGAGCCAGTTCCATTTTCTTTTAAATTTCCCTAGCTTGACAAGTTTCTTCTTTCTTTCTTTCTTCTCTCGAATTTGGCGGGATTTGTGTATGCATTTAGAGAATCCCCCTACTACGGGAAGCGAAATATAACCGACCTGGCAACACTGATTACACGGTGTACTAGAAACCGTATTTTTACTACTGCCAACGTCTTGTGTCGTCACTCTCCAAAAGCGTAAAAAGAGAGAGTACAATACGATGCTTGCTGTGTTATGGTGTGTGGGGCGCCACATTTTACTATGTGTTGTTGTTGTTTTTCCCTCTTTCTCTATAACGAAGTCACAACATTGGTTTCTTTTTGTTATTTTTCAATTTGGTGGTTACATTATTTTACTTCCTAGTTGGTCGCCTCAGCAATTTTCTTCGTACAGTGCACATGCACATAAATGGTTTCTGTGTGTAGTAGCTTGCATTTATGTGCATGAGTGTATGTGTACGTGTGCACGCCCGTTATATTTTTGTGTCTGTTATTTTAAAATGCATTCTTTGCATTCTTCTTGCCCTAGTATCATCGAACAGAAAAGAAGCGTACAGTATGCCTCCAAATTGTATATGCGCACATACCTCTGAGTAGCAATGGTATTTTTGACTGTTGTGTGCATTTGGTGGCTTGGCAAGAGAGCAGCGCACAACTACACTGCTTTCTCTCTCCTCTGTCCCTGTCCCCATTTGTTGGTTATTGTTTTTTTGTTTTTACATCATGGATTTTTCCGTGTGTAGTGTTTGTTTTATTTTTGCTGAATATAAACAAGTGCGAAAATTTGTTTTGGATTTCTCTCAGTGGAAATGGTGAGTTAGCTGCTGAGCTGAATTCAATGTACTCGTAGTGTACTCGTATACTTGCATTCACATTGGCAAAAATTCTCAACTAGAATATTCTCTATTCGCATTTTTCCTTGAAGTAATATAATACATAAAAATATTGCATGCGAACAATTTTTGTGTCTTGCTCTGCTCATTCGTTACAAAGTGGTGTGGTGGGAGAGCGGATGGGGTCTCCTGCCGCCACCCTTGACCGTCTTCTATTACGAAATTGTCAATAACGAAAGAGGAGAAAAGTGCAATTATCGTAGTAAATAAAATACACGCGCTTTTTGTTGCATGAATGCGGATGCGTAAGGTGAGAAATAACAATAACACACACACGCGCACACACAAAACAACAACACCACCCACCACCACCAAAAGAGAGCGTGTATTTGTTGTTTTTATTACTAAAAATATGTTCTTGCAAATATGTATATTCACCTGGCTCTGCCTGTGTATTGGATTGCATGGCGAACACTTCAAAACGAGCCAAATTCCATTTCACAGATCAGATCCAATCAGATAAAAATCAGAATAAACAAAATATTCCAGTTAAAATGGAATAACTAATTCTAACTGTACTGGATTTTTTATTGGTGATAAAGAAAGTAAATTTTATGCGTCTCCCATACGCAAATCCAAGAGGTGTTAGCAACATTGGAAGAAAGAATTTAAGAATTTTTGTGCGGAAAATTAAAAAAAATTTACTAAAACTCTTACCAAATTTTGGTAAATTTTCTCCACTTCTTCGATTTTGGTAATTTGCACATAATCTCGAATCAATGTTGGCAACTGAAGAACAAATTTTGATTGCCATTAGAAGTACTACTTACTTACTTATAAGATCAGTCCTTACTAATAATATCAATCCTTACCAATAATATCACTTATTTACAATATTTTGGTTCTGCTTGCTGAAGAACAAAGTGTTTTGGTGATAGCTCAAATGGTCTCCGACGCCGTTATCCAGAGATTTGACAATGCTCTTTCTAGCTGTGTTCACCATATTCAATACTCGCACCATGCCAAGGTACAGAGAAAAATATTCATTGAGAAATTTCGCTGATTGTTTTTTGAAATTTTGCTCTAAATGCGGAATGCTCTGCCAGACAGACGCGAACTTTTTGTTGTTGTTTTCTCTGTATTGTATAAGATACAATAATAACAATAGCACATCTCTCTGTTATTGGAGCTAATTTTGTATTTCTATCTTAATTTATTATGTGTTTTTATTGTTTTTAAACTCTCACATTCGGAAAGATAATGCAGACACCACAACTATATATATTCCGCTCAGCAGTGGATTGCCTTGTATGTTGGCGACTGCATTTGCGTTGCCAGATCGACGGATTAGTTTGTAGTTTCTTAGCATAATTTTGATCTACGAACAATATTACGAAGATTATTTAGAATATTTCCAAAGATTGCGAGCGGATCGTGTTTTATTTTATATATATAAATATTTTTCTATTAACATTTTTATTTAATGGAAGAAAATCATTGAAGAAGAATTGTAAAAAATCTGTAGCATTCATATTTAGCAATAAAATATCAAAATTCGTAACTTTTATTCACAGTGAAACGGGCTACAAATATTTATTTATTTATATTTTATTAAAAATCAAAACTGGCAATTGTAGAAAAATTGTTTATATTGTCTCATATGATCATTTCTATGAAGATTTCACTTGTAGACTCCTCCATATACTGTGGCTAACTTCATTCCACGTAATCCAACAAATAGCTAATTAGTGCAATCAACTTTCCGTATTCACTAAATTGAGATTGTCTGGAATGAGTGCCATAATGCTATTAAATTTATATTCACAAATATACTATATTAACAGCTTTTTCCCTTATAAAAAATAAGGAAAAGTTTAAAGAAAACACACTAGCAACTGGTGTTCTAATCCCAAACCCCCCACCAAAGAGCTGAACATATTGTAGATCCCAATCCAATGAATCGTGGAAAGCCCCCGACATAAGTGGAACCGAACATACTGTAGGTCCAATGAATTTTGCAAAAAGGCCTCCACGTAAAATGAATTGAACATATCGTGGGTCCAATGAATTGTGGAAAAAGCCCCCCGCCTAAACTTTGATAAACATATCGTGGGTCCAATGAATTGTGGAAAAAGCCCCCCGCCTAAACTGAACTGAAGATATTGTAGGTCCAATGAATAATGGAAACTACGTAAACTACTGAACTGAGCCGCAATTATTTTCATTAACTCTGGCAGCACTTGGTTGCCTTCGCTTGTATTCTATGCCCCAGCGTCTGTTTTGTATCCATATATACATCACATGTACACATATACGAAGCGCCACATAAGACGTCGTCGTGTCGGGTCGAGTCGCATACGATACGATACGATACGATGCGAGCCGAGCAGGTTTACATTTTTGTTTTTTTTTTGTTTTATGTAGTTTAGTTTTTGTGGCGCTTTGGTTGAAACGGATGTTTTTTTTTGTTTCTGGGAAAAAGAGATTTTACGTTTCCCCATACAATATACATATACCAAGTATTGAAAAATAATAGAGAGAAAAAAGAAAGAAAAACCCTTCTCACCTAATAAGCACACTGAAGAAGTAATGGCAATTGAAAAATTACTTTTTAATTAGTGATGAAATTAGATGTCTTGTGATGTGAAGAAAAATATACTTAGTTCTTTTTTTTATTGGTCGCGCACTCACCCGTTCTCGTGTCTTTATTAATTTATTGTTATTTTTCTATTGTTTTTGCATTAGTGTCAATTAGTCTGTTCAGATTTTATGCGAAGTGTACTCCCACCGCTCATCCCGCAATTATAAGGCCTCTCATTAAACACGGGTGGAAACGTGATATTAAACAAAAAATACAAACAAAAAAAAAATATTAAACGCTTAAACCGAAAAACAGTGAATTTCGCAATAAACAACATTCTACGTCGCGGTCGGTCGCTGTTCACTGCAACTACCTCCTCATCTGTATACTAGCGTTGTTGTTGTTGTTTCCTTTTTAACAGTAAATTGTTATTTTTCATGTGGCGTAATTGAAAGCGAACAAAAGAGAAAAAAAACATACAAAAATACAACAAAATAAAGTAAAAATAACAACAACAACCAAATAAAAAGAGTGCTTGGTTTGTGCCAGTGTCAACGCGGAGAGGTGGCGGCGGTATTGTGTTGGAATTTGTACCGTGTGCGCGAGTGCGAGTACAGTGGGTTCTGCGCGCTCCGTGTATTGTCTACTACCCAGCACTAGCAGCAGCAGCAGAGCAGAGCACCACATCGTGTGGCCCAAACGTAGACGCGTGTTTTGTGCGTAAAATTTCCACTGCCTGCACAGACCTTGCTGCTGCCGCGTCGCAGCGTCGGTGTACGTTCTTCGTTCGCTGTTTGGTTCGGCTTTGTCTCATTCTGCCTATACGCGTGTGTGTGTGTGTGTACGAAAATCTCTGTGGGCTGTGTTGTAATACACACATCTGCACACACTGCATACATACAAAGTGACGCTGAAAGTGCGTTTGGAGCTGCAGCAGCAGCACAGGCAGCCACCGCAGTAGTAAAGTAGTTGTGTAGTAGTAGTAATAATAGTGTAGTGGTAGTAATTGTATTGTGTGTGATGTAACACGAAAGAGTGCTGCTTGCGTTTGTTGCTGTACATCGATGAATAAAACTACTCGAGTTTTCTCGTAATTTTCTCGTTCATTCATGGAAAATTTTTATTGTTTTGTAATACGAGTAAAATTATATTTTTGTTTGTTTGTTTGTTTGTTGGTTTGTTTTAAATTTAATTTTTTTCCCCTCTCTCTCTTGACTTCAAAAAAGTAAACAAACAAAAGTTTAGCTTGTGGATAATATTATTGTAAACAAATTTCATGACAGAGCAAAAAGGAGCTTGGAGTGAGTATCCATTTTCCTTATGCCACGGTTATGATTTCTAATTGTTCTGGAAAAAATTTCAAACATAATTTTCTTATGGATAATTATATAAACATTGAATCCCTGACTGGGTAAAAAAAAATAATACAAAAGAGTATAAAATTTGTGCTGCCAACATGAACAAAGGCAGCTCTCAAGGCCGCCAAAAGCATAGCACCACCACCACCACCACCACCGATACACATCTTTAAATGGGAAAATTGCAACAGGAAATTTTTTTAGGCGAGGTACTTATTTGATAATATTTGTCTTATATAAATTTATGTAAAAACTTATTAGAAGTAAGCTCCTCCGATACCATATTCAAATTTTACAACTTATGATGTCTTCAAACAAATATTCTAAATAGGATATAACCTGGCTACTAGTACTTCCCCCTCCCCCCACATTGTAAAATAATAATTAAGTTATTGATTTTCAAGTAATAATATATTATGGCATATTCTGAAACTTATGATTCCCTTCTTGTTGGAAAGCAAAGCAAAACTGTATTGTACCATGACTACCGTTACATTGGCCGTAAATACGCTCGTAATGACTCACTTTGGACAACATTCCACTAACTTCGAAGATACTCGTGGAACTGAATCGCTTTGGACAACATTCCACTAACTTCGACGATACTCGTGGAACTGAATCGCTTTGGACAACATTCCACTAACTTCGACGATACTCGTGGAACTGAATCGCTTTGGACAACATTCCACTAACTTCGAAGATACTCGTGGAACTGAATCGCTTTGGACAACATTCCACTAACTTCGACGATACTCGTGGAACTGAATCGCTTTGGACAACATTCCACTAACTTCGACGATACTCGTGGAACTGAATTACTGATATGGATGGATACTGCAATGAGCGTTCTTATTAACTCCCTGAGTGCCTTTTATAAGTAAAAAGAGACTCATATGTTGATATGAAGCTTTCTTATTAACTCTCAATCAATGGTGGCCTATAAACCTATATGGGCGCGGTACTGAAAATGTCTCTGGGTCAAACCCCATCAAGCCTAGTGCCTTCACTCTTAGTTCTCGCACTCTCAGTTCTTCAGCAAGGTCTTTTAGGTCTGCAACTCTGACCTACAAGGTTCCTCTTATGATTGACCTAAAAGTGTTCCTCTTGTGATTGACCTAAAGTGACTTTTCCTTATAAAGGTGATTGCTCTAACAATCAACAACCAACTAAAATACTTGCAACCTTTATAAAGACTCAAATAACCCCCAAAAAAAAAGCAGTCTGGAATTATCTGCCCGTATATGTATGTCATCATTTGCTTAACGGGACTTCCTAAACTGTACAAAAACAAAAACAAAAACAAGAAAGAAACATTGCTCAGAGCCAAAATGCGCTCAGCACCGTTGTTTCTACCAAGTCAAGTCGTAAAAACGAAATTAAAAAATAATCAAATAAAATGTTCGAACTTTTTATTTTGAAATTGTAAATGAGCAACAACGTTCTCAGTCCGTCCGTCCGTCCGTTCGTTCGTTTATCGGCGCTTCATCGTTGTTGTTGTTGTTGTTGTTGTGGGCGCTGCATGTTTTCTTTTGTTGTTTTCATTTGAATTGTGTTATAATATCTGTGTATAGGAAGCGGGGGAGTCAGGGGGAGGTATGTTATAGCAACGGTGGCATATGTATATGATTTTGATATTTTATTATTGGAATAACTGGCGCGCGGGCGGGTGAATGGCAGCGGTGCAATAACCAATTTGCATCGTTTCTAATTAAAAATATACTGATTCATATGTGTTTACACTACGAGTCCAAAGCGTAACAGCTTCGCTTTCTCTAGAGGAAAGGAAGGGAAACGGAGAAGAATGCCATTCTTCAGAAAGACAACACCAATGCCATATATTTATGTATATTTTCTTGCCTGAATCAGCGGACTCTTTCTTCTTGCCTGACTCGAGACTTCTCTTGCTTGGATGCCTCAGAATCTTCCTCCTTGCTTGATTCAGACTCTTCCTCCTTGCCTGGTACAGACTCTTCTTGGTCGAGATTTGCTTCCTGACTTGAGACTTTTCATCCAGATTTCGGAGCTGGAGAATTTTCATCCAGATTTCGGAGCTGGAGGGAAGACATCAGTACGAAGTATGTATACTTCTATTTGCCATTTTTTGGAGCTGGAGGGGAGACTTCATTTAGTACGAAGTATACTTGTATTTAGCAGACCCAGTCTGAGTGATGTCTTTTGAGAGCCACATCAAATAACTATCATAAGATGATCACAAGATGATCACAAGATGATCACAAGATGATCATAAGATGATCAAGATGATCAAGATGATCAAGATGATCACAAGATGAAAACGAACACTCTTCAAGTCCCCTTAAAAAATAACTTGCCATGTGGCATAATGTGTTACGTCCTTAAATATCTTCTTTGCAAACCTAGGTCTCTCCCATATATTTATTCTCATTATATGTATATGTCTATCTTCCTCTTCCTCTTTTCCTTTCGTTTTTACTCCATCTATTTCTTTTTTACTATCCAGAGAGTAACTATTTCTTTCTTTTTTAACTCTGTTTCTTTCCTTTTTACTCTCTATTTCTTTATTTGTTGTCTGTTTCTTTCCTTTTTACTCTCTATTTCTTTATTTGTTCGCTGTTACTTTCTTTTTGCTCTTTACTCTCTCACTCTCTTTATCCCCTTCTTACTCTCTCTTTATCTTTCATTCTTTCTCGCTCTCTTTATATCCTTATTCCTCTCTCTTTAACTTTCTATCTCTCATTCTCTGTTTTTATCTCCCATTCACTCCCTCTATCGCTCTTTTTTTTCTTCCATTTAGTTTTTTTGTCTGTCATTCACTTTTTGATCTCTCATTCATTTTTGATCTCTCATTCACTCTTTATTTCTCGTTCACTCTTTTTATCTCTCATTCACTCCTTTTATCTCACATTCTCTCATTCTCCCTCTTATTCTCTCTCATTCTCCCTCTTATTCTCTCGTTCTCTCCCTCTTATTCTCTCGTTCTCTCCCCCTCTTATTCTCTCGTTCTTTCCCATTCTCTCGTTCTCTCCCATTCTCTCGTCACTCTTTATTTCTCGTTCACTCTTTTTATCTCTCATTCACTCCTTTTATCTCACATTCTCTCATTCTCCCTCTTATTCTCTCTCATTATCCCTCTTATTCTCTCGTCACTCTTTATTTCTCGTTCACTCTTTTTATCTCTCATTCACTCCTTTTATCTCACATTCTCTCATTCTCCCTCTTATTCTCTCTCATTATCCCTCTTATTCTCTCGTTCTTTCCCTCTTATTCTCTCGAACTCTCCCCCTCTTATTCTCTCGTTCTTTCCCATTCTCTCGTTCTCTCCCATTCTCTCGTTCTCTCCCATTCTCTCGTTCTCTCTCCCATTATCTCTTCTCTCCCATTATATCTTTTTTCTCTCCCATTATCTCTTCTCTCTCTCCCATTATCTCTTGTCTCTCTCCCATTATCTTTTTTGTCTCTCTCTCATTCTCTCTTTTCTCTCTCATTCTCTTTTCTCTCTCATTCACTCTTTTTTCTCTCATTATCTTTTTCTCTCATTCTCCCTTTTCTCTCTCTCATTCTCTCTTTTCTCTCCCTCATTTGTCTCTTTCTTTCTCATTTTCCCTTTTCTCTCTCATTCTCTTTTCTCTCATTCTCTTTTCTCTGTCATTCTCTTTTCTCTCTCATGCTCTCTTTTCTCTCATTCTCTCTTTTCTCTCATTCTCTCTTCTATCTCCCTCTCTTTTCTCTCTCATCTCTTTCTCATTCTCATCTCTCTTTCTCATTCTCTCATCTCGTTGTGTCTCATTCTCTATCTCATTATCTCATCTCTTTGTGTCTCATTCTCTATCTCATTATCTCATCTCGTTGTGTCTCATTCTCTATCGCATTACCTCTATCTAATTATCTCTATCTCATTATCTCTATCTCATTCTCTATCTCCTTCTGTCTATCTTATTCTCTCTTTCTCTCGTTCTTCCGCCTCACATTCTCTCTACCTCATTCTCTCCACCTCACATTCTCTCCACCTCACATTCTCTCTACCTCATTCTCTCCACCTCATTCTCTCCACCTCATTATCTCTACTTTATTCTCTCCACGTCTCTTTTTATGAATCACTCGCAATAAGGCGGCGATGCCGGTTGTAACTGGAAAGAACGACAAGCGCAGCTGATTCGACTTTGCTTGAAGTGTCTCCTCTCCTTCTGGCGTCGCTTCCGATCACACTGTGCTGCCGCCTTTCACCGTCGCTTCAGCAACAATTATTTCCACGGTTATGCATCATCATAATCTATAAAATGAGTTCTTTTATAATATTTGGCTATTTTGGCATTTTAAGCACCTACAAACACAAAAGCAAAGTAAATATATTTATTTTTGTTAACCAAAAAAAAGCTGGCATCTATTTTTAGGATATTTTGACAACCAAAAAGATAATAACAATAAAAATAAACACAACAATTTTGGTGGAGCCGCAACATAAACGCGTGCAGAGGAGAACAGTACTCAAACATTTCGCACCAACGAGCGAGCGACGGCGCTCTGAAGATATTCCTTTGCACTAATTTGAATTGCAAAAAATAAAAAAGAAAAAAAGAGAAATAAAATAAATAGAAAAAAGTGAATTCAAAACAAATCGCTGCCAGTCTAGACTGCGTTACACTTTTGCACTTTTCATTTTGGCAATTTAGTCGTGCGAGTAGCACAAGATTAGCACAAGCTGATTGCTGCTGCATGATGCTGCTTGTCCGTGCGTAGAGGTGACATCTTTCCGACCGTTTTGGAGGCGCTCTGCTACGCTCCCTATACTACTATTTACACGCTAATAGCGCCGTCCCACCACCGCCCCACCCCACAAGCTCCCAGTGGCCTCTTGTTTGTGTTCACATCTTCACATTTTTCTTTTTGTGAGTGATGTGCTCGTGTTCTCCCAGTGAATGTGCTAATGTGTGTTTGTGGTGGTGTCAAATATCGTTACTCTTCGGTGGTAATTCCTTTGCAATTGTTACTCTCATATTCGCCCGGTAATCGGTACTTTCGTGTGTCGTCGATCCATTTCAGAAAGTGGCGATGGAAATGTAGCTGAAGTTTGTGGCATTCATAAGTTATCGATAGTAGTAGTAGTACTCATATCTAGAAGATTAACGATTGTTCTCAAGTATAGATAGTAATGAAACAACGACGATAATCTCTAGTGTCAATGTGTACTTCGATTGCTACTAGTGTACTCATAATTCAAATAAGTAATGATCGGCAGTAATGATTCCACAATAATACAACCAAAAGTCCTCGATACTAGTACCCAACATTCCTCTCTCCCATTATATCTTTTTTATCTCCCATTATCTCTTGTCTCTCTCTCATTCTCTCTTTTCTCTCTTTCATTCTCTCTTTTCTCTCTCATTCTCTTTTCTCCCTCTCTCTCATTCTCTTTTTCTCTCTCATTCTCTCTTTTCTCTCTCATTCTCTCTTTTCTCTCTCATTCTCTCTTTTCTCTCTAAATCTCCCTTTTCTCTCATTCTCTGTTTTCTCTCTCTCATTCTCCGTTTTCTCTCTCATTCTCCGTTTTCTCTCTCATTCTCCGTTTTCTCTCTCTCATTCTCTCTTTCTCTCTCATTTTCCCTTTTCTCTCTCATTCTCTCTTTCTCTCTCATTTTCCCTTTTCTCTCTCATTCTCTTTTCTCTCTCTCATTCTCTTTTCTCTCTCATTCTCTCATAAAATGTTTCTCAACCATCGGTCTAAACTTATCGACTTTATGTTATTGATTAATAATTGACTCGATTATATTACTTAATCAGTGGGATATAATAATATACATATATACTCGTATATATTTTTCCGTATCACCAGTAAATTGCTGGCATTTAATGAAGAATTATATCGATAATATATTTCTCCGATATCAAGTAAAGTGCTTCTATCAAAATATCGATGCCAAATTTATCGATACTGACTAAATTGTTAGGGAATCATTTATCTACACATGTGGATGCATATCGACATATCGAAGACGCGTAGGACCATTGCATTACTATATATAGTAATCAAGTCTTGTTCATACCAGTAATTCGTCACTTTTTTTGAAGTATCCCATGAGTAACGAAACTTCACTTATTTTGGGGTTTGGCCATCTTTAATTTGTAGTCCTCTTTTTTGTCTTGATTTGTCATCTCTAATTTGTATATATTTATATATTGTCGGTGTTTATTCTGATGTGGTATGCGCCAACGCCAGCGCCAGAAATTTGTGGCAAGCAGCACACATTTTCATTCGATGCGATGCGATGTGATGTGATGTGATGTGCTGTGCGGCGTATGCGATTCAGTTCTTTTTCTATTCATCGCTTTTCAAAATTCAAAAATAGCCAAGCGACCGCGACACAATAAAATAGATTAATTTAAACTTTATTTAAATGTCATTTTCGTCTAGACAGTAGCCGCACCACCACAACATCAACATCAACAGCAGCAGCAGCGGCAGCGATAGCGAAAGCGACAGTTGCGGACACAAATATTTACACATTTCTCTCTCTCCCGTGTGTATCGGCGCTTCCCCTATTTCTCTTCTAAGGTGGGGCCGTATATATCCATCCATACATCTATCTGCCTCGGAGATTAGGTACATTTTTCAATTGTTATGGCGGATATTTTTCAAGATCGCTTAACAAAAACAAAGAGATAGGTGAGTCGATCACTCAATCACCGGCTAGATCACTAAATCGCTGGAACAGTCGCCCGCTCGCTCAATCACTAAGTCGCTCGAACAATCACTCACTCAAACACTCACACACTCACTCGCTAGATCACTTACACATTCACTCGCTCGATCACTCACTCACACACTCGCTCGATCACTTAATCACTCGATCACTCAATCACTCGATCACTTACTCACTCACTCACACACTCGCTCGATCACTTAATCACTCGATCACTCAATCACTCGATCACTTACTCACTCATTCACTCACTCGCTCGATCACTCAATCACCAGCTCGATCACTAATTCACTCGAACAATCAATAAGTCACTCGAACAATCGCTTACTCGCTCGAACAATCGCTTACTCGCTCGAACAATCACTTACTCGCTCGATCACTCACTCACACACTCATCACCTCGCTTAGTCATCTCCTCGCCCACCCATCTCCTCGCTCGATCACTCACTCATCGCCTCGCTCACACCTTTTTTTTTCTTTCAAGACTCGATAGATGCCATGGTCTTCAAAGACAATATTTAGCATTTATTATTTTCCTAACGGGGCGCATAAGCCTGCATTATTATTGCTCTTCTCTGATGACATTGAAAATTTGGTGGATGATCGGTGACTATATTTGACGTATGTTTTTACCATTAAGATGAGCATTGAAGCATCTTATAAGGGTTTTCTTATTGATCCTTTTGAATATCCTTCCCTCGTGTGCATCCCTCAAGACTGTAATAGTCCAATTTTCCATTCCATGGTATCCATTCTTCGTAGAATGTTCCAATTGGGATACTTAAACTAGTGTATTCTCCGTGGTGGTCATCCGCTCTGTTGCTGATATTTTTCCAATGCTCTGTGATGATTGGCGTTACGCACCTAATTATTTTAAAAGCAATGCTTTCCCCCTCTCCCTCCCCTTCTCCAGCCACTATTATCAGCAGAGCTGTCAAGAGAGCCCAGAGAGCACCGGACTCGTATTCTAATATGAACTTTAGTCAAGTTTTTTGTTTGGGGTCGCATTTTGACATTTTAGGCAGATAAGCTCTGCGACAGCGTGATCGAAGGGCGCTTCCAACAAACACAAAGTAGGTCTGCTGGGTTTAGTTTAGTACCACTTGCAAGGAAGGCATAACTATGAGTATTATACGTATATCCGCTATAACCAAATCAAGTGTTCATGGTTCGCATTTATCAGAAGATCATAATTTGCGTCTTTTTTCCTACACAATCTTGAATAAGAAAGAAGGCGGCAACGACGACAACGTCGGCGACGGCGACGAGGCTTGGCAAAATAAAAAATAAATTTCATTCAGTTCCAGCTGACTACTTCATCATTGTTGGCCTCTGTGTGGAAGTCTTGCTATTTCCGGTTACCAATGCCAACGCAAATTAAATATACTAACTAACCAGTTTCTCAGCGCGACGCTCATTGACTTGACTTGACTTGAGTAAGTAACTGTGCTTCACTACCAAACCCAAACAAATATTCAGTTTTCATTGTGGGTTTACTTTTAAGCACTGTCATGTTTGAATGCTACTCACTCTCCCCGACTGTCCGCCTCTCAGCGCTCTTGCTTGTGTCTGAGTGCATGCGTGTGTGTTTGTGTGTCTTCGAGGCGTATTTGCTGTTGCTTGTTTGTGGTTTCCAATGGATCGGGAATGGCTTTGACGACAATACGAGTAGCGTAAAGAAAACAAGCAAAGCTTGGCTTGCATTGGTAGATATTGGGGAAAATCCATGGTGCAATGCTAGGGTGATGGATGAGTGTCTGTATTAAGGAAGATGGTGACAGACAAGAAAAGAGGTGGAAGAGCGAAAGTTAGTGGCTGGATTAAAGGGGATGGTGACAGGGACAAGGAAGGATGTGGATGAGCTAAAGCTAGTGTCTGTATTTTGTAGGGTGGGTACAGGGAGGTGAATCTCTTCTTTTTCCACATTAATTATGGAATTAAATATAAAAGTAAATATAAAATTAAATATAAAATTAAATATAAAATTAGATACGAAATTAGATGTGGAATTATATTATTATATATATTAAATATGGAATTAGCTTTTAATATGAACGCATGACCATCACAGTATGATTGAACAATTCAGTTACCATATGTGTCGATTAATAAGAGCCAATTTACTATCGTCAATCAATGAATTGTTGAAATCATGAATCGACAGTTTACTTCCATATTTTCTTCCATTCACAATGCACTCTAATTTCACATTTGTGTGCATACAATTAATGTCCTCGATCTCTCCAATTTTAATGTTTGATTGTACCATTGTTTTTGATGCCTGATAATTACTGATTCGAGTGTCAGTTTGCTGATGTTATGGTGCGATTTCCAGACATTGTAGGTCGATTACCAGACATTATAGTTGGATTTGCAGATATATTATGGTAAATTGCCAGACATTATAGTTCGATTTCCAGACATTATGGTACGATTTCCATACATTATATTTCGATTTCCAGACATATTTCGATCTCCAAAACATTCGATATCCAGACATTATGGGGGAATTTCCAGGTCTGTCTTGATTTATTGTTATGGCTATCAATAAAAGTCATACTTTTTTTTATCATATAAGTACACAGTCCATATTAGATAAGCAATCGCCAGAACTGGTAACAGATCTTCTAATAAGATGCTTGTTTGTTTATATAACAAAAATTCAGTATTCTATGCAGGAATTATAATAAAACTGATTTGATTGTTTCTCAATCCTTATCAATTGATCCGCACCGCACCTTCCTAAGTTTTTTTTTTTTTGCTTTTTATATATTTCGCTATATAAACTGATATAAGCAATCTTCGGATTGGCATTTGCTTCATACGATCACCACTACCAACCACCCACCCACCTGTACTACCTCCACCATGCTGAAAACTATAAAACACAGCATCGAATTCAGTACAATTTTTCGAGATGCAATGTTGTGGGTTGACTGCGCTGCTGCTGGTTTGTTTTCCAGAGGGGGTGTAGAGGCGGAGGGGCAATATATGTACATAGATAGCCAACTGTAATAAGCATGAGATCATATCTTAACATAGTGCCCACAAAAGCACAAACACACACACACTCGCGTTCACACAGCAAGTGAGTGTTCGTTTGTTTGTGTGTGGAACAGAGAGGGAAAGAGAGTGAGTGGACTGGACCGACAACATTCCAGAGAGACGCACGTCCAATATCTCAAAATGAGTTGGTTTCCTAAAACACCAACAACACTATCGACAATAATAGCAACAACAGCAACAACAAGAAGTAAATAAACAAATAAACAAATAAACAACACCAAAAACAAAACAAAACAAAAGGAAAAACCAAACTTTTGTATGTGGTTAGCTGAAAGTTGAATGAAAAATAAGGCAATGAGTGGTGTTTTTGTTGTTGTTTGTTGTTTCTTAACATCGTTTGGCATACACTTGTAATGGCCGGGGCCTAGCCTGGCTATTGGCTTAGTTAGTAAAAGTTTTAACCATGATATTATGATGTATCATTTTAACACCTTCGGAATTATATTTATACATTAGGCAACAAACAACACGGGAGGGAAACTTTTTTATAATCATAACATTTATACAACGTCGTAGTACGGAGATGAGGTTATTGAGGTATTTGCAAACGCGTCAATTAAGCAACCTTGTCTAACAACAACAACAACAACAATAATAATAATAATAATAACAATAACAAAAGGGAATTTACTATGCCGAGGGAAAAGTTGACCCACATAATTTATGTAAAAAATTGCATATTCGCTTAAATATACCCACATAAGTAGGGTGGGCAGCTGAAAGTTGCTTTATTTTAGTCATTCTTCATTATTATAATTAATTATATTTTCTTTAATTAAAATATAAGTCTATACTATAAGCACTAATTGCCAGGGCTGTTGACTACTTGATCCCTTCCTAATAGTTAGTCTCAAATATAGTATCATAATTCTATAAAAATCATCATAATTTATTAAAATTCATAATAAATTCGAGAAAATTCAATCATTTAATCATAATTTTATAACATTGCATACAAATTTCATAAAATTCATCTTAATTTCATAACATCGCATAATAATTTCATGAAATTCATCCTAATTTTATTACATCGCATCATAATTTTATAATAATTTTATAGAATTCATCATAATTGCATAATATCGCATATCAAATTCGGGAAATTCATCATATTTCCATAACATCGCGTACTAATTTCCATTAAAAAACTTCATCTTAATTTCATAGAATTCATCACAATTTCATAGCATCGGATAAGAATTTCATAAAATTCATCATTATTTCATAATAATCGCATAATAATTTTACAAAATTCATCACAATTTCATAAAATTCATCAGTTCATAACACGCAATAAATAACATCGCATAATAATTTCATAAAATTCATCATAATTTCATAACATTGCATATTAATTTTACAAAATTCATCACAATTTCATAAAATTCATCATCATTTCATAACACGCAATAAATAACATCGCATAATAGTTTCATAAAATTCATCATAATTTCATAACATCGCATAATAATTTTATAAAATTCATCATAGTTTCATAACATCGCATAATAATTTTACAAAATTCATCACAATTTCATAACATCGCATAATAATTTTACAAAATTCATCACAATTTCATAAAATTCATCCTAATTTTATAACATCGCATAATAATTTTACAAAATTCATCACAATTTCATAACATCGCATAATAATTTTACAAAATTCATCACAATTTCATAAAATTCATCAGTTCATAACACGCAATAAATAACATCGCATAATAATTTCATAAAATTCATCATAATTTCATAACATTGCATATTAATTCATCACAATTTCATAACAATTTCATAAAATTCATCATAATTTCAAAACACGCAATAAATAACATCGCATAATAATTTCATAGAACTCACTCGATAACTTCAAAATTGTTTGGTAGTCCCCTCGAAAACTCCCCCCTTATTATAATAGACATATAAAATTGCCATGCCCACTCCGCTTAAATACTGGTAGAATTTATTGTATTGAATATTTGATTACTTTAAGATAACAATTTTGCCTGAAAAATTACAAAAATTTCTGAAGATGAGAAGTCAGATACACCCCTCCCCGCCTCTTTTGTGAAAGCAAAACCCCGCCGCAAACAAAAAACCCACTACTCAGCTGTGTTATCACGAGTAATAATAACAAAGCAAGTGGTGGGCAGCAGACTCAAACAACTGACTGACTTTGTTATCGTGGTAGGCTGAGGCGGGGCTGGGCTGGGCTCCAATCAGAAGAGGGGGTGATATCAGCTCTGGCTACTTACTTAGTAACTGGACTCTGGTTTCTTTCACACGCTCAGCAAAAATTTGCCCACACACGTACTCTAATCATTTGTTTTCTGTTTATTTCATTGAACATAGATAAACGGGCAACAACAACCGTCGCCCCAACTACCAACACCAGCAGCAGGGGGGCCCCCATCACAGCCGCAGCTGCAGCAACAGCAACCGCAGCCAACGATACAGCAATATTCGTCGACGTGCAGCACGATGCCAGCAATGCCAAAGGAAAAAACCACAGCAGTATCGTTGAGCGAAAGTAATTTCACGGAATTGAAACTGAAAGAATTGGCCACCTCTGCAGCCGTTGTAGCCGCCACAGCAGCCGCCGCCATGGCCACCACAGCTACCGCCACAGCAACAATGGCAGCTACAAACCGCCTGCATCAGCAGCAGCAGCAGCAGAACAACGCTCAGCAGCGCAGCACCTGCGGTTGCGGCGCCGCATCTGCAGAAGACACCATGATTCGCGGCAAATATGTGACAAACGGTAAGTGACTTGGTAATCGTTACCCCATTATTAACACTTTAATAATATATTTGAACACATCCGGAAACTGTGGTGAAAAGATAATAGTGGTAGAATCAGAGATAGAGATCAATTAGGTGTCGAAACAGCAGAGTCCGTTTCATCTCCCTAAGAAAACGACGGCTTTTCCAGTTCCTGTTTAAAAATTTGGTACTTCTTTATATGAAAGAAGTCAGTATTTTTTGCATAAACTACATCTGACTTGTACGCCGTGGCTCAAAAGAGCGAGAGAGCATATGTCAACTCGTTGATAAGCATATGTCAACTAGTTCATAGGCAGATCTCAACTCGTTGATAAGCAGTTCCTCAACTCGTTGATAAATTTACCGACTCTGCTCAGTTTTATAAATATTCATATAATATTTTATAAATAGTCGAATATTTTATAAAAATATTCATATAAATGACGTGGATCCCAACCCCAAGTTCAGAGAGTAGTGAATCCAATGAATTCGTTATAATTTAAATATTTAAAATACAAATAAATATTTACAAAAAAAAACAGTTTATAATTTTAAAAAATAGCAGAATAATTAATGTATTAAAAGAAAATTATTTTTTTAGAATTATCAAGCGGGAAATCTCGTCAGAATTCAAGTTAATTTAATTAAATTCTACAATAAAAAATAATACTATTTCTTAAGAATTAGAAAAAAAAAATTAATTCTTTAGAATTAGAAAAAAAAATATTATTTCTTTAGAATAAAAAAAACTTTCATTTAAAAAATATATATTTAGAAAAAAAACATTTATTTAGATTTAAAAAAGAACATTTTTAGATTAAAAAAACAATTTATTTAGAATAAAAAAACATTTTAAGATTTAAAAAAAACGTTTGAAAAAAACCATTTCTTAAGATTAAAAAAAAACATTTATTTAGATTTAAAAAAAAAAACATTTATTTAGATTTAAAAAAGAACATTTTTAGATTAAAAAAACAATTTATTTAGAATAAAAAAAGCACTAAGATTTAAAAAAGAAAACGTCTGGAAAAAAACTATTTCTTAATATTAGAAAAAACATTTATTTAGATTTTAAAAAAATTTTTTAGATAAAAAAACCAATTTATTTAGAATAAAAAAAAACAATTTATTTAGAATAAAAAAAGCATTTTAAGATTAAAAAAAACTATTTCTTATGATTAAAAAAAACATTTATTTAGATTTAAAAAAAAACATTTTTAAAATAAAAAACAATTTTAGATTTAAAAAAAATTTATTAAAAAAAAAAACATTTTTAGATTGAAAAAAAATTTTTTTAGATTAAAAAAAATATTTTCAGATTGACAAAAAAATTTATTTAGATTTAAAAAATATTTTCAGATTTACAAAAAAAAATTTGTTGAATAACAAAATTGTTTTTTTAATAAAAAAAAACATTCCTTAGATTTAAAAAAAAAAATTGTTTTAGATTAAAAGACACATTTCTTTACAAATAAAAAACAAACGTTATTTCGTTACAATAAAAAAGAACATTTTTAATATAAATAATATATTTAAATTTATTTAGAAATATTTTAAAATACATTTTAAATCATAAAAATATTATTTTACGTAAATCGTTAATAAAAAAATTTTTTTTTATTGTTTAAACATTTTATTTATTGAATCTTCTAA
Organism: Clusia tigrina; assembly: GCA_920105625.2. Taxonomy (NCBI): domain Eukaryota; kingdom Metazoa; phylum Arthropoda; class Insecta; order Diptera; family Clusiidae; genus Clusia; species Clusia tigrina. Next base: position 181,394,530 of record OV050032.1, read on the forward strand.
AAATAAGATCTAACTATAAGTAAAAAAAATAAAATAAAAAAATAAATAAATTTAATTAGAAATATTTTTAATTTAAATAATATATTTAATTTTTTAATAAATATTTCTTTATTTATAAAAGCATGATTTTTTTTATATGTAAATTTATTAAGAGAGAAATTAAAACATATTAAAGAATAATAGAATATTTTTTTATACTTAAATTTATTAAAAAATATTTATAATAAAAAGTATCTTATATTTAAATTTATCAAAAAAATATTTTCAATTCATACATATTTTTTTATATTGAAATTTTTAAAGAATATTTTCTAATTCATAAAAATATAAATTGATTGATAAATATTTTCCATTTATAAACAAATTTTTTTATATTTAAGTTTCAATTTATTAAAAAATATATTTTAATTCATCAAATTTTATTGTTTATAGTAAAATTTATTAAAAAATATTTTCAATTCATAAAAATATATATATAATTTTTTGTGTTTAAATTTATCAAACTATTAAACAGGAAATTAAAATATATTAAAGAATAATATAGAAGTATTTTTTGATACTTACATTTATTGAAAAATATTTTTTAATTATTATTATGTATTATTATTATTTTTAATTTAAAAAAAAATTGTCTTTATGAATGATATTATTAATATCCCCATCTATGATTCCCCACTGTTTAGGCCACTCTTCTCCACTGGCTGCAGCAATGGCAGCACATAATTCCGGAACCGGTGAATCGCCAACATCCCCGCAGCGCTCCAACAACACATGCTGCCGCAACAAATTGCAGAACGGCAACAACCAGCAAGTGCGAGCAAATGATGGCGCGGCAACAACCGCCAACAACGGTTCATTGTGCGCCGCTATAATACCACCAAAAAAATCACCAAAGGATTTCATCTTCGGAAAATACATTGGCGAGGGCAGCTTCAGCATTGTTTATTTGGCCGTCGATGTGAATACAAAACGCGAGTATGCAAGTAAGTTACAAATAATAATTGACAATAACACAACTAAATATGTAAAATTACACTTGCAAAGGAAAACCCACCTCCAGGGATATGTTGTTTTTTACCTGTGGCAGATTTTTACCAAAGTTTCTGCATAAAAATTAGGAAATTACTCATACAAAGCATTTCCTTTTCATTACTTTTTGTTTGTTTGACATGCAGCAAAAGTGGCTTGTGTAACTCCACATACGAGTACATCGGTGTAATTTTCCATGCTCTTTCCAAACGAAAACTATTCTTGCTCGTCTTGAGAAGGGGGGGGGGGGAAATATTACAAGAAAAGTGCGCCCTCGCAGGCGTCTTTATGGAGGAATTCGCACGAACCAGCTTCAATGTCGTTTCCAATGCGAAGAGGGTTCAGAACAGAATAGGACTGAATGCCTGACCTCACAAAAGTCACATTGCGTGACACTCATTCACTCAGTCACTCACTTACTTACTTACTTACTTACTTACTTACTACTAAATATGATTGTGTGAGTGGGGGCATAGATCAACATTTTTCCACTGTTTACTTTTCATTGCAAATTTGTTGTTGGCGTCAGTGACGTCGTTGTTGTTGTTATTGTCGGCTCCGCTGCTCAGTTTGATAAGGAGGAGAGCCCCCAATGCAGGTATTTTGCTCTGATGAGCAAATATCATTCAATCGAGCAAAATAACAACAACAAATACATAATGTCAAATTATATAATAAAAAATATATATATAATAAAAATAAATTTAAAAAAAATTTAAAAAAAATTAGAATAGAAAAAAATAAAATAAAAAATTAAAAAAATAAAAATATATACATAAAAATTGAAAAAAATAAAAAATATTAAATAAAATAAAAATTGAAAAAAATAAAATAAGATAGAAAAAAATAAAATAAAAATAGAAAAAAATAATATAAAAATAGAAAAAAATAAAAAAACAAAAAAACAAAATAATATAAGAAAAAAATTAAATAGAAAAAAATAGTTTAAAAAAAATTGAAAAAAATAAAATAAAAAGTAAGTAAAGGTAAAATAATATAAAATAATTTTGAATAAAATAAAAAAAATAGAAAAGCAAATAAAAATAAAACAAATATTAAATAAAATAAAAATTCTTGCGAAATTTTTTTTTTAATAAATATACATAGTTGCGTACATATATATATGGATACATATGTAACTACACATACCAATATCTGTATATAAATGGAAATGACAGAAAAAAATGCTCAATGGATTTTTCCATCTGTGAGTGAGCTGGCGCCAACGAAACGGCCGTGGAACGTATTTAGTACATGTTGGGGTTTGTTTTGCCGTGCTCTGTTGTGGTGCTCTGTTGTGGTGCTCTGTTGTGTTGTGTTGCGTTGTTTGTTGGTGTTGGATGTTGTGTTATGTTGTGTTGTGGTTGCCGGTGCTGCTGCCGCTGAGGCAATTAGTTGGGAATGCGGTCGGACGGACAAGACTTACATAAATTCATACGTTTCTTCGTTCGTTCGTTTGTTCGTTCGTTGCTTGGTCAGTTGGTTGGTTTGTTGGTTTTTTGTTTGTTTGTTTGTTGGCAACTGCACCAGAGTAGCTTCTTCTGCCACTTTAGCACTCTTAGCACTTAATATTATTGTACAGGTCAGGTTGTTAGCATACGTGTGTGTTGCATGCAACTATATTAATTCACTATCAGCAGCGCAGGGAGGGAGCATCTTGCATGCATTTGTGGAGCAAGCAAATATATATTGCAAGTTTGTTGCACAGTACAATAAGCAATATAACAACAACAACAACATCAGCAGCAGAGGCAGCACCAATAACCAACCAGCAGCAGCACAATCATCAGCCTGAAACCTCAACCGTTATTAAAAGTTGTTAATGACTGAAATTGTTTGCAAGAGAGTTGCAAAGCAGCAGCGCAGCAGCAGGGCAATTAATAACAAATTACTGCCACTCAACTCAACTCAAATTAAACTTTCAAATAAGGCATGGTACGACGTACGAGTAAATATTTGGAATTTTCTCTATATATTAACATGAAGGAAGAAGGTAAGTTGCGCTATATTCATCAAAGCCAAACTAATTAACCAACCTGGCCAGGTTTTCAGGCGGCTTTTTTTTGTTCTTGTTGCTGTAATTAGTACATTTTTTGTTCTCCTAATTCTCTGGGGATTGAATTTCCTTTTTATACTTACTTAAATAACTGTTCCAACTACGAAATAATCCTTGAGAATTCGAGTATATTTTATAATCATCTCCCAAGTGACACTTGGAAAGCCAGCTATCCTATCTAATTTGGTCATAGCATTAGCGGAGCATTATTTCCACGCAAATTGCTTCCCACATGTGCTCCAAACCTTACGAATTTATTGTTCTTTCCTTTGTGCAGATTCCTATGGAATACATTTCATTCTATTTTTAATTCTCTTGGGTTACTTTTGAACAATGTTTGCGACTGGCGCCGTTAAAGCTATTTTTAAAAACATTGTCTGGATGATGGAGACTCCCCTGTCTCTGATATCCATCATCAGAATCATCGAACCCTACCCAGCGAAGTCTCGCAATTAATCAATATTTGATTTGGTGCCTCTCTGAGGAGGGTGTCTTTTCTGCATGCGTACATTGATTGATTCACTGTTACGGCCTCTTCTTATATGCTATATATAATTGGGGTAATTGTTCGAATATATAGCATATATGTATGTATATGAATATGTATGTTGACCCCAACATATTTCTTATCATTTCTTTTATTACTAATATATGTGAGTCTATCTTTAGATGTTATTTGTAGATTCTGTGGAGAAAGTGACGAAACTTCACTTGATCATAGACTGTGGACTATTGGCACACGAAATACACATGTGTTTTGGAGAATTTATCTTCCCTCAACTTGATTCCTCCAAAATACATGAATTCCTGTCGGAAATTAACCTGATCAGTGATCTATAGATGAGACTATCCCCATCTTTTAAATTAATAGGGGGCATCACAATAGATCTTTTAGGTCGCAGTATATAACTATCTTCAATAAATCTAATCTAAATTGAATATATATATATGGGAGCATTGAGATTGAGTAGAATAAGATCAACACAACGGACTTCAACGTTTCATCTCGGAAATCCTCTAAGGTGCACAATAACAGAATCAAAAGAATCAAGAACAGAATGAACGGACTCAATAACATAATCAATAACAGAATGAACAGAATAAATAACATAATCAATAACAGAATGAACAGAATAAATAACATCAATAACAGAATTAACACAATAAATAACATATCAATAACAGAATAAATAACATAATCAATAACAGAATGAACAGAATAAATAACATGAGAATCTGGTACATTTCAACAGAAATACAATCAAAAGAAGAATCCAGTACATTTGCAACAGAAATATAATTCTTTACATTTGCAACAGAATCAACAGCATACAGTACATTTGCAACAGCATACATAAACAGAATCCAGTACATTTGCAGCAGAAGCAGAATCCCATACATTTGCAACAGAAACAGAATCGACAATAGAATCAATAACAGAACACAATCCTGCACATTTGCAATAGAACGAGCATCCAGTATATTTACAACAGAATCAACAGCATACAATCTATTTGCAACAGAAACAGCATACAGTACATTTGCAGCAGAAATAGAATCATCAGTAAAATTATTAACAGAATAGCCACAGAACTTAACGACAGAAAACCGTTGCTATTTCTGTTCTATGTCCCTTTGCACTTTTAACAGTGATCCATTATTTCTGTTCTATGTCCCTCTGCACCTTTAACAGTGATCCCCAACAGAACCCACCAAATTATTAATTATTATTTATTAGATATGAACTAATCTAGGTATCTGTAATGACCGCCAATATCCTGGAAGTTAATGAAACTCACTATTTTAAATTGTTTTAATTACTTTATTAAATTAACTTCACAAGTCAGTCAACCAATACGTTGCACGATCTACACACGAACGTCGACCTCTACCAGATCTGTCAAAAACCTCAATCAATCCCGTGTTGCCATATCTTCGCAACCGCCTATAGTGTTGTCAGGTCTCCACAGTATCTAAATATATAGGTGTACATGTATGTATGTATAGGAGAGAGTACATGTATTGAGGTCAATTTTATATACTCTTCAGCTTTATATACTCCTTCCTTGTGTTAAATATATGTATATGCCTGTATGGTGGGGAAGTTCCATGACAACTCGAACAAATATCGTGTAATTCCTTTCCCATTTTTAGATGTATTGATATTTATATTTTTCCCAAGAAGTCATTACTCAAAATAAGGCGGATATTGTGTGTTTTTGTTTTGAACTGCTTCTCTTTTGTTTCTTTTTTCGACCTGATGACCAATCATATTTTCAGTGAACTATAAATAAATATCTTTAAGGCTTTACCAGTCGTAAAGACTCACTCACTACTGAAATGTGCAATATTTGCATACTAAAATAAAGTATTTATAAACTGTTGGTGTCTCCAATAATGCAACTATTTAAAGAATTTCTACGAACAATAGCGCCAGCGATGATGACGATATTGATAATATTTTAAAAACAAAAACGTGCCTGGGGGTTTTTTGTTGCTGTTCCGGTACTCTCGAAAACCTTTCAATTGATCCATAACTGCAGGATAATATTTGTTTTCAACAAAACAAAATTAAAAATAAATAAAAAATATGATAAAAATAAATAAATGAATCACGTATCCGCCTTAATTTGTGTACAATTCACGTAAAAACTTTCATTCAATGGAAAAAATTGTGACGTCATGTGTTAAGTGATTTCATGTGGAATTTCCCATATACATTTGTATAGAGATATCGTGCGTTTGTTGCTGTCGCTGCTGCTGCTATAACGGCATAGCTAAAAATTCAATTGAATATTGGAACTGCTGTCACACGTAGTACCTCCACCCCACCCCGCCCGCTTGGAACACTTCAGTATACATGCTGCACTTGGAGAGTGGTGACGTTGTGGGGCAGCCAACGAGAGGTGGTGATGTACGAGTATGCATACGGAATTTGGAAAATCTACTATCACTAGTGCTGCACATAAATAAGGCCTTGACATTAGAAGGCCTCAATGAAAAACACTTTTCTATGCTATCACAGAAAACCTTCTATCATCTCTTCCTGGGACTGCAGTCGGTAACTGGTTGTCTGTCGACTCATTTTGAAAGTGCGAAAACAATGAAAAAACAAAAATAGTCTCAAATGCAGGCAGCGAAAGCTGAAATTGAGCAAAGTGAACCGGTTTTTCATTTTTGTTTGTTGGTTCATTTTGTGGGAAAAAACAAAAATTTGAAATCTGGGTTAGGTCACAGCGGTAGTGTTTGTTTGTGTGTGCGTGAGTGCGTGAGTGCCTGGTGGTGCCCTTCAGTTACATTCGTACGTGTGTGGGTGCAATTCTTGAAAGGACCGAAAACGGTATGACTAACATACAAGTAAATATCTGCTGAATCATCCAACTTTAGACTTTACCTACCGTTGGTTCGATTCTCACAAGGTCTAACGAAATCTGACTTCAAGCTACAAATAAACTTCAGATCTTACCTGTAGAAGCGGGTGGAATGTGTGATAGAAGGTGTGCCAAAAGAGTGGAAAGAGTAAGGTGTTTTTTTTGTTCGATTAACTATATAGAAAATAAAAATCTTTACCTTGTTACTAGTACTATGATAATTAGTACTTCTAGTATGACTATTAGTACTACAACCAGGACTATTGGTGACAAAATTGTTAATATTAGTACTAAAACAGGGCTATTGTTACTAAAAATATGAATATTAGCGCTGCTACCATGACTATCTGTACTACTAGTATGGCTATTAGTATTACTAAGACTATTAGTACTACTACTAGGACTATTAGTACTGCTACTAAGACTATTAGTACTATTACTGTGACTATTAGAACTACTTGTATGATTATTAGTACTAAAACTATGAGTATTAGTACGCCTATTATGACTATTTGTGTTACTAAGACTATTAGTACTGTGACTTTTAGAACTACTAGTATGATTATTGTTGCTAAAACTATGAATATTAGTATGCCTATGCTATGCTATTAGTGTTACTGAGATTATTAGTACTGCTACTATCAAAGATGGGCACTTTGCACTACCAGTAAATTTGCAGTAAAAATTAATTTTTACTGATATTGCAATTTAATATGCATAATAATAATAATATATTTGTCACTTCCTGAATATAAAATTGCACTCCCTATTACTTCTGGCCTATACAGGGCACTTCCTGAGTCGGTGTATGCTCACTCAACGTTTATCTACTTGCTGCTTCATACTCGTGTTAGCCTCATTTGTATTTCGCACTAAACGAACTCACGTCATTTCTGGTCTGTGGAAATATTGAATTAGAACCGTAGGGTGGCTTCCCCCCTCCTCTCGTACAACAAAAACTGGTTCATGAAGTTTCCAATTGATTTTTATTTTAGCCTTAATTGAATATGTACTCGTAATTTGTATGCTTGTTTTGCGTTCGCGTTTGACTTCCATTCATGCCTCGGCTCCACACATACATACACAGTACACATATACTACACATACTATCCTATGTCACTCAGTTCCACTCCACCCGACCACACCATCAACTCCATTCATTTCCATTACATCCCATCCCAAACCATCCCACTTCACTTGTCGTGTGGTCGTTGTTGTTGTTGTTGTTGTTGTTATTATCATCGTTGTAGCCGTTGTCGTCGTCGTTCGTGGGTTGTTTTTTTGCTATTGTCATTTGACTTTATTATTGTAGGGCCTTTTTGTTTGTTGTTCCATTTCGGAAACTCATGCTGACGTCTTTGCTAACGTCTCGTCGTCGTTCACACCACTGACGACGACGACGACGACGACGACTGGCTTTGCTGCTTCGACGTGGCTGTCAAAGTACACGTACTCATGCCACTTACAGCTGCTGCTCAGCCCGACCTACGTACGGGATAAGCATGCAAATGTAAATGCAAAATTCAAGTAGTCAATTCACGCATTTTGTGGGAAAATAAAAAATTACATCGGCACACAAACACACACATACATGCACACACACATACACATACGCATATGCAAGCATGCAAGCATGCATAGAAAAAAATGCACTCGAAGTTGTAATTGAAAATGAAAAGTAATTTCAATGTCATCATATCATATCGTATCATATCGTATCATAGTATATCATAGTATATCATAGTATATCATAGTATATCATAGTATATCATAGTATATCATAGTATATCATAGTATATCGTAGTATATCATAGTATATCGTAGTATATTATAGTATATCATAGTATATCATAGTATATCATAGTATATCGTAGTATATTATAGTATATCATAGTATATCATAGTATATCATAGTATATCGTAGTATATCATAGTCATAGTTGGACTATAGAGTCGTCCAACCGACACTTGCTGCTGCTTTGTGACCACAACTTACATACATACATACATACGTGCATATCAAAAGTACTTAAAACCGCAAAACTTAATCCCGAGCAATTGATCACGGGTAAGTGATTTATATGTACGTACATACAGTGAATCCCAGTGAAACTAGTCCACCCTTAATGAAAATCTTCTTTGTACAATGATGCGGTTTCACTACCGATTTATCTCTGAAAAATCGCATGAATTCAGTGGAAGTTAGTACAGAATTTGTTTGAATATGTTTACAAAAGTGTTAAAAAAAGAAGTAAAACAGATTATTGAATAAATGTAGATTAGAAACCAGATAAATAAAGTGTAGAAAAACGAGCAACACTTCGCTGAAACTTTTTCCATAACTTAATTTAATGTATAATGTGAAATGTAATGTGTAAAGTAATGTGTAAAGTAATGTGGAGTGTAATGTGTATAGTAATGTGTAAAGTAATGTGTAAAGTAATGTGTATAGTAATGTGTATAGTAATGTGTAAAGTAATGTGTAAAGTAATGTGTAAAGTAATGTGGAATGTAATGTGTAAAGTAATGCTTAATGTTTGCAATTGCTCTAAAAATGATTCATTCATATTAGGTAAAAGAAACAACTTTAAGATCTTTTCTGATTTTATGATGAAAAAAAAAGTGTAGAATGGGCAGCAATTCACTGGAAGTTCTACCATAACTTCATTTAATTTATAATGCGGAATGTAATATGTAAAGTAATGTGTAAAGTAATGCTTAATATTTGGAATAGCTCTAAAAATTTTTCATTAATATTAGGAAAAAGAAATTCCTTCGTGATTTTTTACGACGAAGTAGACAAGTTACAAGTGCCCATCCACGGTTATCGTACGGGGCATTGTGATGATGGTATCAGTGCCTATTAAAATGAATCAATCCATAAATTTGCATACATATACACACACATTCTATGTGTATGTATTCGTGTACATATGTATGTATGGATATGAATGAATTCGAAATTTGTCCAAGGTAAACAGCTTTTTCGTTTCAGTATTCTCGAATTAGCTGTGTGGATGCAATTTATTGTTAACGTACATATTACACGATGAAATGGCGTCATTTGCCCAGACTCGGAAACATTGCATTAGCTGCGGTGAACCTATTATTTTGACCAAGAATAGTGTTATTAAATATAAATAAATGCATACGAGTACATATGCAATAGTTTTCATGCTCTTCGATACTAATCGATTTAATGCAATCTCGAAGTTAGGAGAAGGCCAGACCCCGATTTGCGTCGTTCTATTATTTTGCCTGACACTGTACGAGAATGCTTCACAGAATTTATTCTATGACGATCGTGCGATGATTTTTTTGTGTTCGTTTATTTTTGGTTTTTTTCTACTCTACTCCGATGTGGTTTTGGTCTATGTATTCCAAGGCTAAGTTTGTTACAGTCAAGGAGAGGAGTGGCAAGTGGGATGATATTGGAGGCACCAGTAGTCCAGCGTTGACTTAATCAAGGAGAGGAGTGGCAAGTGGGATGATATTGGATATGGGAATCACCAGTAGTCTAGCGTTGCTTCAAGTGAAGAAGTCTCCCACCAACCGTTTATGTTCAGAGTTTGATATGCCTGCATTTTCTCAGGGATCTGAAACTTCGAGAAATCTATTTCTGATTAATTACACTCAGGCATCAGTTTCGTCCGTCCATACGAGCAGAGAATTATTTTCCAGCTGCTCTGTGAACCGAGTAACAGATTCCACTGCGGTTTTTTTTGTTTTTGTTGTACACGAGCATAAGCAAGAAATGTGTAAGAGCGAGCGAGAGAGAGGGAGGAATTTAATTTAAGCAAATGTTTGTTCGCATTCTGGAATATTCCAGAAATAATCAATTTGCGTAATTATCTTCGTAGAAGCATGTGAAAAGCTCATTTTATCTACTGGCGCGCTCTTCTATGGTTTCGGATATCTCGCAGTCGGTGTGGACTGGTTAGAACCCGCTTCCATTGGTTTGTTTTCGTTTATTTTTTGTTTTGTTTACTTGTAAAAAAAAAAAACGGCGTCAGTAATAATAACTTTGAGTACCCGCACTACATCCATGCGCGCGTATATCAGCGATGTTTTGATTGTCCGTTGATAAGAGAAACTGTTTATTGAACAGGAAGGAGTGTGCATAAATATACGATTATATATACTTACATAGTTATTTACTGGCATATATACTCGTGTACATAAGCATATGTGAGCATTTACAGTTTTGAAGTAGAACACAGTTGCAAGGAATGCATTTTGTCGGCCGAATATATCTCATACGAGGTGTGATCAAAAAATAAAGTATTTATTTATTCATCTACAACTATCTTGTCCCCTCATCCCCTATCTTGTCAGATATAATACACTTATGCCAGCATTTTTTCCAATCCTCGAAACACTTCTGAAACGCTTTTTTTGGTATCGCCAACAGCTCCGGTTTCGATTTTTCTTTTATCTCCTCAATCGTAGCAAAACGCTTTCCTTTCATCGGTGTCTTCAGTTTTGGAAAGAGAAAAAAGTCAGCGGGGGCCATGTCCGGTGAATACGGTGGTTGAGGCATGATAACGGTTTTGTTTTTGGCCAAAAACAGCTCCTGAGCGATGTCCATGCGACGTTGTTTTTGCTCAAAATTTAGCAATTTTGGAACAATCTTCGCTGCCGCACGTTTTATGCCTAAAACATCCGTAAAAATTGCTTGGCATGAGCCGAACGATATGCCAACATCATCAGCAACCTCTCTGATAGTGATTCGACGATTATCCAAAATCATTTTCTTCACTGCGTCAATGTTTTCATCGGTTGTTGCCGTGCTCGGGCGATCAGGACGAGCATCGTCATTGACATCTTCTCGGCCTCCTTAAACCGGTTATACCACAATTGAACTTGTGTTCTGCTCATAGTAGACTCGTCAAAGGCCACAGTCAACATTTCAAATGTCCTTGCGCATTTAATTTCATTTTTTACACAAAACTGAATACAGTTTCTTTGATCCATTTTTTCGAATAGTACAAAATCGAAGAGCACACCAAAACACGACTAACCTTGTTATCTGTCAAAAACCAACTGACAATCCAAAATGGTTGGTATTGCCAACATATATAACAGACATGTGTACCAACATAACAGAAAAAAAAATGCGAACATCGAACATACGTAACTCACGAAAAGGTGAAAATAACGGTTATCTTTTGATCACACCTCGTATATATCTCTCATATATATATCTCTCATATATATATCTCATTATATGTATATATATATCTCATATATATATGTATATGTATCTCATATATGTATATGTATATATATCTCTTTCTCATTATCTCTGTCTCTCTCATTATCTCTGTCTCTGCCTCTCATTATCTCTGTCTCTGCCTCTCATTATCTCTGTCTCTGCCTCTCATTATCTCTGTCTCTCTCACCATCTCTGTCTCTCTCATTATCTCTGTCTCTCTCATTATCTCTGTCTCTCTCATTATCTCTGTCTCTTCCTCTCATTATCTCTGTCTCTTCCTCTCATTATCTCTGTCTCTCTCTCATCTCTCATCTCTCATCTCTCGCTCATTTCTCATCTCTCTCTCTCTCTCATTATCTCTCTCTCTCTCTCTCTCTCTCTCTCTCATTATCTCTGTCTGTCATTATATATATCTATCTCTCTCATCTCTGTCTCTCATTATATATATCTATCTCTCTCATTATCTCTGTCTCCTTCTGTAACTCATTATCACCCTCTCTGTCTCTATTTCCCTCCCTCTCTCTTTATCTATCTTTCTATCTCTCTCATTCAATTATTCTCTCACATTCTATCTAGCTCTCATTATATCTTTTGTATTTCTCTCATTCTATATCTACCCTCTATTTATCTATCTATGTATCTCTTTATATACATACATACATATTTATTTTTTATGGGTCTCTTTAAATATCTTGTTTCTCTTCTCATTCTTCCTCTATCTCCCTCTTTTCTCTTTCCTAATGTCACTTTTCCTCTTTCTCTCCCTCTTTTCTCTTTCCTAATGTCATTCTTCCTCTCTCTCTCTCTCTCTTCTCTTTCCTAATGTCATTCTCCCTCTCTCTCTCTCTCTCTTCTCTTTCCTAATGTCATTCTTCCTGTCTCTCTCTCTCTTCTCTTTCCTAATGTCATTCTTCCTGTCTCTCTCTCTCTCTCTCTCTTCTCTTTCCTAATGTCATTCTTCCTGTCTCTCTCTCTCTCTTCTCTTTCCTAATGTCATTCTTCCTGTCTCTCTCCCCCTCTTCTCTTTCCTAATGTCATTCTTCCTCTGTCTCTCTTCTCTTTCCTAATGTCATTCTCTTTATATTTCCCCGTCTGTCTTTCTCCTCTTTCCTAATGTCATTCTCTTTATATTCCCCTCTCTCTATTTATATTTCCCTCTCTCACTCTTTATCCCCTCTCTCTCTATATTCCCCTCTCTCTCTATATTCCCCTCTCTCTCTTTATATTCCCCTCTCTCACTCTTTATATTCCCCTCTCTCTCTTTATATTCCCCTCTCTCTCTTTATATTCCCCTCTCTTTTTTTATTCCGCTCTCTCCTGTCTCTTTCTTTCTCTCTCTTAATATTCCCCTCTCTTTTTTTATTCCGCTCTCTCCTGTCTCTTTCTTTCTCTCTCTTTATTTTCTTTCTTTTCCCTATTTAGCTCTAACTTGTCTTCCGCTCTTCCCCTCTGTCTCTCTTGGTGTCACGTTCTTCTTCATCTTAAGTAGTGCCTCAATGAGCTCTTTGAACTCTCTCCTTTATCTACGCTTGTTATTTGGTTCTGGAGCTGTTCTCCATTATTTCTCTAAAGGCGTCCGTGGTTCTACATATGATGCCTTTGTTCTTCCACCTGTCATTAGCGCTTAGCCTCTTACCCTTGCCTTACCCTTGCCCTTACCCTTGCCCTTACTTCTAAAAAGCAATGAAGTGCATTTGCCTACATTTTGGAATATCAATGAATTGCAAATCCAAATGAACAAAGTCGACCATGGAACCGTGAATACGACACGACTCACTTGTATTGTGTTTTGTAGTTGTGGAGTTAGGTGTTGAGAGGTGGCGATGGTGGTGGGGCACTCCGGCTGTTGTGCGTGCGTTCGTTGTGTTTTCCAAGACAGAAATTACGCATTCCGAAATGCGTATCACACTCGTACACACCCCTATTCATTTTTCCTGATACACGAGTTGTTGTTGTATTGAATTCATGAGGATATGCAGCCATCCCAGCACTGAATTGAGGTGCTTCTGATGCCACTCGTATTGCCATTGATATGGACGGTAATGAGGGGCAAAGGCGCGATAGTGGTAAAAATTGGCCAAATCATCTGATTCAAATCGCACGTTCCTAGGTAGCTAAGTCAGTCCCCCCTCCAGTGCTATGATCTCAGTCAAATGAGTGTGTCTGCTGTCTCCGAGACTTATGACCAAACAGAAGGAATAGCTTCGTTTCCAATTGAAATGTGTATTCGCGCTCTTCTGCCTCTTTACTGCTGGGTAGGTCGCAGTCTTCCTTGAGCGTGTTGGTGTTGGGGAATGTGAATGAACTGTCGAGAACAACGACGCGTGTTGACATTTCATGCACTTCCGTGACATTATCGGAACTTGTATTAGGAATGTGGCTATCACTGGGGTAGTCAAAAATTAAATTGCTAATGAAATTCATGTCCGAATGCCGACTGAAGCGAACTGAGCTGAGGAGCAGAATGCACTTGCGTGTGTGCGGAAATACACTCGCAAAAATTCTGTTTCCTCCTCACTACCTACTTTCCTTTTTTGGTGGAGGTGGTTTTTTTCTGTCTTTTTTGCTGGAACCATTTAAAGAGAGACCGGAACTGCGTTGGTTGGCGGACAAAGGGCCGGAAACACATTAAAAGTCAGTGGAAATCGTGGCTAGAGGGAAACATATTTGGGTGGGCCTCATACAATATTTTGCGCGACTTACAATAACAATCAGTTTGCGAATCCAAACGCATGAAAGCCAATAAAATCAGTATAATTGAGGAGGCACTATAATCAGCATAACTAAATTCTTAGAAAATAGATAAATTTATCAATTCTGTTGATGCTAAAAAATTTTCAATTCCTCAATATTCAATATCAATCAATATTCAATATCATTTCGGCAGTTATATAAAAGCAACTCTCTTGATCTCCCAACCAACAACAAACCAAAAATTTAGATGTGAGCAAATCCTTTAATTCTCTTACGAATTCTACAAATGAACCCAAAAGAAAGTTTCCAAATCGAATACTCAATTATCGAAAGTTCGTACAAAGTTCTACAAATCGAATTCTCGTTCAATCCCTGCAATACAAATCCTCATACAAAGTTACATTAATTCAAACGAGATAAAAGGAACTCCCATACAAAGTTGTATAAATCAAATCCTTAAAAAAGTGGTACTAATCGAATACTCAAACAAACCGACTACTTATATGAATCGAATTCTCACACAAATTGACTCCTTCTGCGAATCAAATTATCATACAAATTGAATCCTTATACAGAGTTGACTAATCAAATTCTCATACAAATCGACTTCTCATAGGAATCATTCTTATATAAATCGGATCATTCTTATTTAAATCGCATCTTTATATAAAGTTCTACTAATCGAATTCTTAAAAAAAGTTATACAAATCGAAACCTCAAACAGATCGTCTCATTATACTTATCGAATTCTCATACAAATCGAACCTTTATACAAAGTTCTACAAATCGAATCCTCTTACAAATCGGCTACTTATCCGAATCGAATTCTCATACAAAGTTCTATTAATCGAATTCTTCTACAAAGTTATAATAATTGAATCCTCATGCAAATCGACCCTGTACAAATCGACTATACCAATCGAATTCGGAATCTTTATACCAAGTTCTACATATCGAATCTTCATAAATTACATTAAAATTTTGAACGTCATAAAAATTGCACTCAATATTTACAAACTGAGTCCTCATATAAATTTCACTCAATTTCGAACGTCATACAAATTGCACTCAATGTTTACAAATTGAGTCCTCATATAACTTTCACTCAATTTCGAACGTCATACAAATTGCACTCAATGTTTACAAATTGAGTCCTCATATAACTTTCACTAAATGTTTACAAACTGAGTCCTCATATAACTTTCACTCAATTTCGAACGTCATACAAATTGCACTCAATGTTTACAAATTGAGTCCTCATATAACTTTCACTCAATTTCGAACGTCATACAAATTGCACTCAATGTTTACAAATTGAGTCCTCATATAACTTTCACTAAATGTTTACAAACTGAGTCCTCATATAACTTTCACTCAATTTCGAACGTCATACAAATTGCACTCAATGTTTACAAATTGAGTCCTCATATAACTTTCACTCAATTTCGAACGTCATACAAATTGCACTCAATGTTTACAAATTGAGTCCTCATATAACTTTCACTTAATTTTGGATGCCATATAAATTGCACTCAATGTTTACAAATTGAGTCCTCATATAACTTTCACTCAATTTCGAACGTCATACAAATTGCACTCAATGTTTACAAATTGAGTCCTCATATAACTTTCACTCAATTTTGAACGTTATACAAGTTGCACTCAATATTAAGCCGTGTATACAGGTTTGATCTTTATATATACTTATATATTGTATAGGTATACTTCTATATACGTTTTCGAGATTACATCTGTACAGAGCAGCGTTTCCTTCTTTGAATTCTGTTGGATGTACTAACTCGGGTCTTCATGGTATTCGGTTCTGTATGTACGAATTCTCCATATTTGTGAGTAGGGTATTTGCAGAATCCTGGATCCCTTTGGAGGTAGTCAGATATGTTTACACTTATCAAGTTGTAACCAAAGGTGTAAAATTAAGAGTTCACATTTTACAGCATTCGCAAATATAGCAGTTTAATCGCCTTGGTTTGTTTTTAACCTCCTTGGTTTATCTCTTAATCTCCTTGGTTTGTCTTTAACCTCCTTGGTTGTCTCTCATCTCCTGGGTTTGTCTCTCAATCTCCTTGGTTTGTCTTTAATCTCCTTTTGGTTTGTCTCTCATATCCTTGGTTTGTCTTTCACCTTTTCGGTTTGTCTCTCAATCTCCTTCGTTGTCTCTCAATCTCCTTGATTTGTCTTTAACCTCCTTGTTTTGTCTCTCAATCATCTTGGTTTATCTCTTAATCTACTTTGTTTGTCTCTGAATCTCCTTGATTTGTCTCAGAATCTCCTTGGTTTGTCTCCTAATCTCCTTGGTTTGTCTCTGAATCTCCTTGATTTGTCTCAGAATCTCCTTGATTTGTCTCTTAATCTCCTTGGTTTGTATCTTAATCTCTTTGGTTGGTCTGTAATCTCCTTGGTTTGTCTCTCATATCCTTGGTTTGTCTTCAACCTCCTTGTTTTGTCTCTCATCTCCTTGGTTTGTCTTTCACCTCTTAGGTTTATCTCTAAATCTCCTTGGTTTATCTCTTAATCTCCTTTGTTTGTCTCTTAATCTCCTTGGTTTGTCTCAGAATCTCCTTGGTTTGTGAGCTCAAAACTCCTCCTCGTACCATCACTGATCTAAACCATCATTTGGAAATCTCGATGAGATCATCGTATAAAGAAATTGACTTAAATCGAAATCAAACAAAGGCAAAAAAAGAACACGGAACAACAGTAGCGGATTTCGTCAACACGCTCGGAAGCAAGACCCCAAAACAAGTGTCAATTGATTTAATTGATTCCATGGTGGATCCGTGTTGAAAATGGTGGACTGGCAAACAAAATATGCACATAAATTCCAATATTTTAGCTATGACGATAGCGCTGAAGTATTTTTCCTACACCAAAATTATAAATTGCAATTGTTTTGTCATCATGCCCCTCGCGAATGTGGATGTACGTACCTCGTACGTGTGTGTGTGTGTGTACGTGAGTGATACATTGTATGCGCGCATGTGTGTGTGTGTGTGTAGATGCGGAATTGGGTTAATAGAAACTGAACACAGAGAAATAGAATGAAAATTTCCAATTCAAATAAAATTTGCATACACGTAGTCGTGTAAAAATTCACATCCACATCACATCATCATCATCATCATCATCATCATCATCATCATCATCAAAACGTGATCAAAAAATGCACACTCACTCCTCATGCATATGCCAAATATGGGCAAACAACGTCAATTGTTGGCGACGCTGTCTTCCACGCTGGTAAATTTGAACATTTCTCATCAAATGTGGCTGGAATTTTCGTACTCGTCCCACGGATCTGCTGGAGTGCATTTTTGGAATAATCTGCTCAAATTGGAATGATTGACGGAGTTAATGAGAATGGAATTTTACTGTTTTTGTCACTCATTAAAGATGCACTTCACATTCGCAGCAGATCTCAAATGAGTGATTGAATCAACTACAAAAATTTCGTTAGCTCCGTCACAATTCACTCGTTGGACGGAGGAAGATGAGGGATCAGTGAGAGTAGAAGATGGTTTTAGTCACACTTTGTCATACTTTGTCATACTTTGTCATACTTTGTCAAGCTTTGCCACACTTTGTCACATATTATCCTTCTTTGTCACATATTATCCTGCTTTGTCACATATTATCCTGCTTTGTCACATATTATCCTGCTTTGTCACATATTATCCTGCTTTGTCACATATTATCCTGCTTTGTTACACAACGAGTATGCCAAACTGTGAAGAGGAAGAGTTATGCTTCGGTTTCCCTGCCCTCCTACACTCAAGTAGGGTTAGTTGGGAAGTTATAGAGCAGACATCTTCTCATTGGTTTCAGTCATCATCGGGATTTTGCATACTTTATTGTATATTTTTCAGATGCTCTCAAGCCTCATTTTTGAAGTGGTTCAACAATGTACCAATCACCACTTCATAGAGCAAATTGAGGTACTCCAGGGCACTTAAAAAAACTCATTACAAATGAAATCTTGCTTTGTCATTAGTGGGAGTAACACCCTCCCCCATCTAAAGTGTTGCTCAAACTTATATTAAAGATAATTCCAATATTACATTTTATTATATTAAAGATAATTCCAATACAACAAGCACTACCTCAAATCCTCTCGGATTTACAGAAGATTCCGAATTCAGGGGGTACGAATATTCCCATTCCTATTTCAATGTTCCGTTGGAATTTTGTTCAATTCTGCTCAAATCTGAGTGATGGATTCTTGAAGGGGGACCTTCGTTGATTCTCTTAATTCCAATACAAGTAACTTCCCCAAATCTTCTCGGATTTAAATAAGATTCCTATGGGCATACGAATATCTTCCTATGGGCATACGAATATATATGGTTCAATTGGAATGTGGTTCAATTCTACTCAAAACTGGCTGATGGATTCATGAGTGGGAGGGGGGAAGGCTTAGGACATTCTTGATAGTGTACACAGTTGTAGGGTGGTGCCAAAATACGTTTCACTGGAGTCACTTGTATTGTATCCTTGATGAAGAGAGTCATGTGCATATTTCCTCCTATCCAAATAAGAAGTATCGCATTCCTTTCTGGATCCCCATTCAATTCCCAGAGGAACCAGAACACTTACGATACTATGATCCACTTCAAATTCTGAGGGGAATGATAACAATCACGATACTAGGATCCTCTTCCTATTCCCAGTGGAATGAGAATATTCAGGATATTATGATCCACCTTCCAATTCCCAGAGGAATGAGAACCTTCACGATCTTAGGATCACCTTCCAATTCTCAGAGGAACGAGAACATTCACTATGAACATTCATATGATTCCTTTCCAATTCCACTAGAACGAGAACATTCAGGATATTATGATCACCTTCCAATTCCCAGAACATTCAGTATGAGGATTCATATGATTCCTTTCCAATTCCCAGTGGAATGAGAACCTTCACGATATTATGATCCACCTTCCAATTCCCAGTGGAATGACAACCTTCACGATATTAGGATCCCCGTTCAATTCCCAGTGGAATAAGAACATTCAGGATATTATGGTCACCTTCCAATTCCCAGAACATTCAGTATGAGGATTCATATGATTCCTTTCCAATTCCCAGTGGAATGAGAACATTCAGGATATTTTGATCACCTTCCAATTTCCAGAACATTCACTATGAGGATTCATATGATTCCTTTCCAATTCCCAGTGGAATGAGAACCTTCACGATATTATGATCCACCTTCCAATTCCCAGAGGAACGAGAATATTCACTATGAGGATTCATATGATTCCTTTCCAATTCCACTAGAACGAGAACATTCAGGATATTATGATCACCTTCCAATTCCAAGGAACATTCACTATGAGAATTCATATGATTCCTTTCCAATTCCCAGTGGAATGAGAACCTTCACGATATTATGATCCACCTTCCAATTCCCAGTGGAATGACAACCTTCACGATATTAGGATCCCCGTTCAATTCCCAGTGGAATAAGAACATTCAGGATATTATGGTCACCTTCCAATTCCCAGAACATTCAGTATGAGGATTCATATGATTCCTTTCCAATTCCCAGTGGAATGAGAACATTCAGGATATTTTGATCACCTTCCAATTTCCAGAACATTCACTATGAGGATTCATATGATTCCTTTCCAATTCCCAGTGGAATGAGAACCTTCACGATATTATGATCCACCTTCCAATTCCCAGTGGAATGACAACCTTCACGATATTAGGATCCCCGTTCAATTCCCAGTGGAATAAGAACATTCAATATGAAAATTCATATGATTCCTTTCCAATTCCCAGTGAAATGAGAACCTTCACGATATTAGGATCCCCATATTATTCCAGATTCTTGTGACAATCAAAAGTTAGTTGTTCCATCCTGCTGACTTTTCGAGCACAAAAGGAAGCGCCGCGCGCACACTTTGCACAGCCATCAATGATCATCACGCAAGGAGTGTTCGTTGGGCCCCCTCCCCCCCTGTCGACTGTGTTCTTCTTTCAATTACTCCTTATGTCGTTTGTTGCAGAGGTTGAGGACCTCTTGATTGTCGTCCCGCCTTGTCCCAACCGCCGTCGCCGCCGCCGCCGTCGCCGCCATGTCAACCAACCAACCAACCAATCAACCAACAAAGCAGCTGGCCTGACCTGGTCGGCCGCGGCTGCTCCTCGCTCTCACCATTCACTCGGCAGCTGTTGTGACGGCAGGCAGAGTTTTTGCCGTTACTGTGTATAAATTGCTTTAATTTTGTTGGTTTTTTTTTTTTTTTTTTTTTTTTTTTTGGCGGGGTTCGGTTTGGTGCGGATTTTTTGGTTCAGTTCGATTCGATTCGATTCAATTTTCTTTGCGTACCTATTTTAATTGTACCAACCCCAACCATGCATATGCATACAAATGTCTCTTGTCTGTCTTTTTGTGTCTTTCTTTCTGTCCTGTCTGTCTGTCTGTCTGTCTGTCTTTTTGTGTACAACATTCTCGCAGTGGCTCGAATTGTATTCCCGCCTTTTGTGAGCCGAACGCCGCCGTCTGAGTCTGAAGAAGTATTGGGTTGAGTGTGGTTGGTACGCATTTAATTTGATACTGAGAAATTTGGACTTTGTGTGTGCACACAGAAAAGTACAAAAATTGGGTCATTGACTCTGTCTGGGTATCCTTGGTAGCCAGAATGCTGAACATCACTCATCAAACTGTCATGAACAATTTGCGAAAGGTTGACTACGATATAAAAAAAAAACCTGAGAAAAAGCAGCGGCTAACGTTTGACGGCGTTTGGCGGCGGCGGCGGTGTCACGAAATTCCTTCTGCGAATTGCGGCAGGAACGCAACGAAACTGAACCTTTTTTTCCTTCCTTCTATAAACACACACACACACACACACACAAACACACACACGTCCTGCCATACAACCAGCCAACCATCCTCTCATCCTCTCATCCTTCGATCCGTTTAACCCTCCTTCTGTCCAACCAACCATCCATCCATTTATACGGACAAACAAACAAAAAGACAAACAGACAGACAGACAGACAGACAGACTTAAAGAAAGAGAGACATATCCAGTCATATACATACCATACCGCCAAACACAGCTAATGTGAGTAACCTTATTCTAAGGATCCTTGGGTTGCCTTCTTTTTCTCTCCTGGTACTACGGGCATTATTTGTATTCTTGGTTTGGAATCAATGCCCGCAAATGCCGCAAATGCCGCAAGCTGAGGAGTGCGTGGAGTGGAGTGGTGTGGAGCGGAGCAGAGCAGAGCAAAGCAGACCAGACCAGGCGTACGTGTCTATCGAGTTGTTTGCTTTGTTATTATTATTATTATTATTGTTGTAGTTATAGTTGCTATTGTTGTTGCTGTTGTTCGTTGCTGCTGCTATCCTATGCTCTGCTCTGCTCTGCTCTGTGGCGGCTGCTGTTGCTCGTCGCTGGAAATTAAATTAACCTGTATTCGTGCCATTCCATTAACCTTTTTCCACACAACTCTACCTACATACAAATTTAGCAGATGTCGGTTTTTCTTTTTGTTGTATTATTCGTCGTTCTCTGTCTCCGCCTCTGTGTCCGTCTACGTCTCCATGTCCATCTTCATCTCCGTTTCTGTTGTTATTCCTTTGCGCCTAAACAAAGTGCAAAACGTATTTAACAAGAAATATTGTGGCTGCGTAAAAGACGCACCAACAACAACAGCGGCAGCAACGACAACAACCACGACAACGCTGACGCTGTCTCTTCCTACACGTGCTTTGATGTTGTGTTTTGTTTCTTTTCTTTTTTTGTGTTTGTTGTTAGGAAGGACCCTTTCCATTTTATGGCAGAAGCCACATTTTTACCCTCTTACTTTTATCGCAGAGGTTATTCTCCTCTAATTGTGTTAGGAGTTAGTTACCTTTCGAGGTCGAATTCAGAGTGTTCTGTGTTGTTGTGTTGTGTCTTGTACACTTTTTTCTTGTCTTTTCATATCGCGTTGCGTACGCATTTGAAATTTGGGCAGTTGAAATTGAGTTTGATGAAATGCTTTTAACGTCCACATAACACATAAACATCATCATCATCATCATCATCATCGTCGTCATTATCATGTTGTGTGTGATGTGCCAAGATTTCTGTAGTATATGAGAGCATTTTGCAAGACCCTAAGAAATCACATACTTTGCAAGGACTCTTCTCTAGTATTAAATACTACCAGTTCCTCATTGTTGGTACAACACCGTCATCGTTTCACTCACTCTTACTCGCATGCAATTTGCCGCTAGATGGAGTGAGAGACGCACGACGATGGCCAACATGTGAGTAACTTACCACCATCCCTTTTAACTAGAAGGGGGTTTCTTCTCTTCTGCCTTCACCATTTTTCATATAGAAAAGTGAAATCTACAATATGTGGCAATTTGTGGAGTCATCGGGGGCGTGTTCTCAGTGAGCAAACAAGAGAAAGGAAATCTTTATTCTGATACATTTCTACCCGTGTCCACGGGTACAATAATTACAAATAATTAGTACACAAGCTAAGGAGCACTGACTGCCAAGGCCTTCGGCTCAGTTCAACTGTTACTTGTGCCCCCATATTCCAATATATAGACACAACACCCTGTATATGCTATGCATGCATGCATTCATGCCTGCCTGCGTTCATGCTAACTTGCCTGCTTCATACTGAAAAGACCACGTGGGCTTGCGAAGTACTCGCCCAAGAGTTATTCATGGCGCTGCAGCAGTTTCTGGTGGGCGGTTTTGTTGTAACGTTCATGATTGTGTAATTCCAACATTAAATTAAAGCAAAAATAGAGAGTTACAGTGAAATATCCTTGCCCGCCGACTGACTGACTGCCCACACAGCACTCACTCTGTAACTAAACGAATTGTAAAGTGAGACGGCTCAGTGACGCGATGCGATGCGATGCGATGCGACGCTACGCTTGCATGTTTGATAGCCGCCACTGCCGCCGCTGCTGGAGCCTTGGAGCAGCACAAAAGGCGGGTTTTTTTAATGTTGTGCAACACAAACAACCAACACACCACGAGGCTACATAATTCTGCTGTTCGTGCATTTGCTACTTTGCAATCGCCGGCAAAATCATCAGCGTCATCATCATCATTATTATCATTATCGTCAGCAGCGTAAGCAAGTAACCCTTCTCTAAACCTCATGCTCCACTTCACGCTTCATGGTCATCATGATGTGCTCCTCTATGCTGCGTATGAGTCATATTATTTTGGACAGTTCTCTGCCACCACCGCCGCTGCCACCACTGTCGCTCAGTTTATTGGCCTTTTGGGGCGACAGATTGACTGCGCACAAAGGATGTTTTATTACATGCTCTGCTATAATAAACCCTGCCCTTGGAGATACGAGTAATCCAGGGTGTTTATAGTGTTTATGCTCCTTATCCACACAAAAGGAGGCGTGACAAACATGCAGATGTAGGATATGCGGGATTTGAATGCAATGTGGAAGTCTTGTAAGGCACCAATGAACTAATCATGTTACTCCTCATGGATATAATTTAATGAGGATCTCTTCTAAGGCATCTGTGATCTAATCATGACATCACACCTCATAGATATAATGATATGAGGAAGTCTCTTCTAAAGCCCTGATATTAGTGATCTAATCATGTTACTCCTCTTGAATGTAATTAAATGAGGATCTCTTCTAAGGCATCTGTGATCTAATCATGCTACTCTTCTTCAATATAATGAAATTAAGAAGGCTTCTAAGCCACCAGGAAAGAACTAGTCATGGTACTATTTTTGATTATTATGAAATGAGTGAGTTTTTTAAGCCACCAATGATCTAATCATGGTACTTCTCCTCATGGATTTGGGAATGCTTCTTCGATTGGGAATGCTTCGATTGAGAATAATTTTTCAATTGAGAATAATGCTTCGATTGGGAATGATTCTTCTTCGTTTGTGAAAGATTCTTCGATTGGGAATGATTTTTTTTCGTTTGAGAATGATTCTTCTTCGTTTGTGAAAGATTCTTCGTTTGTGAATGATTCTTCTTTGTTTGAGAATGATTATTTTCGTTTGAGAAAGATTCTTCGTTTGTGAATGATTCTTCTTTGTTTGAGAATGATTATTTTCGTTTGAGAACGATTATTCCTCATTTGAGAATGATTCTTCTTCGTTTAAGAATGATTCTTCTTCGTTTAAGAATGATTCTTCTTTGTTTGAGAATGATTCTTCGATTGGGAATGATTTTTTTCGATTAAAAATCCTTCGTTATTGAGAATGATTCTTCTATTTGGAATGATTCGTTGATTGGGAATAATTCTTCGATTGGGAATGATCCTTCGATTGGGAGCGATTCTTCTTCGTTTAAGAATGATTCTTCTTTGTTTGAGAATGATTCTTCTTTTTCGTTTAAGAATGATTCTTCGATTGAGAATGATTCTTCGATTGGGAATAATTTTTCGATTGGGAATAATTTTTCGATTGGGAATGATTCTTCTTCGTTTGAACATGATTCTTCTTCATTTGAAAATGACTCTTCTTCGTTTGAGAATAATTATTGTTCGTTTGAGAACGCTTCTTCGTTTGAGAATGAGTCTTCTTCGTTTGAGAATTATTGTTCTTCATTTGAGAATGATTCTTCGTTTGAGAATGAGTCTTCTTCGTTTAAGAATGATTCTTCTTTGTTTGAGAATGATTCTTCTTTTTCGTTTAAGAATGATTCTTCGATTGAGAATGATTCTTCTTTTTCGTTTAAGAATGATTCTTCGATTGAGAATGATTCTTCGATTGGGAATAATTTTTCGATTGGGAATAATTTTTCGATTGGGAATGATTCTTCTTCGTTTGAACATGATTCTTCTTCGTTTGAAAATGACTCTTCTTCGTTTGAGAATAATTATTGTTCGTTTGAGAACGCTTCTTCGTTTGAGAATGAGTCTTCTTCGTTTGAGAATTATTGTTCTTCATTTGAGAATGATTCTTCGTTTGAGAATGAGTCTTCTTCGTTTAAGAATGATTCTTCTTTGTTAAAGAATGATTCTTCTTCTTCGTTTAAGAATGACTCTTCTTTGTTTGAGAATGATTCTTCTTTTTCGTTTAAGAATGATTCTTCGATTGAGAATGATTCTTCGATTGGGAATAATTTTTCGATTGGGAATAATTTTTCGATTGGGAATGATTCTTCTTCGTTTGAACATGATTCTTCTTCGTTTGAAAATGACTCTTCTTCGTTTGAGAATAATTATTGTTCGTTTGAGAACGCTTCTTCGTTTGAAAATGACTCTTCTTCGTTTGACAATTATTGTTCTTCATTTGAGAATGATTCTTCGTTTGAGAATGAGTCTTCTTCGTTTGAGAATTATTGTTCTTCATTTGAGAATGATTCTTCTTTTTCGTTTAAGAATGATTCTTCGATTGAGAATGATTCTTCGATTGGGAATAATTTTTCGATTGAGAATAATTATTCTTCGTTTGCGAACGCTTCTTCGTTTGAGAATGAGTCTTCGATTGGGAAAGATTCTTCGCGTTATCGATTAGTCTGCTAATAATCGTTATAGTTAACTTATTTTGAGATTTGTGTGGTGTACGACGAGTATATTACAACAACATTGCTAGGCGAAATCGCATATTATTAACAAGTTACGATGGATTCGCTTGAAAACTAGTGCTGCCTAGCGATTTCTTTGTCATTTTTTCCCGCCAAAAAGGGCAATTTTGAAGGTTCCCGATAATTGAATAGTAAATTTTGTTTTGCTAGAATTAATGACTACATCCTGAAAGCGTATTCTTCTTTCTTCATATTCTATTCGAACGATATCATCCAGTCAACATATACAATATTATACAATTAAGCTGACCTCATATTGATCCACTCACAGAACTGATATAATAGCCACACAACACCACGCCACGCCACGCCACACCACGCCACACCACGCCACAGTTTCTCATATCCGCAATCGAATTACCGGTGACGGATCTTCTTCTTTATTTTTGGCGCAACAATTGCGGTTACGGAAACGGAGCTCCGGCACAACAGCGCCAGCTGCACCACTGTAGCAACAACAAGCAGAGCACCGCAGCAGCAGCAGCGCCGTCAATCTTGAAGCTCGCTGCTTTGAAGCAGATTTGCGCTGCACTAAACTGGATTTAACTAAGTGCGTGGCTAAATTGAAATTGTAAACTGCACAACGGCCTTGCACCTAATTAGAATTGTTGTTGTTGGTGTTGCTGGTGCTGCTGCTGTTTTTGTTTGTTGTTGTTTGTGTTGCTGTTGCTGTTGCTGTTATGCATACATATTTTTCCCCCACACGGGTTTTCTTTTCCAAGTATTATAGTTACAGTTGCCTAGCCTTGCCATGCCATACCATGCCATGCCATTCCTATCTCATGTTTGCAAAATACTCGTTTACGTTGTGAAAGAGGGAAACGGCACATCTCCTCTCTGGTGGCTGGCATTGGAATGCCACCAAACGAGATTTGATTTTCCTTTGCAGTTTTCTATTTCTATTGAAGTTAACTGCAATAGAGAAT
The DNA here is from genome assembly GCA_920105625.2 of Clusia tigrina. Classification (NCBI taxonomy): domain Eukaryota; kingdom Metazoa; phylum Arthropoda; class Insecta; order Diptera; family Clusiidae; genus Clusia; species Clusia tigrina. The sequence continues at coordinate 181,421,386 of OV050032.1, forward strand.
ATCTCTGATGACGCGCCGCTCTATTCTAGTATACACGAGACACTTGTGTGTTTCGCTTCTCTTTATCTACTTGGATGGATACATATGTACAAGATTTATATGATAGTTTTTTTTGCACTCTACTTGCACTGTGCTGTGTGCTCTTCAATCCGGCTCCCATGATATTGGGCGTTTTATTAGGAGCGCTGTACACCAGGCGTCGCCCTGCAAAAGGGAGTGTTCGCATCGATGGTGACGTGTCTTTTAAGTTATTTCCGTTGCAATGATGCGGACACTTAATTTGTCGCCCACTCCAACCGACCGTGGTGTGGTCTACTCCGAATTCCTTCCGCCAGGCCAAATGGTAAATAAGGAGTATTATGTAAGACTGAGTACTGTACTGAGAATTAAGCGTTTGCGGGAGAATGTTCGTCGCGAGAGCCCGGAATTATGGAGAAACAACTCCGTGGTTTATCGACCACGACAATCCACCAGTCCACACATTTCATCTTGTACGCCACAATTTGGCCAAAAACAACATCCGCAAGCTCCGCATTCACCTGGCATGGCTCCGTGTGAGTTTTTTCTGTTACCACGATTCAAGTTACCACTTCGCGGAAAGCGTTTTGACCCGATTGAGGCGATAAAGGAGACTGAAGGCTGTGGTGAAGATTGGAAGAAGCGTTGGAATCTGGGTATTGATTACCATGAAGATAAAGGAATAAAATCAATATCAATGAATAATTGAACTGTTTTTTAGTTTTTTTGTCATTTTCCGGTTACTCCTGGAACATAGGGGGGGGGGGGGGGTATGTACAACTTCTGGGCCTGTAGCTTTATTTAACTCTGGAAGCCAACCCACCGCCAAAGCTTTCCAAAGTATTTCTGGCGGTTTTTGCTACCTCTGTCGTAGACTGGTTCCGCTCTGGTGCTTCCCTGATATACTTATTCCCCCTAGTGGTCTGTATCTGTTTCGTCTGCGTATCTGTGTATCTGTGTATCTGTTTATTTAATCATCTTTACATTTGTTGCTGATTGTGTGGAGTCTTGTTTCCATCTCTTCTTCTCTAGCTACCAGCGGAGCAAACGCGTTTCTTCAGCTCCGTTTTCAGAAAGAGCAAAAAGAAGCAAAACAAATAAACAAAATCAATGACTTGTCCGGAATTTTTATGGAATTCTTCAACAGTTCTTGTGTTGTGTGTCTCTGAAGTTGTGGGCTGGGCTTCGTTTGGCTTGGTGCGCTGGCCTGGCTTGATGGCTCTGATGGCTGCTTGCGCGCCACACTTGGGGTTATTTATTAAGTACTCCTTTGGCATTGGCGAAATGCGCGAACATCGAGCAGAGCAAAATGAACACGAAATACACTCTCGTACTCGGCTCGCGCGCGCACTGTAATTATGATTTATGTGTGTACAATTCCAGTGTAGGAGAGTGGTGGATACTTTTCACTGTGTTACTGTACGTACGGCCAGGCGGGCAGGCTGGGAGCATTTGCTGCGAGATGCTGGCGCGTTTTTCTTTGGTTGTTGTGCCGTGTTCGCTGTTGTTGTTGGTGTTGGTGTTGGTGTTGTTGTTGTTGCTATGATGTTGTAAATGCAGGTTTTCGCAGCATTTCGCTCCCGGAAACTTGTTTGGTCGCATTCCAATGACGCTCTGCTATGTAGCTACGATGCACACTGCTGCTGCAGTTTTCTTCACTCTCTCTCTCTCTCTCTCTCTCTCTCTGTCGTCTGTGACGCTCTGCTTCGAAGTGCTTCTTCTTTTTCTTTGTCGTCTGCAGCGAGTACAACGCCTGCTTTTGATTGTGGGACTGGGACTGGGATGACTGACTGACTAACTAACTAACTAAGTAACTAACTAACTAACTAACTAACTAACTAACTAACTAACTAACTAACTGACTGACTGACTGACTGACTGACTGACTGACTGACTGTCTGTATTACAGAACAAGGTTGCCAACATTTGGTGGCTTTTGTGGCATTAGTGTCGCCCCCCATTATGGTGGTTACTTATTGTACCCACGTACTCAAGTACCAAAAATCGCGTCGAATTATTTAAGTATAAATAGATTTACTTGAATATCGATTTAAGTACTCTTTTAAGTGAAGATTTAAGTAATCTTTTAGGTGAGGGTTTAAGTAGCACCTTTAAGCAAAGATTGAAGTACTATTTTAAGTAAAGATTTAAGTACTATTTTAAGTAAAGGTTTAAGTACTCTTTAAGTATAGATTTAACTACTATTTTAAGTGAAGATTTAAGTACTATTTTAAGTAAAGATTAAAGCACTCTTTTCAGTAAAGGTTTAAGTACTCTTTAAGTATAGATTTAAGTACTATTTTAAGTGAAGATTTAAGTACTATTTTAAGTGAACATTTTAATACTCTTTTAGGTGAGGGTTTAAGTAAATTTTTAAGCAAAGATTGAAGTACTCTTGTAAGAGAATATTGAAGTACTCTTTTGAGTAAAGATTTAATTACTTCCATAGTGAGTTATGAAACAATTGTCCGTCCCCTACTGCAAATACACCCTTGGAATTCGTCTTCATTCAAATGGAAATTTTATATTCCTATTGGAATCCTTTTGAAGTTCGAAGTTTTTAGGATTCTGTTGTGTGTTTTCTAGTTACTTGTCGCGAAATCGGTAAACGAGTTAAAGTAGTTTGGGGATTTTCTCGTGGGCTACAACAGACCTTCAATCTATGAGTGAATGAATGAAACAGAGGGAAAATGTACCTCGACCAATTTGATCTATTGTACTCCTGCTGCATGTACCTATTAAGGGTATTCTACTAGTCCTACAGTTCTAAGGAAACTTAGCACTGAGCTGGGGTTCATTGCTCTAATGGATCTGTCCTCGGGCCCCTGATATGTCTTCCTACTGCGAGCCAAGGCTTCGCAGTTCATTAGCAGGTGCTCTGGTGTTTATTCTGCCTCTGTGCATAATCTAGTGAGAGTCCCAGCTTCATGAGGTGTCCTTTTAAATGACAGTGGTCTGTGAGGTGACCTGTCTAGAGTTCTTGAATCTATCTACCACAGATGAATTCACCCTCCTTAACACTGTTCACTACTATCACAACATGAAGAAAGTGGTGGATGCAGCAGACAAAGTGCTTACTATACAAAAATCGTGATATATAGGAGGATAGTGTAGACAAACTGAGTCTAACTGAGAAGCGATTGTTGATGATGCAAGATTTGCGTTTAAATAATGGTTGATGGTGAATAGTGAACTCTGGAGAAGAACATATGAGTATCAATCTCAGAGAATAGTTCATATCAAAGAAAATATATTCAATATTACACATATAAGTTTTATTTTAAATATATTCTATATACGAGATAGTTTTCCTATGAGACGCTTTCTATGTAGTCTCAATTAATACATTAATTTGGGTTGGCTTGGGTTGGTTAGACTGGCTGGCTGGACCGAATAGGCCACGCATATAAGCTTGTATTTTTTTTATTCTTTATTATAATTCGTTATTTGATATTAATTTGAAGGCATTTGTCTACCAAACGTCGAAATTATCGAATCGATTGTATTTAATTTTGAATTCACCACGAAATTTCCCTACTTCGCCTATCTCCCCACACTTGCAGTTGGCTAGCAACCCTGCTACGGTGGTAAGTGAATATGCTCTCGCATGTTTTTCGCCCAGTATTTTGTGTGTAAACAGCAGCAAGTTTTTTCTATGTTGTGTTGGCCAAATGCTGTCTCTGTGTACATTGGTGGCAGCGCATTTTGGCGCACTTTGTCTGCGAGTTGATCAAGGGTTAAAATACCATACGCGCAAACATTCACTTTCTGCTTTCTTCTCGCTTCTTCTCTACATGTGTGTGAGGTTGAATAAAATTTCTTTTTAATGGGGTTTGATGCTGCCAGACGCTTTTTTTCATATTCAGACTCTGCATGGGAAACAACAACAACAATAACAGTGGCAGGAGCAGCTATTTTCCAATAAGAGAATGTCTGGCAAGCCACCACAATCCTCTCCTCTGCATAAGAAAATTGCCTTGACTTCATTATTTTGTTGTTGTTGTTGTTTTCTTCTTTGTCGTTTCTCGAATCGAAGAAGCATCGAACCTGATTTTTTTGGTATTTCGGTTTTTTTTTTGTCTGTCGGCCGTTTGTGCCGCGAATATTTGTGTCGCGTTGGTTCGGTTGTTGTTGTTGTTTTCTGTTTTGTATTCTGTTTGCTTAATGTTGTTGTTGCTTTGTCGCATATCGCAGCGAAATTCTAAAATTTTGTAATGTGAGTGAACGTTTACATGGCCACCAGAATTTGCTGATTGATCCGAGTTGTTGTTGGAATTAATTTTCGAAAACAATGTCTCAACAGTTTATTCGCAAGTGTTGATAAATTAGACATTTGTTTATTTATTTCTTATTATGTTTTTTATTTATTTTTTTTTTTTACCAACCTTTTTATTCAATTTATTTAACCAGACAACACAATTATTTAAACCCGCAATTTTCTGTCTGCCTCGCAAGATTGCTGAGGTTGGGAGATTCTTTTAGACACTTTTTGGTGGGGTCATATATATAAGAAAAAATATGAATAAAAAAAATATGACCAAAAATGTTAATATAAAAAAAATTATAAATAAATAAACAAATTTCTAATTGATCAATTTTTTACGGAATAAAGTGTTGAGACATTGTTTTCAAAAATTATTATTTATTTATTTACAAGAGAAAGATAAGAATCAATTCTTATCCTACATACAATATTTAGGAGCACTAGCTCCTTTAAAGATTAAATTATACTCCTCTAAACAAATTTATGAGACTCACAGCAAGGACACTCCCGTTGTAGCCCATCACAGCACACTCCCGTTATCCATAACAGCACACTCCCGTTATCCATCATAGTACACTCCCGTTATCCATCACAGCACACTCCCGTTATCCATCATAGTACACTCCCGTTATCAATCATAGTACACTCCATTATCCATCATAGTACACTCCCGTTATCCATCGCATTACACTCCCGTTATCCATCGCAGCATACTCCCGGTGCAACCCATCACAGCACACTCCCGGTATAGTCCATCACAGCACATTCCCGGTATAGCCCATCACAGCAGACTCCCGTTATCCATCAGAGTACACTCCCGTTATCAATCATAGTACACTCCCGTTATCCATCGCATTACACTCCCGTTATTCATCACAGCATACTCCCGTTATAATCCATGACCGCACACTCCCGTTATCCATCACAGTACACTCTCGTTATAGTCCATCTCAGCACACTCCCGTTATCCATCACAGCGCACTCTCGTTATAGTCCATCTCAGCACACTCTCGTTATAGTCAATGCACTCAGGCCCTTAGATTTTTCCCATGCGGTGTAGATACTTGCAGATGTATTCATGGCCAGACAGTAACTGCGTGTGGTAGAAACTACGTAATAATATAATAATAATATAGATTATAATATAATAATAAATATGGTCCTTTCCTCTTATTCCTTCATCTTCAAAATTTTGGAAATTGTCGATCAACTTTGAATCTTGAAGAAGGGAACTTGCAAGTAATTCCATGCGTTGTTTACCGTTCTTCATTTAAAATACGATTGTTCTCCCCTAAACTTTATATGAAGACTAGTGTAAAAATTCCAGAGAAGTCTCAAAAAACTATAGCAAATATTCAAGCAAACACCCTTCGCTCCCTCCCCTCCCTATTCGCGGCAATTTTTTAAAATTTCAAATTGTTCCCCCCAAAAGATTCTGTTCACAATCGGTTCCAATTTGTGAACAATTTCTGCTTGCTTGATGCTTGCTTATTCGCATTAAACTGGATTACTCCAATTCGAGGCAGCACTGCATTGTAAAATAGGATACAATTGATTTTTGTTCTCTTCTATTCTATTGTTCGTCGCATACATGATTGTTGTTTTCCCTCGACTTAGCTAGGATCGTGTCTGCTGCCTGCCTGCCTGCCTGCCTGCCATGTGACAGATTATTAGTAGAAAAGGATTCCTTCTACTGGCATGAGAGACTTCCTTCATATTCTTTAATACCGCTTCTAGTGTGGGAACAATGCGACTAGTCAGTCCGTGTATTTGAAACTGAATTGGTCCTTCTTCGTACCTTGAACTCGGTCGTCGGTAGCTAACAGAGCACATTATTCACTTAATTAATTCAATTTAGTGTGTTTTGTTGTGAGGCTTGTTTTTGGGGTCGTTGCAAATTCCGAGGAAAAATATTTCTTGTGAAAGAAAAGATTGAACCAAACAAACATCAAAATGAATTAAATGCAACGACGATATTCGAGTTCTGAAACGAGGCACACAAACAGAAAAGAAGTGTTCCTGTAAAATTGCCTGTTTTTCGTGTTCGGTAATTCCAGCGAATTTGATTGAAGTTCGTTTTTGCTTTCCATTTCGTTTTGATTTCGGTTTCGTTTGAAATTTATCCAATTTTGCCTCCTGGCACATCCTCCTTGCATATTGCTTTGTCACATATTCCTTTAGAAATACGCCGCACATAGAACAGTTGTATATTAAAGGACCCGTGGCAATATGTGCTCCGATTTGCTCATGTTTAGCGAAGTGGAAAGGTGCCCTTTCTCTTTTTTTTATTTTGTTTTATTATATGTATTTTTTTTAACTGTATTCTATTATATATTTTTTACGCTGTTTTTTATTATATATTTATTTTGTTACAGAGAAAAATATTTAAATGATTACAGAGAAAAATAATTAAAAAATTAATACATTTTTTTCTACTATAATTTATTTACTTTATTTCTATATCATTTTCTTTTCTATTATTATTTGTTTATTATTTATTTATTATTTGTTTAATATTTATTACTTATTTATTATTTATTTATATATTATTTTTTTTTATCTATTACTAATTATTTATTAGTATTTACTTATGTTTTATTTATTTATTATATATCTATTATTTATTTATTATTTGTTAATATTTTTTTAATATTTATTTATTATTTATTTATTTATTACTTATTCATAATTTATTTATATACTATTAATTTTTTATTATTATTTACTTATGTTTTATTTATTTATTATATATCTATTATTTATTTATTATTTGTTAATATTTTTTTAATATTTATTTATTATTTATTTATAATTTATTTATTACTTATTCATAATTTATTTATATACTATTAATTTTTTATTATTATTTACTTATGTTTTATTTATTTATTATTTATCTATTATTTATTATTTGTTAATATTTTTTTAATATTTATTTATTATTTATTTAATTTATTTATTACTTATTCATAATTTATTATTAATTATTTATTTTTATTTACTTATGTTTTATTTATTTATCATTTATTTTTTATTTATTTATTCTTTATTTAATATTTTTTTTATTTATTTATATATTACTTTTTATATATTGTTGTTTTGTCTATTATTATTTATTTATTATATTCTTATGTTTTATCTATTATTAATTGTTTAATATTTATTTATTGTTTATTTAATGTCTTTTTATTATTTATTTTTTATTATGTAATTATATATTTATTTATTATTTAATGTTTATTTATTTATTATTTATATTTTTATTATTTATTTATTTAATATTTATTATTTATTTATTTAATATTTGTTTATTATTTGTTTTATTATTTATTTATTTATTATTTTTAATATTTATTTAAAATTTATTCTTTATTTAATATTTATTTAAAATTTATTTATTATTTATTTATTATTTATTTATTGTTTATTTATTTAATTATTATTTATTTATTGTTTATTTATTATTTATTATTTATTTATTACTATAATTTATTTATTTGTTTATTATGTGTTTATTATTATAATTTATTTATTTATTTATATATTACTTTTTATATATTGTTGTTTTGTCTATTATTATTTATTTATTATATTCTTATGTTTTATCTATTATTAATTGTTTAATATTTATTTATTGTTTATTTAATGTCTTTTTATTATTTATTTTTTATTATGTTATTATTTATTTATTATTTAATGTTTATTTATTTATTATTTATATTTTTATTATTTATTTATTTAATATTTATTATTTATTTATTTAATATTTGTTTATTTTTTTATTATTTGTTTTATTATTTATTTATTTATTATTTTTAATATTTATTTAAAATTTATTCTTTATTTAATATTTATTTAAAATTTATTTATTATTTATTTATTATTTTTTTATTGTTTATTTATTATTTAATTATTATTTATTTATTGTTTATTTATTATTTATTATTTATTTATTACTATAATTTATTTATTTGTTTATTATGTGTTTATTATTATAATTTATTTATTTGTTTATTGTTTGTTATTTATTTTATTTTGAATTTACTTTATTTTTTTTGTGTTTTTTTATTCTTCACGTTCCTATTTACTTCATATAATATAATAAAAATAAAAAATTTTGACTTACTTTTAATAAATAATTAATTTATTGGTATCTTTTTGAAATTTTGTTTTTTATTGATTTATATTTTTTTTAATTTACATAATTTAACACACTTTTTTTATTTTTATATCATTTATTATTATATTTTTATTATATTTTTCATTTATTATTATTTTTTTTAAATAATTAATTTATATATGTTTTTAACAATTAATTTTTATTGTGTTTTTTATGTAATCTTTGTGATCTTAAATTTATTTTATTTATTATAATTTTTTTATTTGTATTTTTATTATTTATTTTCATATCCATGATATTTATATTTATTGCTTTGGTTTATTTAATGTTTTTGTTTATTTATTTATTGCTTTTGTTTATTTAATGTTTTTGTTTATTTATTTATTGTTTTAATTTATTTATTTATTTATTGTATTTTGCTTATTTATTTATTTATAATATTTCTTTCTTTATTATATGTCTTTATTTATTATTTTTGTTATTTATTATATTTAAGTCTAGTGTTTTTATTTATTTTACGTATTTTTGTATTTGTTTTTATTTATTTGTTATATTCATGTCTTTATTATTTTTGTGTATTGACTTCTTTCTTGTGGTAATTGGGTCCTCTGTTATCCCGCTTGACTGAGTGATTTCGTTCAAGGAAAAAAAAGTTTAGTTTGTCGGTCGTCGGCCTCAGCACTGAATTGACAAAACAATGGGGAAGAGGGGAGGGGAAGGTGTCGTCTTTCATCCTGTCGAAAGCCTGGTTTACTTCTATTCCAGTTAAATTCTTCCTCTTTTTTCTGCTTTGGCCTGTCTGCTGTATTCCTAATTTAGGGTTGGGGTTATTGTCTGTGCGTCCAATTTATACCTTTCTGTTTCCTTTCCTCTCTCTGCCGCTATGTCTGCGTCGTCTGTGTCTGGTTGCGGTACGGTTCTGCTCGGTTCGTTTACGCCTTCTTCGTTCAATGCTCAGTGCGCTCGGCTGCTTCACTGTTTGCTTTTGGAGGCAGCAGCACACATAAAAGTTCAAGGTTACTTATATAATCTTGTTGTCGTTCGTTAAACCGACCACGAGGAGTAGCAGCAAGGGAGAGCAGAGCGCGGCGGCAATCGTTTCAGGTGGCATACCGACGTTCATACGAGTACTTTTCGCAAAAGCACAAAAAACCAAAAAAAAATTATTTATATTTAAATTAAGTTCGGCAAAAAGTGAGCAGAGCCCAGAGCAACGCTCTTAACAGCAGCAACGCATTTTTATGTATAGATGCGTGTGTGTGTGCTCTCAGCGGGTTTGTTTTTGTTTCTTCTTTGCTCTGAAGCAGTCAAAAACCTTTAGAAATACAATAATAATAACAACAACAACGACAACAATAATGATGAAATACCAAACAAAAACAGGCTTCATTCAACTCCCCGTACAGAAAAAAACACTCGAAAATGTTACAAAAAAAATTTTAGGTAAAAGAATATACATAAATTGCAAAAAAAAATTTAAAATAAAAAGTATAAGTTTAAAAATGAAAAATCTTTTGTGGAAAAAAATAATACTCAAAAATAAATTTAAATAAAAAAAAATAAAAGTTAAAAAATCGTATAAAATGGGGGAAAAATCAACGTTTAACAAAAACTAATAAAAACTACAAAAAAATTTAAGTTGAAATTAATAAAATTTAAAAACTCAAAAAATGGAAATGTATAAATTTAAAACAAAACAGGAAAAAAATTTAATTAAAAAAAAATTCAAGTAAAAAAAAATTAAAAATTAAAAAATAATAAAATCTTAAATAGATGGGAAAAATAAAAGATAAAAAATTATAAAAAATAGAAGGGAAAAATATAATAAAAAATCATAAAAAATTTAAGGGAAAAATATAATAAAAAATCATAAAAAATTTAAGGGAAAAATATAATAAAAAATCATAAAAAATTTAAGGGAAAAATATAATAAAAATATAAAATATAATAAATAAATAAAAAGGTAAAAAAAAAGTTAAAAAAAATGTATGTAAAAAGAAATTAGAGTTAAAAAATCACAAAAAATAGAAAGAAAAAATATAATTAAAAAAAAAATAAAAGATATTTATTTATTTATTATTTATTTACAAAAGAAAGATAAGAATCAATTCTTATCATCATGCCAGGGCTTTCATAAATAGAAGGAAAAATATAATAATATGAAAGTTATATAATATGAGAATTTAAGTAAAAAAAATTAAAGTTAAAAAGTCATAAAAAGTAGAAGAGGAAAATATAATTAGAAAAAAATTTAGATAAAAAAAACGTAAGTTAAAAAATCATAAAAAAAAGGGAGACATCCGCACTATCCCAGTAGGCAAAATATGTGTATGTTACGCCAAGCAGAACTCCAACTGTATGGAAAATTCATAATCTCGGACAAACCATTTCGAAATTTCAAGCTTGTGCCCGCCTATCTGCGGTAGTTGGCAAGTCAAAGGACTTTAGTTAACAATTTTATGAGAAATATGCTATACATTTCCTTACTCCACTGATTGATGCACCCACCGATTGATTGATTCCACAGACTTTTAACAATGCAATGAAAATATGCCATATAAAGACGGAAGGATGTATGCGTTTTAACTTCCTATTATGTCCTCATTTTATCTTTAAGTATGTTATAAGGTCATAAATTATGACATATTCTGAAAAGAATTAACTTCGGATTATGACCTCTTTTAGCTATAAGGTCTCTCAAATGACATGTGGCAGATCCTTCAGATATATACCAAGCCTTTATATACATGACTCAAGAACTATTTCCAATCTTGAGTGGCGGATTGATTCAACAAAATTACCTATCAGGGCCCCATGGAGTCATTTGGAGTGATGATTAATAAATAAAACTAAATTATTTAAATAAACATGCACATATGTATATTGTTGGTGTTTGAAACCTGCAGGACCCCATTCCCCTCCTCAGCAATCACCTACCCCCCTAATGTCCACTCCGAACACTCCTTTCATTCACTCCTCATTCACCTACCCCCTAATGCCCTCTCCGTACACTCCCTTCATTCAGTCCTCATTCACTCCTCATTCCCCTACCCCCTATTGCCCTCTCCGTACACTCCCTTCATTCACTCCTCATTCACTCCTCATTCCCCTACCCCCTAATGCCCTCTCCGTACACTCCCTTCATTCACTCCTCATTCCCCAATTAAAACAATGATTTTAATATATATTTTGTTTGCTCTTCTACAAATTGTTGTTTGAACCTGCTAGACCCTATTCACCTCCTCCCCATTCTCCCACATTATCCCCTCATTCACCCCCCCCCCCCCCCCCATTCTCTCCCATTGACCCCCTCATTCATATTAACACTGATTCGTTTCCAACGAAACTTGACTTAAAAATGTGAACTGTAAAAGGTGTCCGCCGGTCCGTCCGCGTGTAAACAAAACTTAATCTTTTGTGGTATGTTAAACGACTATTTAATTGTTGTTATTGTGAGTTGTTTACACATAATTTAGCAACATTTAAAATAATTTGATTACTTCGGCTGTGGTGTTGTTGTTGCTGTTGTTGCTTTTATTGTTGTAGAACACAAACGCGGATTAGCACGCCGAAGAAAATCTTTCTTTCCTTCTCACCCACCGCTGCCTTTTTATTCGTTTCCATTTATTTCCGTACATTTATTTATATTTCAAACACGCGATTCTGAACAATTTTAAAAATAGTACAAAATCAATAAACGGAGTGTAAACAAGTGGGGGAAAAAAGAAAACTTTTTGAATAGTTTGAACAAAAATAAATAAATTTAAAAGAATTAAAAATCATGATTATTCCTTCATAATGAAATAAATAAATAATAAAATTGTTATTTTCGCGCGAACTTTTTGTTACTATTTTTATTTATTGTCAGTGCATTCGATGATTGACTTCACTGTCGCGCTATGTGTACCCACGTTCTCACTTAGTAGCCAGTAGCCTAGTCGCCTGTGTTCGTGCCTCATTTCTTCCTCTTTGTTGTTTTTTATTTGTTTCTTAATTTTTTTTTTTGTTGCCAAAAATAAGCACAGCAACCAAATTGGCAAGAAAAAACATCGATCCGTAAACAAAATAGAACTACTTGCATAGAATAACAAGTCGAAAAGTAGGCTACAATCGGTCTGCACCGATGTTATCACAAAAAAAAACAGACAACCTCTCTGAGAACACAGAGTAAGGAGAGGGGACCACAACGAGCCATTGTATGTGCTTAAGACAACCTCTCTGAGAACACAGAGTAAGGAGAGGGGACCACAACGAGCCATTGTATGTGCTTAAGTGTGCTTTTGCGTCGAAGGCTGCCACTCCTACCTAAGGGGAGGGAAGGGTCTCCGTAAAAAAATGAGAAAAATACTGTCCCATATTTAGAGGCGAGCTCATTAACAATTGACAATAGGATAGGAGAGATATGGAAAAAACCACGCCCACTTGCCTGTTTGAGACAGGAGACACCATATCCACTGGTAAAAGAATGTTCCATGACCTGGTTTAAGGCTTCCCAGCATATAAAACACGTTTATTGAACTAGTTTAGGTTTTATTATATAAATAATACGTTTATCGAAAATTTCATTAAGGAACTCAACTTAAACGAGTTTAAGTTAAAGAATTTTCATAAACTAGTTTAGAGTCAATGAAACTCTTTTTGGGTCTTTTATATAAATAATACATTTATCAGAAATATCATGGAGGAAATCAACTTAAACGAGTTTAACTTCAAAGATCCCCTTTAGCTTGGTAAAATTTCAAAAACGAGTTTAAATTAAAGGAGGTGATATACTAGTTCAGATTTAATAAGTGATCTATGAACTAGTTTAGATTTAATAAGTGAACTATGAACTAGTGCAGATATAATAAATGATCTATGAACTAGTTCAGATTTAATAAGTGATCTATGAACTAGCTCAGATTTAATAAAGTGAAGTAACTCAGATTAACTAAGTGATCTATGAACTAGTTTAGATTTCATAAAGTGATCTATGAACTAGTTTAGATTTAATAAGTGAACAACTATGAACTAGTGCAGATTTAATAAGTGAACTAGTTCAGATTTAATAAGTAACAAGTGTCCTATGAACCGTTTAAGGTACCCAACAAACATATCGTTTTTCAGAAGAGTAATCAAGGAAAGCAGCTCAAGCGAGTTGAAGTTAAAGGAGCTACATAAACTAGTTTAGATTAAAACAAATGTTCCATGAACTAGTTTAGCTTTAACCACAGTTCAAAGAACTAGTTCAGGGTACCGAATATAAATAATGCATTTATGATAACAATAATCAAGGAAAACAGCTTAAACAAGTTTAACTTAAAGGAGTTTCATCAACTAGTTCATATTAAACAAATGTTGTATGAAGTAGTTTAGGATATCCAACATAAACAAATCTATCAGACGTATAATTAATCAGAAACCTATTTAAGGAAATCAACTTAAAAGGAGATACATAAACTAGTTTAGATTAAGGAAATGTTCTATGAAGTAGTTTAGGGTACCGAATACAAATAATTAAAAGTGCTTAAACGAGTTTGAGTTAAAGGAGTTTTATCAACTAAGTCATATTAAACAAGTCTTCTATGAACTAGTTCAGATTAAACAGGTGTTGTATGAACTAGTTTAGATTGCATAAGTGTTTTATGAACTAGTTTAGATTAAACAAGTGTTCTATGAAGGAGGTACATAAACTAGTTCAGATTAAACAGGTGTTGTATGAACTAGTTTAGATTGCATAAGTGTTTTATGAACTAGTTTAGATTAAACAAGTGTTCTATGAAGGAGGTACATAAACTAGTTTAGATTAAACAGGTGTTGTATGAACTAGTTTAGATTGCATAAGTGTTTTATGAACTAGTTTAGATTAAACAAGTGTTCTATGAAGGAGGTACATAAACTAGTTCAGATTAAACAGGTGTTGTATGAACTAGTTTAGATTGCATAAGTGAACTAGTTAAGATTGCATAAGTTTTCTATAAACTAGTTTAGATTAAACAAGTTTATAGAAGGCGACCCAATGGTCGGACAGTAGGGTGCAGAAACTGCATCAAATACAATGCCAGATTAGAAAAATTATAGATAGTCAAAGCCAAACAGAGCACAATCACGAGAATAACAATAAATAAAAAAACAATAAATTATTTAAAAATAGAAAATTGGCTTTGGACGTGCACTAAAATAATTTTTATTATTTTTCTTTTTGTTGGTAGATATTTTTGTTGTTTTTTTGTTGGTAGATATCTGCAGTTATAGTAACATTTTAGCACAGTAGATAAGAAAATTGTTGGGTAGACGGAAATATAAACAGGTTCACATCACATCAGGGAAACCGTAAAAACCACACAAAAGTGGTTATTTAAAAAAAAAAAACCCAGAAAAAAGAAAATAATGAACCAACCACAAACCGGGCGGGTTTTCCTCAGCATTTATTTATGACCCCACCCACCCACACACACTCGCCTTAATCGCCTTCTATGCACTGAAATGAGTAATTTATATTTATGTTCCCGCCTCTCTCTCTCTCGTTGCAGTTAAAGTGTGTGAGAAGCGGCAGATTCTGCGCGAACACAAACAGGAGTACATACGGCGCGAGCGCGAGGTCATGCACATGATGACCAACGTGCCGGGCTTCGTGAATCTGTCGTGCACCTTCCAGGACAACCGCTCGCTGTACTTTGTGATGACCTATGCCAAAAGCGGCGATCTGCTTCCCTACATAAATAAGGTCGGCTCGTTCGATGCCGACTGTACGCGACATTATGCCGCCGAACTAGTATTAGCTTGCGAGCAGATGCATCGTCGCAACGTGGTGCACCGTGATCTCAAACCGGAGAACATACTTCTCGACGAGGACATGCACGCTCTGATCGCCGACTTCGGTTCGGCCAAGATACTAACACCAGAGGATTTGGAGCGTGAACGTGATCGTGAACGTGAGCGGGACCGTGATCGTGACACAACCTCCTCCGGCCCAGTTAGAAGCGGCAACAACATGTCCGTGCGCCAGTCGCGTTTGCCCTCACGCAACTCGGTCAACGACGACGACGACGACGATGATGACGACACCAATGACACCTGCAGTGACGAATTGGACTCGCCCAGCCGTCAACCACAATACCAACGCAAACGCAAGGGCAGCTTCGTGGGCACCGCTCAGTATGTCTCGCCGGAGGTCTTGCAGAATGGCCCCATCACACCATCCGCCGACATCTGGGCGTTGGGTTGCATTATTTACCAAATGATTTCGGGTCTGCCGCCGTTCCGCGGCACCAACGATTACGTCATCTTCAAGGAGATACTCGCCTGCAATTTGGAGTTCCCGCAGGGATTCGACAAGGATGCCGAAGATCTAGTCAGACAGCTGCTCAAAGTGAATCCCGAGGAGCGTCTGGGCGCTCAGGATGAGCACGGTTACTATGACAGCATACGCGGACATCCGTTCTTTTTGGGCATTAATTTTGATGCGGTCCGCCAGCAGACACCACCACCTATTTACCCATACTTGCCGGGCGTCTCGAAAGACGAGGACTTCCGCTCGCAATATCGCGTGCCGGAGAATTTGGAACCCGGACTGGACGATAAGCAGCTAACGCGTTTGTTGGGCATGGAGCTGGGCACAGCGTTGGGATGCGCCCTCGAGAGCTGCATAAAAATTGAGCAAAAGACTGTAATTAAAAGTGAGTAGTAGTCTCTCGGAGAGGAGGCGATAATGATGATGATGATGAGGACTTACATATTATATAGTATTCCTCACGCTTTGTGCTCGACTAAGTCAATTCTTTTCAATGATATTATCTTTGTTCTCTATCTCAACAGATATTTTTGATCTTAGCGATCTGGAGAAGCACCGGCGGCTGGAGCAACAGAAGTCCGACAAATGGCATGTCTTTGCCGACAACGAAGTCATTCTCAAGAAGGGTTACATCAACAAACGCAAAGGCTTGTTCGCACGCAAACGCATGCTGTTGCTGACCACAGGACCGCGCCTGATCTATATCGATCCAGTGCAAATGATCAAGAAGGGGGAAATTCCATGGAGTCCTGAATTGCGTGTCGAACCAAAAAATTTCAAAATCTTCTTTGTTCATACGGTAAGTGGCAGAAATATCCTATTATATTATAGTGACTTAGTTCATCCTTAAGTACGGGGAGTACCGGGGTTTCACCCTTTGCCTTAGGACTGGCCCATTCAATTCCAAGGTTTAAAGGCAATTACTTCTGGTATTATAGATCAGCGAGCTGGGCCTTGAACTGAACCATTTTTAGCTCCCTCAGCTCTAGAATAAACGACCCGCAGTACTCATTTTTGTACTTGTTTCTCCTGATTTATATTTCATGTATGCAGTATATATGTATATCTTTGCCGTAAAGATATGACGAAGAGTTCTTCTGGCTATATTTCTCTCCCTCACTCGCTCTTTGTCCTCTCTTTCACTCTTTGTCCGTCTTTCCCTCTTTGTCCGTCTTTCATTCTTTGACCTCTCTTTCACTTTTTGCCTCTTTATCCGTCTTTCACTCTTTGATCTCTCTTTCAGTCTTTGACCTCTCTTTGCCTCTTTGTCCGTCTTTCACTCTGTGTCCTCTCTCTCTGACCCTCTTGCACTGTCTGTCCGGCACGCAAACTGTACCTCGTTCAATCTATGTTACTCTCTCATTTTATATCTGTCTCATTCTATGTCTCTTAGTTTATATCAGTCTCTTGTTCTATGTCTCTTTCTAACTATTTGTCCCTCACTAACTATTAACTAACTATCTGTGCTCTGTTCGTCTCGTAACTTTCTGACCCTCTCACACTATCCATTGCTCACTATAACATCCCCCCCTCCCATGTTTTGTCCGTCTCATTATTTGTTCATCTCTCTCTCTTCTATCTATCCCTTACTCACTCTCTCACTCTCTCTATCCCTTTCTCCCTATCCTTCTCTATCACTTTCTCACTCTCCTCTATCCCTTTCTCATTATCCCCCTCTATCCCTTTCTCTCTCTTATCTCTCAGTTCTCTCTCTCACTTCTCTCCTCTCTCACTTTTCTCCTCTCTCACTTCTCTCTCTCCTCTCTCACTTCTCTCTCTCCTCTCTCACTTCTCTCTCTCCTCTCACTTCTCTCTCTCCTCTCTCACTTCTCTCTCTCCTCTCTCACTTCTCTCTCCTCTCTCACTTCTCTCCCACTTCTCTCTCTCACTTCTCTATCACTTCTCTCTCCTCTCTCACCTCTCTCACTTCTCTCTCCTCTCTCACCTCTCTCACCTCTCTCTCTCTCCTCTCTCACTTCTCTTTCTACTCTCTTTCTCACTTCTCGCCTCTCACTTCTCTCTTACTTCTCTCCTCTCTCTCTCTTCTCTTCTCTCTCTCTTCTCACCTCTCTCTCCTCTCTCACCTCTCTCTCTTCTCACCTCTCTCTCCTCTCTCACCTCTCTCTCCTCTCTCTCCTCTCTCACCTCTCTCTCCTCTCTCACCTCTCTCTCCTCTCTCACCTCTCTCTCTCCTCTCTCACCTCTCTCTTCTCTCTCACTTCTCTCTCTCTACTCTCTTTCTCACTTCTCGCCTCTCTCACTTCTCTCTTACTTATCTTCTCTCTCTCTTCTCTCCTCTCTCTCTCTTCTCTCCTCTCCTCTCTCTCTCTTCTCTCGGCCCTCTCTGCCTCTCCTCTCTCTCTCTCTGTCTCTCCTCTCATCTCTATCTATCTATCTATATTTGTCCTCTATCTCTATTTTTCCTTTATATTTTCCTCTCTTTCTCTTCTCTCACTCTATCCTCTCTATATATCCTCTCTCTCTCCTCCCACTCTATCCTCTCTCTCTCCTCTCTTTCTCCTCTCTTTCTCCTCTCTTTCTCCTCTACTCATTCTGTCCTCACTCTCTTTTCTCTCTTCACTCTGTCTTTTCTCTTCTCACTCTCTCTTTTCTCTCTCTCTTCTCACTCTCACCCCTCTCTCCCTTCTCTCCCTCCCTCTTCCTTCTCTCCCTTCTCTCCCTTCTCTCCCTCTCCTCTCTCTTTCTCTCAGTTTCCCCTATGTAAAGTGTGTCTACATGACCATGGTTTGGTGTTCAATTTCTTTCTGGGCTAAAATAGGTGGGTTGGTTGGTTGGTTGGTTAGGTTATCCGCTCATGCATCCTGAACTAATGAAAATAATATTGTTTGTGAGCGTGTGCGTGTGCGTGTGCACGGGGGTGTTGGGTGCGTTTGTTGGTGTGACCGCTTACGTGTAAGTGCCAACTTTATTGCTGCGGATGATAAGGATTCACATGATGTCATTTGATTTGCGGCTTCACAATAATTGCCGCTGTGCTGCCAGCAATAAAATAATTTGGCCATACACAATTCTCGGGCGAATTGCTGCAAACAAACCGCACAGATAAAAAGCGCCTGACGCGTGCAGACTGCTTCAAGCCAAATGGCGCCACTATAATAAAAATTCAACAATTCCACAGTGTACCCCCCCCCCCCCCCACTCACCAATGCCACAACACTATTGAAGAAGTTAACAACACCACCAGATTTGGAAGCCAAGCCACGCGGCCGTCTTTTTACGATCCACCACGCCATATATTAAAACATTGCTCGAATATCGAAGAGGTGAGGTTGTGTGTGAGTGCGAGTGTGTGTGTGAGGTGTTTATTAACTGCCAACGCCCTAAGGCCAACCTGTGGCCTGTCCACTGGTCGCACTGCGCCTGCAAGTAGGCTTCCAATTGCAATCATCATACTCATTGCAATGAAGCAACAACTAAAGTAACAGCAGGAACACCAACCACAACCGCAGTCGCAGCAGGAACTACAACCACAGTCGCTGTCGCCACCGCAGTCACCACCGCAGTCACCACCGCAGTCGCAGTCTCAGTCGCAGTCATCATCAACTGCGCGCCATAAAATTGCTGCCGGAGACGACCTTCATAAAAGTTGAGTGAACTCTCACAACTTACAACGCAATATTTTCACACACACACGCACAAGAACTTACACTCCTCGTGTACAGTGATGTGCGCAGCGTTTGCAACGACGCACACAACAAATTGTACAGACAGACGAGCACACCAAACGGTAGTTTTGATACGGCATAGAAAGAGGCACTAAACTGAAAATGTTTCTTATCGCTTCATAATCCTTTTATGTACACACTCGTGCACGTACCTATTCCCGCTCCCGGTCCCGTTCAACTCAGCCCAACTCAGCTGAACTCAGCTCAACTCTGCCCAACTCAGCTCTGCCCAGCTCAGCTCAGCTCAGCAGAGCTCACCAGCTACGTCAGAGGTGTCATCGACGCAAGTGCTATTACGTTAGCGTTACGTACACATACATATATGTATGTGTGTACATAGAAATAATATTGCTGACCTTCAACTTGAGTTAGCTGCCGCTCCAGAGCGCTAGTTTGGCGAGATATGGAACTAGCGCGCAAAGACAAAGTCATACGTAGTATTTGTTGGTGTTGTTTTTGTTGTGTGAGCGCAACGAACTTCATGAGTTTGATTCATTTGCAGTTGTTTTTTGAGCCACACATTGGGAATTCATGGAAACGTGAATATTAATATAAATGCATGTGAATCTAATTCATCATAACTCATTAAAAACCGATCATTCCACATTTTCAAATGATTAGTTAGTATGCAGTCCGCCATCAATGCTGATTCATACTGATTTTAAAGAAGAGCTCTATTTTCAAGAGCGAATTTGACTTCATACTGATTTTAAAGAGGAAACCCGAAATGCTCCTAGGATCACTACAGAGGAAAATGAAGGCTGGCAAAGTATACTATATATATATCAATATATGTACATATGTATATATTGTGTATCTATGCTTCATAGTATTTTGATTGGATATGAATCCGTCTGCATCCGTTTTTGAATGTACTCATAGTGTTCTCTGTTAACTTGCGAGTCTACTCGGAAGATTCGATGTTAGTTTCTGAGTGTACTCATGTGATGCTCTGTTAGTTTCTGATTGTATTCATGTGATGCTCTGTTAGTTTCTGAGTGTGTTCATATGATTCTCTGTTAGTTTGTGAGAATGCTCATATCATTCTGGTTCTCTGTTTTTAAGATTAATAATTAATATGAATCATTCAAAGAATGTTTATAAACTAAATAATATAGTGTATGGTTGATTCATTGGCATCAAGTTTAACAATCTGAAACCAATTAATTCCTCAAAATATTTTTAGCAATTTGGCATTCAATGATTAATTTATTCATATGAACTATCTTCATTTTGTGTACTTAATGTATGATTTAAAATACGAGTGTATCGGATGTTTCTATATACAATCATACCCCCCTTCATTTGGTTCATGGATATTTCTTTATCAAATTCTCTTATTATGATTGGAAAAACAATAGGTGTAATTTTATTCTCGAAAATGTTGAATAATTGAATGTATCAAGAGTGTTACTCACTCGTGCAGTTCTCCAATTGTAGAGATATTGACCTTTCTTGAGATATCTTCAATAATTTTTTTGAAATTTTTGTTTTGCATAAGTTTGTAAGAATTCATCTGATTAGTAAATCAGCACATTTCCACTGGAACGATGATGGGATCAATAACAAAATGAGGTGCCGTCACCTTGTTCCTGAACTCATAATGATATCGTAATCATAGCGATATAGTAATGATCATATCGATATCTTGATCATCATGTCGATATCGTAACCAACATATCGATATCGCTATCATCTTATCGATATCGTTACAATAATATTGATATCGTTATCATCATGTCGATATCGTTACAATCATATCGATTTCGTT
Source organism: Clusia tigrina (assembly GCA_920105625.2). Lineage (NCBI taxonomy): Eukaryota > Metazoa > Arthropoda > Insecta > Diptera > Clusiidae > Clusia > Clusia tigrina. Next base: position 181,442,518 of record OV050032.1, read on the forward strand.
ATCATCATATCGATGCCGCAATAGTCAGATCGATATCGTTATCATCACATCATTATCACACCGATACTCATCGATTTCGTAATCATCATATATATCGATATCGTTATTATCATATCGATTTCCTTATTATCATATCGATACCGTAAAAATCATATGGATGCCGTAATAATCATATCGTTATTTTAATCATCATATCGATATAGAAATAATCATATCGTATCACTATCATCATATCGATATCGTTATAATCTTGTCGATATCGCAATCAACATATCGACATCGCTATCATCTTATCGATATCGTTACTATAATATCAATATCGTTATCATCATGCCGATATCGTTATCATCGTGTCGATATGGTTATCATCATGTCGATATGATTATAATACACATTCTTTTACGGTATAGTTATCATTATATCGATATCATTATAATACACATTCATTAACGATATATCCCCATAGTCGTTATTTGAACGAAGGGAATAAATTATTGTCCCCATTAATAGTTGTGTTCATTTTGCATCCCAGCCACTTGTTTGCTTTGCAAACGTGGGCAAACACTCGTAAGCTGTCCCCTCCTCATAACTGCTACATTGTTACTTGTCACTTCCCCCATATCCGTTCGCTCCCGCGTCTCCGCCTCCGTATCTCTCTGTCGGCGACCTCTGCAGCAGTTTCTCTATTTTTGCTCAGTTGTTGAAAATACACTACTACCTACAACACCCATTGTGGTGTGGTATGGTGTGGTGTGGTGGAGCTAACGTGTTCATTTCGTAGCTACTACGATAGCCTCGCCTCGGTCGGCTCCCCTTCCTGCTGCTGCTGCTGCTGCTGCTGGCTCGTCCCTCTCCGCTTCGCACCGCCATTAACTGCGCTCGTGCTTGCGGGAAAAAAAATCGAAAGCGAGTGGCACGGCACGTGTAAGCGTGTCAAAGCCAGAGATATTGATATACAATGTTTTTATTTGTCGCGTTTTTTTATTGCACCTTATTTTATTTTTATTTTCATTTTTATTTTTGCTCGTTTTATGGTGGTTCCATTGCATTATTCTTTTTTTATGTGCTGCTTTTGTACAATTTTATGATAACACGAGCCTCCGTCCCGATTGCGCAATGTTTGTTTGTTGGCTGCTTGCTTGGTTGGTTGGTTGGCTGATTCCGTGTTTTGTAGGGGAGCACAAGTTATTAACGTTCATATAAGAAACTTTTTGTATACTTTGTACGCGTCTTGTCTTTTCTTCTGTTTTTATGGCCAGAGACGTTTCTGGTTTCGGTTTTTGTTTGTCACTTCTTTTCTTCGGAACAAAAGTTCTGTGTTTGTCTGATGATGTTCGCTCTGGATGTGAACAAGCGCTCGTTCATTCATCATCGATTCGTTCTCTAAGAATATCTTCTGTGTTTTGGTGTTAAGATAGTGGAAAGACTTACGTTCCCTCAGATGGGCTAAGACTGGATTCTTCACTATCATCTCGCAAAGAATGTTGATATACATATATTCATATTGGATTATATTAATAATTATCACAATTATAATATTAAATATGAAGCTAGGAAATAAATGCGTAAAAATAAATGCCCTTTGTTCTATCTGATTTCTTTAAAACTATCCTCGAATTATAGTATATAGTTTATTAATTATATAGTTTATTTATTATATAGTTAATAAATAATATTAATACATTTTTTTTCTTGTACTCAATTATATTTTTATTATATTATTAAATATTTATTTTCCTCTTCCATCATTGCTTATTAAAATAATATACAAATTTATTATATAATTAAGAAAAAATAAATAAATAAATAAATTCGTTACAAAAATAATCTTCATATTAAGAAAAAAAAATATTAATAAATTGTTTTTTTGTTTATTTTTTTTATTTATTTATATATAATATTTATATCATATTTATTTATTTATTTACTGCATGAAAAATAATCATATAATAATATTTTACTTTTAAAAAAAGAGGATCATATTTATTATATTTAATATTTATTTTTATTATTTTTTTAAATTTATTTTATATATTTAATAATTTAAAAATTTTTTTATATAATAAATTTTTATTGGATATTTTTTTATATAATAAATTTTTATTGGATATTTTTTTATATAATAAATTTTTATTGGATATTTTTTTATATAATAAATTTTTATTTGATATTTTTTTATATAATAAATTTTTATTTGATATTTTTTTATATAATACATTTTTATTTGATATTTTTTTATATAATAAATTTTTATTGGATATTTTTTTATATAATAAATTTTTATTTGATATTTTTTTATATAATGAATTTTTATTTGATATTTTTTTATATAATAAATTTTTATTTGATATTTTTTTATATAATAAATTTTTATTTGATATTTTTTTATATAATACATTTTTATTTGATATTTTTTTATATAATGAATTTTTATTTGATATTTTTTTATATAATAAATTTTTATTTGATATTTTTTTATATAATAAATTTTTATTTGATATTTTTTTATATAATAAATTTTTATTTTATATTTTTTTATATAATAAATTTTTATTTGATATTTTTTTATATAATAAATTTTTGATATTTTTTTATATAATGAATTTTTATTTGATATTTTTTTATATAATAAATTTTTATTTGATATTTTTTTATATAATAAATTTTTATTTGATATTTTTTTATATAATAAATTTTTATTTGATATTTTTTTATATAATAAATTTTTATTTGATATTTTTTTATATAATAAATTTTTATTTTATATTTTTTTATATAATAAATTTTTATTTGATATTTTTTTATATAATAAATTTTTGATGTTTTTTTATATAATAAATTTTTATTTGATATTTTTTTATATAATAAATTTTTATTTGATATTTTTTTATATAATTTTTATATTATATTTAATATTTATTTCTCTCTTCACTTCAATATTGCAGCCCAATCGCACCTACTATTTGGAGGACCCCGAAGGCTTCTCGCTCGAGTGGGTCGACGCCGTAGAGAAAATGCGCATGTTTACCTACAATGATCAAATCACTCAGATTAACAACGCATTCGCCGCTGCAGATTGCACGACGGCACTAAAGACGGCATCCAACTGAAAGGACCAAAAATTTCATAAATTTCGAACTAAAGTTTCCTGGCTAAAACAACACAAAGACACCAATTAAAACTGCAACGATGCCAATACATCAAAAGCAGATACAACAACAAATACAACTACAACTACATCTACAACTACAACTATAACTACAACTATAACTACAACAGCAACCGTAACTACAGCTACAATCACAACCAGAACAAACAACTACAACCACAACTACAAAAACAAAGCAGACAGATGTCTGGCATTTCTCTAAAAAACAACCGTAATTGCCGATTAAAAGTTAAGACATGATAAAAAAAATATTATGAAACAAGAAGAATATTTATAAAAAGATAAGAAAACAGAAAAAACAAAAAACAACCGCAACAAATAAAATACCAATAATAATAATAAATCAATGTTAGATCAAATTTAGTTCAAATAGTTTATATTATTAGTAGCAATAAACAAAAAAAGAAAAACACTACTACTACTACTACTGCATAAAATACATGAAAACATAAAAACATAAAAACATTTAAAAACATACCTACGTACATAAATAGAGAGAACATGGAGAAAACATGTTGTATGCGTAAAACCAGCCCAGAGTAGTAATGAAAATGTATCGAAAATGTACATTTTGTAGGTAGTCACAATTCAAAACAAAAACAAAAATACACATAATAATATTATACACATATACATAAAAGTAAATACTATTCACACATATTAATTAATTAAATAATTATTTAATTATACATGCATACAAACATATATAAATGAAATTATACATTTTACTCTTACTACAAGCATTACAACAATACTACTAAAGAAAACTATTTTATACAATAATAATAATAATTAATAATAATTATATAAAAAACCAATTATTATATTAAAACAATTATATCAAAATAATTACGATTATATCTACATATAAATATATATATATATGTATATAGCAGAGTATATACATACATAAATGCATACAATTTACACAAATTCATACACGCATACATATACGATCGTATATATATATGTGTATATAAATATATATAAAAATATAAATATAAATATATATATAAATATATATATAAATATATATATAAATATATATATATAAATATATATATATATATATATATATATATATATATATATATATATATATATATATATATATATATATATTTATATATATATTTATATATATATTTATATAAATATAAATATATATATAAATATATATATATATATATATATATATATATATATATATATATATATATATATGTATATATATATATATAGATAGATAAATACATATACACATACATACATATAATTCATTCATACTATTAGCATATTAGAGAAAGTAATGAGAAATATAATTTATAATTCATTGTTCGTTCTGTGGATGGATGGGTGGATGTACATATATTTGTATATCTATATATACATATTGATACGTATACCTGTGCAAGTCAAGCCTTCATAAAAGAAACAAACAAAAAGACTCAGTCTCCAGAGAGAGTGGTGGACTCTTTATCCATAGAAAGAACAATGAAACGGAAAGGAAAATATAGAATGAAGTAATATATATTTAAAACTAAACTAAATTAAATTATATAAAAAAAACTACATTAGTTTAAATGAAATAATCAATAATATTTAAAAATATATAATTTGGTTTAGAAAAATTATAATTTAATTTAATTTTTGATTTTGAATAGTATTTAAAACTATATATTATTATATACATGCATACACATATATATATATATATATATATATATATATATATATATATATATATATATATATATATATATATATATATATATATATATATATATATATATATATATATATATATATATATATATATATATATATATATATATATATATATATTTATTTATATATATATATACAAACATATTACTTATAAAATATGTAAATGTTGTGTATAAATTGTAGCAATGTGTGGAAAATTTCAATGAAAAACTTGTGTATGAGCAGCAAACTTAGTAAATTTGTATTCAAGAACATATTTATAAAACCTAAGAGACCCCACACTTAAGTCCTCAAAAGTAGTAGGTGGAGGTGTAGAAGGTGGCTATTGGTGTATGTAGGTCTGCAGTAAAAGCTTATATGGAAGTTACTGGTTGTGTTGTAGTTAAGGTCTGGCTGAATTCCTACATAATGCTGGATATTTTGTTGCGCCTATGCAAGGAGTAGTAAGCTTGTACAATAAAAGAATTATCAAATTGATACAGAGATCATTGCTGATGAGTTAGAGATTAGGATGAACAACAATCCCAGTCTTGTAAAAATAAAGCCAGAAACATTAGTGATGCTGTTCGCAATTCGATTATAATACATACACCCATCGTAGTGTATCTCTCATCAGCCCGTTTACAAATGAACTGAATTATGTTTTGTATTTCTTCAGTACACATACCAGACTATAATCGAGTGCATTCTGTTTTATCTAAATTGCATTACTTTGTGGCCAAGCACATCAGTTTATATTTGGCTTGTCGCTAGTATCTTCCGACACTGTTATATTTGCATATTAGTGACTGCGTTCACTCTGCGTTACCGAATAATGTAAAGTAACAGCTACCAGAGGGCTAACAGCCATGTTCATATAAGCGGCCTGCTGTTCTGCTGCAATGCAAATGCAAATGCAAATGCAAATGCAAATGCAAATGCAAATGCAAATGTTACCCGACTGTTACTGTACATATAAATTTGTGTTTAACTGTCGCTAACAGTGAATTTCCGTTAACAACGGTGGCATTTTGCTCTTCTCTGCTGGTACTTACGAGCCAACAGCAGACAGAGGCTTCCAGCACATGTCTGTTTAGTTTGTTAGATGTTGAAGCGTCACCACCTTCATTTAACAGCGCACGCCACCAACGTCGCTACCGTTACTCTGAGGACTTTGTTTATTTATTTTATGCTTTTTTTGCCCTATAATGAAACGTATAAGACTTGAAATTTTATAAAGAAACACAAAAACCTAATTTAAAAAGGAAAGAAAAAAGAAAAACTAACATAAAACCATTTAAAGAAAAGAAGGGAGGGAGTAATTGAAAAATAGTTATTTTAGTTAATTTGCTTTCTTGTTATCATATAAAATAATGATAACATTCTTAAATTGAATTATCTTAAAGTAATAATTATTATATATACACACATATATATGTATAAATACAATTTTTTTTTTTATGAAGTTTATATTAAAGCATACATATTTTTCTTGTGCTTAGCGGAAAGCAGCATAGACTACTTAAATTTAAAGAAACTAACAAAACAAAACACGAAAAAAGGGAGTAAAATAAATGAATAAATAATTATAATATTAATATTGCATATCCTTCCAACATTTAAAACTAAAACTTCAGTTAACTTGGTGTTGATGATTGACGTTCGTTGAACAAATAAAGCCTTGTGAGAGTTTAGCCAGTGGAGCGAGCGGTATTGCTAAGAGTCTTTTTTGTGTAGGAGAGTTATAGGTTAGTATTGCAGCGCATTGCAGAGCAAAAACACACCCCGAAACAGGAATGAAATCAAATTTAAACTAATTGTAATGAGCATTTTAGCAATTAGTCGTATCATAATTAGATTTGTATAAATTTATCAACTTTAGAATTGTAAAAAACTGAATAAATCAATAATATTTTAGCTTAGAGCAAAAGAACGTCGGCCCCGCGCAGTAACACAATTTACAAAAGAGAGCAAGTTAATCACTATGATATAAATACGTGAAATTTTTTTTTTCATTATTATATATAAATATTCATTGAATTGTACAGTTATAATATATTTTTGATTGTGTTAAGGGTTTTTTTTAAGATCTTTTTTTTTACTAGTAAATATTGTACTTTTGGCCCGGCCGTATAAAGTTGAATTTCAACCGTATCCAAAGGAAACGAAATTATTTTTTTTTATTGTATTGAAGATATATATATTTTTTGGTATTAATATTTTTTTTCTTTTAAAAATATTTTTCTTTCAATTGAGATATTTTTTTTGTTTTGAACATATTTTTTTTCTACTGAAGATATATATATATATATATTATTTTAATGAAAATTTTTTTTTGTTTAATATTTATTTTTCTTTTAAAAAAATTTTTTTTGAATGAAAATATATATATTTTTTTTGTTTTAAAAATATTTTTTTTTCTGTTGAAGATATATATATTTTTTAATGAAATATATATTTGTTTGTATTAATATTTTTTTTTTCTTTCAAACATTTTTTTTTCTAATGAAGATATATTTTTTTTGTTTTAAACATATTTTTTTCTGTTGAAGATTTTGTATTTTTTTAATGAAATATTTTTTGTGTTAATATTTATTTTCTTTTATAAATATTTATTTTTTTCTATTGGAAGAATATATTTTTTTTGTTTTTAAATAATTAATTTTTTTCTATTAGAAGAATATATATTTTTTTGTTTTAAAAATATTTTTTTCTATTGAAGATATATTTTTTTATGAAATATTTGTTTGTATTAATATGTTTTTTCTTTCAAAAATATTTTTTTCTGATATATTTATTTTTCTTTAAAAAATATTTTTTTTCTAATGAAGATATATTTATTTATTAATTCTTAATTACCTAAAATAATAATAAATAAATATAAAAAAAAATAATAAAAATATATATTTTTCACTTTACTGTTGAAAATGAATTTAAAAATAATTATTTGAATTTTTTTTGTTTAATCGCTATTTTCTTATTTTCTTTCTTTCCAAATTTATTTGCTTAATATATTTGAAAATAAATATTCTTTTTTTGGTTTTTAATTGCCTTAAATTACATTAAGTTTGTTTTATATATTTTTTCTTATTACCTTTAATAAAACTGTTATTAAAAACATGTTTCTTATATTAAATGGAATCAATTTTTTTTATTTTTTTTCTGAAAATGGGCCGATTTTTTTTTTTTTTTTTTTGCCGGAAGAGCTAAATAATTTATTTTCAATATATTTTTTAAATTATCGGAAATGAACATAATTTTTATTGTGATTAATTCTGCAAGAAATTTGTTTGTATATTTGGAAATTTTGTTAAATTGAACATAATTAATGAACTTTTTATATTTGAAAAATATTTAACGGACATTTTTTGTATATCCTGAGAATTGTGTTTTTACTTATTTGTTAATTATCATAAATTAAACAAAATTTTTTTGCTGTTCTATTGGAAAAGTATTTAAGAATTATTATTCAATCTTTTTTGTGGTTAATCTCCAATGAAATTTTTTCTCCTTGGAAAATGAATATTTTTTTTTTATTTTTAATTATCTTAAATTGATTTCTTTAATTTTTTTTACTTTTTTCAAGTTTTTATTGTCAATTATTCTAAATTGATTTATTAAAATTATTTTTTTCTCACTTTTTTCAAGTTTTTATTGTCAATTATTCTAAATTGATTTATTAAAATTTATTTTTTTATTTTTTTTAAATTTTTATTTTCATTTATATAATGATTTATTGTGTTTCCCGTTGTAATGCTGAGAATGAGCTCTTTATTTTATTTATAATGTTTTTTTTCCTATGTAATCATCCTTAGTTAAGTTAAATCAATTAGTTCAATTACTACATTATTTGGTTTATATAAATTATTTATTATGTGTTGAGTGCACTGAAACATAAAACTAAAAATGAATAAAATTACTTTGTATAGCATTGAAGTTGCGTAGCGATAAAAACAATTCAAATTAAATTGTACAATAAATATTGAAATATAAACAATGTTGAATCCATTTAAACGCTTTTCTGCATTTGAGTTGGTGCGGACAACAACAAAATATTTATACATATAAAATATAAAATATATACACTAAACATTAAAAGAATAAATTTTTATTGAAAAAAGGCGCACTCAGCCAACTCGAGTCAGCCGAAAATTGATGCTCGCAATTATATCAGTTCAATTGAGTCAAAGAAACGAAAGAGGCGCCTCAAAGGACATGCCTGCAAACCATTTTCGATCTATACTCCCATTAATCCATATGTACATATCGCGCAGGCATGTGGCGCCAATTAAAAATAAAAACTAAATTGAATTATGAAAACTTCCTTTTAAATGAAATCCAAATGTAAAAAGAAAATGAATGCAACTGAAACTGAAACACAATTTCTAAGTTGAAAATGAGAACGATGCGTCCTGAGACACGCGCAACGCCGAATTGTGTCGGCGAGTGTCCGAGGAAGCGTGTCCAAAGTGGTTATCTACAATAATACAATTACATGAAACTGTTTTATTTGTATTTAAGCAACTATTCAAGTAAACATAATTTAAATAAATTGTATTTTAGTGAGGACTTTTGTGAAACTTACCACTAAATTAATATTAAATAATATTACAAAAGAAACAACACAAGCAAAACCCATAAGAATATATAGAAAGATAAGTTTAATTTAAAAAATACTGAATTAAAATAAATTATATACATATATACACAACATACATATTACTATATACGGAATATATATGCATATTTGTGTATATACGGATATGTAAAATTAAATTATACAATACAATCATACGTACATACTTATATATGTATATAAATATATATAAATATATATAAATATATATATATATATATATATATATATATATATATATATATATATATATACATATATATATACATATATATATATATATATATATATATATATATATATATATATATATATATATATATATATATATATATATATATATATAGAAAAGAATTTCATGCTGTTAATTGAATGGAAAACAAAATTAAAATTCAAAAGAAAAATATTTGCAAAATAATATTGATTGGACAACAATAATAATAATAATAATAACAACAACAACAACAACAACAAAACAAAGCATTATTAAAATTAAAAATTATACAAATTGCAAAACAAAATCTAAATATATATCTTTTCATTCAATTTGCGCGCTTTCAAGCACCAGCAGAGTTGAAGAAGTTCTCGTACCACACCATAACGAATCTGGGGTAGATAGGACGGGGACACACAGTTTGAAATGAGAATAAGCTGATTGCTGGGTGCGAGCTCTTTCCCTTAAAACTGTGGTGTGGGTTACATTTATATATAAATTGAAAACAAAAACAAAAACAAAAAACGAAAAACAACAAAAACAACCACAGCGACCTTCTCCGTTATGTTGTTTGTGTGCCTTCACCTTAGAAACGGGAAAGAGTTGGTTAAGCTTAATGTAAAAAATAAAAACACTCCACATAGTTTTACATAGGCGTATGCTGGCTGATTCTCTCTGTCTCACTGTTTGCTGCCCATAAAATGTTAAACGAAGCATATACAGTAGTTGCCGAAGCCAAGACAGTATTTACCAAAGCAAGAACACTAGTTGCCGAAGCCAGAACCCCCCCCCCCCCCCCCCACTTCTACGAAGAAGTATCCGCGTGCATTGTGTCTTATGAGTAACAAAATATGAGAGCCGATGACAACACTGCGCGCACTGCGTCTGCACGAGTCCAAAGTTCATCACCAAACATAGAAAAAAAATTTAACAGTGTTCTTATGTGGGACATTTTGACTTCTTCTTAATAAGATTGTTTTGACAAATTCCCAAGGGATTGGAATTTCAAATAATGATTCTATTAGTTTTGACACTTCGTTGGGGGTGCAATTTCTAAACTGATGTAATTTTTCATGAATTATTTAAGTTTATTAAGAAATATTAAGAGCGTCGTGGCCTTCGTGGTCGAGAGAGGTAAGCATTCAAAAATAGTTTCGCTGAGTGGTGAGGTGTCAGGTTGGAATTCCGCCCAGGACATGGTCTCAAAAGAAACCGTTTTTGTTTTTAAATCTACAAGTATATCTCCTTCCTAGTCAAAGGCCTTCTAATTAATTGGTAAGACTCGTCATTCTTCCAAATCCTTGCGTACATGATCATGGTGCACTACATCATGGTGTGAAGTATAAATAAATAAACAAGTGAAAGTTTGAAAGCTAACTAACTTCTTCATACAGCCATTTATAAATGGCGAGCAGCATATAACTATGGCATGATGAACATTGGAGTGTCGTGTAGGCGCAGTGTGAACGACGTACGGAACCATTATTCCTGGGTTTTATTCCATTCCCTACCTCCTCCATATAGCACTTTAACGAATATATTCGAGATTGTGACTTTTTCACTAACCTGATAGCTATTAAGGAAGACTAGAAGCACGGCTCATTATGTACCGCTTCGTAAAATAATAGAGAATAGCATCTAAGAAGTGATTTGTGAATTATATTCCATCAATCGGATTCTGAATAAAAACCAACGTGGAATTTCTACCCCGTTTCATGTAGTTTATGAAATCGGTTAGGAGTTGCACGGAAATTTTTATTCAGATTTTGAACTTAATTAACATATCTGAGACCTGTTTATGTGAACGTGAAGCGACTAAGTAGTATTTTCACTTTTGTCAATTCTTGACGCTGAGCAATTATCCATAGCGAAGACGAGTTGAACGTTTCAATTCCAATTATTTCTAAGAAATTAACGGCTAATATCCACGGTATAGATCCTAAAAATGAAAGGAAAATCTGAGATGAAAGTCGAAGAGATTTTTCGAAGTTATTTTTGTGCGATGTACCGAACTTTTTTTTAGTTAGACTTTTATTTTATGAGAAGAGAGGTGTAGATATATATGCTGCTGTTCTTTGGCATTACAGGACTACTTCTTGCGCTACATTACCGTAGTAAATTATTCAAAATTTTTCTTCCAGAGCTTTTGAGAATATCTTCAAATAAACTGTCTCATTTTACATGCATGCATTTCGAATGTTCATCTTCGTACTCGTGTGTACACATCGACATCTCTGGTAGACTTAACGTAGAACTAATGCAGTCTATGGAATCGTAGTTGTTAAATAAAAACACCATCAAATAAAATAAAATTCCGAAACATACCCGAGTTTTTTCCCTTCTTTTCCCTTTACTTTTTCAAGGGAAAGCGATCATTTTCCCTGGAGTTCATATTCAGATTCGAGGTCAAATTCAATTTTTAACCTATGAAAAAATATTTTTTTAGAAATAAGTCATAAATCTAATATTTATTATTATTAAGATATTTATATACATACATATATAATATTATAAGATATTCACTATAATTACTTACACACATACATATATATATATAATAATAGCTTAACCGCTTATGTATACTATATTATATATATGTATATATATATATATATATGATCCAAGCTGGTAACTTACAGAGCCTACATATGTGCACTTCTGTACATACAAATGCATATGTAGGTCTTTTATTATTGAATATAACTTATATATACATACATTGATATATGCACATATATAAAATATACTTATGTAAGTATATATGTATTTTATAAATAATTTTTCCTAAAATATACAAATACAATAAATATATACTACGTGTACATAGTCATATAAGTACATATATAAATACATAATACAACATTAGCAAGAAATATGAAAATAATGTCAAGTCTGAAATTCTGAAGGATTGAAAAAGAAAGAATCATTGCAAATTTTTATTTAATTTATATTATTTTCTTGTATATATATTTTTTTTTCTTATGTGAAGCTTTAGCTGCATATTTACTATTCATGTTTTTCTTAGTAGGTTTTTTTTCTTACCAAAATAATAAGAAACTGCACAAATTGCAAAAATAGCAAGGCATATCAGTTAGTTCATGCAGACTTACATATAAAAACCGAATGACATAAAAATCGTTGAGGAAAATCAACGCTTTAAGCTGATCGTGTATGATGTGTGCAGACGCTGTTGCGCTCACCATCGTTCATAACATCATGTTAAGTGGAACACACAATAGCCAGTGTTTTTTTTTTGTAGAGTTTCTGAACTTGTTTCCCCATACCAAAAGGCGTTGGCATGCAGTTTGCCTGCTAGCGTGAGGAAGTCTCTTATAAGTTCACTTTGATTCTTCGCAAAAAGCAAAGCTACGGAAAGTAAAAGTGTAATTAATTTGTATTTGCTGTGAATTTAATAGAAAATTTAGGGGCAATTGATGGCCCCGATTATCTAGACTGTGGTGTATGATACTACTGCCGTTTTAACTAGAGTGGTGATTTAATAAATTGTCATTATTTAATAGGAAATTTCCCATACTTACAATGTGTACAAGGTTTCAAGTGTTAGTGTTGCTTTTAAAAAGAATGCCGACATCGGTCTGAATATATTTTTGTTTTTGGTGTTATTATTTTTCGAGGTGCTTTTTAGAAGTGGCCTCTGGTTTGATGGATACATATGTGTAGTGTTCTGTTGTATGTTTAAATACATACGAGTATATATATCTACATACATTCATATATACAATAGAATTTGCTTATAATGGCGACGCAGGGGACGTTGAAAATTATTTCCTGTTTCCGGATGCCCTTATAACCAAAAACGTTATATTATTTATTATATCGTATATTAATACATCGTATTTGATTCTGACTCTGTCGATAGGTACATGAAAGAGGGAGCAGCGCTGGGACGCATTTATTAGGTGGTCGCAAGCGGAAATCACTCTTCTTCTTTGTCGTTTTAAGTGATCGCAAGGGGAAACCGCTCTTCTTCTTGATCGTTTTAGGTGATCGCATGGGAAATCACTCTTCTTCTTAGTCGTTTTTAATGTTCGTTAATTTTTGTAGGGTCTTTTTGAAATCATTATTTTACACATAATTGACAATTGAGGTCACACTTAAATATAATGAAATTGTTGTTGTAGTAGCCTTTCAGCCACCTTATTAGTGGTCCCTGAGCAGCGTTCCATTTTGAAGTTCGCAAAATCGAGAACGTTTCCTTAGACTGTTAATCTTCTTAAGGTGCAGGGTAACATAGAACAGAAATGGCAACAGTCACAAAATACAGTACATTTGCAACAGCAACAGTATCAACTACAGAATCTAGTACATTTGCAACAGAAATATAATCAACAACAGAAGCAATAACAGAATCAAAAAATTAATAACAGAATAGTACATTAGCAGCAGAAATATAATCAACAACATAATACAGAACATTTGGAACATAAACAGAATCAATAACTGAATCCATTACAGCAGCAAAAATAGAATTACAACACAGCATAGTTACAGAATTTAAGGACAGAAAACTACCGTTTGGCTACACAACATAAAACAAATTCACTTGAATTGTTTCTGTAGCAGAAAGCGACAGAAATATTAAAATAGTAGTTCGTGCTAGTGTCATTTTAATGATTTTAAATTTGTAGCGTATAAACTTTATATAATAAACTTTATGAATTTTTAATAATGTATTTTAACAATTGGTTAATTTTTTCAATATGATTAAAAAGACGACTTCCCTTTCAGTACGCACAACTTCCGAATATGATTATGATATGATAATTATACAAATTGCTGCTGCATTCAATTTCTCTTCACTATACATCTCTAATCCTTTTTCCCTGTCCGCGTTGTCTTTTTCAATAAATATAATATCTATAGTCCGGGGCAGAAACGAAATACAATTTTGCATAGTTTTCTTGTGAATTCTGTTTCTATCTCCATATCCGTTTTCTTTTGCTGCATGAACACGCAAACAGAAATAGAATTAATCCAGAAATAATAATGTCCTGCTCTGTTTCTATTGTATGTCACTGTGCACCGTGAACAACGGAAACAGAAATATAATTAATTCCAGAAATAATAATGTTCTGCTCTGTTTCTTTTTAATGTCACTCTGCACCTTGAGCAACGCCAACAGAAACATATTTAACTCCAGAAATAATATTGTTCTGTTCTGTTTCTGTTGCCGTTCTGTTCTATATCATTCTGCACCTTCAGTCCGTCCTGTATAAGGTAAAAAAAACTCGACCTCTGGAACTTCATTGTTGATTATGATTCATGTGCTTTCTTTCACGGTTGTGTGTGATTATTATTTTCTAATATTTGTCTTCAATGCGGTTGTTACAATTGAACTTGTTCTTTAGTTCTTATATAAATCTATAACTGGAGTCAGGTTGTCTAACTCTATGTAGCAGGCTACAGAAAGTTTCGCTTCTTCCCTCAGCAAACATGTCAAAAACTAAGAGTCCGTGATTTTGGTTCCGTTTCTTTATTCCCAGAAAGCGACCATGTGCCGCGAGGCTGTTATCTTCTCGAAGTATCCATACCGGGCTTCTCGAGATATCTTGTCCGATCTTCTCAAAGTAACCTGACCGATATTCTATCCTCACCAGGTAATTTTGTAAGAAAAAAATGCAACTGCGTTCTTCAAATTAAGAGTTGTTGTGATAACCTTGGACGGTATAGGCGAATTCTATTGTACATATGCATGACTATGGATGGGTCCTTGCAAGCTCGCATAGGCCTTTTACGCGAACCCATAGGACCCATATGCCTTTTACGCGGACCCATAGGCCTTTTACAAGGACCCATAAGCTTATTGCAAGAACTTATAGGTATTTTACAAGGACCCATAGGCATTTTACAAGGAGCCATAGGTATTTGACAAGCACCCATAGGCCTTTCACTAGGACCCATAGGCCTTTTACAAGGACATATAGGCTTTTACAAGGACCTATAGGCCTTTTACAAGGACCTATAGGCCTTTTACAAGGACCTATAGGCCTTTTACAAGGACCTATAGGCCTTTTACAAGGACCTATAGGCCTTTTACAAGGACCTATAGGCCTTTTACAAGGACCTATAGGCCTTTTACAAGGACCTATAGGCCTTTTACAAGGACCTATAGGCCTTTTACAAGGACCTATAGGCCTTTTACAAGGACTTATAGGCCTTTTATGAGGACCTATAGGCCTTTTACAAGGACCTATAGGCCTTTTACAAGGACCTATAGGCCTTTTACAAGGACCTATAGGCCTTTTACAAGGACCTATAGGCCTTTTACAAGGACCTATAGGCCTTTTACAAGGACCTATAGGCCTTTTACAAGGACATATAGGCCTTTTACAAGGACCTATAGGCCTTTTACAAGGACCTATAGGCCTTTTACAAGGACCTATAGGCCTTTTACAAGGACCTATAGGCCTTTTACAAGGACCTATAGGCCTTTTACAAGGACCTATAGGCCTTTTATGAGGACCTATAGGCCTTTTATGAGGACCTATAGGCCTTTTATGAGGACCTATAGGCCTTTTATGAGGACCCATTGGCATATACATATGTACGTATTTATTATATAATTATAAAACATAAATTCATTCATTAAATTCTACATATACAGGGATGAAATGTTTTTCAGTTGCTTTATTCTTTCATTCATACAGATTTGCGAACCAAATGAAAATTTAGCTTATAAGCACGATTTTAAAACATTATCAAAAAAAATGATATATACATACTCGTACTTGATATATTATAAAAAATATATACATAATATATTATTAAAAAATTATATACATACATGTATTATAAAAATATATATACAGAATATATTATAAAAAAATGATATATATGTATATACATAATATTATTAAAGAATTATTTAAATATGAAATATATTCGAAAGCCGCCTAAAAATGTTCATTTATAAATTTAATGGCAATAATTCTGCCAATTTATTGTGGGTTTAGTTCATGCTGTGGTGGATACGATATGTTAAAGGTTCTAATTTTGCAGCTTACCAACAACAACGATTAGTATTGGCTCAGTTTCTGGTTGCCGCCATTTTGATGTGACATTTCAAATCGAACGGTCCAGCAATCTACGCATTAGAATGTTAGATTTATGTGAAAATCCGTAAATGTACCTACGAATGTGAGGCAAACACTCCTCCAAACTGTCGTCGTTGTTATATCTCTATATAAAAAATAGAATTATTAACATATTGTACCACTAAAAAGTTCTAATTAGAATCGGGTCTGATGACGTTTTTTGCCATTGCAATGCATTTGTAAGCAAATTCATCCACACGCGCACACACACATAATAACAAAGGAAAGATATGCAAGAAGAGTCCCTACAAATTGCTACAAATTCTATTTGGATGCGTTTGTCAATGACGTTTGTTGCCATTTGTATGCAAATACAAACACACACAGCCACACACATAATAACAAAGGAAAGATATGCAAGAAGAGTCCCTACAAATTGCTACAAATTCTATTTGGATGCGTTGTCAATGACGTTTGTTGCCATTTGTATGCAAATACAAACACACACAGACACATAATAACCAAGGAAAGAGCTGCAAGAAGAGTCTTTGATTGGGTTTGGCAAATGAATTACATACATAGGCAACTGCTTGTTTGTGTAATGCAGGCATTACGTCACTAAACACAAAAACTAAAGCATAAAAACTTTTGTCAGTTGGACCGGTTCGGGCGCCACGAATTGCATAGCATTGTATTTAAGTCCACTTGAATGAAACTAAAACCATTATATTAATGTCTAAATATTTGTAATTTACTACTCATATAATAACATAAATTATATTAACTAATTACATAAATTAATTAACTACATAAATTAATTAGCTAACTACATACATAAATTCAAAAAGAATTGTGAATTACATATTCGCCTGTCTGTGGAGGACAAAACCCGTTTTAATGTTTAAAGAAAATCCATACATACATACATATGTATATTATGTACGAGAATATGTACATAAAGATAAGTACGTTTAAAAATTTGTCTCCAATGAAAAAAATGAACACTATTATCGAGTACACACACACATACATAAGTAAACACATACACATACATACAAAAGTGCAGTTTTTACATCTGTTGTGTAGGGTTACCAGAAGTCTAGGAAAAAATAAGAGAACTCTTGACAAAAAAAAGAGAACAAAAAGAGGACTTTTTTAATTCAATAACATTTATTGTAAAGTAAAAACATAAAATAAAAATTTTTAAAATATTGCATATTCCATTTTTTTGTTTTAAAACATTTGTTGAAAAAGTAATAACATAAAATACAAATTAGTTAATAATAAATATAATAAATTTTATAATGAATATATTAAGTTTTCCTCATAAAGTAAATAAAAAACATCATACATCTACTAATTATTTCAAAAAGTTAAACAAAATAAAGGTTTAAATAAATGAGATCCAACAAAAAAAAGAGGACTTTCAATTTTCAAAAAAGAGAAAAAAAGATCTCGAGAAAAAAAGAGAACATGTCCTCTTTTAAAGAGATATGATGGCAACGCTACTGTTGTGTGAAGATGAAGAACTGAGTTAAGCTAAGCTTGTTTGTAATTGTTGTAAAGCTATACTAATAAGGATGAATTCATCATATATGGGTGTATTTGAAATAAAAACGTTACGAGAAGCAGAAGCAAATTAATTGTTTTTCATTTGGATCAAATTGTTCATCAATTGAGTATAAAACTCCCAAGTACTAAAATATGTAAATATTCAGTCTTTCCCGGGAAGTGAAATATTTCGTCGTTGTTCTTGATAGGAAGCTCACTTGGAAGACGCTTGTTGAGGTGAAGGTGATTTGGGGACAGAAGGTAGTTGGGCAGTGCCGAAAAGCATTTAGTATAGCTTGGGGTCTGCAAGCAGCTGCAGCATTTTGGCTAAACAAAGCTCTGATCAGGCCAATAAACATGTTTGTAGCTGTAGTCTGGTGGCGCAGAACTGGGGTAAAGTCCACATGTTTGTGGTTAAACAGTCTACAAAGAAGTGCATGCTTGAGCATTACGGGCTTAATGAGCACTTCGAACTGGCGACGCTCTGAACTTGCCACCACTGGATCTTCATTAAACATTCTTGATTCAACAGAATATGATGATAACGATATGTCGGCTATATTCATATGCATATTGGCACGAAGACAAGAACTTTGGGCATAGAGAGATGTTCAAGAGGCTGTCAGAGCAATGCCCGTTGTTTCTCATTAATTACAACTTGAAATGCAAATGGGGTCCTACAGCTCCAAAAGGAACTCCCGTGACCTGTTGCTCATATCTGAAACCCACTTTACCAGTAGAGCTACTTTAAAATCCCAAAATATAAAGTATATCACACAAACTATCCAGATGACAAGGCTCGCTGCGAATCCGTTACCGCCTGTCTTAAAAACCAACAACTCCTGGTATAGATCTAACGCAGATAAAGCCAGAGGTCTGACTAAATACTCTGAAAGGGAGCAATGGAGAGATCCAGCGTTACTTCTTGGGTGCCTGGCGAAAAATTTCTTCACTGACAGCTCCTAAACTGGAAAGGGAGCTGGGGCTGAGTGGCATCTGAATTAAAATGTCAGATGCTTCTCGAGTATGGGAAGTATGGAAAAGATATTCCAATCGGAAGTGTTTGCTATACTGAAAGCAGCGGACTGGGTAATTGGGAAGAAACAGACCAAAGTCTTTAGTGACAGTCTGGATGCACTGAAGGCCCTGGAAAGCGCGTTGACTACTTACAAAATTGTCCAAGAATGTAAGTCAAGTCTTCACTCCATCGCAAGGTGGCATTTACTTGAACTTATTTGGGTTCCGGGACACTGTGATGTACGGTAGCTGATAAACCAGCCAACTGTGGAGCTGCGGATATTCCAATGGGGCCAGAGCTATTTATCGGTATGAATTTAGCAGGGGCTATTGATTGGATCAAGAGCCATGTGAATAATATTCACAAGGACCGTTGGTGCAGTTCACTTGCCTGTAAAACTATCAAGTGCTTCCTAGAGAGTCCAAACAAGACAGTTGCGGATTTCCTTCTAACCAATTACGAAGGAAAGATCTTCGATCATTGGTTGAGGTAATCAAGGGACATAATCCATGGGGCCATCCTATGGCGTCCACAAGCATCATCGAGAGTCCGAACTGGATCTCCTGTCTGGAGGAAGAACAGAATGGCATAGATTGGATCTCTGCGCTGGTCCCTCCTTTGCTACAATGAGAAGGCGCTTATTAGAGTCAGATGTGTTGGGAATGAACAATGTACATTTCGTAACCCTAGACAGACTTCTGAGATACATATGTATAAGATGCAAAGAAGTTTGAAAAGCTGTAACTTCCCTTTCACAATCCTCTATCTCCCCCTTCCCACAAATATTTCAAGGCTTATACTACAATGGTCATTAAACGAACGGATCAAAAGTTCTGTTCAATAACGGAATATATTATGATCCCAAAACGATATTTTGACGGTAATTTTTAGATTATTCTCTCAGACCGTGATAAATGGGACATTGGAAGACCTTGGGTCGATCCTAAAGGTTTAGAATGGTTCACAGATGAGTCAAAAACAAACACTGGAGTCGGCCCAATACCAGAATTTCAGCACCAACTAGACAGGTGGCCTAGATTCTTTCAGGCTGAAACTCAAGCAATTTCCAGCTGCGCAAGGATAAGTCTGAAAAGAGGCATCAAGGGCTCGCACATAGCTATCTACTCAGGTAGTCAAGCTGCATTACAAGGATAAGCTGCATTATAAGGATTAGCTGCATAGTCTTTGGAATCGAAACTGGTGGAGGTTCAATCACCTACAATCTTTAGGTGCATTAACTAAGATTGCACTCTGCTGGGTCCCGGGTCAGTCCGATATTGAAGGCAACGAAATTGCTGACTAACCAGCTAGGGCCGGTTCCCCAGCAAGGTCTAGAGCCATACTGTGGTATCAACTGGGCGGAGACTATATCAAGAGGAGACAACTGGGAACATAGTCTCAGAATGTCCCACTGGGAAGGGATGCAAGGGCTTCACTACGCAATTTACCTGCAATAGGGAACTACTCAATATGTGCAAAGGAGACATAAGGAAAATAGTGGGTTTTGGAAACAAATAAATCATTTCGTCAATTTATAATGGTCCTAGTGATGGATCCATAAAACAGGCTCCTCTCGCTACTGCCCAGTACTCCAGTCAATTTCATTTGACTCTCAATTCTTGCTGATCTGTTCAGTTACTGCAAAAGTAAATGCTGTCTTATGACTGAGGTGCTCACTAAGTACCAAAATATCCACGTTCCTTGAGGTCGGGCCGTGAAAAAATGGTGATAATTTGCAAAAAACAAATTTTTTATAAATTAAAAATTTTTTTTTATATTTTTTTTTATTATTTATTTATTATTTATTTATTATTTATTTATTGTGTTTACATTTTGTTTATTGTCGTTGCTCGTCCTCGCCCTCGTCGTCGTCGGTGTCGATGTGATCGCCATCGTCATCCTCCTTCGTTGGTCCTCTCCACAGAAACAGACATAATTTGGGTCGGACCTTGATGTGTTGGTCCACACCAAATGCGCCTGCCTCAGGTGGCCGCTGTATCGAAGAGACGTCTTCAGTCTCTCGTAAATTGTGTGCCTGCTCCGGGATTCGAACCCGGGACGACAGGCACACGGCTCAGCGGACCAACTAACTGAGCCACAGCGGCCACGAAAATCAGCTCGTCGAAACTGTTACAAAGGGTTTTGAAATGTACGTCAGGGAAATAAACTGACAGGGAACCCGATATATATACTATATATAGAAATTCAATTAAAAATAACCCAATCAAATTTGGAGAAGTGTTCGTGCACTGAAGGAAAAGCGACTGAAATGCTAAATTCACAGGATTTCCGCACAAAGGACATTTTTGAAAAAGGAAAAATGCGGCTTTCATGGTAAAAACAACAAAAAACTAAACGGTCTCACCAAATAATTCAAAGAATTTCAAATCAGTTGGTTTTGGAAGGATTTGAACCCGCATCGATTGTGTCTCAATATTTTTCGTGTTCTTCGAAGTGAAAGTGCAAATGTTTCTTTTGTCGCCGAAGTCGCTTATGGTAGCTTCGATCTTTAAGGGGCAACCATAGACATCATCAAGAGTCCGAACTGGGCATCCTATCTGGAGGCAGGATGGCTCAGAGCCCTCTCTCTGCGCTTGTCTCTCCTTTGCCATAATGAGGAAGCGCATATTTGGGAATGGACAACGTACCTTATCCCTGGAGACACTTTGGACAAAGAGTCAAATAAGTTTTTAAAAGGTGTAACTTTTCTTTCACAATCCTCTATCTCTCCTTTCCCACAAATATTTCCAGGCCTGTACTATACTGGGCATGGAGACCTCCTTATCCGGCGGTTCTCCAGCCTACAATACCTCTATTCTATTCTAAGTATAAAACTTATTTTAGTGAAATTTTAAATGGTATTATTTTTGTGACCCTCGCATCGCAGGACTTCTATATCTACCATATCCAGATACTCCTACTCAAATTCTGTGGAAATATGAACACCGACGTTCTGGAAGTCAAATTTACCGAATACTGAGTACTCGCGTTTTCCCACAGGGCTCCCACAGTTTTAAATGAACCAATCGGCATTGCCACCCCTTTTATAAAATTGAGGTCCCAAAACTCAAATGATTCCCATTTAACCGAACGAATCCCAAACGCTTCAAAATAATAAATATTCACATATTATTCTTATTGATTTTTGTATATCCACAGGTACACCGATCTGGCAAACACACTACTACAGACTCTGATCTTTTGTCCGACCACTCGGTGATAGTGTTGACTATAGCCCAAGGTAAGGCTTGTTATCAATTGTACAAGAAGATATTTAAATTCCAATTTCAGCTGCAGTTGCGTTTGTTTCCGACGAGGCGATTGAAGAAGCTCTAAACATCTAAACATTCCGGAAGCACTTGATGGAGCAAATCAAGAAAATTGTGCCGTTGAAGCCAACAGAATTTTCAGTGCAATAACATCAACGAAAGCCATGCAAATGACTTAGTGTAAGGCTTTGGTCGTAGTCTAGCCTAGGAATTTGAGGATCGGTGAGAAATGAGTTGGTGACAAATATGAGGGTTGTTGGCAAAAATGGATTATTACCATTTCAAAGAGGTACTTCAATTGTTAATTCTTTTATATTATAATAATATAAAGTATATGTATGTATGTAATTTTAGGAATTATCCAGTCAAATAAAGTTGTCTCAATGCTTTTCGCAAGCCTTCAAAGAAGCTTCAATGCCAAGTATAATCTGATATATAACTTAAATCAGGATGTACTTGAAAACTCCTTTGGGGTCATTCGTGCTAAAGGTGGATTGCACGATCACCCAGACAAGCAGGAGTTTAAATATCGGTTTAGAAGTTATATACTTGGGCGCAATGAGGGCGCTATTACCACTGGGGGTAATGTCTAAGTTGATGATACCCCTGACTTAGAGGTATCTCAACCTACTCTTACAGGTATTTGAAAATATTCTGCTTTTGATACAATGTATATTAATAATTATGTCCCTATTTATACAGGTGTTATATTGAGACCCATGAAAGTAACTTCTGAAGACATTGCACAGAGGGAGTTCGACGATATGATGGGCTGGAAAATGTAGCCGGCTATGTATGCCATAGACTCCGCGATGAGATGACTAGCACTTCATTCAAAAGCAATGAGGATCCATCGCTTTCATGGGCAAATCAATTAAGTGAAGTCGGCTTATCAGTGTCCAGTGCTAGCATGATGCAATACGTGAGCAGTTTGGATTCAATTTTTGTTACTTTGAATGGAGAAAATCTCCTTATAACAAATGAATTTATTAAAAAAACATATTGTTACGAAATTGCCACTTGACAATTTATTCTGTTACGAAATTGCCCTCTTGACAATTTATTCTGTTTGAAATTGCCCTCCTGACAATTTACTCCATCTCTCTGTACTCGGATTCGTACCACTGGATTGTGTAGTAATCAAACAATCGCTGGTTAAATTAAAATAACTAACTTTATTTAATTATTGCTATTTACACATTTAATATTAGGCTTAAAGTTCACTTTATTACAAATTGCACTTTATTTAATAATTCATTAATCACTTTATTACTTCTTAAGCACCATTACAAATATTGCTGCTTCGATTAAAATGCACGATGTACACACTGTTACGATCTCTGCTCAACTGCGTCTCACTTTAACAGTGTGGTGGCTTTTATAGCTTTCGAATGGTTGAAGTAGAAAATTCTACACTATTCAATAAGTTTCTGGATCATTTTAGAATCTTATATTCACCTCGAAGGAAGTTTGAGAACATTCTTTACCATCGACAGGGTGCTCTTGACTTATATACATAGGGTGCACTCATTCTCAAACTCCAGATGGGATCCTAAAAGTATGCAATCACTTTTCAGTATGCAATCACGTTTCAATATGCTTCCAGTAAATCTTTATCTTCTGATTAAGTCCAATCTGACTATTAGGCATTTTTACATCAAACATGGTGACGAAGTCTCCACTTTAAAAAAAAATCAATGGTGGGTTCCTCAAGGAAGTGTCCTTGGACAAATTTTGTACCTATTATTCACGTCAGACCTGCCTGCACCAAGTAACGTCGTTGTAGGCACTTTCGCAGATGATACCGCGGATCTGTCCTCACATAAAAATGCTCTTTCTGCTGCTAGAAAATCGCGATGTCATCACGACACGGATGAAGAACTGGCGTATTAAACCTAATGAATATAAGTCTGAACCTGCTACATTTACACTAAGACGAGACAGTTGTCCTCCACTTAAGGTGAACAGTTGACAATTCCCCGAGCGACTAAGGTCAAGTATCTTGGTATGCATATGTCTGTATGACCGGCGGCTAACATGGAAGCCTCACAAACTTGCAAAAAGAAAATATATATTTTATGCTGGTAGGTCTAGCGTAAGTCAGTCCGATCCATTGAATACAAGTTACTGATATATAACAGTATACTGAAACCGTTTTGGACTTACGAGAATCAAGTGAAGAAATACTACGCTTCCAATCAAAGACTCTTCGAACTATTGTCGATGCAACATGGCTTCATAGAGAATTCAGAGTTCCATTTATAAAGGACGAAGGTAAACTTCAAAATACGAGGTATAAAAATTCCTTTTTTAATTACAGCCTCTCCATTTATCTGTTTATAGCCATAAAAGCCTGAGATAAATCACATGCTGTCCCGCCTATGATAATATCATTTCATCAGAGGATCTGAATGCTCTTTTTAAAGATTGTGTTAGTTCGATGAAAACCAGACTTCTGTTTGTCTGAAATCTCGTAGAGTATCAAATGCTTCGATCCTGCCTCGACGGACCTTTTTGTGAGCCGCTCAACGCCATATTACAAAGCTTAATAAGCTTTGCCAGGATTCCAAACTCAGACATAGCTATGCAGACTTCCGCTCTTACTGCCCTATCAAATAACAACGCCCACAAGCGTGGACAATTTTCTAACGCGTTTGACGAACTTAGAATCACCAACGTGCGGCAGCCGCACGCGAGAATAATAATTAATAAACCGTCAAAGAAATCATAAAACGTAATCACAAATAAAATTAACATAATGCTTTAGAGGCCATAGCAATCGCATTTATATCCTGTTATCATCCAAATACAAAGTTTGATACTGCTAGCTTACAACTATGATACTAAAACGATGCATCCATCCACACGCATTATTTAAAAAATTATCTTTTATACATTAAATTGATATTCCTTATCGACACCACGCTATTGCTTATGGCTAAATTTAACGTCCATGGCGTTGGTGTACCATGTGGCTAGTTGCTAGTTATCGTTGACGGTGCACTCACCAAATGACCAATCATTTGTGTATGTACACTTAGGTGACTTGAGAATAGCCAGAAGCGCGGATGAAAACCTGAAAAGAATAAAAGAGTATGATAAGAAATATAATTAAGAGATAGTGTCAGCTCACCTTAAACGAAAACGAGGATTACATTCTGCGTGTAGAGAATCTAGCCAGTGTACCCTCTCCGTTTCCTAGCCATTGACATGTGGTCCACTCGGAGAATGGGAAGCAGGTGTTCTTGAACATTCTGGCAGAGTGCATTTAGAGACAAAAGTGTACGCTCTTGAATCGAATGTGGCTAGGTAGGACAAAGGCGTTCGAGAATATAATGACCATGCTCGGTACATTAAGTTCACTATGAAACTTTATAGTGCCTACGCAAAAATCTGTAAGATTTAAATGGGCAGGCTATAAGAATATTCCATGTAAAGGAACTGTAGCAGTAGGATAGCACCGACGAAAGTCTGTAACACGCAAAAAAACTATAGAAAAAGAGTGCCAAATTTTTATTAAAAACTTACACAAATCTGCTTGCTAACATATTAGATCCAATTGAGGGGAATATTGATTGATAAAATTTAGCGAAGTGTTACGTGAAGTCTGACGAATGGCTTAGGAGGACTCGATTACGAATGGTTGACTAATTCAATGTAGGGCGATGATGGGAGGTGCCTTATGTTGAGACGCTGGTCGTGTTCGACTCGTATTATCAACCAATCATGTCGAATGCGCCGCTTAAGCTTAGACAGAGTAGGTGAGAAAACTATTCTTTGTTATATGCAATGAATAATTTACAGATATATTTAAACTACTGCCACGTTTATTACTTTTTTATCTAATATAATATTTTTATGTATTTATATGTTTAAATTTCGTTTGTAGATTTTTCCCAACTTGATTCTGTTAAATTGCATTTTAGTGCCATAGATTACCAATAGATACGCAGCTTGCCGAATCCAACAACAAAATCAATGCAAAATGGATTTGCAATAGTATGCGAGAATCTCATTTTTCACCGAGGTCTGTTAGCACAAGTGGCCTCGGTGAATAAACTACTTATACACCATTTTTACTCCTATTACAAAAGAGTGTTACCGAAGTACATAATTTTGTAGTAGGTTGTAAATTCATATTATTATCAATATACTGAAATTTTAATGAAAAAATATAACATTAAATGAACTCAGTACTGCAATTCAGCTTATTATTTGTCTTTTCTAATCAATTAAAACTATTTTATGGTTGCGAAAGAACTTCCATGTGAAGAAAACAAAATTTTAAGAACCTTTTTTGTTACTGCTAATTTATAACTGTGTTGAAGGTGTTCGTTTATATTGCGAAATATTAAATAAATGTTGCAGTTACACTTTTATATCTAATTTAAATTAATTGTAAGCGAAGGATATGTGATTTTATCTCAAATTGACTTTACGTAGCTAAAATGCGCCTTGAGGCAGATAAAATTTTAAATTTTAATATTGTTTTTTTACTACCTCAGACAATAAATAGGAAGTGTTAAGGACGAGTGATAAAGAAACATGTTTTAAAATAAAAAAATTTTGTCTCACAGTCACGACCTCATGCGAAATGCTTCTTTTGTAAATGTTTTTCTCTTTGAGTCGAAGGCCTTAGTTGCTAGTCTTCTTTTAGCTTCATCTATTGCAATATTATCTGAATCACTTTTGAATTCTCGTAAATATAAATAACAGACCACACTATTTCACTAATAATTTTCACTTTAGTTATATTTTATTTAATTCGAAATATAAATACGCTAATAAAGTTTATTTAAGAAATAAATTTTATTTATTACACACAAGCTCATAGTTATAAAAATTATTTCATCCATTTTTGTTTGTGAATTTTCCAACGCTGAATAATTGTAAGTATTCACCACTAACATTGATTGGTTATAAATTGCCGCATTTTAAAAAACAAACGGGAATTTCCATATAAGCAGCCAAAGCCAAGATACACCAAGAGGGTAATAGCATTAAGATGTATTTAATTAAAAATTTGGCAATAATGGCAAAAACTAAGGTTGAATAAAAGAGCTACGTTATTTTTTCCTTAAAATGGAAACTTTTTACTAAAGAAAAATTGTGAATCAAAAGGCTTTTACCTTGTTAGTGTTTCCTGGTCAGTTCTATCTTATTGGTACTTGCATCGAAGTGTTTTATTCTGAAAACAGTTGATTCTTAAACGTTCAGAGTAGCAACATTTACAAGCCTTCACATTACTTCGGATTTTACATCAACTTAAATGAACACTTAATAATAACAATATTTTTAATAGCAATAATTATATTTCCATGTTTACTGGATCTTCGAATCAACTAGCGTTTTAGAAAGAGGTCAAAATTTTTTGAAGTCCATTACTATAAAAGATGTCAGGAATTATGATCTGACAAAGACTTAATTTTCTAAAAGGTTGGATTTTAAATAGAAGGTTTAAGGGAATTGTGGCAGTTTTTGTCACAAAAAGGCTTTCCACACATAATGACTAGGAAACTTTATTCAGATAGTACAAAAGCTACCTACGCAAACTCTACACATCCAAACCATACCAATACATAAGACACACCCATCCGCTGCACTGCGATACTATGACACTTGACATGTGCAACGTAATTAGAATCCTAGCGTGCAGTCATTGGTGAATCAGTTTTTTTTGTATTTTGAGTGGAATTTGAGTTAGTCTTAAGCGAAAGGGATTAGACATAAACAAATTAGAATAATCGAGAATTGTTATCGAATTTGTAACTCAAACAAATTATATAAAAACCCTGCTCGGGAATTAAACAAATCAGTTTCCAGTTGGCAACTCAAACCAACTGCATTTTTCTTGCAATCAGCGTTTCTTCGCCTTTCTCTGGCTCACAGTTAGTTATTGCTCAATGGCGTCTTGCCATTGAACGCTCTACCATATATATATTGTGGTATTTGCCATATATATATATATATATATGTATATATTCTCGCACACACTATACGCGCATTACAAAGGTAACTGCGAGCAGATAGTGGTTTTTTCAGAAGACCCCTCCATATCTTGTTACTGGGAAAAACGTGATCCCAATATACCGTTAGCTTTATTTATTAGGATTAGAATTTATTTCGCAACATGTGTAAATATAACATACTTATGAAACATAAGAATACCCTACAAAATAATATGTATCTAACCGCTTTCAAATTCAAAGTACTCTTTAATTGTTACGCCACGAAACTCTAAATTCTACTCCCATGTTTAGCGTCAGCTGTAGCAAATTTTATTTTCTCACCATAGCATGGCCGCTATACATTGTGTTGTTATTGTTTCACACGGATAGGGAAAAAAATTGATATTTTTCAACAGCTGATGAGGAAGAAGAAGAGTTGCGTGTCTATTTTAATCTATGGCGATTCTGTGGACCCTTCTTTTTCTGTTATCGATTTCAGCTTGGGCAGTTATCGATAGCATTGCCAGTGGTACGGTATTTTTTCATTTCTTAAATAAAAACATTTTATTTGCGGTTTTAAGGTGCTGAGTGATATAAAACAGAAGCAGTACCAGACATAGCACAAAAAATTATTATTTCTGGAGTAAATTATGTTTTTGTTTGCGATGTTCGTGCAGCTGCAAAAAAGATACGCAGATATGGAAGTAGAATCCATAAAAAAATTATGCAAAATTGTATTTCATTTGTATCGCGGACGATAGAGAATTTTGTTTTTATATTTATTGAAGAGGTAAATAATTTACAGCGCGGACATAGAAAAACAATTGGAGTCGTATAGTGACGAGGAATTGTATGCCGCGTTTTGTTAGTCTTTGGGAACAACCTAGAGGGAAAATAAGCTACCATTTAATTTCCGAACCTAAAAAAACAAAAAAATATGAGCAAATTTATGGTAATATGTTGACAACTAATGCTCACTAAAATTTTTATGAATATCCAGTGTTTGAAAAGAATATTTTATTTTATTTATTTATTTATTATAATTATAAAATACTACAAAATAAAAGTAGCTGCCAGTACCAAAGATTCAAATAGATACGCAACTCTTCTTCTTCCTCATCAGCTGTTGAAAAATATCAATTTTTTTCCCTATCCGTGTGAAACAATAACAACACAATGTATAGCGGCCATGCTATGGTGAGAAAATAAAATTTGCTACAGCTGACGCTAAACATGGGAGTAGAATTTAGAGTTTCGTGGCGTAACAATTAAAGAGTACTTTGAATTTGAAAGCGGTTAGATACATATTATTTTGTAGGGTATTCTTATGTTTCATAAGTATGTTATATTTACACATGTTGCGAAATAAATTCTAATCCTAATAAATAAAGCTAACGGTATATTGGGATCACGTTTTTCCCAGTAACAAGATATGGAGGGGTCTTCTGAAAAAACCACTATCTGCTCGCAGTTACCTTTGTAATGCGCGTATAGTGTGTGCGAGAATATATACATATATATATATATGGCAAATACCACAATATATATATGGTAGAGCGTTCAATGGCAAGACGCCATTGAGCAATAACTAACTGTGAGCCAGAGAAAGGCGAAGAAACGCTGATTGCAAGAAAAATGCAGTTGGTTTGAGTTGCCAACTGGAAACTGATTTGTTTAATTCCCGAGCAGGGTTTTTATATAATTTGTTTGAGTTACAAATTCGATAACAATTCTCGATTATTCTAATTTGTTTATGTCTAATCCCTTTCGCTTAAGACTAACTCAAATTCCACTCAAAATACAAAAAAAACTGATTCACCAATGACTGCACGCTAGGATTCTAATTACGTTGCACATGTCAAGTGTCATAGTATCGCAGTGCAGCGGATGGGTGTGTCTTATGTATTGGTATGGTTTGGATGTGTAAAGTTTGCGTAGGTAGCTTTTGTACTATCTGAATAAAGTTT
Organism: Clusia tigrina; assembly: GCA_920105625.2. Classification (NCBI taxonomy): domain Eukaryota; kingdom Metazoa; phylum Arthropoda; class Insecta; order Diptera; family Clusiidae; genus Clusia; species Clusia tigrina. The sequence continues at coordinate 181,473,052 of OV050032.1, forward strand.
CCTAGTCATTATGTGTGGAAAGCCTTTTTGTGACAAAAACTGCCACAATTCCCTTAAACCTTCTATTTAAAATCCAACCTTTTAGAAAATTAAGTCTTTGTCAGATCATAATTCCTGACATCTTTTATAGTAATGGACTTCAAAAAATTTTGACCTCTTTCTAAAACGCTAGTTGATTCGAAGATCCAGTAAACATGGAAATATAATTATTGCTATTAAAAATATTGTTATTATTAAGTGTTCATTTAAGTTGATGTAAAATCCGAAGTAATGTGAAGGCTTGTAAATGTTGCTACTCTGAACGTTTAAGAATCAACTGTTTTCAGAATAAAACACTTCGATGCAAGTACCAATAAGATAGAACTGACCAGGAAACACTAACAAGGTAAAAGCCTTTTGATTCACAATTTTTCTTTAGTAAAAAGTTTCCATTTTAAGGAAAAAATAACGTAGCTCTTTTATTCAACCTTAGTTTTTGCCATTATTGCCAAATTTTTAATTAAATACATCTTAATGCTATTACCCTCTTGGTGTATCTTGGCTTTGGCTGCTTATATGGAAATTCCCGTTTGTTTTTTAAAATGCGGCAATTTATAACCAATCAATGTTAGTGGTGAATACTTACAATTATTCAGCGTTGGAAAATTCACAAACAAAAATGGATGAAATAATTTTTATAACTATGAGCTTGTGTGTAATAAATAAAATTTATTTCTTAAATAAACTTTATTAGCGTATTTATATTTCGAATTAAATAAAATATAACTAAAGTGAAAATTATTAGTGAAATAGTGTGGTCTGTTATTTATATTTACGAGAATTCAAAAGTGATTCAGATAATATTGCAATAGATGAAGCTAAAAGAAGACTAGCAACTAAGGCCTTCGACTCAAAGAGAAAAACATTTACAAAAGAAGCATTTCGCATGAGGTCGTGACTGTGAGACAAAATTTTTTTATTTTAAAACATGTTTCTTTATCACTCGTCCTTAACACTTCCTATTTATTGTCTGAGGTAGTAAAAAAACAATATTAAAATTTAAAATTTTATCTGCCTCAAGGCGCATTTTAGCTACGTAAAGTCAATTTGAGATAAAATCACATATCCTTCGCTTACAATTAATTTAAATTAGATATAAAAGTGTAACTGCAACATTTATTTAATATTTCGCAATATAAACGAACACCTTCAACACAGTTATAAATTAGCAGTAACAAAAAAGGTTCTTAAAATTTTGTTTTCTTCACATGGAAGTTCTTTCGCAACCATAAAATAGTTTTAATTGATTAGAAAAGACAAATAATAAGCTGAATTGCAGTACTGAGTTCATTTAATGTTATATTTTTTCATTAAAATTTCAGTATATTGATAATAATATGAATTTACAACCTACTACAAAATTATGTACTTCGGTAACACTCTTTTGTAATAGGAGTAAAAATGGTGTATAAGTAGTTTATTCACCGAGGCCACTTGTGCTAACAGACCTCGGTGAAAAATGAGATTCTCGCATACTATTGCAAATCCATTTTGCATTGATTTTGTTGTTGGATTCGGCAAGCTGCGTATCTATTGGTAATCTATGGCCAGTACTTCCTGTTCGAGAAATTATTAGGCGCATTCGATTCGCCACTCTATCGACTATAGTACAGACATTTGTATGGAAAAGATATCGAGAAAATTATACTCGGATTAAACGAGCAAATTTTTCCATCCTCCGAGGATGATCCTCAATAGAAAAGTGCTTCCAAATTGAAAATTACTTGAAAACCAACGAGATTAAAAATTACCCATAAAAATTCCCTGAGATTTTTTTATATATTAGCTGTTTAAATTTAAAGAAAACAAAAATTAATCTTTGGATTTTGTTTTTTGATTTTAAATATTTTTATTCTGTTGACTTAAATTATATTCAAATGATTAGTTTTCATAAAAAATATAAAGAAAGCAAATGTTTAAAAAAACAGTTGAAACAGTGCTGCCAAGTCTATCACTTACTCGAGTGCTGTTTTATTCGCAGAACTCATTACGAGCTCGATACAAGTGACGAATCGAATGTGCCTATTATAAATTTCACTTTAAATGTTCGTAAAGTATAAACAAAATTATAGTGGTACTGCTGCTGTCGAATTGTGATTGCCACTGAAATAGTTTCCCACTTGCTGTTGGGGAGTTCTGTTGTCCTCGAAGTTGAGTTTCGCAAATAAGATTCGGAAATTGAATATTAAAAAATAATTAACTAATTGTTAAAATAGATTATTAACCAATCATAATTATTACAAGCTAACAATTTTAAATCATTAAAATGCATCTATGCGCCACCCCTAACAATTATTTTAATATATCTGCCGCTTTCTGCTACAGAAGAAACTCACGATGAGTTGTGTCTGCTCTGTCGCCAATAGCTCATTTTCTGTCGTTATATTCTGTAGCTATTCTTTTACAAATCTGTTTGTTGATTTTGTTTCTGTTGCAAATGTACTGGTCTTAGTTTCTGTTGCCATTTCTGCTTTACCTCACCCTGCATCTTGAGTTGTTTCTGTTCTGTCGCCAAACGCTCATTTTCTTTCGTTAAATTATGTAGTTAATATATTAGAAATTCGTTTGTTCATTTTGTTTCGGTTGCAAATGTACTGGACTCAGTCTGTTGTCGTTTCTGGTTTATGTTACTTTGCAGTTAAGTTGTATAAAATAATACATAAAAAAGAACATTGGGTTTTATACATACATATTGAATAAATTCAATTTGTGTATTATTTTTTTAGTTTGTGATGTTCTCTTGTTGGTAAATTATTCTAATAAGCTTTGAAGCCTCAAACGAAATGAAAAATATATCACAAGAATAGAGTTGGGATAAAAAATATGTTCACCAATAATACCTTTATAATCTAATAAGTAGTTGTTAAACGCTATAATTATATTTTATACTTATTTCTGAACTGCAGTAATAACAAATAAGTAAGAAATGGCAACGTCACAAAGACTTGGCATCACTTTTGCTACAAAAGCCAATGTGATTTGGCAGCACTTTTGGCGAAAATAATCGAAGCAAAGAAACGGTCTTTTTTAAACTTGACGGACGCTTCTGGTGGGAAGGAATATATTTTCTTGCATTCTTATTTGCGTTTTGTAGTTGGAGTATATTGTTTTGTGTGGAAGAATCTTATTTCTTCAATTAAATCGTAAGAAAATAGTATTATTGTGTAAAAATACTTTCTGTTGCAATGAATACATCGGCGGGAGTTGGAAACGGCTCTACAACTATTCAGCAGCCACGCAAAAATTCGAACCAAAATATCCAAGTCTATGTGCGCGTCAGGTTAGTCACGCCAGCGGTGCCGCTAAAAGCATTTTTTTCCAATTAAACTACCACACACTTCACTTACTATTTGATTTATAGACCAATTAATACACGCGAGCGCTGCATGCGTTCCGCGGAGGTGATCGATGTTGTCTCGCCGCGTGAGATAATTGCACGACATTACCTGGACTCGAAGCTCACCAAGAAGTTTACATTCGATCGCTCGTTCGGACCGGAATCGCGACAAGTTGAGTTGTATACTACTGTGGTAGCGCCACTCATTGAGGAGGTGCTCTCGGGATACAATTGTACTGTGTTTGCTTATGGTCAGACGGGAACAGGCAAAACTCACACAATGGTCGGAACTGAGTGTGCAGAGCTAAAATCCTCTTGGGAAGATGTAAGTTCATGGTTTTATTATTAAGCTATTTATGTATTTTATAAGTTTATTTTATTTTTAACTTTATACGTGAAGATTTGTATTGCAATGGAATTCATTAAGGAGAGAAAGAAAAACCCAACTGATAAATTCGTGGTTAGATTAAGTGTTCCAAAATATTTGAAAGTAGATGCTTCAATATACATATTTACATTTATTCTCATTTCACAACTATGTGTGATTTATAAAAGAAGGCACCAAAATATGTTCAACTAATATGCAATTTTATAGTCCAATTTGTCACTTTTTTCCAATTAACTCATTGTCAATAATGCAGAATTCCAATCGATTGTTTATTATATATTGCATTATAACCAATTATATGCATAACTTGAGTTTAAATTGAGATTAGGATTGATTATGTGTCATGCATGTCATATCTCTGGACATCTATGAACCCATTAGTGTATATTGTATCCTATATTCATGTAATTTCTCCCTGATGTTTATATCAACTCAATTCTAGTACGAGATCGTAATTCTTTCCTTGCCCATGAGAACATATTTTCATTGAATTCAATTCCATCCTGATTGAAATTTGGTGGAAAACAATGCTCTCTTACTTATGCTCATTATAATGGGTATTTATTTAAAAATTTTGAATACGCGTATCTACATTTTAGATAATATTCCCAAAAAATAACTAATTTTTCTTAATTCATTGAAATTTTATTCAGGATTCTGAAATAGGCATCATTCCACGTGCTCTTTGTCACCTTTTCGATGAGCTGCGTTTAATGGAAATGGAATTTTCGATGCGTATTTCCTATTTAGAGCTATATAATGAAGAACTCTGTGATCTCCTATCCTCGGATGATAGTACAAAGATACGAATTTTCGACGACAGTACCAAAAAAGGTTCTGTTATAATACAAGGTCTTGAGGAGATACCCGTGCACAGTAAGGATGATGTTTACAAGCTATTGGAGAAGGGTAAGGAGAGGCGGAAAACGGCCACCACTTTATTGAACGCCCAATCCTCCCGATCGCACACGGTATTCTCTATATTAGTACACATACGGGAGAATGGCATTGATGGCGAAGAAATGCTGAAAATTGGTAAATTGAATCTGGTCGATTTGGCAGGTAGTGAGAATGTATCGAAAGCGGGCAATGAAAAGGGAATCCGAGTACGTGAGACGGTGAACATTAATCAAAGTTTGCTTACGCTGGGACGCGTAATAACTGCTCTGGTGGAACGCACACCACACATACCGTATCGCGAATCGAAGCTGACACGGTTGCTGCAAGAGTCACTTGGTAAGTTCAAGTGTAGAATAAGTTATTCATGATTTCAGTTATTATTTGTTGAAACTTAGGTGGACGTACGAAGACCTCCATTATTGCTACTATTTCCCCCGGCCACAAAGATATTGAAGAAACCCTTAGTACTTTGGAGTATGCACATCGGGCCAAAAACATACAAAACAAGCCTGAAGTCAATCAGAAGTTGACAAAGAAAACTGTACTCAAAGAGTACACGGAGGAGATAGATAAATTGAAACGTGATCTTATGGCTGCGCGCGATAAGAATGGCATTTACCTGGCTGCGGAGACCTACTCCGAAATGACGCTCAAAATGGACTCACAACATCGAGAACTGAACGAGAAAATGCTTCTTATAAAGGCGCTTAAAGATGAGCTGCAGAACAAGGAGAAACTTTTCAATGAAGTCAGTTTGCATCTGATAGACAGTACAGAGAAATTCAAGCGCTCCGAGCAACATCTCACACAAACAAAGGGCATACTTGTTAAGACGAAGAAAGTATGTTTCATAGTCTTAATATATATATACTTTTTTATATAGTATTGTGTCATTAATGCGTATCCTTTTCAGATCCTAAATAATACGAAACAAAAAGTTGCGGAGCAAAAAATTCTGTTGCAGACGCATGTGAAAACCGAAGAAGAACTCACCAATCAGGCTACTCAGATTCTAGAAGTGGCCGATGTGGCCACAAGTGACACACATGAACTGCATGTAAGTGCTTTATGTATTTACTTATTTATATGTTTTTTAATAATATTTAATAACTCAAATTGTAAGTTAATATGTGATCAGTTGACATTCGTAAGGAGGTGGGTAGGTAAATCGGAAACAATTGTTCAGTTGGGGATTGCCTGATAAAAGGATGCATGCACCTTTGGGAATCGCTGAAAATATCTTATTAGTTCAGAATCTTAACTGATCTCCTGTTGTTTCGATGAGTGTTATGCTGGAATATATTATCCATTTTCAATTTCTTTATAATTACTAATCGTCTCCTATTTTTGCGTTGCGTGTTTTGTTGGCAGACACTCAATTAATTGTTCCTTTCTATCAACGTTGAATTTTTATTGAAGATTTCCTTATTTTTGTTTTCCAGCACACAATTGAACGTCGTATGGACGTCGATGAGAGAATCAACAATGCATCCGAAATGTTCTCCGAACGCATTAGTGATAGTTTCCAACTTATGGATGAAAACTTGAGCCAATTTCAACAGCATCATAGTTCCTTCGCAAGGATGTTGATGGATGAGATAAGTAAGTAGCTGACTAAGAATATTATTCTTCAATATACAGGGGGATTCCCAATGATGGAAACTAATCTGAAATTTTCCCCCGTGCCAGTAAATTAAAACTACACACTCCTTTTAGTATATATGGGAGGATTGGATAACACTTTTATTCTATAAACATATAAATATGTATATTAAATATGTGTATTATTGATTACTTCCTGGCTTGATTTAGTAATGTCAGTGTGTCGGTCTGTCTCTCCTCATATGGAAGTAGCAACAATGAGAAGATATATTGGAGTCCACACGCCCACTTTCTGTAAAGTTATTTTTTTTGGAAATAATGCTTATTAAGCACTAACGGAGCAGCACTTTTGCAATCTTTAAAGCTCCGTCACTACTGAAGCCGTATAATTTGTCAGATGAACATGTACAAATCTTCACTGACAGCGAGCCTGACATTAAGTCCTTAAACAAGGCATTCATCCTACCGGAGGTAGTCTCCCTCTGTTGCTGCCTGGTCAATGAGCCGGCGCACGTACACCACATCTCTCTGACTTGGGAGCCAGGTCATTGCGACATAAGGAGGCAACTGGGTTGCTGATGAACTTGCTAGGAGTGCCACAAAGATTAGCCGACACCCACAAAGCGGGAATACCTCTCACTATCTGTAGACGTTATACTACTTCCAGCTTCTTTGAACAAGGCCAAAAAAGGGTGGGGGGAGGAGAGCACCTGTAGTACGACTAGACAGTTTTGACCTTCTATTGATCTCAGAAGCACTAAGGACCTAGTCGCCTTAACTAGGCAATTGTGGCAGTTTTGACAGCACACTGTCTATTTGGCCGCCATGCCACCAGGCTGGGCCTCGGCGTTCGGAACTCTTGTTGCAGCTGTGGATGAGGAAGAGACAGCTGTCCATCTTCTCTGTCACTGCGGCCCTCTTTGAGCGCAGGTGGAAAAGCCTGAGGCGATCACTCTCCAGTGACCTGGACGATCCCAAATCAACGAATATAAAATACTCGGTGAGAGTCGTCTTACTTTCAAAATGGCTGGAGTACAGCTTCACACAAATTGTCGGGAAGTACAAATGTATCCCCTTAACTCACAATGGTCCTAAGTATGTAGTCTGGCCGATTATCTGTTTCCTCGACAGACACTTAAACCCAAACATTTTTATATATATATTTTATTGAATCTTCTAAAAAATATCTTAGAACTAACAATAAATCTTCATAGTATATTTAACATTTCACTTTTAAATTCATATTAATCATTACCAACCTCCCAGTGCCAGTGCTTTGAGGAGTTATGGTATATGAAAAGAAGTAGCGCAATACTTAAATAATAGCGTCGTAATGAATAAGCTTAAAATCTAGTTTGTTGCTAAGCGCAGCACGTCCATCCTTTTCAGGCGGGTGTGTCCTTGATGCTGTAGTAGACGCCTCGCTAATGCATTGGGGTGCTTGTCTAGCTTTGCTAAGTAAGATTCAGCAAGTCGGGAAACTTCTTTAGTTACATACGGGATATGTAAATCTCTGTGGATGTTAACGTTTTTGATGTACCAAGGAGCATTGGTAATCATTCGAAGGATTTTCTATTGGGCTTTTTGCAGCTTTTCGACATTTGAGGGTGAAGCAGTACCCCAGAGTTGGATACCGTAGGTCCATATGGGCTTGATAATTACTTTGTAGAGTAGAACTGTAAAGTCCAGTTTGAGCTTGGACCGCCTGTTCAAAAGCCAGTTTAGCTCGTTTATTTTGAGTTTAATCTGAGTAATTTTTGCACTTATATGCCTTGCCCAAGTAAGTCTGCGATCTAAATGCATTCCTAGATATTTAGTTTCTGTCGCCTGAGGGATCGGCTTGGTGTTAATTTGCACAGGGGGGCAAGTACTCCTGCATAGAGTGAATGTGACATGAACGCATTTCGACTCATTGACTTTGATTCTCCAGTGGTCAAGCCATTCCCGAAGCATGTTGACGTGCACTTGGAGAAGTTTTGACGCCTATTTCGGATTTGTGTGAGTACACAATATGGCTGTGTCATCGGCAAAAGTATAGGTGATAGTCTTGCCGTTTGTTGGCATATCTGCAGTGAACAACGTATGGAGCAGGGGGCCTAATACGCTGCCTTGCGGTACTCCAGCTTGTATAGGGTATTCATCTGAGATGAAGCTTTTTTGTTTCACCACAAAGCGTCTACCTGAGAGATAGCTTTCGAGCAATGTGTAGATGTTAAGAGGTAACATACATTTCAGTTTGTGCAAGATTCCTTCCTTATCAAATGCCTGAGTGATGTCGAGAAAAACTGCGGAACAGTATTGCTTCTTTTCGAACGTTTCTTGTATAGTGTTTACAATGCGATGAACTTGTTCGATAGTACTGTGTTTTTCTCTAAACCCAAACTCTGGTGGTTTGGTATAACATTAGACTGTTTGACAACGTCTTTAATACGCTTTATTATCAAACTTTCAAAGAGTTTTGAAAAAATTGATAGCAGACTAATTGGTCTGTAGGAAGAGACGCTTGTTGGGTCCTTTCCAGTTTTGGGAATCATGGTGATTTGAGAAATTTTCCATGAGTAAGGAAAGAATCCAGTGCGTATTATAGCATTTAATATATGCAAGAGATGTATTCTGGCTATTGCTGGGAGCTCTTTTATCATTTGGCCCGTAATCAGATCACGCCCTGGAGATTTTTTGGCATTGAGTTCTTTGATAGCGTTTGTCAGCTTCTTTTTGGCAATCGAGATACCATTGACGCTAGGGATAGCATCAACCGCCGTTAGAGAACGGTCGGAACTAGCAAGATTAGGGGTGAAAACTTGCTCCAAATGATTTGCGAATGCTATTCCCTTTTCTACATCACTTCTTGCCCAGTTGCCGTTGGGAAGGCGTATTGGTGACTCCATTTGAATGGGTTTTTTCGAGTTTTTGGCCGTTCGCCATAGAGAATAGCTTGAGGCTTCTGTAGGACAGACTCGTGAAACTCGGAGGCTTCCTTTTCGTTTAGAAGGTGATGCAGTTTTTTTAGTACATTCATTCAGCTTCTTCTTCAGAGAAGGTGATCTCTGCAATTGCCATTCTCTCCTAAGAGATCTTTTTTCGGAGAGGAGCTTCAGAATGTCTTGGGGAGTACACTCTTGTCGGGTTTGAGCTTTAGAACGTGGTGTAGCAATTTTTACTGTTTGAGTGAAATTGCTACACCAATTGAATTGAGTGAAATTGAAAATAGCGGAGTTTATTTCCTGCTCAGACTTTAGGGAGGTCTTTATTTCAAGATGTGAACTTATGAACATCTGATATTTAAGCCAGTCTGTATTCTTGTAGTGGAAACTACCACTCACGTTTTTCTGATAGGAGTTTTCAGAAAAGATAGTTATTATTGTGGGAGTGTGATCAGAGGACAGCTCCAGAGAGGAATGCACAAGAGAGTGTACATTATTTATACCTCTAGTGATGGCGAAGTCAATAAGATCTGGAATCTTCTGTTTGTCGGATGGCCAGTATGTAGGCTTGCCATTGGACAAGACATTAAGACCAAGAGCATTTATCGCAGAGAAGAGTTTTCTGCCTTTGGGAGTTACTAAACGTGAGCCCCAATGAGTATGCTTTGCATTAAAGTCTCCAGTAGCAATGAACTTGGCATCGAGAGTACTAAAGAATTGTTTGTATTGCTGCTCATCTATATTAAACCTGGGTGGGCAATAGATGGATGATACTGTCAAGCCTTTGACGTATTCTTCGAGCTGAATAGTCGTCGCTTGTAGATAATCGGTACAGTATCCTTGCATTGGGAAATGCTTTATTCTATTCTTGATCAGAATGGCTGTACCACCACGTGCTTTGCCACCGGGGTGTTTGGTGTCATAAACTTTGTATCCCGCTATCTGGAAACAGTTTTTCTGAGTAAGGTGAGTTTCAGAAATTAGATTCAAATCTATTGAGTTATCGTTGAGAAATAGTTTGAGCTCATTTTTGTGCTGACTTATGCCATTTGCATTCCAATGACAGATTTTCAGTGCGTTCATGGTTTTGTTAATAGGGATTGCAAAAGCATGTTCTGAATACGTATCATGTCTTGCATCATACTTTGCATTGAGCACATAAATTGCGTCATATTTGCGATGAGCTCTTGTAAAGTCTTTTCAAGAGTACTCTCATCAGTTTTAGGGTTTACCTTTGAACTTGAAGGCTGTGCTTCACGGGCAGAGATTTCACGCAAAACTGTTACTGGAGGGAGGAACAGTTTTAACTTGTTTTGGCTGAGGTGCAAATTTATTTTTTATATGAGCGTATACAGTGCAGCCTCTGTAGTTTGCAGTGTGATTTTCACCACAGTTGCTGCATTTTTTGACACTGGAGTCGTCTTTGGGCTTTGTGCAGTTTTGTGACTTGTGGAGATCACCACAAACGACACATACACTGGGAAGTGTACAGTATTTTCTAGTGTGCCCAAATTCTTGGCAGTTCAGGCATTGAACTGGTCCAATTCGCTTGTGGGGTTCTTCTACAGAGATAGTTCTATGTAGAGATAGCGAAGGTTGTAGATCGGGTGTGATTCGCCTTTTCTGAGGTTCGAGTCGACTGGCTGTAGCTCAACGCGAAAGAGCGGCAGTGGAATCTTATCTTTATTGCGTATGTTAAACACAGAGTTTGCGGTAAAACCCTCTTGGGATAGGGCTTCTCTTATTTCGTTGACATCTACGTCAGCTTCGATTCCTCTAAGGGTAACAACAATGCCTTTGCTACTTTTAAGCTAGTAGGTGTAATAGTTTTTTTTCTCTGTGTCAAAGAGATTGACGACTTTGCGATAGCTTGATTCGATATATAATTGAATTTTGGTTTCATGTATTTTGGCTTTTAGTATTGGGACAACATGAAAATCTTTAGCACCAATTAGAGTAGTTAGAGTTTTTACGAGAGCGTTACAGTTGCGCTCCCTTAAATAAATTGGTGGGGGCTTTACCTCTTTTAGCACTTTCTGGGTAGAATTGTCTTCGGCATTTGCAAGAGGTGCAAACCTGTTAGAAGCGAGTGGATTCTTTTCAGGAGCAGAATCATTCGATATAATCTGCTTTGCCGATTTTTGAGACAATTTTTGAGGACTCAACTTGCGCTTAACCACAATATAGCGGTCCATAACAGTCTGTATTGACGAACCTTTTCCTTGGTTGGCTGTAGCATGCATGTTTTTTTCTTTGCCTGTAGCGCTATGTGTATTGTTGAGAGGTTCTAATGGTGAGAGAGAGTTGCTTTGCATACTCCACGGCAAAGTGTTTGCCGACCCAGAGCCAAAATACATTACCAGGTATTATTAATTGAGAGAGTGAGAGGAAAACAGTCATAATATGTGTCAAATCTGCTCTCTTAACGAATGTTGTATACGAAAACAAACTAAAGAAGGGAAATAAATAAATTATTGTGCTTGGAATATTTTTCGAAAACTTAAGCTTAATGAGCATGAATTTGAAGGCAGCACTTGGACATGGGTGGACCAAGTCTCAAAAGGAGGTCTTAAGAAGCCTTCAGAAATGTTTTTGTGTCTCATCAAATCATTAGAAATCATTTTTATAGAGTTCAACGGAAATGAAATTGTGCACTGCAATAATCCCCGTGATAAGTTAATGGAATTAAGCACTGAAAGTTAATTTACCAAATGCGGTAAAAAACATGTCGAATGTATTTTCGAATTAAATTTTTAAATAGAAGATTAGCAACCCAAAAAAAACAACAATAATAGGCAATAATAAAAAATTAAAAATATTATTTTAAGTTGTATTAGTTGTTATATGTATGTGTGTATGTATAATTTAGTTTTTAAATAATAATAACTGAAAAGAACCCATAAAAATAAAGGGCATTTGAGTTTTTACTTATTACGAAAAAAACTGCAAGCCCAAAAATAGCGGCCAAAATTTACAAAAGAAGCAACATTGTTTATTCATTTTGACACTTATTATGACTGAGAGAAAATGACATTTGGAGAGCGGTCTTCTATTAATAATACCTGGTAAATGTATTTTGCACGGCAAAGTGTTTACCGACCCAGAGCCAACAATAAGCGTAATTACGTTTTTGCAGCAGTCGTTACTTACTGTAACGTGCTCAAGCTGACCCTACGTCTCCACGGGCAATTTTTGATGGCATGCCATTGGCAATTTCAAGCAAATTGCCAATGGAGACTCCAAATTGCTTCAAGTTGGCAATTTATGTTATGAAATATGTTATGCCATATATTGCCAACGTGCTGTGTTGCAATCAGTTGTCATTTTGTTTGTTTGACAGCCTTTTTTCATTTTTTCGTGACGCTCACAGTGGAAGCATCGTCGGACATTTACGTTTTACCGCATCTATTAAATTAATAAAAACGCTAAAATGAATGGAGACTGTGCAGTTGCATTCTTTGTAATAAAGGATTCACCCAGAATTTCGGTTTCCTTCTTTTTTCCTCTTCATCGTATAAATCCAAAAAATTTCAAGCGCTGGCGCAGCGAACTAGATTGCTTGACGACATTTTCAAAATGACGATTGCATAACATCGCAATGCCCACCATTAAAATATTGCCAACCATTGCAATCAAATTTGACAAATGTAATACCATCAAAAATTGCCCGTGGAGACGTGGGGTGAGAGCCAGCGTTAAGGTGCCCATAGACACATCATGCACTGCACACTGCAATAAGTGTGTATTAGTGAAATTGAGAGAGGATAAGAGTGTGTGAGTCACACGGACAATGCAGTATGAAATATCAAAACTGCTTTGATATTTTTCGATGAACATACTGCAGCCGATGAACTCGTTCATTTTTTGCGTATTATTTTGCCATTTTCTGACAATTTGTTAATTTTTTTTGACGTTTCCTTTTTTTATTTCATTACATCCTGTTTCACTTTTTGTAAACTACGTTATTTTTTTGTGGTTTGGTGTGTATTTAATTAATAAAATCAGCCGATACCCCCGCTGCTAGTGCTGCTGTTTATTTTTTATTTCTAAATTATAGTAATATAGTTATTAATAATTGTATTTCTAATTATAAATAAAAATAAATTATTAATAAAATGGAAAAAATTAATGAAAAAAGATTCATGTTGGTGTTAATTGAAATGTATCGGAGTTTGCCTGTATTATGGCATATAATAAGCGCTGAATAGCGACGGCAATTAATTTTCTTGTTCGCGCACGCATGATGTTCACACTAGCACGATGCAGTACAGAATGATGCATGACGAGTGTGTACGCAGTTCGTCAATCTCACACGTACACGAGTGTTCATCGGCAGTTTGCAGTGCATGATGTGTCTATGGGCACCTTTAGCAGAGCCAGAGAGGGAGAGCTGTTTATGGGAGCAGTCAGACACTGAAAAGCTGCGCTGCCTACCGCTGCTGTCGAATTGCGCTATAAGTGTATTAATTTCACTTGGCGAGAGATCGCAACTGTTTTTATTTATGTTCACGCTGTTGTTATTGTTTTGTTGCGTTTGCGCATCGGTTGTCTTCGTTGCCGTTGCTGCACTAGCTGAACGCGCGGGTGGCGACCGCAACATGTAACGTTTACAGGTCAGTTATATTTATCAGTACTTATTTGTTAGCCGGGTGGGTAGAGAGTTTTTGATTTTTTTGTTTTCGTTTTTGTAGTTCTTTTTTTCGTGTTTAAAGCTTAGAGCCGCGGAGAACACGTCTGCTCGCGACACGTTTTACTCGAATCGTCAACCCAAACATAGCATTCAATTTATTAACCAAAAAATTCGATGCCTTAATTTCGACATGGACGCCAAGATTTAGTTGAACAGGGCACCAATTTCGATCTTGTCCGATTATCTGTGCCCTTGAGAGCTTTTTAAACCGTAACTTATACGGAGCTAGGAACACGAGTGGATTCATATTTCCTTGTAGACATCATAGTTTCTTGTGTCTGTAGTTGGTATATCGAGGCCTATTTTTGCTTGGTAGTGAGGAAAATCATCGATCCACATGCATTAATTTTTCTCTCGATACTCATGTACGCGTATTTCTCCTGAAACCCATAATTATGGAACGTCGTTTGGTTATGCGTCCATATTATGCACCATTCTGATACAAACTATTTCCATTTTCTTGTCTATAACTTCTCTAATACATACTCTAAAATACAATTTTTTATTAAAAGCATCCATTAAACCCATTTCCAGAAAAGTGCACGGAGAAGCAAAACGAATTGGTGGAGAACGCCACTCAGAAAATTGCTAATGTGAACAAACTGTTCGAGCAGGCGGCCGAGATCACGGGCGACATGAATAAGAAGTACACAGTTATAATTAATGAGATGAGTACCGAGCACCGCATAGCCATGAAATCTGACCTGGATAAGATAATAGATAAACAAGCCCAGCTGAAGACGCACATTAGCGGAACTGTATCTGAATTGGCGAAGCACAATGAAAGCCAGAAGGCGGCAATTAAAGCGATGCACAACAACGTGCTGCAAATAATCGAACGCAACACGAATGAACTGAAAGCACATGCTGCGGAAATGCACCAGAATATTGCACCGATTCAACAGGTCTCCAAGTCGAACACACAGGAACTGGTGCAAATGCAGACAGAAATAGCCAATGAGCGGGCAATTGACGCTGAGGAGCAGTCGGCTATAGATGCGTTTTTGGTGCTAATGCAGGCTTTACGGCAAAAGCGGACGGAATGCGTGGACACCATAGACACGCTGTGCGAGCGACTGGAGAAGAATAATCAAAAATCGATGCAAGTATTGGACGAAAGTGCGCAATGTGTGCTGACATTCTGCGAGAAACATTGTGCGGCCAGTAAGGCCGATCAGGATGGTTGCGATGCTTTGAGTGCGGCGGCCGCGTCGTGTGTAGATATGGGCGTGAATGAGTGCTCCAAATTGGAAGACCAGTTGGTGAATCTTTGCGATGAGGGTATGCGACAAGTGACCGCTCTGACTGAAACGGAGGAAAGGTATTTCTCGCAAGTATCCCAGTTACTCGGTGAAAATTTGCGAGAAGGCGAACGTTTCCACTCGGAGAATGCGGAGGACTTCCTAGATGCGTGCACAACTGCTAAAGTGGCGCTCTCCGATGACGCCCAGGAATTAAGTGGACACATAACAGTTTTGAGTGAACATGCAACAATGCTGCAGAAGCATGTGGGCGATTACACCAACATTTACGGATTGCAGATGGAGGCTTGCGTCAGCGATGTGCAAACATTTAGGCAGAACGATTTGAAGACCTATTGTCCCACAGGTATGTTTATGTTAGTTGGATGGAATATGAGGGAAATTCAATGAAGCTGCATTATCCCTTTTCTGTAATAGAAGGTGCATTCCAAAGAAAACAGGACTTTTTAAAAATAAGTGCGACAAACAGTTCTTTTTTGGCAAAACCGATTTTTTTATTCAAAACATTTCATTCCAACTTAAGACAACATCATTTGCACGGTCTAAAATTATGTCGAATGAGTATTTTAGATCTGCGGCCGGGACGTCCTTCAGGATGTCGGTACAATCCTTTTGAATGGCTCCCACGTCCACAAGACGCTTGCTTTCCTTTCATCGGCAAATGCATTTTTCAGAATAGGTGAAAGTCCAACAATGCCAAATCAGACGGATACGGGGATTGAGTGGGTTGGGGGTTAAAACGCGATTTTTAGCTAGAAATTAGTCACAAATTTCGATCGATGCGATGGCGCGTTATCGTGCAAACAAATGCCAACTTCCTCCTGCGCAATATTCCCGCGAATATGACCAATACGATGCACCAAGCGCTCAAAACGCCAAGACGGAGTTATACATTAACGGTTTGGATCGGTGGAACGAACTCCTTGTGCATAATGCCCTTGGAATCGTAACAGCAATTCAACGCAGTCTTCACTTTTGACTTCTCGAAACGAGATTTTTTGGGTTTTGGATCTTTTGGCGCCTTCCACTCGGCACTTTGGGGCTTGACTTTCGGATAATATTGAAAACACTACGTTTCATCACCAGTCACAATGTTGTAAAGAAAGTTTTGGTCCCTTTTGGTCTCCTTGATGGTGTCCTTCGAATGTTGAATTTGGAGCAATTCTTGGTCGTCAGTCAACTGCCGGAACAAACCATGCAAAGACTTTTTGTTAGCCCAAATGTTCGTTCAAAATGTGATAAATTGGTGATTCTGAGATGGTCAATTCCAATTCCATGTATTTTGGCTGATCTTTGATGACTTCAAGCCCTATTTTGATGGAATCTGGGGTGATCACGGATTTCGGTTGGTCAACATGCTGCTCTCTTCATTTATGCCCTCACGACTGTTGTTGAACCACTTATGCCACTCATGAACTCTGCCACGGCATAAACAGTCATCTCCAAAGACTTGGTTCACCAATTGAAACGTTTCGGTAAAAGTTTTATCAAGCTAAGAATAGAATAGAATAGAAGTGGGGTAGGCCCGAGCACCGCCGAAGAAGGAGGTCTCCAAGCACTCAGGCATTGGTGCCCATTCTACTATAAGTGTGGAAATATTTGGCGGGAAAAGGAGTTAGAGGATTGTGAAAGGAACTTAATCTTAGCTGTTTGTTCGTTCGATGCTCATTTTCGTACCGATGACACAAACATTCTGGCAATTCAGGTGCAATAACTCCACTTCTATCAGTCCAAATGTCATGTCAGTGCATCAGTGAGGGGTCTTCCTTTCTGACTCATGTAATTGCCAATAGATGGCCTCACTAGAAATAACTACTTGCAAAAAGTCCTGTTTACTTTGGAATGCACTTGTATGTTATTATTTAATGTATGAAGAGGCATTTGTAGAAAATAATGGAAGTTCTGTGATTATAGAGGTATAAAAATATCAGTTTTTGTTAATCGAAATCGAAAATGGGGATATCGAAAAGTCATACCATTTCAATATCGT
Organism: Clusia tigrina; assembly: GCA_920105625.2. NCBI lineage: Eukaryota > Metazoa > Arthropoda > Insecta > Diptera > Clusiidae > Clusia > Clusia tigrina. Next base: position 181,490,184 of record OV050032.1, read on the forward strand.
TACTATAGCGATTCTCTACATCTTGAGTAATATCAACGTTCGCTTCGGTGAAGTTACAGAAATTGATATACAAGTACACATTTTCTTAATGAAATACATTCTTCAAATTAATTCACATGAAAAATTATTCTAGCATTCCACAAACAAGAGTCACCTTCAACTTATTGTACCTATGGGACCCTGTAGGATATAAACCCATAATCATACACATACTCGACGGACCCCATCATCTCCTCAGCTGGAATATTCTGTTACTCATATATGCCAGTGGGTTTTCCAATAAACTCTTCGTATGCGAATGTGTTCCCTATGCTTAGGGCATGGCCAGAGATTCAGAATGTTATATTTTCAGGAAAAACTGGGCTTATGTATTCCTTAGTACTAGACTTGTGGTACAGTCTGTTCAACAAGACAGAAACGACGGTAACTTGGAAAGGATAAAAGATGTTTATTTAATTGATTATATTGTATTTTTTACAATTGTAGTTTATATTGTGAGCAACGACGCAGCGCACTGTGAAATCGCCTTCAGCGTCGAGAATAGCTGCGCATCTTCTTGGCATAGAAGAAGAAAAGATAAAATAGAGGGTGGTGTGGTAGGGTACGTTGTCCATTTCCAAAACATCTGACCCTAATATGCGCCTCCTCAATCTGGCAAAGACAGGACTTACGCAGAGAAAATGCTGTCTTTGCTGTCCTGTTCTTTCTCCTGATAGTAGACGCAGTTCGGGCTCTCGATTATGCCTATTGTCGCCATTAATGGCCCCATGGATTATGACCAATGATTAGCCCAACCAATGAGAGAAGATCTTTCCTTCGTAATGTCAGAAGGATCTTTTTGTCATACTTTCAACTAGTTGGGGAGCTAAGGGAGCGTCATATTTTCTTTATTATTCGTCAGAGCTGCCTCAATTGTGTACCGGATTTCCTGCCAACTTGCTTTTCATAATGGCCCACACATGTTCTATACGGTTGGTATCTGGAGATTTGCGAACGTCAATCCTTTGCGATGACGCCATTTGGATCCTTCCACTAGTGGCTGAGACGACTGCTTTGGGTCAGTCTTCTTGTAGAACCAAATTTACTTTATTGGGTCCAAACATCTTGTTGGCCGATTTCTTTAGTCCATGCTTGCATGATTTCACCATGAATTTTCAATACAAATATTGCGTGAGAGCAGTCTCACAATTCCAATTGTTCTGAGAAGCACCTCGATGCATTAATTTTTGCAGGGAGTTTGAAGGTGTGATGTATAAATTGTTTATTTTGGGTTAACCAAGCATTCTTCACCGGAACACGTACCCAAAAAGTCGATTCATCAGGAAACAGCACATTCGACCAATCGCGATTGCTGTTTTCCCTTGCCCAGGTTCTTTGGTTTGTTATGTGGTCTACCGTTAGCAATGGTTTCGAGGCTGTGGATTTTGACCTTTGACTCGTGTAAGCGCTGCCGGATTGTGTTGAGACCACTGTTAATTCCTTTTTTGAAAATTTACTCCTTAGCTTTCTGCAGCTGCAGAGTGGGATTCTGCTCGAACACCTACAAATAACAACGTTGTTCTCGATTTCCCGCGATCCGGAAGGCCATTTACGTTTTTTGCTTCATCGTGCCGCTTCACCCAATTCTTAACGAAGTATTCCGTCTTCTTAATTGTTGTAGCTGCGGCAGCCTACGACATTCTCGCTCCTTTCAGGTGTGTGTTTAAATGTGCCTCATGCCGCTTCGCGTATACGGAACTCATTTCGTCAATGGTCCTCTCTTAATGGAAACCCCGGGCAATATGGAGCGGATATGACATTGGCGTCGTAGACATGTACGCAAATAATCGCAGTGTGTGTGAAAGAGATAGTTGTATGTGCAACTCAACTATGAATTGTCATCGTTTCTATCTTGTTGAACAGACTGTAGTGGTGTGGATTATTGTCAGTGGTGAACTAGTTAGTCCACACTTTAAGGTGCAGAGTGACAAAGCAGAAACGGCAACAGAAATGGCAACAGAAACAGAATCCAATGCTTCTGTTGCAATTGTACTGGATTATGTTTCTGTTGCCATTTCAGCTTTATGCCACTCCGAAAAGTATGATAGAGAGTCACTATAGAGGAGGGATTTCCCGGGGTTTCGTTTGCAACAATACACGGTTTCTGTAGTTGTGCAGATTTCTGTTTAAAAAACTGTGGTTTACAGGGCAAGGATTGAGTTTTGGATCACATGGTGTTCATGTGGTGGACAGGATAAGAATTGAGTATTGAATAACCCTCTTTGTGGTGTTGCTGAAAGGTATTGTAGTAGGTTCTATATCAATCTAGATCAATAATAGTTATATTATTGTTGTTATCATTGACTATAGTGCCTTTCGACCAGTTTCATCTTTTGTATGAAGCTTTTATTTAACCACCCATTAAATGCCACCTGATTCATGGACCATGTGGATACCTTAAAATAGATTTTGTTTGTATGAATAATGGAAAGTGGTCAAAAGAGTTCCCTAAGGCTTTTTCTGTTTCTATATATAACAATGGGAATGGGTATCCTGTGGTATAAGTGTTGATGTTTGTGGACATTCTGTTGACAATGGATTTATGGTCCCATGAATTCATAAATGTTTGCACTTTATGGGGGTCCATGGTTCAGATAGTTTCGAGTGCTGTGTCCCCCCATTTGGAGAAACTGCTTTATGCAATGCAGTCTGCAGGGCATTACAGAGAACGTGCACAGAGGTTTCCGGTTTCTGCTTCCCTAATCTAGAGGTATCCGTGGAGGACATTCCCAGCTTTTAGAGATGATTGATAAGTGATTTTTTTATGTGAAATGCATAACCAGTTTTGAGATCACAGAATAGGGATATGTGTGATGTTGGTCAATTATGGTACCACAAAGTATGCTTAGTTCCTCTTCCATCACAGCTCTAAAGCAGAAACATGTTGATTTTCGATATATAAAGTGTTGCCGACCAATCTGGATCCCGAGTATGGATTACATGCTCATGATTCCAGTTTTTCATTAGATTTGGTTGTATCGAAGTAGTCTTAGTTATTAAGTATTAACTTTTATCCCTGATTTTTTTAGTAAGTAGTGATTTTGTAGTTAAATACCGAATTTCTGCGTTCGCTCTGGTCTCCGGTCGTTCGATGACCGTGCTCTTTTTTATGCTCTTCTACAGCTTAGCGGAACATTTGATTAGTTCTTATTTGCCATTTATATTTTTTTCTCCTGAAGGGGCTACACCTTCCAAGCGAGAGTTTGTCTATCCTCGCGTGCTGGCGTCAACCTCGCCGCACAATCAAATAATAAAACGCATACGTCACGAGAACGATTGGTCAGATCTGGACACAACTACAACTACAACTATCGATGAGGTACGTACTCGGATTGGTATTACAATAAAAATGTATTGAATAACGTAATAAAAACGATTTTATAGGCTAGCGACGAAGAGGCTGAGGAAGAGAGTACCATGCCAGATATTTCATCCACCGAGACAATACTGAACTCCACGCCCCTCGACGCACCCGAGATGGTGGTGCCCTATAAGTCCTCCAGCCTGGTGGGTGCCAACTCCAATCATGCTCTAAAGCTCCCGCTACATTTGCGCGGTAATTCGTTGACGAGCAAAAATTCGCCCTTAAAAACATCGCCGCCCAACAAGTCACCAGATCCTTCAAAGGTACAAAAAAGTTATTCTAATTTTTACCTAATTTCACAACAATTTGTTTACAGGCCAACAAGGAAAATATCTCTTAAAAGCGCCAATATGGGATAATATTGCAACTAATTAAATCGTTTTTTATTATTTTTTATACCCCAATGTATTTTTTTCTATTTAGTTCCCGATAATAATTTTCTTTACGTATATCTACAAAAATATTCTTTTTAAAACTTGCGTTTTGTAAAGCTGCAAATCGTTCTTTGTCCACACGTGAATAGCCAAGACCCGAGTTGTTTCCTTTCTTTTCCTGTTGGCACACCCAGCGGCATTCTCTTTGAGCCACACAATGTATAATTTGGCGTTTACACACGAAACGTGGCTGAGTGTTCATTGCTGCTGCTCTGCGCTAGTGCGGAGAGGGAGAGGAGGAGTCCCCAACAATTGATTTGCTGTTTTATCAATATCTGATCACTCTCTTAGTGGCGACCAGACGGTTGAGTGCGCGTGTACTTCGCTGTGTGGACAGAGCAACCATTTGGATCTGTACGGTACGAATTGGAATTCATTGATATAATTTACTTTGCTTTAATATTAACATGTATGCTCGATAAATAAGTGACTCGAGTTGTTTGTCATCTGTAAATAAATCCTAGATATACACAAAAAATATATTGTTATTATTATCGAATTAGACATTCTCAGCGGCCAGAGCTGGAATTCACCTACACCAGGTATGAGTATTGATATACCAAAGGGACTAGGCTTGTACTCTTTATAATTTTATTTTATTCACTTATGTTACATTTACATATTTACATATTTATTGGTTCAAGAATTTATTATTATTATAATGAATTATGTCTTCAAGGAATTTGGGGGCATGAGTACTAGCAACTGAGGCTTTTGATTCGCAGAGAAAAAGGTTTAATTTTCTACAAACTCTATAAACAATTTGTGTAAGCTCTGTAAGTATTAATACAAATTATGTAAATATTCTGTAAGATCTCTGTTAACATTTTGTAGAATCTGCGAACATTATAAACAAGCCCTGTAAACATTCTGTAACAGCTCTGTAAACATTCCGAACAAGCTCTTTAAACATTTTGAATAAGCTCTAAAAATTGTATGCAGGCACGGTAAACATTCCGCGCAATCTCTAAACTTTTTACGCAAGCACTGTAAACATTCTGTACAAGCTCTGTAAACTATCTGTACAAGCTGTTTTACAATTCTGTACAACCCCTTTCAACATTTTCTACAAGCTCTGTAAACATTTTATGCAAGCACTAAATATTCTGTACAATCTGCGAACATTATAAACAAGCTCTGTAAACATTTTATGGAAGCACTGTAAACATTTTGTACCAGCTCTGTATACATTCCGAACAAGCACTGTAAACATTATGTACAAGCTCTGTCAACATTCTGTACAAGCTCTGTAAACATTCTGTGCAAGCTCTGTTACCATTCTGTACAAGCTCTGTCAACATTTTCTACAAGTTCTGTAAACATTCTTAACAATTCTGTAAATATTCTGTACATGCTCTGTTGCCATTCTGTACAAGCTCTGTGAACATATTGAACAATCTACGAACATTATAAACAAGCTCTTGAAACATTCTGTACATGCTCTGTCAACATTTTGTACAAGCTCTGTAAACATTTTGAATAAGCTTTAAAAATTGTATGCAGGCACTGTAAACATTCTGCACAATCTCAGTAAACTTTTTATGCTAGCACTGTAAACATTATGTACAAGCTCTGTAAACATTCTGTGCAAGCTCCGTAAACATTTTGTACAAGCCCTGTTACCATTCTGTACAAGCTCTGTCAACATTTTCTACAAGTTCTGTAAACATTCTGAACAATTCTGTAAATATTCTGTACATGCTCTGTTGCCATTCTGTACAAGCTCTGTGAACATATTGTACAATCTACGAACATTATAAACAAGCTCTTTAAATATTCTGTACATGCTCTGTCAACATTTTGTACAAGCTCTGTAAACATTTTGAATAAGCTTTAAAAATTGTATGCAGGCACTGTAAACATTCTGCACAATCTCAGTAAACTTTTTATGCTAGCACTGTAAACATTATGTACAAGCTCTGTAAACATTCTGTGCAAGCTCCGTAAACATTTTGTACAAGCTCTTACAATTCTGTACACCCCCTGTCAACATTTTTTACAAGCTCTGTAAACATTCTGAACAACTTCTGTAAAGATTTTATGCAAGCACTGTAAATGTTCTGTAAACATTCCGAACAAACTCTGTAAACATTCTTTACAAGCTCTGTCAACATTTTCTACAAGCTCTGTAAACATTTTATGCAAGCACTTTAAACATTCTGTACAATCTCTGCGAACATTATAAACAAGCTCTGTAAACATTTTATGCAAGCACTGTAAGCGCTTTATAACAGCTCTGTAAATATTTTTTACAAGCTCTGTAGACATTTTTTCAAACTCGTAAGTGTTTTACACAATATCTGTAAACATTTTCTACAGACTATGTAACTCCTCTCAGCAATCTGTATAACTACTTTTTACATGTGTTGCAATAAAATTTTGGTGTTTTAATTCTATAACACTATTTTGAAGGCATATTTAAAGCCTTATATACTCGTTAACTCTATAAAAACATTGAACTCACTCACAATGTAAAGACACACCGTCTATAAAGCCTCGTAAGCTTTCATAACGTCACCTAAGTGACATTTATTGCTTTATAAGTTACTACACTGTTTTTATAATGTTTGTTATAGATTTATAAACCATATAATGAAACACTATTAAGCTATACAAGAGGTCTTATAAAAGTTTGTTCTCTGATGGCACAGTCAACTGGTTCAGTTAGTTCTGTAGCTGCACAGCCGTCTTGTTTGATACTGTGCGAATATTTGTTGTGCTTTCTTCATTAGTTCTTTCTAGAGAACTTCTTTTTATAACTGGGTTGCTTTCTCATGCTGCATGATGAATTTGTTCAGAAGATGCGAGGACTTTTTTTCAAATTGCTCGGGAGTTTTTAAAGGAACTGAAAGTTTTATGTTTTTATCTAAAATATATTGAAGTATGTCCAGTCTGTATGTTTGATAGTTTCTTTTTCGGTAATATATAGTAAGATATATTGGCGAATGGTCTGAACTTATGTTTAAACCTTCTTCAATGCGAATATATCTTTTCTATACTTTTCTTATTATGAACAAATCGATAAATTCAGGCTATTTATTGGATCCGTGGGCCAGTAGGTTGGCTTGCTAGTGGACAGGGACTCGCAACCGATATCAAGCGTAGCTTTCTATAGCTCTCTGCCTTTCGTTAATGTTTACCTGGATCCCCAATGCACATGTTTTGCATTCAAATCGCCACCTATGACGATAATAGATTATTAACACATTTTTTCAAGTCACATTAGGTTTGATGTCCTGGAGGACTTCATAGAGCAGTTATAGACAATGTTGGATTGCTAGTTTTAATGGCTTCTTAAGATGTGGAGACTTTTTTTTAGCCATTCGGGTCTCACCAACCTTTTTTGCATCGCAAGATTCTCAATGTGAGCTGCTGTTTAACACTATTTTTGCATAGAATGGGCAAATTAAAATCATTGCTATTAGAATCATTTCCGTTTTTCTAATGGACTTATCTTTTCGTGGTGTTGGTAAGAGTCGTAAACCAGGAGCACCAGGAAAGTAAAGATATTCATTCATTTTATTCGAACTTTGCTCAATATTTTCAGTAATCTGAACTTTTCATCCAATTGCGAATCGGTCACGCCTATTTTCAGATACAGAAAAATCAGAAATTATAATGGAATTGGAATGTCCAAATTTTTATAAGATAATTAAATTATTTGCAGTTCCCTCGAAAAATGTTTCCTCAGCAAAAAAAGGTCTCAGTAAACAAAGTTCCCTCAACTAAAAAAGTTCCCTTAGCAAGCAAAGTTCTCTCTGCAAGAAAGTACCCTTAAAAACCGAGTTCCCTTATTAAACAAAGTTCCCTTAGCAAAAAAAGTACCCTTAGCAAATATAGTTCTCTCGGCAAAAAACTTCCCTTAGAAAACAGAGTTCCCTTATCAAAGAAAGTGCTATTAGCAGACATAGTTCCCTTATCAAAGAACTCACTAAACAGAGTTCACTTAAAAATAAAGTTCCCTTAGCCGCAAAGTTCCCTTAACAGACAAAGTTCGCTTATCAAAAAACGTTCCCTTAGAAAAAAAATTTCACTTAGCAAAAAAGTTCCCTTAGCAAATAAAGGTCCCTCAGCTAAAAAAGGTCCGTCAGTAAATAAAGTTCTTTTATCAAACCAAGTTCCATTAGCAGACAAAGTTCTCTTATCAATGAAGTCAATAAACAGAGTTCACTTAAAAATAAAGTTCACATAAAAATAAAGTTCACTTAGCTGCAAAGTTCTCTTAACCAACAAAGTTCCTTTAGCAAAAAATGTTCCCTTAGAAAACAAATTTCACTTGGCAAACACAGTTCCCTTAACCGACAAAGTTCCCTTAGCAAGCAAAGTTCCCTTAGCAAACAAAGTTCCCTTAGCAAACAAAGTTCCCTTAGCAAACAAAGTTGCCTTAGCAAACAAAATTCCCTTAACCGACAAAGTTCCCTTAGCAAACAAAGTTCCCTTTAGAGTGCTATCGTTCGAATGCAAAATATTTTCTTCACGTCTCCGATGAGTTCATTGAAATTTACACCAAATCCGACAATCGAATAAAATGGAATCGCAGAGCGAAACATCGACGACATCGAGATCGAAATTTAAACTCCCAGCTAAGTCGGTTTTATCGTGGTACATCTGCGGCTACTTGGCAGGCTTCGCCATCACACTCATTTGGCTACTGTACTTCGGCCGGGCCACTGTCAGCACTAGCACCACAACCAGGTGGATTGTGATGGTGTTTTTGAATACGTTTGGCTTGATTTTGTGCTACAGCCGTGACATCAGGTGAGCTATGAGATTGTTTCCGAGCGTACTCACTAACTTTTTCCGCTTTCCAGGTGTACGGTCAGCCTGGCTGTGCCGATATTGTGCAGTTCGAAGGGCCGTTCCCTGGTGGTGGCGTTTGCCTTCATACTGGCTGCCACCGGGCCGACAATGAACATATTCAACAATATAGAAGTGCTGACGACGAGCATTTCCTGTGGCCAGATGCAACTGAAGGAGGCACTGGGTAAGATGCTGGATGTGATGAAGCACCCATTGGTGGCCATCAAGCAGGCCATTAGGACAGTCATGAGCGAAGTGAGGCGCGTTATGGAAAAAGTGCAGGTGGTGATGTACCGCATTAAGGAGATGGTTTTACTTCTTTGTAAGTATTAGCTTGGCTGGTGAGGTCAGGAGACACTCAGATTAGTTGGATGTATGTAGTGTGGTGCAGGGTGCTGCTTTTGATCTTTGCTTGTCCAACCTGTTTGTTGTCCATCAAATAAACTTGCTACCAAGCTACCCAAACGTTCCCTTCCTGTTGACAGTGGCGTGCATTAAGAATTCCATCGACTGGCTCAGCAGCATTGTGAGTGTGTGCAACAAGGAGATCGGAACGCCGTATGAACGCTGTCAAAAAATCGCCGACGACGCAATGGAGGATTGTAGGTGAGTGCTGGGAGGATGGTCTCAATCTATGCGAACAATGGAATTGTAATTACCGCGCTGCTGAATAGAAACTTCTGCCGCCTCCTTCCCATAAAGAGGAGAATATCAAAATTATCGTGCAGTTTTTATTCAGAGTCCGTAGTAAAAGATTCCGTGGTATAACTATGGGGAAAACCTCTTCCAGGTCGATACTCGGTCCTTTAAAGGGTCTCTGCCATGCCACGAAACTGTTCTCCATGCTCTGCTATAGTGTCAAGTTCATTGATGCCATCTGCGTGCTGGTGGAATTTTTTAACACTGCCATTATCGAAACAGTCATGGAGGGTAATTGTGGTCACTTTTGTTTCCATTTCCAACCAGGTCTGACTCTGACTTCATTCCAGGTGTGCGCCAGTTTGCCGACGAATTGAAGCGAATGTTCGATGTGTCGATTACCTTTGATCATGATTTCCACTTTGAGACGGTGGCCTCGAAGGATCTGCATGAGGTGGGGCAGAACATTGTGGCCGCCATACACGCCAAAATGGCGAATTTCTTGCTGGTGTTTGGATATTTGGACTTGATCAGTTCGGTGTTGATTTTCACCGTTATACTCAAGTAAGATGTGGGCGACCACTTTACATTCCCTTCATACGATCGCAATCTTCTCTGTCTGTCCTTCGCGTGCACAGGGCTCTCTACTTCAAAATGAAATACTTGCGGAATAACTCGTATAATAATCGGTATATCACCAGAGATTTCATAGCGATCGATGAGCAACGCCAGCAGTCGAATCGTGAGGTGGTGCTACCTTTGACCAGTCATGAGCGCAAGAAATACGTGCAGGTAAATAGAATATAATTTGGGAAGGACTTTATTCCGATATCCCAGAGGAAAGTTTAGGAAGAGAGCAAAATACTAAACGGAGGTGGAATGGGGAGACAAGAGAGTTGATGAATATTTTGTATGCAAAGTGTGATCTCAGGGTTTTGACGGGAGAGAGCGGCCAATAAGATAATTTTGTGGAGAATGTGAAAGATTTTGAAAAGCAATTGTACCAATCCCTTTGAACCGTCACTGTCTATTTGCCCGCCATGCTACCAGGCTGGAACTCCTGTCGCAGCTGCCAAGAAGAGGATCACGAAGAGACGGTTGCCCATCTACTTTGTCACTGTCCGGCTCACTCCGAGAGCAGGTGGAAAACCTTAGGGTGCCCGCTCTTTAGTGACCTGGACGATCTCAAATCAATCAATTTAAAAGATTTGTTGAGATTCGTCCTATTCACAAAATGGCTGGAGTGAGGTTCCACACAGACTGAGGAAGTACACTTGGCCCACTCTGGCATCACAATGGGTCTATATATGGCCTAAGTGTGACTTCTGGCCGAGTGTTCGTCCCCTTGACAGCCACTTTAATCAACCACGGTCTCATTATAAGAAGGCTCCAACTCATATTGTGACTAAATGGTTAGCTTCCAGGGTTGCTACTTAAGTTTTGTGAAGCTCCCATTCGAAATAAGTTAAGAATAGAAGTGGGTTAGGCCGGAACACCGCTTAAGAAGGAGATCTCCAAGCATTCAGACATTGATGCTCATTCTACTATAAGTGTGGACATATTTGGCGGGAAAGGGAGTTAGAGGATTGTGAAAGGGAACCATGTTTCAAACAGAACCTCATCTTAGCTCCATGTGCGAAGCTCATTTTCGTACCGATGACACAAACATTCTGACACTTCAGACGCAATAACTCCACTTCTATCAGTCCAAATGTCATGTCAGTACATCAGTGAGGGGTCTTCCTATCTGACGCATGTAATGCCAATAGATGACCTCTCTATAAATACCTATTTTTACAAAGTCCTGTTTACTTTGTGTAAACCTCGGCTGAAATATGCCTCCATCCTAGACACGGGCATACGGCAAGGAGATTAGAATTCGCCAGAAATTCTTTTTTTCCAGGATGTGGCTGCTTTTTTTTACATTCTTATTTTTTATATGGTTTTCACAGACTGGTTCAAGTCCTGGTAGTACTGAATTTACCTATCCAAAAGTCTCTGTGGGACCCAACAGATTTTCAAGGGCTGGCACCGCCACTTCCTTTTGGTTGATTGCAAATCCGCCTCATTTTAATTTATATGACTGGGGACAGGAAAAATTTCCTAGGTCCCCTGCTGGGACTGAAAGATTGATGAGTGATATAGTCCACTCCTGTCGCTGTGTACGATTCAATCACAACAATGAAGGACAGATTTGATGCTGATCATGAATATGTGACATAAGTGGCACGTTAGGCTCTATTCCCAGAAGATTTATAGATGAGACTGTCCTCATCTTTCAAATAAATAAGGGCATCACAATAGATCTTTCAGGTCGCAGTGTATAACACCCTTAAATATATCTATCTATCTAGGCTCTATTCCAGCCTTTTTTGGGCGGGGTCTATGGTGTCGGGTGTGGCGATAGTTAGAGAAAATCCTTGTCTTGTCTCGTTCTAAAGCGATACCCCGCCCACTTTGAAATTCACTGAACCTCCGGACAAATGAGTGGTAGCATTCTTATTACTTCAACCAGATGGAGGCATTGACAACATTGTCTAAGTGGCGAAGCCTTTGTCTGCCAAATGCGGACATTCGCAGAGAATGTGCTTGAATAGACAAGTAGCCATTTCATTGCCCTCGTATTCTTCGTGTCCAGGAATCCACCCTAATACCATGGTATTAAAATTCCCTAACGTATCGAGACGGTTTAGGCAATCATTTACCATTCTGGAGGTGATCATGACTGATTGAAGGGCTCTTAAAGCCGCTTGACTGCCTGAAGCTAGAGAGTTCCTCTCATCTTTCTACGAAGACATTCCCTCACACACATTTCGATGGCATGTATTTCTGCTTGAAAAATTGTTGGATGAATCGATATTTGGAATTTTGGACCATTGATTTCCACTCCTGTTCGACCGTTTTGGAGTTTCGACCCATCAGTAAACCACATCTGAGAGTTTAAAAGTAATATAATATATATATGCCCTATATCTAGAGCCCATTTACCCATATTATCAATCACTGCTGCACTAGTGGCCGCTCCCCTAGTCTGCGGAAGGATGCAGCAATATTTGCTGTCCAATGCATCAGAGCCTAATGAATGTCATCCAATTAGAATTTTGTCTGGTATGTCACAGGTATGCGAAGCTCTCATGGCAGAGCAAACTGCAAGCTACTTGGATGATTACCATATTTTATCTCCATTTCCGTCCTCGATTTACATTTGGACATAGCTGCTCCACTGCTATGCTCAAGGTTTTGGATGATGCCCGGATTGGGGATGATAATGAATTTTTAACATTGTTGGGATTTCTTGACTATTCTACGGCTTTTGACAGTTTTAATCACTCTCTACTGTGTGATACGATGAGAGCATACTTTTCTTTTGGTGACCTTATGTGGAGCTACCTTGCAGGTCGAATGTGGAGAGTTAAAGTCGGTGATAGTTTCTCTCGTTTCAAGATATTTGATGTGGGTGTACCGCAGTGGTCTGGTTCTTGGCCCTATTCCCTTCTCCATGTTCAACAATGACATTTTCACAGTTTGTGGCAATATTAACAGTTCATGCATAGGCAGATGACATCCAAATTTACCTTTCTAGCCGTATTTCGCTGTTGGATGAGTTGTGCTGTGGAGTTATTCTGGACCTGGTCAAGATTGGCCAATCGGCATATGACGACGCATTGTCTTTGCATCCTCTGAAGTCATATGACCTGCCTATATTTAAACAAATTATACTTTTTTCAAACCACATCAAACCACAATTTTTCGGAAGTAGTTCAGTAAGTAGGACAGTAAGTTATCCAATAAGTGGGATAGTACGTTGTTTAGTAAATAAGTCATTAAATTGGGTCAGAAAGTGGTGCAGTTAGTTACTCACTAAGTAAGTTTACAATTTGTTCTATAAGGGGTTCAGTAAGTTATTTAGTAAATTCTTCCTTAATTGGATAAGAAAGTGGTTCAGTAAGTGAGACAGTAAGTCGTTCAGTACGTTGTTTAGTGGGATGTACACTTAATTGTTCAGTAAGTTGTATAGTAAATTAGTTATTCAATGGGCCAGAAAGTGGTTCAGTAAGTTGTTCAATAAGTTATTTAGTTTTTTTTTTTTTTTTTTTTTTTTACGAGGTGTAAAGTAGTCAAAAACCCTTGTAGTGTGGGGCCTTAACCCACTAAAATCACCCCGATGTCCGGACGGATTATCCTCTCGGGACCTCACCTTTAGGTAATACGTCGAGAGGCCGTTACGAGCGTTGCCGCTCAATCGTCAATCTTAGGTCTGTCCATTTTCAGTCCTACTTCTTGAAACATCCCTATTAACGTTTTCCTCAGCACTGCGCTGGCTTAGGCGTGCTGCTGTTCGGGTGCGTTCAGTGTTCCGCAGAGTTATCATCATAATGGATACTGTAGAACAAACTGCCTCCCATTTAGTCTCGGTTTCACACATATGCGCTACCAGATTAGGCACTACTGGTTGCTCTCCTAAGATAGCGCTCAAGTTGTTTCTGCTCTCGTTAAATCGCGGGCAATGAAAAAGTATATGCTGCGCGTTTTCCTGCTCTCCCGGGCAACTTGGACAAAACGGGTCATCATCGTATTTGTATTTGTGCAAGTATTCCTTGAAGCACCCGTGGCCACTAAGCATCTGCGTTAAATAGAAGTTGAGTTCGCCGTGTGTGCGCGAGTACTATTCGTTGATATTATGTATCAGTTGGAATGTCCATCGGCCTTTGCTGGATTGCTCCCATCTTTGCTGCCATTGCTGCATGGTTTTCTGTCTTATTTCAAGCTTATCTGCAGCCGTTGGTCTTGTCACTCTCCTATACAAATCCTGCATTTCATATGCAAGCAGGTCGATTGGTGGCTTACTTGATAACACACAAATGACATCATCCGAAACTGTCCGAAAGGCGCTAGCAACCCTTAGCGCGCTGAGCCTATGTACAGATCGGATTCCTTTTGAGACACTCTCTGTACGCGCGACTTCTGCCCAAATTGGAGCCGCATATAGGATGATCGAGGTAGTTACCCTCGATAGTAGCTTCCTTCGACTTGATCTGGGCCCTCCCAAGTTTGGCATCATCTTTGTGAGCGCACCGTTGACGCGGGCAGCCTTTTCGCATACTGTCCTAAGGTGTTCCTTGAAGGTCAGTTTCGCGTCTATGATCACTCCCAAGTACCGCAGATACGGCTGCGATGTAATTTCGTGTTCGCCCACCGTTATTGTTATATGCTCTCGCACTTTTCTGGAGCTCAGCAGGACCACTTCTGTTTTCTGGGCCGCCAATTCCAGTTTTGAGTCATCAAGCCAGCTTCTTATTCTGACGATCGCATCATTGCATATCGTTTGGAGCATGTCCAGCTGTTTTGCTACTGCTACCACAGCAATGTCGTCCGCATAGCCTACCACCGTAGTATCTTCCGGTAGGTCCAGTTGGAGTATGTCTTGTACATACCATTCCATAATGAAGGGCCGAGCACAGAACCCTGGGGTACTCCCCCCGTGATCCTATATTGCTTTGCCCCTTCGTCCGTATCGTACAGTAGTACTCGGTTGTCAAAATAACTAGCTAAAATTCGCAACAAGTACTCCGGGACAGCGAATTTCCGGAGGGCGCTTATGATTAATGGCCAACTCGCCGAGTTGAAAGCGTTCTTCACATCCAATGTGATCACTGCGCAGTATTTTTTGCTTCCATTTACCCATCTCTTCCCGCTGAGTGCTTCTCTTGCAATATCCATCACTGCTTGGACTGCATCCATGGTGGATCGCGATCTCTGAAATCCAAATTGATTTGCGGCCAATCCTCCTGGCTTTTCAAGTGATTCTTGCAGTCTATCGCAGATAATTCTCTCTAAGATTTTACCCAGCGTATCGAGCATGCAAATTGGTCTGTACGAGGATGGGTGGTCCGGCTGCTTTCCGGGCTTAAGCAGTAATACCAGCCTCTGTCTTTTCCAAATATCTGGGTATATTCCCTCGTTTAAGCACGCATTGTACACCTGCGTGAAGATTTCAGGTGTTGCCTTGACCGCCGCTTTTACCGCAATATTGGGCAAACCGTCTAGCCCGGGTGCTTTACCGTCAGCGATTTTCCGCAGAGTGAACACTACCTCATCAGTGGAAATCTCGGGGATTTCTGTGCTGTTTATTTGTTGGCCGTTGTACAGAATTGTTTCCTCCTATGGGGAAAGAGCACTGCAACCACCTTACGCATCAATTTATATTCTGTTGGTTGCGGTGCTCTTGGCCCTTTAAGTTTGGCCATCACTGCCTTGTATGCGTTACCCCATGGATCGAGATCAGAACTGTCGTAGAGCTCCTTAAAATATGCGTTTTTGCTCTTTATGTACTTGATGCAGCGTTTCCCAAATTGGCCTATTGCGAGCTCGTTTTGCCTTTCTGCGCGCTTGGCTACATCTTTTCCTCGCATTAGCGATTTCGTCATTCCACCAGTAGACTGGTTTCCTCACAATTCTGTTTGATATTCTTGGCATTGCCACGTCACAGGCCATGCTGAGTTTGTCCGTTATGCTGACCGCCATCTTCTCTGCCGTGTCCAGGGGGATTTCCTCATCTTTCCAGGCGGTATTAAAGGCTTCTACGTCAAAAACCTGCCATTTCCACCGTTTTGTTGGCACTTTGCGAATTCGTTGCTTTTTCTGCGCAGAGATATCTATTTCAATAGCCCGGTGATCACTGTGTGTGTATATGCTGCTGACTTCCCACTGTGCGTTGCGAGTTATAACATTGTGTGCGAAGGTGAGGTCTATCACGGAACCCCTCCTGTTATTTAGTAAGTGGGAGAGTGCGTTGTTTAGTGAGATGCTAAGTGGGTCAGTAAGTGGTTCAGTCAATTCTTCAGTAAGTTGTTCAGTAAGTGGGACAGTAAGTTCTTCTGTACCTTGTGTAGTGAGATGTTCAGTAAGTTGTTCAGTAATTGGGACAGTAAGTTCTTCAGTACTTTGTTGGGTGAGATATTCAGTAAACTGTTCGGTAAGTTGTTTAGTAAATTATGCATTAAATGGGTCAGAAAGTCGTTCAGTAAGTTGGTCAGCACTTTGTGCAGTAAAAGTTACTTAGTCCGTTGTTCAATAAGTTTGTACTGAGTTGTTCAGAAAGTTGCTCGGTAAGCTGTTTAGTAAGTTGTTTAGCGAGACATTCAATAAGTTGTTCAATATAGAAATAAAGTAAAATTGAAGCTAGGGGAACTGTGAGTTTCTTCCAGTGCGAGTAGTTGGAGTTCAGTTGACGTTCGTATCTAAGTTATCCAGTTTGGGCTTTACTTGGGTCGACTCTAGCTTAACTTGTGTTGATCAGGTGAACAATGTGGTTAGACAAATTTATTATACACCCCGGAATGCCACTCCCATTGACACCCGACGTCGGCAAGATGTTCAGCTTATCCTCCCTGTAATAAGTTCTGAGTTGGCAAACAGTGGACTGGACTCTCATTCGCAACATAGTTTGGAAATAGTCTTCTCTAATGACATGCCATGTATGTGTATAACTTGCGCAGATTTGATAGTTTTTCAACTTGGAACAAATGTAGTGTTGGTTGTAATCTTGATGCGTACCTTAGGGCACGAAACTGTGTCTTTCTTCACATGTTGATGCACTCTAAGTCTCCCAGGTATACGAGAAACTGCAGATGATCTGCTAGATGTGTCAAGCCTTGATTATTCCTGGGTTTCACTATCGCAACTCTACTCGGTTTTTTTTCATAGGCTCCATCTGATTATGGAATTCTTTACCCAGCTCCATTCAGGTCACTCCTTGCGGAAGCGACATTAAGCGCTTAGTTACTGCGCATTTCTCTGGCCAATGTTTGTGCTCTTTGGAGCTGTGTGACCGATGCTCTGCTTTATCTTTATCTTGCACTTCTTTTCTTTAATTATTTAAGATATTGTAAATGAATTGTGCTTATTAATATTAGCTTTAGTTGTTAGTCTTCTTCCAATTTATATATATTTCTCCATCTCATGCGTAGATATATAGAAAGGAGAAGAAATGACCCGGGCAGCTATTCAATATGTGTTAAGCTGAGTTTATTCTTCTCGACTCTCCTCCGTCGCTCCTTCTCAACTCATCTCTGTCTCGCCTTCTCTACTTCTCTACTCATCTCTTTATCTCTGTCTCGACTTATCTCCCTCTCCCTTTTTCGACTCATCAATATCTCCCTTTTTCGACTCATCTCCTTTGCTCCTTCTCGACTCATCTCCTTCGCTTCTTGTTGGCTCATTTCCTTCGCTCCTTCTCGACTCATCACTGTTCTTCTCGGCTTTTCTCCGATTTGCTCTTCGATTGAGCAACGTGTCTCTTTCTTTTCTCCTTTCTGCCTCCCCTAATCTCATCTCTATCTCCCTTTTTCGACTCATCTCCTTCGCTCCTTCTCGACTCATCACAGTCTCTCCTTCTCAACTTCTTGCCGTCTCCCCTTCTCGTCTCATATCCGTCTCCTCTTCTCGACACATCTCCGTCGCTCCTTCTCGACTCATCTCCGTCATTCCTTCTCGACTCTTTTCCGATTTGCTCTTCGATTGAGCAACGTTTCTCTTTCTTTTATCCTTTCTATCTCTCCTAATCTTCTCTATCTCCCTTTTTCGACTCATCTCCTTCGCTCCTTCTCGACTCCTTTCCGTCTCCCCTTCTCGACTCATCTTTGTCACCCCTTTTTGACTCATCTTTGTCTCCTCTTTTCGAATCATCCTTGTCTCCCCTTTTCGACTCATCTCCGTCTCCTCTTCTCGACACGTCTCCGTCGCTCCATCTCGACTCATCTCTGTCTCCCCTTCTCTTCTCATCTCTCTCTCTCCTCCTCGACAAATAAATATCAGCTGGGAATATATATTTATATATACCTCTCTTCACACAGTTGGCTGGTTGTCGTCTGACGAGAGCGGAGCTCACGAAGATTGCTCGCTCTATGATATTCCTGATCATATCCTGCGTGCAGTTGTTTTGCATTTGCTTCACCGATTACAGTCTCTACTGGATTCTGGCAATGATATCGTTCTATGGACTTAAAGACAGTAAAGTGGACGGTAATCTGTGAATTTACTCCTTAGCATCCCGTAGATTCCCACGGATTCATGCATTATTTTGTACAATCCGGTGGAAGTATATTAATAATATAAAAATTTCATTACATTGTCAGTTCCCCCCTTCATAACGGTCGACGTGGAGGGTGGTGGCTTCGTTGGCGAGATTTTGCAGGGCATTGTGCACGCCTTCGAGCCGCTAAACCAGAATTACACCGTTGATGTGTCGCCTTGTTTGCCCATACCAAAGGTGCCGAATATCATGCGGTATTATGAGATTGGTGCTCTCTGTGTTCTTGCTTGGATACTGTTGCTATGCCAGCCGTATGGCCTGCGTCTGCGCCACGTCATCATGCGGCTGTATTATCCAGAGGTGGCTCGCGAGCGAGCATTGTGGCTCTACGATGATATACTAATGAAGAGAAGTATGGAGCGTTTCCGAAACCATGAAAAGCAGAGAGCTGATTATTCTATTTATTTCTGACAGTGAGCTTTTTTAAGTTTGCCCGCAGGAAGGCTCGTTCGAAGATGCTCAACAACCCCACCGTTGATGACTTCACATTTCTGGACTGGTTGCGAGCAAAGACGGACAGGTTAGCAGTAGATTATAATGCGGTCAGGGTAACAATAGAACATTGGCGGCAGTAGATTAGTCCTTACCACCTATTTAAAGGAGTATGCATTTGTTTTATATTTTATTTAATGCCTTTTTCAAGGTACTGGATATGCCGCTCCTTACTTGGAAAGCGTCGAGGCGACTATTGCATCATATGCAGCAAGCCCGTGCACGAGTAAGCCAGACTTAAATATATTCAAGTGAAGTAATTACAAACGGATTCGTTAACGAGTCCTGAAGAACAGCTTCAATATTAAACAGTTCCGTTTGAATGCATTCATGAGCCTTTTTGTTGTACTCTGATGTGTGAAACTGTTGTGCGAAACGTAGCGTAGAAGCTTCAGAAGACTGCTATAAAAGCTCACGAATGTATTCACTGTTCAACTCTGGTACCCACTTCAACACTTTGTCTCCCATTTAGTGACAAAATTGTGTGTCAAACCGTTGGCTGCAATGCCGTATTTTGTGAGTCTTGCTTCAATAAGTCCAGCAGAACTTGTTGCGTCTGTAAAAGTCCAATTGAGTACGGGGACTTTAGTGATATCTCGGAAGTGAGGTGAATGGTTGTTTGATTAATTTAAAAACAGAATAATTTGAGTTGGTGAAATTGCAGGGATTCATCGGAGGAACCCAACGAAGTGCGTGTGCATGAAACGGACAGTCAATGTGGACCAAGGGAAACTCCTTGAAATTTTACGAATACTTTATGAGCGAATAAGTATGATTTAGTTATTTAAATTGATCTGTGCAATATTCTAAGTCGGACTAGTTTAGTTTTTAACTATCGGGCTGCACTCAAAAGCATTTTGTGTGGATGAGTCCTCATATAGATTTACTTGATAGCCAAAAATGTGCAGCCAACACTGCCTGAAATTCATTTAATTGCGTTTCGGGAGCTCCTTAAAATATGCTCCACTTTTCATATAAAATTCATGTATAGAATTATAACAAATTTATATGTATTCAGAGTGTGAGTAAAATATGCAGCATATTTTCAAGAGCCACCCAAAGAGCTCGCGAATATATTAACGCAAATTCCATTAAAATATGCGTGTAAATAATGCACTATAGACAGTTCTGGAGAATATTGGAAACTACTTAGAATTCTGTTGCATATACCTAATGTGATTCCTTATAAACTTACTTATCACTGTACTTTTTCCAACTTGGCAACTAATTAACACAATTTTGTGTGCTCTTAGATTCCTAACATCGAGCAAGGAAGCGGAGAAGCAGCGTTTTAATGTCTTCAGACACATTTTGGAAGTTTATTGTCGAATTTATTGCAACTTTATATATTTATTTCAAACTTAAGTATAAAAAACATGTTTAAACTTTATATGTAATATTTGTATACAATAATTGATAATATTTATAATAAATTAATTCAAATTAGATTACTAGATAATAATTATAATACATTATTTATAACAAATTAGTTTACTATATAAACTGACGATTGATATTAATTATAATGCATTATTTATAACAAATTAGTTTACTCTATAAACTGATGATTGATATTAATTGTAATAAATTATTTAAATTAAATAACTTTACTCTGTAAACTGATAATAATTATAAGAAATAATATATATTATAAGAAATAATATATATTATAAGAAATAATATATATTATAAGAAATAATATACATATAAATTATTAGATATTATTAGAATTCTGTATTATAATTATATTTATGATATCGAGTTTACCGTTTCTTATTAACCTATACATCACATTAGATTAACGTCGATTTTCATATCGTCATGTTAGGTTGTATATTAAAAACAATTTCATTATCCTTATTATCAGTAAAAATATATTTCTTTGTAAATTAAAAAATCATAAATTTTGCATTTTTTCTTTATTTTATTGAAACAGCATTTCAAAATTTGGCGTTCATTCGCAATTTCAAGCAGATCTGAAATTTTCAGAGCATACTTTTGGGGCGGATGTAGCAATCGCGGCACAATTCTGGCCACATGCATTACGGGTGTAATTTTGTGGTGCTTCCTAAAACTATGCCCAGATGATTGGGATTTTTGCTTAAAATCAGCCAGCATACTTCTCGGGCGTACTTGGACTCTGTCGCTTGCTATGATTTCTGCTTGCCTGGTATTCTGTGGGGTTGGCAATTTGGCGAAAAATGCACTTTTTCCGAACGGGCTTTTTGCATTTGCCACTTAAAGAAATTAATCAGACAGAAAATATAAAATATAAATAAAAAATAATAATAATTAAATAAAATGTATGGAAATGCTTTATTTTAAATTTAAATACTTTCGTTGCTTCATATTCTGTGGAATAAAACTGAAGGGGTGTGGCAAATTAGCCTTTTCAAATCAATCACTTTCAAGTATGTTTGGCAGTTCATGCTCGTTCCAATTGGGTTGCTGTGTTCACTGTGTTTCTAGTGATTTTAACACACACAAACATTCTTGTTGTTTTGACCAGCGGCGTTTGCCTGGTAATGATTCTGTCATGCTTGGTGCACTAAATGACTTCTTTTCTAAGCATCTTATCCTGAATGCTGTTTATTTTATTTTATTTTGACGTACATGTGGACAACTTAGAGGACTTATTTTCATTTGTTTCGGATTTCAGCCTTTTGGCTCACTATTTCATGTTCCATTTCAGTTTTTATCTTTATTTGAATTTGTGGAAACAGGAGAAAGTGCGAAAACAATCACAAAACTTTATTTTTGAATTCCAATTACAAACAAAAGTGTATTGATGAATTTCAATTACAAAGTTCATTAATGAATTTCAGTCGAAATTTAACAAGGACTTGTATTTTTGAGTTTGAAGTCCTTTACATCTCGTTTACTTTTCCATGTATTATGCTAGTATTCTGAAACCATGTCCTTTCGGTTGACTTTTCCGTTTAGGATAATTATAAGAAAATTCTCAGAGGGAAGGAAAGCACAAGCCTATCAAATGTCCTCTATGAATTTTAGAGTAGAAAGCCACAAGTAGTCGGGAGCCCGAAGTAGTTTCCTCGAAGATTCCATACTGTCTTAAGAATCAGATACAAGATAACTGAAAAGAATTGGAAAAATAAAGGAAAAATAACTGGAAAATTACACGAAATATAGTTGGAAAAACCAAAAAATTATTGAAAAAATAACTGAAAAAAACTGGAAAAATATTTGGAACATTAACTGGAAAACACTGACTCAAAAATTTTACAAATAATTGAAAATAACCTGAAAGAAAAATCAGAAAAATAATTGGAAAAATCATTGGAAAAAAACTGGAAAAATATTTGGAAAATTATCTGGAAAAACCTGAAAAACAAAAATTATAAATATAATTGGAAAACTCACTGAAAAATAATTTTGGAAAAATCACTGAAAAAATAACTGGAAAAATAACTGAGAAAAACTTGAAAAAATTAGAAAAATAGCTAAAAAAAAATTACCGAAAAATTAATTATAAAAATAATTAAAAAGCAGTAACAAAAAATTTAATGATAATTGGACAAGTTACCGAAAAATCAATTTGAAAAATTATTGAAAAAGAAACTGTAAAAACTATTGAAAAAAATTATTGGAAAAATAACCGAAAAAAATATTAAAAAATGTCTGGAAAAAATTGGAAAATATCTGCAAAATTAACCCGCAAACTAGCTGAAAATATAATTCCAAAAATTATTGAAAAAATAAATATGTACAAAGTTTTTAATTAAAAAAATTACTGAAAAATTTATTGGAAAAATAACTGGAATCTAACTGGAAAAATAACTGAAAAAATATCCGGAAAAATAACTGGAAAATTAACTGGAAAAACCTGCAACAAAATTTTTAAAAAATAGTTGAAAAAATTACTGTAAAAACTATTGAAAAAATTATTGGAAAAATAACTGGAAAACCGATTGAAAAAATAAACGAAAAAAACCAGAAAAAAATATCTGAAAAAATGGGAAAATAGCAGAAAAAATAATTCAAAAAATTATTGAAAAAATAACCAAAAAATTTGGTCAGTTTTCAATAAAAAAAACCACTGAGAAAATTATTGAAAAAATTACTGAAAAAGTAACTGAAAAAATATCCGGAAAAATATTTGGAAAATTAACTGGAAAAACCTGAAACAAAATTTTCAAAAAATAATTGGAAAAAACCTGAAAGAAAAAAGAGAAAAATAATTGGAAAAATTATTGAATAAATAACTGGAAAAATCACTGAAAAAATAACTGGAAAAATCACTGAAAAAATAATTGGAAAAATTATTGAAATAATAACCACAAATTTTTTCAGTTTTTAATTAAAAAAACTACTGATCAATTTATTGAAAAAATAACTGAAAAAATAACTGGAAAAATAACTGGAAAAATAATTGCAAAAATATCGGTTTCGGATTTGGAACCATCTGTGTAGTGAGAGTTCAGTCTTTGAACGAGTCTCTAAAAAGGACTTAATATACTGCAAAATTGGTCATATCATCATTTGTCTATTATGCTGAGGTTGCTGAATTACCATGGTGGATTTTTAGGTATGTATTTTGCGATAAGATAATGTGTACATACTCCAGCCTGTTCTATGTGATCTTCGATCTTATGATGTTGTGATAGTAGTTGGAAATTTTACCTTTGTCTATTGTCGAATTATTGAAGGATTGTAAAAGGTTGGTTTATCTGCTGGGGTAACGATTTCAGTGTATCAGTGTATCATATAACCTTGCTGTTGCTTCTTTGGTGCTGTGTTCGTTGGTGGGTAAGTCTGCTGGTTGGGTACTAGCTAAATCTAGTCTAATTTGGACATCACAATTGACCTCAAGATTTTTTATTTTAAAGGCTAAAAGAGCACCGCTACCTGACAGATCTATAGTGCAGCCTCGTAACCAACTAAAAAAGCAATTCTAGACTATATATAAATCTCGTAACTGCTGTAAGCTTAGTTTTAACTACAATTCCCGCTCCAGCACTGCCATCTTCCATTTTGGACCCATCAGTATCCCATAGCTGAGAGTCCTGTTCTAGGATTATTTCATTCTTTCTCCACGCTGAACGGTCACTGTTGACTACTTTGAAGTGCTTGGAGAAGTCTAGTTTTCTGTCCATCTTGTCAAAGATCAAGCGACTCGGAGCATTTCAGACGGTCTTTAGAATATTGCGTGCCCCGTTAGGTTGCCTTCTTTAAGAAGGGCTAGATTAGGTAGCCTTAGGGCCGCGCTGGCTGCCGTTCTAAGGCTACCTAGTCTGGCCCGTTAACCACAAGGTGTAGAGGAGTGAGTTCAGTGATCATTCCTAAAGCTACTGTGGGGCACGTTCTCCTTGCTTCCGTTACACTCAAACAGGGTATTCAGTGAATCTTGTTGAGGATCATCTGAGCCTTCGTTTGATTTACCTTTGACCATCATACCAAAGAGGCCTAGATGATCATTGGTACTATTACTGTTTTATACGACCACACCATCATTTTTGGTCGTAGTCCCCATGTTTTACCATACAGCTTCTGGCAGGAGTAGGTTGCTCTTAAGGATTGTCTAGTTGTGTATGATAAATGGTGTTTCCAAGTTACAGTTTTGTCTAGGATTACTCCCAGACATTTCATTGGATATTATTAAGTTTGTGGCCCCTAAACTTAAGGTCCCCAGATTCAGTTTCCTTCTTTTGATGAAGGGTACCATGTTTACTTAGTTCGGGTTTATCGATAGTCCTTTCTCCTTACACTAGTTTTGCGTGATGTGAAGAACTAGTTGCATGCGATCAGATATGGTAGCGTCAAACTTGCCTCTAACCATGATTACCAAATCGTCCGCAAAGCCCAGAACTTCGTATCCGAGGTCATCGAGCGTTTGTAATAGCTCCTCAGTAGCCAATAACCGTAGGAGCGGCGACAGGACTGGAGGCATACTTTGGTTGACACAACAATTAACCTTTCTGCCACTGTTCTTCTGTTTCAAAGACTTTTGTTCTGTTTTTCAGCATATAGGGAACCCATGTCTTTGTATTCCTTTACTGCTCATCCCTTTCTCAATTGATCTTAAAGTAGCATTGTCAAAAGCCCCCGTAATGTCAACCGATGTACAGAGAGCAATTTCTTTACCTTCCAATGCCTTTTCGATTTTATTCGTTAGGCTATGTAGGTATGGCGGTCTCAGTCGATTTGCCTGATTGGTAAGCATATTGTTCAATTTGAAGTGGTGAATCTTTATGAATCTTCTGATATATTGATCCAGAATATTTTCCATAACTTTAAGCAGGAATGAAATTAGGGTAATGGGTCAAAAGGTTTTTGGCGTGTGATCTGCCTTTTTGCCTGCTTTCGGTATGAAAGCTTCCCTAGCCTTCGTCTATGGTTTAGGCTCTGCACCTAATTCCAGGCTTATCCTGAATATGTTAGTTATCGCAGGTGCCAATTAATCAACACCTTGCCGAAGTAGGCACGGCTATATATTATCAACACCTGGAGATGTAAATGGTCTAAAAGTGGAGATAGCCCCTTTAGTTCATTTTATAATTGTATTTGCCATGAAAACTTGTGGGGCATTGTACTAAATTGAGTCTGTTGACTAGTTGTAGTTTTAAATACGCAAAGTGATCTGTCCATTTGTATGTCAGCGATTGATCTATTCACTACCCAGAAGATCTTTGCTGTTAGTTGCCCAATTCTTAAGGTTATCTGTAAATTTATTTATGAATTAAATTTTTCAAATAAATGTATAAATCGCGAATTCTTACACATTCATTTTCCAGCTGGAATATGTCATTGGGTGGGTTACAACCTTTGGAAGATTACAGGAAGATTGCAAAGTCACCTCAGGGTGCGAAAAAACTTCAGTTGAACAGCGTTTGGTCTGCCTCACATCTTCATTTCTTCTTTACTCATAGTAGAAGATTATTTGTCGAAAGGAAATGGGCGGCTCCATGAGATGAGTGCAGTTTCTGTTAAATTACTTGCAACATTAAGATGTCTGGGCATTATTATATTTAATATACTCACGCGTACGAGAATTGAGCGTCACACGTGGACACTTCTATTGGCCTACACAAATAAAACAATGTGATTATCTCCAAACAGTACATTTATCGTCATTATCTCAGTGCTGTGTGCCGACATCGATCTCAGTGCTGTGGGTCGGCATCCATCTCAGAGAGTGTGCTCGTGTGTGTGCATGAGTGTGCAGCTGGATGTTTGTTATGTAAATGTATACAAAGCGCTCAGGTGATATTCAACGGCAAAAGAGTGTGCAGCACTGCGGTGGCCAACGACCACCATCGGCGAGACAGCAACGTAAACAACAGACCTGCATACTGCAGCGTGCGCGTGCATTCACACCACTTGAGAGGAAAATCAATGTCACAGAGCAGCACTCACACTCTCTCACACACATGCATGGCCATGCACATCCCCGAAGAGAAAATTCGCTGAAGTGAAAATTGTAACTAGTTTTCAAAATATTGGTATTATTATTTAATTGTTGTAACAAAATTTGAATATGTTAAACTTAAAAGTTTTATGAAAGCTTCAATTATAATTTATTATAAAAACTCACAAAATATTAATTATTACAAAAACTTAAAAGTTCTATGTAGCTGCCAAAGCTATTGACTTTATGAAATATATAAATACAGATATACATATATTTCTACTATTAATATTTACATATGTATATGGATAGTGAATTGTTAACTTTCCCAATGTTGTTTTATAACGTTTAAATTTATTTTCCTATATCTAGTTTACTTAAATAAAATTTTTGTTGATGGGGTTAGAAGAAGGTCTGAGGGTTTTTTTTATGAAATATGGAATTACGTACCTATATCAGATATTTTGGGACAATTGTTAAGGTGATGCATGAATATCAGATAGTTTGGGACAATTGTCAAGGTGACGTATGAATATTAGATAGTTTGGGACAATTCTTAAAAAAATGTATGAATATCAGACAGTTTAGGACAATTGTTAAGGAAATGTATGACTGTTAAGGGGGAATTATTGCAAAAAATACAGATGCGATGTTGTTCTCTCTTTAATAGAAAATGATGCGTTAACTTAGTGTGGGTAAGCCTGATTCTGATGAAGATGTTGTTTGTAAGCGATTCAACCGTAGGCAATTTTATAGGCGCTAAGTCGCTATTAGTGTCCCTGTAGGCGCGGTTATTCCTTATAGTGAATTTTTTGGAGAGTGGTATAAAAGTTACAGCTGGTGTGATAACGATGCGTTTTGCTTGTAGAACTGCAGCTTCGTTCCCTGCGATTCTTGTTATCCAGATAAGTTTCACTCCTCCGTTTAATGTGATAAGTAGCTGTTGTATGGAATTGATGGATTCGTCATTGTTGAATATTTTTTGTGGTGCTTTAAAGACAGAGCAGGTATCAGTGGCTATAATATATTTCTCTTTTGATATTTCGTATATCTTTAGCGCAGACAAGTGGCTTCGGCTTCAGCATTAAGTACTGATGCACACAATGGCAATAGACCGTAGGAGATTGTCCTTCCCTTTTCAACAACTATACCAAATGCTACCAATTCGTTTGTCTTGGAACTATCAGTAAATATTCATTTCCAACCAGTCGATTTAGCCATTTTTGATCCTTTCTTGGCAATTTGGTAAAACGAGAATATTGGAATTTGAAGAAAAATAGTCGAGCGATACTAGTGTTCCCGAGAATGTTAGCATATGTTCCTCAACCGATCAAAGTCCGATGCAGGATGACAGCAATGTCCAGCTGTCTTATGTGAGAACAGAAAGCAGTGGTACATGAAACACAGACCTTCCCGGTCGTATGTAGAAGATTTGTTACATATCCTATTATGGCAGCGCTTGCAGAACAAAGTCATGATGAATTACTTTTTTCGACCAAAAAGTGCAGCTGGTCCCATAGCATCAATATTTCCGGTTAAAACAGAATATCAGATCAAAGAAGTTGACTAAAAGATCGTTTCAGAAAATCAAGATTTATATATACATTTTGAATTATATAAAAAGGACATGTGTATATTTTTCAAATTTAAAACATCCTTCTAAAGGTGTCTACCATCAGAAGTTCACGGCTTATTTAAGGTATTTGCAACATTTTTAGCGAAGATATAATATTAGCTTTTAATATAGATGGAACCCACATCAAAAAGAGGCTAAAAGATCACAAAAATCTCGTGATAATGGGCAGTTATTAAAATAAGATTCAATAATTATATATTGTAATTCATCATATTTCATTACATTGTTTGAGTCGCTGCCATCTCCCCATAGCTTCCAGATGCAACTTGGGAAGGCCTTCCTTCCAGTGTATTTAAAAAGGGTATCTCCAGAAAGTGCCCGCAAAGAAAAGTGAAAATGAGGCATCCGAATCAGGACCGAGTATATATTATTATAAATCCACTAATTTTCCCACAGATGGCTTTCGTAATCTCTATCTCGCGTTGTATAAATGCGATCGGGTTACGCTAGATGGCGTAGAAAGATAAGATTTCGTACTAAGAAAACTTCTTCCGATTTTGTGATCCTGACACGGTTCCGTTTGAGTGAGAGTCGAAGATGGACACCAGCAAAGAGAAAATATTCCATATTTTACAGTTCTTCTTCGATAAAGGCGAAATCGCAAGACGGGCGGCTAGAAATGTGAATAGTATTTGTGGTCCTGAAATTGTAACAGCCAATCATGCGCAATTTTCGTCGATTCCGTTCCGGTAATTTTGATGTCAAAGATGCACCACGCTCTGGAATGTCGATAAAATCATGGAAATCGTCGAGTCCGACCATCATGTAAGCACTATTTCGATTGCCCAGGACCTAAACATTGCACAAAAAACCGTTTGGAACCACTTGAAAAAGGCTGGATACAACAAGAAGCTCGATGTACGGGTGCCAAAAAAGTTAACGCAAAAAAACCTCATGGACCGAATTTATATCTGCGAATCGCTGCTGAATCTCAACAAAATCGACCCATTTCTGAAGCGGATAGTGACTGGTGATGAAAAATGGGTCATTTACGATAATGTCAAGTGATAACGGTCGTGGTCGAATCGCAGTAAGCCGTCGCAAACGGTGGTCTCAAGCCAGGATTGACGGCCAGGAACGTTTTGCTGTGTGTTTGTTGAGATAGGAGCGGAATCATCTACTATGATCTGCTCCCATCCGGCCAAACTCTTAATTCGGACCTGTCCTGTCAACAATTGGACCGTCTGAAGGAAGAAATAGCCCAGAAGTCGCCATCTTCTGCTAATAGGAGAGGAATTGTGTTCCATCAGGACAACGACAGGCCACACACATCGATATTGACTCGTCAGAAGCTCAGGGAGCTTGGTTGGGAGGTTATTATGCATCTACCTTATAGTTCGGACCTGGCACCAAGTGATACCAGCTTGTCCTGTCTATGGCAAATAATTTTCCTGGTGAAACAATCGCCTTAAGAGAAGCCTGTGAAAATCGACAGTCTCAGTGTTTTGCCAATAGGGACGAGGGTTTCTATAAGAGAGGCATAATGATATTACCTTCAAAATGGCGACAAGCTATCGAACAAAACGTTGCATATTTGACCTAAATCGGATCATTCTAACTATGCTAAATAATCAATTTCATGCAAAAATAAAGGGTTTCTTTTTACTACACAATAATAATCACAATAAAAAAAATCTTTTATAATAACATTGAAGGTAATTTTGCAATTTTACTATTTCATAACTACTGTAAACCAAACTAGTTAATTAACTATATAAAATAGAGCGGACTGTGAACTACTTGGTAACTAGTTTACTACTTGGACATCGGGGTTTTTGACTGCTTTACACCTCGTAAAAAAAAAAAAAAAAAAAAAAAAAACTACTTGGCAGCTAGTTGAAACGAAACTAGTCAGAGAATGTATACATATTGACTAGTATCGCACTACAATATATCATATTAGTATTATAGCTACTTAAAACCTAGTGCATAGCAGGACAATTGTCTTCGTAGGACATCACCATACGAAAAGTATCATTTGGCTTCATGTAAACAGGATTGTGGCTGAACCTGTACTGGTATTTTGTCAACTAGCTTTTTAACCAGTCAGTTTCACTGCGGGGATGCAAGTGTACGGGATACTCGGGCACACGCCTGCCGCTGGGCACTCTGCTTGGGACTCTGCTCGGCACTCTGCTCGGCACTCTGCTTGGCACTCTGCTTGGCACTCTGCTTATGAACCGTGTGTGAACATTTCGGGAAGGTGAGAGAGATTGCCGCGATAAACGGATCACATTACCACAAGTGTTTAGTCAAAATATCGCACGGTTCGAACGTTTAAACATTGTTACTAACCGTGCAGGCTTTGTTTTTGTTCTGCCAGCCCCGAGCGGGATTCGGGTTTCCATGAAAGCGCGCACAAGTTGTCTGGGAATGTGTTCATAAAGAAATTCAAACAAAGCATTTTGGGTTGGGGGAGAATGCACAGAAATATTTTTTATTCGATTTTTACTCCTTTTTAATGGATTGTGACATAATGAATAGTTTCAGTGTAACGATAATGAATAGTTTCAGACGCGGTGGGGGGGCAATAAATGAGATTTTAACATCCTGATCAAATGTGGGCATGCCGATTCGATTACATCGTTAGACACAATGTAACTCATTCCAGCGATAACAATAAAAGTGGATTCTTTTAATGAAAGATGATGTGCGTACATGTATAATATGTGTCTAGCACCCATAAACCACCTATAGTAGGGTGTAATTAGGTATATACAATTGCTGACAAACCCTCCCAATTAGCACTAGTGCCGTTTTGATGCCAATATCCCAGGGAACCTAAAAATTGTGATGTCCTCTGTTTTGATGCCATATCCTCGAGAGCCTAAAAATCGGGATATCCTATGAATTAGAACCAGCCGAAATTGGGTGTAAATTTTGTGACCGCCTTCCGTGGTTAAACATATTAGACTCACACTTGGGGGGTCGTGGGTTCGAATCCTGCCCCGGGCTTGGTCTCAAAAATGCTTATTTCTAAATCCTTTTTCCTGCCAGTCGTAGGCCTTAGTTGCATTCCCCCAACCCCTTGCAGACATACTTAATTAAGATGTAGGGTATAACAATAATACATTTTGATAGATATGAAATTTCTAAAGTAGAGACTCTCTAGAAAGATAGTAGGGTGTAATTGCAATAAGTTTTAGGTACAGGGGCCGATTTACTATTATAGAGTGCAAGGCTGAAAATAGAAGATTTATTTTCTAGAACACAGAAAATCCAACATAAAAAAGCACCTATCCTAAACAAGACCGAAATATCATTTCCCAACAAAGTCAGATATCTGGGCCTCCTCTGGGATATGAAGTTGAACTAAGTCAGAGCTCTGAAGTAAACTGAAAGGAAACCTCGAAGCACAACAGAGAAAGTAAAAAAAAAGCTCTGCAGTTCTGTGGATCACCAAATGAAGCAGGGAATTGTTAACCAGGTTAATGTCTCCCTGATCAAACTTACACATGGCTGTTGGCGTGCCTCTTTGGTGGACTATACTAGGCCTGAACCTTCACAAGAATCAGCTCTGAAGGTCAAAAGAACTGCCCCGAGTTTATGTCTTCATGGCCAGGCCTATACTCATGTGGCGTGGCGCTCTGGTGGATTACACTGGCAATAACCTTTCAGATGAGTTTGTTCTCAAGGTCAAAAGGACTGTACCTTGTACAGTTCACTGAGATTATGTTCTTTGTACAGTTCACTGTGATCATGTATGGTGTGGCAATCTAGTGGATTACTAAATATGAACTCTCATCACGTGGATAGGCTGTCTCCAAAAAAATACCGGCCTAACTTTTTATAACTGGGGTAACCAAATCCCGGGATGCTAAAATATTCCACTTACTACCCGTTAACTCTATTGATACGGAGAGTCCAGTATGTACTTGCAAAGTGGAGCATAGTCCAAAATGGTTCACTCTTATTGGTAAGTTCGTGGCCCCAACTGGATCCAAAACCCTTTTTTTCAGTATTCATCTCTCATAGTTAAGCCCGCTGGACGAGAATGGGATGTGACGAAGTAATTCTGAGATGATGAGGGATGAGTTGATGGGGAATGACTCTAATACTGAATTGCATATTGTTTGCTCATCCACTGCAATTTACTTTAGGGAGAGATCTTAGCTAGCAAGGAAGTAAATTAAGACCTGGCTTAAGAACTGAGGTAAACAGTTTTTATTATCTATTAAGCGGTCATAAGATTCTGAACACCAGCCTTCCCCTGACAATCATTCCCTGTTAATCAATACAGACAATTATCACAGGTGTTCCCTATGGCAAGCAGTATTCTATTTTCATCTCAGACGTCATCAAATATTCCAATGCAACAAGGGATATCATAGCGAGTATGATTTAACATCAGCTAAGTTCCCATCCAAATAATTTATATGACTTGATAAGTGTACGAGGATCCCCTTGACCGATCTTTGCAGAAGCTGCAGAGGTGAGGAAATAAGTGCCTATATTCTCTACTAAAGTCCTGCATCTTGTCTACCGACGCAATTATCTACTGCAAGCAATTATCTCTTCACTGACTTTAGAGATCTACAAGACCAGGGTGCTTGAGACACTTTACAATTCATCAGGAGAAATCATACGAGGATCTACTACCGAAGCACGTGAGCAGGTGTTACCAGAACTTCAGCATATGAAATCACAAAGACCAGCTTAACTGTCCCAAAAGACAGCGTTACGTTTGAGTGCTCCAAAGAGAGACAGCTTTACGCCTTACTATTCCAGAGAACAGCTTTACGCCTTAGTGTCATTTAGGAGGACTCAGGGTCGCAAAGGACACCTTTCCGTCTGAGTGGACCAAAGAAGGACAGCCTACCTGTTCCAGAGAACAGCTTTATGCATAAGTGTCCTTAAGGAGGACTGAGAGTCCCAAAGGACAGCTTTACGTTTGAGTGCTCCAAAGGAAGACAGATTTACGCCTTACTATTCCAGAGAACAGCTTTACGCATAAGTGTCTTTAAGGAGGACTGAGAGTCCCAAAGGACAGCTTTATGTCTGAGTGCGTCAAAGGAGGACAGCAGTACGCCTACCTGTTCCAGAGAAGTATTTCACGTCTAAGTGTTCCTGGGAACAGCTTTACGTATAAGTGTCCTTAAGGAGGACTGCTTCATGTCTAAGTGTCCCAAAAGAGGACAGCTTCATGCCTAAATATCCCAAAGGAGGATAGCTTTACATTTTATTGCCTTAAAGACGAGCTTTACGACTCAGTGTCCCAAAGGAAGACAGCTTCACGCCCAAGTGTCCCAAAGGACAGCTTCACGCTTAAGTGCCCTAGATGACCGCTTTAATCCTTAGCGTCCCAAAGGAAATCTTTAAGTCTAAGTGTCCCAGAGGAAATCTTTACGCCTGGGTGTCCTAAAGTTTAATTGTATTAAAGACGAGATTTACGACTCAGTGTCCCAAAGGAAGAGAGCTTCACGCCCAAGTGTCCCAAAGGACAACTTCACGCTTAAGTGCCCTAGATGACCGCTTTAATCCTTAGCGTCCCAAAGGAAGTCTTTAAGTCTAAGTGTCCCAGAGGAAATCTTTACGCCTGGGTGTCCTAAAGTTTAATTGTCTTAAAGGCGAGCTTTACGACTGAGTGTCCCAAAGGAAGACCGCTTAGGCTGTTCACTAATTCTGATAAATATTTCTATTAAATTAATCTAATCGAATTATCGTCCCATTGAACGTGAAAGAACTTTCTTAGTCCAAAAATATGTATCTTGAGATTGAAAATGTTTGCAGGTCCTCCATTTCGTTTTTTGTACCAATTTCAGGAACCGTTCCACTCGCAGCCGGGATGAATTTCGCTTGTTACAAATTCTCTAGCTGTTGTTTATCCAGGACTTCCGTTGTTAAGTCAAAGAATATTGCCCAAAGCTCTCATCCCAAAGTTGGGATTTGCCTTCAGTTGCTCGTATTTGATGGAGAGGCGACGGATCGTGCAGGTCGGTCCTGGATATATGGAGTCAAGGACACGACAAAGTCGTTTAGATGGTTGTTAAACGTGACTTCGGTAGATGAGTTCTGTTCAATACTGGAGTACTTGCTCTTGTTTAAGTTTTTGTCAGCAACATTCCGCGTTGGTTCACAGTCAGCTGATGATATTTGCCCTATAAGGAGACCATTATTTGCCAGTCCGCGATACAGGCGCAACTAAGTGCACATCACACTCAAAAATTGGCCTACACTATGGAACATCTCTCAAAGAGAATTCGGAACAATATGACATATACTTGTGCCGGGCCCTTGGGCATAGATATATTGAAGGAAATTGTGTACCGGTTGAACCAGCCAGAGCAGCACCCAGCTACAAATCATACGCCCAGAACAAAAGGCAGAGATACCTATTACTAGTTGTAAAATGCTACTTTAAAAAGAACACACGAAGAAGGCAATTGATAGATGGCTACGAGAGCCAACATGCCACAAAACTCCCTCCAAGCAGGTCCAGACAACTGATGCTACTGAACCAAATGTTTGTGGGAATATTAGTAGGCAGTGTAACTGGACACTGCCTTATTTGGACTATCTTCTAACGATTTTTGCTTCCTTATACTGAGTTCTGCTCCCACATAACGAGTTATGTTCCCTCATAACGACTTGGACTCCCTCATAGCGATTTGGACTCCCTCATAGCGCCTTGGATTCCCTCATAACGATTTGGACTCCTTCATAACGATTTGGACTCCGTCATAACGAGTTGGATTCCCTCATAACGACTTCTGAATTAGCTGCGGAAATGAGGAGGAAGAAGAAAGTGTGCATCACCTCTTATGCAAATGCTTAGCGCTGCCAGAGGCATTTCCATTACCTGGGAAAGTACTTTCTTAAGCCACGTTTTGGAGGTGGACGAGACATCACTACTATATGCAATGCACATTCCTTATCCCTGGACAGCCTTCTGAGATTCATAAAAGAGTCAAATTTGAGAAGGTGTAACTTTCCTTTCACCCTCTATCTCCCCCCTTACCCTAATATTTCCTGGCCTATAGTACAAAGGGCATCAATGACTGAGTGCTTGGATACCTCCTTCTTGGGCGGTTCTCCGGTCTATCCTACTTCTATTGTATTCTCTAAACTACTATTTCCAGAGCCAGTAAATGCTTCGTGGACGCGTGACGTTGAAAAGGATGTAGCTCCTCGTGGTAGCACAATGGGCCAAAGGCTTAAGTGATGTCTGGACATGGACAGCCACATTAATAAACCACCCAACCAACGTAACATACGTGTAAGAATCTGTTTTTATATATGTCTATAGACCGATTTGAGATATATATATGTATTTGTCTATAGGCCTATACGGCATATATAACTTATAGTACCCAGTTGGGAAAAGTCGTTAGAGCCAGGATCGAACACATACCTAGAAAAATTAGGGCTCTTTTAGTGGGCTGAAATCAGACTTTCCCTGCGAAGAATTTTTCAATTTATTTGGCTGCGCTTCGAGAGATCGTCGAGATTTGCTTCTGGTGTACTTTACAGTGGGCAGTAGAGGTCGCCCTAATGTTTTCATCATCTGCTTAAGCCAGAACTGTTCAGGATATGTTGACACTCTTGACACTCTGGCGTTAACGCCAGGACACTCCCATATGGAACTAGTTGTTATTATTATGATACGACGCGCGACCAGTTGAAGATAAGCGTACGAGTCAAGCACCACAAATCACCAGATTAACAACATGAGAGGAGATCTGGGGGAAGTACGCGTACTGCATATGACCGTGGTGGGTGGGGGATGTACCCATGTGTCTTTAATTGGATCTACTTACACTTGGTGGTTGGCGGCTCACCGTGCTGTTTCGCAAGCAATTGAGCCACTGCGCTTGGAGTTTTATCGCCACTTGCAATTAGAGAGATACTCGTAAGCGTAGTAGCAGCAGCAGCAGCCGCAGGCCAACTCCTCTCCGTGCGCAGATAATTCCGTGCCGAGTGTGCGGCAGAAGAGTGCTCGCAGCACAGATAACAGGGCGGCCGCATAGACTCGCTTAGTTAGTTACCGTTTATAGCACAGCAAGGCAACAACGCGACCGGGAACAAGGTTGGCGCAGGATTCAACATTACCGGATGCTAAGGGCGGCGTATGGCGAAGGTTAATTGCATTTGCTTGCAAATATTTTAGTGTGCACACGAGCAGGCGAGTGCCGTGTGCGTATGTCTGTGTGAGTGCAGTGTTAAAGCCGTTGTGCGGATGTGTGTGTGTGCGATTGTAGCTCGTGTTTTTGATCGGCATATGGCTCGCCTACACGCCGGCACACAAGCAAACAAATATTAAAACAACAAAACAACAGTGAAATAAGAAAGCAATTGCCTTCACACCACGCGAAATGCAAGACCATTCAATTATGGTTTACGGCAAACCAATACAACACCAACACCAACAACAACAACAAAAGCCAAAACACCAACTACCACAGCAGCAGCAGCAGGCGTTCAAACAGCAAATTCACCATTCACTACCATTGAATGTCAAAGCGCCGCTGGCACCGCTCGCGGAGAGCGGCAGTATTGGGGGAGGCTGTGCATTACAGTCAGGAGCTCACACTGCGCAGGTACGTACCTTCATAGTGTGTATGTAGTAACGGCAACTGAAGTTCAGTACCCACTTCCGATGCTTGCTTGCGTGCTACTCTTTGTGCCACACACACAAACACAGCAACACAGCAAATTCCTAATGCAAAATGCAAACCCAGTCGGAAATTGAAGTACTTCATTGTATATGAATTTATCATTCTAATGGGTTCAGGAGCTCCTCTTTACACATTCATAGTATGGACTTACATATGTACATATATCGGTTCACTTTTCTACTTGAGCATTGAAGATGATATTAACCTCCTCTTTATACCCTCAGAATCACTTTCTAAGCAATTTTGATTTTGTGGGTCCAGTTATTTTACAGACGGCTAAATATCTTAAGAAAACTTTGCAAAAGTATAAGTCGGGACCAAGATACAGAACCAGATTGCTCTATGAGCCCATTTGGGCAAAGACCACGCCTACTGCCCATATATGCAACTCTTTTCACCCTTTTTAAATGCATATGTACGCATATGCATATGTACTCGTATATGTATATTTACATGCATATTTATATGTTTATGCATATGTACAAAAATGTATATGTATATTTCTATATTATGTAGATGTGACTCCTACTAAGCACTATGCAAAATGTGGGTGATATATATTACCTGCCACCCCCACTATTAAGAAAAATTCATAACTTAAGATCTATACGAGATTCATGGACGAAATTTATGAGAAGCAACATGTGGACATTATAAAGCCAACTCCAAGAAATGGGGTTGATCAGAGAAACGACAGGCCCACTTTCCATATGAGGAACTTTCGGCACTAAAATTATATTTATTATATATCGTGTTTATTGGTATAATTAATTATGCAAACAACTTAATATTAAGCTTAAAGCTACGGCACTAACGGCTAGGGTTTTCGACCTAAAATTAATAAAGTAAATTAGCCCGTATTAAAGCTATGGGAATAAAAATCAATGTCCATTGTATCGAATATAGTTTGGGCGCAAAATATGGGAATCATAGTACTACTGCCACGCCTACAATTAACCAAAAATCATTACTAGGTTCCTTAAGAAGATTCATAAACGAAATTTCATGGAAAGGTTGAGGGTACTTACATTAAACACCACACAAAAAATGGGCGGTGTGACAAATTTTTAAAACTGACGAGCTATAGAATATTTTATACGAAGGTGTATATTGACGCAATAAAGCCACACGCAAGAAATTGGGTCGATCACTTAAAGGGCCCGCCGCCCTCCCATAAAATGAACTTTGACGACCCCACCCAAAATTACCCTAGCTACGCTCCCAATGATGATATTTGCATACAAATTGGTAGCAATACACTTAAGGTCCGTACTAGCGTGTTTGCAGAATATGGGCAATTACTGCCACGCCCACAATTAACCTATATTCATTTTTGGGGCCCTATGCTAGATTCATCATCGAAGCTTCACATGAAGGTTCAGAATGCTAGTATAAAACACTAAACAAAAAATGGGTAGGACATTTTGAGAGCCCCGCTCTTTATGGATACATGTTTAAAACTTAAACTTAAGCAAAATTCTTAGATCAAATTTTATATGAATTAGTATGATGACGTGGCAGATCAGATAAAAGTCATGCCTCTCTCCATTATAATCAACTCTGGGTACCCTACAGAACTTTACCTTAGATAAACTCCTAATGATGATTTATGAATAGAACATTTGTTTAACTCGCACACACATGTAAAGTAAAGGGTATTTCGAAGTCGGTCTAACCCGACTTCAGACTTCCTTACTCGTTTTTAATTGAACCTAAATATATTTATTTGTATTTTTTCAAATGAAACTAAAAATAATTTACAAATCTTACAATTATATATCTGATATTTACTATGTCGTTAGAAAGTTGTGGCATTCAGCTGACTTTGTTCCTCAGGATAGAGCATTTGTAGTACCACTTATAGCATATAGTGAACTCATGTGTGGCAGGTTGGACAATGCCCCGAAACAAAAGTTAAAATTGGCGCTAAATGACTCGGCCAGATGCATATTTTCTAAACGGAATTTTGATCATATATCCCAATTTTCGTTAAAGATACTCAACTGTAGTCTAAAATCTTTTTTGAATATAGTCTTCTTGCATACATAAGTTAATATACAACAAAAATCCACAGAACCTTTATAGTAAGGTATGTTTTGCTCGATCAACACGTGCAATAAATCTGATTTTACCTCCTCATAGGTTAGTTTACACTAGCTGGCCGTGAAGGCCACACATACACCTCCAAAATCCTTTACGGTGGCAGATGGATATTCATTTAAAAGTCGTAATAGGGAGGTGTAAAAAGAGAGACGCCCTTAGCGAACTTTAAGACTATCCTTAGTGCTGAGACCACGACCAGTCCTTCAAATCAGGGGGCTCCCTGGTGTCAGGCGCGTTTTTCAGATTGCAGAGCATAGGCGCAGGAGAGGCGCCAAAGTTGCATTTGTGCTCTGCTCCCCACATTTTCTACAATCATCGTTGTTCGTAAATCTCATCCTTTTAGCGTGTACCGCTGTTAGACAGTGACCTGTCAGTACGCCTACAATCATTCTGCAATCCATTTTCAGGAGTGCCAGTATAGATTTTGTTTGATGAGTACTGTACGATTTGGACAATAGCCTGGAGATTTTGCACGTGGAGCTACCCCACCTTGCTTCTGATTTCCTTATCATGCAATCTTCAACATTACCGTCCCATAAGTACCTCACGACTTCTAGAATGGTCTCTGTCAGTGCTATTACACTTTCGAATTCTCTATTGTTCAAAAGCAATCAAAGATGCTTCAAATCGACAGTATTTCAATATTTCAATATTTAAATAAAATTTTTATTTTAATTAATATTTAAATATAATTTTTCCTTTAATGTATTTTATTCTTATTTCTTCGTTTATTATTTTTTCATTTGAATTCAAATTCTTTTAATTATTTAATATCAAACTAATTACCAAAATTGTTTTGAGATATTTTAGTTATTTATTTATATTATAATGTAGATTCCATTGGATTCCTCTGTTGGTCATCCTGGAGGTCTTCTCCGAGCTGGTACGTCGGGATGGATTAACACCTTTACCTCCCAGTTTCACCCCCAGCTTCAACAGTCTCTGCGTAGTGGAGATGGGAGTTTGTTGAGTGGGTCCCAGTTTTGCCTTTGCAGTATCAGAGGTGGTTGGTTGATAGCTGATAACTAACACTGACAACTGACAATTGGCACTGACACTGAGAACTGGCAGCTGACAACTGACACGGACAAATGCCAGCCGACAACTAACTTTGGCAACTAACAGGTGACAGCTGACAGCTGGTAACTGACAGCTGACAGCTGGTAACTGAGAGTTGACAGCTGGAAAACTGACGGTTGAAAGCTGGTAACTGACAGCTGGTAACTGACAGCTGACAGTTGACAACTGACACTGATAACTGACAGCAGACAACTGACACTGGCAACTGACAAATGCCAGCTGACAACTAACTTTGGCAAATGACAGCCGACAGCTGGTAACTGACAGGTGACAGCTGGAATACTGACAGCTGGTAACTAATTCCTGACACCGACAACTCAACTCGTAAACCGTACACAAAATAATTTGGCTGGAGATCGCACAGATTTAGAGTGGAGAAGCCTCCTAGGACTTGGGGGACCGTGTCTTTGAGTTGACTCTTAAGGATTGAGATCTTATAACTTTCCCAAATTTCCGAATGGGTTGGCACGCACACACACACACATAGTTTTCGTCAGCAGTGTATACCGGCAGCCGGCTTTTCAGTGTGTTTGTGTCCGCGTCTGTGTCTATCGGTGTCGACTCCGATGCGCGCCGCACTGTGTTATGTAAACATGAGTACGTCCGTAGCTGGCAATCACGCCATTCATTAGGACGCCCTGACGCGAAATGAATTTGTTGACGCGAATTAAATTCTGTAACGTGAGTTGTTGAGGGGGTAAAAAGAGCGGCGTAAAGAGAGCGTGGCTGCTGTTAATTGTGGTACACTGTCCAACAAAAGGTCTTTGCCACAAAAGGTCATTTATTCCTAAAGAACAAAGTTCTGGAGCGGCTTCTGTTACAAAAATAAGAATTTATGAAAGGAAATGGATAAAATGGAATTTAAATGACTCTGCTTTTGAGTGTTGTTTTGTCGTAAACGCCACTGAAATTCCATACCAGAATGAAGCGATGTTCGATATACCCGTGATTATATGAGAATATAGGCTAAGTCTCCTGGTAGACCGGTGGTCAACCATAGAACTCAGGCGATAAAATTATTATACCCAAATAGACCAAAAAGGAAAACAGGGCAGGAAAAATTTAGAAAAACGGCACAGGGAGTGGAAACCACATTGTTCCACCATAAACTTTATAATTTCTTTGGGGAATCCAATGCAGGAGGTGAAAAGCAAGAGCAGAGCTCATTCTTAAGGCATCCCGGATGTGGTGGAAACCATATTATAATTTCTTTGAGGGATCTAAGCACTTCAGTAGGGGTAAAGTAAGAGCAGAACTCATCCTTGGGGCATGACGGTTGGGGTGCAAACCATATGAAAATCTCAAATGTAAGCAGTTCAGGAGGTGAAAAGCAAGAGTTGAGTCAATACTCAAGTTATGACTTCTCGAATCTAATATGCATCTGCTGTTTCTGGCGAAATTCGGAACACTTCAGCCTCAGTTGTAAGGGAAAAGTTACTTATTGCGTTTGCTGAGAAAATATAAGGGATAAAAAGATTGAAGTCATATATTTTCTACGGCACAGCTACCCAGTAGGAAACGGATTGAGATATAGTACAAAAGTTTCACTTTTTGGCAACAGTTTCACCAAAGAGTGTACATAAATAGAGCTCGCATGACGAACGAAGTTATTGTTGCAAAAAAACATAAATAAACGTATTGCATCGCGCTTCCCCTGCCCCTCACCGATTTTTGTGAAATCGCCACCACTTCCATTTCACAAAATTTTGAGTGATTCAATCTCTATTTATGTATACTCGTTGGTTTCACTCACTGATAGCAGTTTCACTCTTTGACTGCTGTTTCACTCTTTGACTGCAGTTTCACTCTTTGACTACTGTTTCACTCTTTGACAGTATACTTAAAGAGAGTACATTATCCAGAGTTATCAAAGCGCTCACGAGAGGATTCGCTAGTTAAGGAGCTAATGGGGCCTGTCATTGAGTGTTATATGTACAAACTGATGATGATTGATGAGACTGATTCAATACTCTCATCTGCCTTAATTGCTGTCGTCCCTTGTGCGACATGGGCCTCCACGAAACGTTTCCATCAGCTACGATCCCCCGCGATGCCTTTTATTGCTTTGAGAGATTTCACGGTAGATTCAATCTTCTTTTGAAGCGTCCTCCTCCATGTGCACATAGGTCGTCCTTTCTTTCAACTGACTAGCGGGTTCCAATTCGAGGGCTTGTCTGCATATTTCTGCAGGATCTTTGCATCGAGTATGATTCATACTCATAAATAAAAAAAGGTGTGAATCAACACATGAATTTTAAGTGAGTAAGAGCCAATGAGTACGTTAAGTGCTTTATTTTCCAAGTGTACTCAATGAATATAGTTCAAAATGTAGAGCATGAATTCTTGTGAATCATCGGTATGAATCGCACCCCTCAACTGATGAATGTATTCATACAGCTCTCTGATATATATGCATCAGAGCAACAACAAACAGGCAGGTAACAAACACGAATCATACAGAGAGTTATAAAGCTATGAGTACGAACCATACCCAACACCACCAGTAAGGGCTTTGAATCAATTCATGATTCAAAATACTTTTTTTTCCAATGGGATTTGCCAGTGGCACTTTTGTATGAATTCAACGAATGATTCTAAATATTTTAGGGATCAATTTTGACTTTGCTTCCGCTTTCCTAAAAAGGAGACTCAATTTTGTTGTGTATTCAAAGCATGATTCTAAATATTCTAGGCTAGTGAGTCTGTCTGAATGAATGCATGATTCAGGTGGCTCAAGTTTTGAGAGTATTTCAGCAGATCTCTGATATAGACAAAAAATCAGATTTATTTCCAATTTTATGCCCACAAATTTATTTATATTACTCATATTTGTGATGAAAGTCATTTTGTTGTAATAAATGAGTAATTCATCTGTTTTCAGTGTACTCAATTTATAGTTTAAAAGAACTGAGTGGATTATGAATGAATAACTGAGTGGATTATGAATGAATAACTGAGTGGATTATGAATGAATAACTGAGTTGAGTCTGAATGAATAACTGAGTGGTTATTGAATGTATAACTGAGTGGAGTCTGAATTAATAATTGAGTGGATTTTGCATAAATAACTGAGTGGATTCTGAATGAATAACTGAGTGGATTCTATATGAATAGCTGAGTGGATTCTGAATGAGTAGCTGAGTGGATTCTGCATAAATAACTGAGAGGTTACTGGATGTGAGTGAAGCCTGAGTGGAATGTGTAACCCATGTGGCTCAGATTTTCAGTGTACTCAAATATGATTTAAATTATTTTGCTTTGAATCCGCGTGAGTCATGAATGTGAATCGTGTGAAACACTTTTTGACGCGCAAGATTCCTAAATATAAATCTGAATGATTTATAATAGTCCTTATAAGTCTTTCGGAGTCAACGAGTATGCCGTGAGTCTCGTTTTTGGGTGTGTCCATGCAGTTTTCTGATGGGTTCATCATTGCATGCTAAGAATCTTCAAGTTCTAGAATAATTTGTCATATTTGAAATAAATTTGTTTGGCGTAAAAACGGCGATTAAATTCGTGGTCGTAAAGTCAGGCGACTTTTCTCTGTGCGTATCACCTTCCTCATTCCCTGATCCCTCCAGCCAGTGCCCGCGAGTCAGTTCCCTCGAGCCAGTTCCCAATTGTCCTGGCATTGCTGTTGTGTATTCAGTGTTCGCTCTGCTGCTTCGCTATCGAAACCTTGCACTTGTCCGCAATTGTGTGTGTTGTTCGGGGTGGATTTCTGCACGGATGGGATGGTTGGGTTTCTGCTACGATAGGGTAAAGGCTAAAGGGGGTTCTACAGCTGTTGCCACTGCCAATGCCACTGCCACTGCTACTACTCGCCCTGAGCTTGCGCCAGTGTGTCCTTTGTTTGGGTGAACAAGCACGACGACAGAATCCGTGACAATGGCTGAATTGCATGGCTGAATTTATCTGATTTGTGGATGGAGTTCACTTTTTAAGCGTGTTGTGTTGCTTTGTTTTGTGTTTTTTTTGTTGTTCTGTCGTTGTTCTCTGGTTGTTTTTCCGTTGTTTTCTCTTGTTTACTTTTTCGCATCATGTTGTTGTTTGTTGTCGCATCAACCCCAAGAAGATGAAGGGCAACAAGGAAAGCGTGGTTGT
Source organism: Clusia tigrina (assembly GCA_920105625.2). Taxonomy (NCBI): domain Eukaryota; kingdom Metazoa; phylum Arthropoda; class Insecta; order Diptera; family Clusiidae; genus Clusia; species Clusia tigrina. Next base: position 181,533,950 of record OV050032.1, read on the forward strand.
TTTCCATGTGATTAGTGTACTTCACACACAGCTTCTTTAAATCATTCTTCTGCATTTACAGTTGACAGAAACGCTCGGCTTTGAGGGTTGTTGAGTTGTTGAACATGCACGAGATTCAGTTGTAAATGCCACATTATATCTGAACATCACAATCAGTCAGCGCGATGACTTCTGTACGAATATCGCTGAACGCGTCAAGCGCTCTCTCACAAATTAGCTGCGACTCCTTCTCAGTGGCGTTCTCAGTCGCGTCCGTTTTGTGAATGAATGGCGAAGTGCTCGTAAAACATTCTGAATACTTTTCGCTGCGTTGGCAGAGTAATTTATTAATTGTCACCTCTTGAACTCTGCTCCAAATCTCTGGCTCTGCCGAGTGTTCGGCTGCTGTTTGTCCATTGCAGTAGCGTGGCGGTATTCGAAATCGTTGTAGGCAATTTTGTGTACAATGTCGCAATTTGGTGTTTCAAATTATCACGAACGATTGATGCACATAAATCATGAACGATTAAGGAGGACGCTAAGCTTGGTAGGCCTGGTCTTCTGCCAAGCAATCTCATATTCGTAATGGCTGGCAAATTTTCTGAGGTCGAGTGCTCCTAGCGCCGCTCAATGCAGCACTAATAATTGCTCCATTTAAGCGATTGAAATGTGGAAATCTTTGAGATTAGTTTCTCAGCCGTTATCTTGTGGGTGAATTCAAAGGGATATCATTATATTTCCCCCGACTCTTCTACTGATTTTCTTCCAATTCCCAAGTACGGGCTTATCAAAACTCAGGCAAATTTAGAGCGCAACTTTTTGTATAGAGATTAGATTCTGTATAAAGGGGGGTGGCTTCATTGTGGTTATTGACTATCTGAGGTTGCTCTTAGTGATCTGACTATGTTTGTGAGTAAGTGATGTGACCTCAGTCCATTGGGAATATAATGTAAACCAATATCATAATTAACTTAGTTTTCTTTCAAAAGGGATTAATTTTTTTATCATTATAAGTGATCTTATGATTCATCATTGTAAAAGTTATATATTATTTCCATCCCAGGGCGTTCTATATACGAGGGTGGATCAATAAGTCCCTGAAAATTTAAATAAGTAACAGTCTATTGGGCAAAAAACGTTTTGTTTTTCCACATAGCCTCATTTTAGCGCGATAACACTTCATCCAAAGTTGTTGATGTCCTCCAAAACATCTGATTTCTCGAGGTCCTCCAAATAGGCGTTTGCTTCATCGATGACCTCTTCATTCGACCCAAATCACTTACCGCCTTCATATTTAGAAACAGGAACTAGACGCAGGGGGCTAAATCTGGAGAATATGTTGGATGTGGGAGCAATTCGTAACCTAATTCATGCAATTTTACCATTTCGACTGCGGACTTGTGCGTCGGTGCGTTGTCCTCATGGAAGAGAACTTTGTCCCCGCCAATCATTTTTGCTTGAAATCGGCGCTGATTCGATCAAATTGTTCTGCATAATATACCCCGGTAATCATTTTAACATTTTCAAGGAAATCTATGAGCATGACATCGCGCTCATCCCAAAAAACTGTCGCCATGACGTTATTGGACGACAGACCCACCTTGGCCTTCTTCACCTTCGATTCACCAGGAGAAGTCCTCTGTCTCGGCTTTTTTTGGTCTCTGGTGTGTTGTGATGAATCCATGTTTCGAACACGGTTCACCATCAAAGTCGCATCAAATTCATTCGGATTGCGGTTGAACATCGTCAAATCTCCTTTGAAGTCGTCAAACGCGGCACCCATCTTGCGGATAGCTTTTTCATATCCAAATATTTATGCAAAATTGTAATCACCAATCCATGTGATGTGCCTGTGGCCTCTTCAAGTTCCCGCACCTTTACTCGTCGACCGCCCAATATCATACCGTGGGTTTTATCGACCATTTCTGATGTGGTGAATTCAATTGGGCGACCAGAACGTTCGGCGTCACTTGTGCTGGTACGATCGCACCGAAATTGAGTAAACCGGGGGTGGATGGTTCCAATCGATGGTGAAGAGTCCCCATAATACTTTGCAGTAAATTTTCAGGCACTTATTGACCCCCCCAGCCCCCTCGTATATAGTTATGGTATACTAGTATTTTTTATATCATGTAGTTATATCCTTTAGCTAGAGCGTACCTTGAGGATAGATGATGTGACCCGAAAGATGGTGCACTATGCTTGACCAAGTTAACGTCAGGGGAAACCCTGAAGAAGCAGTTCTGATGTGCAAATCGGTTAACAGAATTGAGTATAGAGGCGTAAGACCAATCGAACCATCTGGTAGCTGGTTCCTTCCGAAGCTTCCAATAGGCTGGTGCGAAAATATATTATAGAAATAATCTCATCTGGTCCAGCGACTGATTAGAGGCCTTAGGATCGAAAGGATATTTGCCTATTCTCAAACTTCAAATGGGTAAGAACTTTACGTATCTATATATGAAGGTTAAAGTGATGGTATACTGTGCCCAGTGGCAAACAGCAGCATGCCGGACATGGATGTCGTAATCCGCTCAGGAGTGTGTAACGACTCAAATGGCCAAAGCAACTATCCCCTAATATGGGCGAGGCTCAAGTTAGTATTCTGTAATTTGTAGTTTCAAAAAAAAATATGCCATTGGATGTGTTTCCTAACTCCATAATAAAACTAACTAACCTACTCCTAAAGTTAAGTTCTTAAACAAATGAAGGACCTCTTGCAGGCGAAAAACCTTTACAATGTATACTAAGTCATTCCTAAGGATCAATGCTGCTGCAGTAGGTAAACTTTTACATTGAAGACATATTGAAGCACCGCTGACAAAGAATTATCAAAATTCATCATCATTGTTGGCTCTACGGTCCTAGTTGAACTTTGACCTCAGCCATTATAAAAATTAGTTACTACTAAACCACGAGTATTTGAGGACAGTGGCGGCCAATTATAGCAGCAATAGACCTATAAAGCTGAGCAAGGCTGAGAAGAAGACGTCCTCTCAACTTAGACTATTTGGCTGCAAGGGATTAACTCGACTGAGTCTTAATTTCAGAGGTTGTAATGAAATTTCTTACTTGAACAGCTCAATTAGCGCCTTGCTCTATTCTTGACAAAGAATCTAACTCCATGAATCGCAGTTCCGCACACTTCTGGAGTTAATTCGTCGGTGGATTGTTAAACACCTGTCAGTACTTTATCTGCTCTTCTATGGCGGAATGGAGCAAACAAAAAAACAATAAATTTCCGTCTGGATTACTGATAACATTGATTAATCTTCGGCATAAGTCCTTCATGATTTACGGCCACTTGATGCCAAGCAACTGAGCCGGTAGCGTCCTGCCCAGTGTTGATGTCTACCCTCGTACATAAAATCGCCTGCAATAAATTACTCAAAGTAAAGCCAATCAGATAACAGGGTGCAAAAACAAACCAGCCGAGCGTGGGTGTGGTTGTGGGAGTCAGACAGTTGTGAAAACTGCGTGTGTGTGTGGTTCATTTCATGTAAGTTTAGCATTCTACTGCGCAGGGCAGGCACGTAAGTGGTCCTTCAGAAAAACAACTGCACTGCACTGGAAATTCTTTCTTCCTAAGACTGCAATTAGGAAGTCTTTCTCTGCAAGACTGCAACTGGAAAATCTTCTCTGCCGACGTTGAGGAAGTTGCTAAACTGACAGGATGTGGACTACAATATCGATTATAACGTCCAATCTCGACTGTGTACAGATGCAGTAGTCGCCCATCTCTACAAATTAATGCAATTACGTCGTAAAGACAGACTGTAAAGAGATACCGCACTGAAATTTTAAGATGTGAGCATTTTTGGAAGCAGGATGTGATTTACCCTTTTAGAAGCAACTGGACAGGAAGTTTGATTGTCTCTCTCTAATAAGAACCCAAAGTTCCAGAAAAAACGATCGTCTGCATACGAGACGACATAATAAGTTGTAATTAAGCTCATCGAGACGATCAACAAAGATTATCGAATACCAAAGACAATCGATTACCAAAGAACAACGATTATCAAAGACAATCGATTACCAAAGAACAACGATTATCAAAGACAATCGATAAAAGAAGAACAACGATTATCAAAGACAATCGATTACCAAAGATAATCAAATACCAGAGACCATATATTACCAAAAATCAACGAATAACAAAGATCAACAATTACTAAAGATAATCGATTATCAAAGCCGATCGATTGCCAAAGATCGAGATTACCAAAGATCGATTACCAAATATGATCGGTTTCTAAAAATCATCGATACCAAAGGTTGTTGATTACTAAAGATCATCGATTACCAAAGATAATCAAATACCAGAGACCATATATTATCAATGATCAACAATTACTTCAGATAATCGATAAAAAATCGATCGATTGCCTAAGATAATCGGTTGCCAAAGATCGAGATTACCAAAGAATGATTATCGAATAAGATCGATTACTAAAGATCATCGATTATCGAAGTACATCGATTATCAAATATAATAGATTATCAACGATAATCGATTACCAAAGATAATTGATTAGGAAAGATGAGTGATTGCCTAGATCATCGATTAACAATAAAAAATAATCGATTATAAAATATAATCGATTACCAAACATCAACGATGACTAAAAATTATCGATTATCAAAGACAATCGATTACCAAAGATAATCAAATACCAGAGACCATATATTATCAATGATCAACAATTACTTCAGATAATCGATAAAAAATCGATCGATTGCCTAAGATAATCGGTTGCCAAAGATCGAGATTACCAAAGAATGATTATCGAATAAGATCGATTACTAAAGATCATCGATTACCAGATAGATCCCCAAATATGATCAATTACCAAAGATAATAGATTATCAAAGACAATCGATAACCATAGATCATTGACTATCCAAGTATATCGATTATCAAAAATAATAGATTACCAAAGATAATTATCTTTCGATTATAATCGATTACCAAAGATATTTGATTAGCAAAGATGAGTGATTACAAAGATCATCGATTAACAACCAAAAATAAACGATTATCAAAGATCATCGTTTACCAAAGACCAACGATGACTAAAAATTATCGATTATCAAAGACAATCGATTATAAATAAAAACGATTATCAAAGACAGTCTATTACCAAAAAATAGATCACCAAAGATAATCGATTACTAAGAATCATCGATTACGAAAGATGATCGATTATCAAAGACAATCAGTAATCAAAGACAATCAGTTATCAAAGACAATCGATTACCAACGATCATCGATTACCAAAGCTCACAGCAAAAGTTGGATAGGATACCACTCTGAGGCCAGTGAAGATGCATCTACTTCACTGGCTTGGTGAACAAAAAATTCACTAGCGTAGCTTGGCAGTTTTATTTATTCAACTAAAAATAGAACACAGAATTGCAAGAAAAAGAATTGCCCTCTGTTTAGTAGCTTGGCCTTCTTCCATTTAAAATCTGTAATACTGTTTTAACATAAGTATAACGAGGTACAACTGCCCCTGGGTACTTACTCGCATCGACCACGAATTCAGTTATCATATCAATCCCACCAGAAACACGAATTGGAGGGCACCACCTGCACTTTAGTGGAGAGAAGTCGTAGTCTCCAGAACCAACAACTGCGGCTCGTGGCCTTAGAAAATTGCAGCTCTACTTTCATACATGGTGTAAAAGACCTTACAAGACCTTGCAAGACCTTACAAATAACTTAGAAGAATATCAACAACAATATAAGATTGGACCCCTTAGTGTTTGCAGTTAAAGCTCCAAGCTGAGGGAGGGGCATCAATCTGACAAGGAAAACGATATGTAAAACATTTGGGAAAATGTTACTTCTTTCTGCTGAGACTCAAAACACTACTCTGCACTTTCTCATAAAGAGAATTTTTGAAGTTCTTACTGAAAGCTCCCAACTGAGACTTTCTGAAGTGACGGAAGTGGTGAGGTTAAGGATTTTATTGGGAATTTATTTGGATGATTTAGGATGGAATTTATTAGTTTGATTCGAATTCCTACTTGCTAATTCGTAAAGAAAAGTATGGAACCATCGAAAATTAGCATAGTTTTTTCTGAAGTAATCTGTTGACCCTTGGAATTCTAAGGACAGTGAATCGATTGAGCCCTGCAGAGTGCCAGACAAAGAAGAATCCATTGGCAGGCATTTGCTCGCCAATAGTTTTCCAGTTTCTGCGCTTACTCGTATACTGGGGCCATGAAAAACGCACCTAGATGTGAAATTTCGCAGGAAACGAAGAAAATTTGATACTTAGAAATCAAGTAAACAATCGACGACGGACTGGGAAAGAATGCGATATGCGATGGAAAATACACACATGCATACATAGTCATATACGTGAAAAAAGCGAAAACACATCCAACACACACACACACACACATGTACGAGACGTACTCGATATGGACGTGCAGAATTGCAGAGATTCTGTAAACACGCCGGAAGAGTGGGGAATTAGTGCACGTCTGCCAGCGGGTAATTTGAAGTCGCGAAATTCTTCGCAGATAAACACATACACACGCACACAAACAGAATGTGAGCACTCGTACATAAACACTCAGCTACTCGTGCTTTCTCAGCTTATGTGGAAAATAACTTCGTTGCCGATGCAATTCTGCTTCACTCGTCGCACTCACACACATGACAGTTAAGCACTTGTTTACAGTGGCTGACGAAAGTATTGAGACAACGGTCCACACACTACGTCAGGAGGTCACCGACGGGGGCGATGGAGAAGGCTGACCCAGTGAAATTCTGTTTTTGTACAATTCTTTTTTAGTGATCAGCAAATTCGCAGCTTTTCCTTAGTATAACTAAATAGCAATTGGCTTCAGGGAGAAACACAGCATAATTCGGAAAGCAATGGACTACTCTGCAATATTATTAAGCCGGCCTTAGTAGGTAGGGTAGGTTGGCGGTCTCCAGAAAGGCACACTTTGGCCATGATAGACCCTTTGCAATACCGCATGAGACACAAGTTCCAATCCGTTTCCAAGGTCCAGCCACTTGGAACTTTTTATGAGGCACTTGATGGAGCTTATTTTCTTATTTGGCACAAAGAGTCCAGAAAGTAGTCACCCAGGAAAGTGCGCCTCCTTATGATCCGCGCTGGACACGTGCATAACAGGTGTTCAATGGACTCTTATCCTCCTCCTCGTCCATTCAACTCCTGCAGAAGTCATTTTAAGCAATCCCCAACCTACTACCATGAGTTCCCAGGTTCAATGCCCCCTTAGGACACTTACAACGGAACCTATACTGTGTCTATTTAGATCTAATAAATCCTTTGACCGCTTGACGTTTATTTCAGGCCAGTTTATTCCAGCCATTTTTCATCCTACTCCTTCAAACCAGCACCTAGCCGCTGCGCCAAAGGATATTTTGTTCATTGAAAGCTTACATGTGGCCAAGGATTTGCCTAGCTGGCTGAATCAGTATTGTAGTAGCCTCTCGGGCGAGTTCGTCCTGTTATTGCGCTATCTAGTACTTGAAAAGAACCCAGGTGCTTTTTCCTTTTGTGCATCAACGCCCCGCAAACCCCAATTATGTGCTCTGGTGATTCAGTATCCGCCGCACAGAATCTGCACATGAGTCTTGCTACAATTCCTAGCTTGCTCAAATGCTCTTTGAGCCTACAGTGTCCTGTCAGAAGCCCGGTTAAAATTCTTAGTCTATTCTTGGATAGTGCAATGCAAGACTCAAATCTTTTGCAGGTGTAGTTCCCTAACAAGATTGCCTTAAGCCCACGTGGCTTGAAGGGAGATTCTGTGGTGCACCGTTCTCATATTCTTTAAGTACGTTTCCCCGTAATCCTCCCCATACTCCTCTTCCTATCCCACAACAAGTTCATGGTATCGTGAGCAGTGTGCTTCGGGTCGTTATCCTGCTGAAATCTGTATTTGTTACCCAACTGTAACGAGCTTTAAGTAGTCGGCTTTAAGTTTTCTCTAAAATGCTAAGATAGAGTTTATAATCTATTGTCGATGGTATAAACGCCAAGTTTTCCCCCCAGCTTTCGCCACGTTTTCCCCCCACATTTCCCAGTTTTCCACCCGCCCCATATTTTACAGTGGGTTTTAAGTTCTGACCGTCAGGGGCTGTTTTTCTCCACACAAGTTGCTTGCCTTTAATAAGTAAAATCCAGAACTTGCTCTCATCGATGAAAGGAACCTTATTCCACAACTCTTTGGGATTGTTGAGGTATTCTTTGACACTTCTGTCGATTGACAAGTGACACCAAAGGTTTCTTTCGAGCTATGCGGTTGTGATAGTTCGTTTTCTTAGAGTTATCGGCTATGTATCTTTAGTAATGGTCCTGCCGAATTGCTCCTTTTCATGCCTTTTCATGTTCCGCAATTTTGGTTGCTGTCAGCCTGGGATATTTCTGGACTAGTTACAAAATTTGGCGATCGGTCTGTTAGGGTAGATGGGTGCCAGAATGTGGGCGTAAGACATAAGATTCACTGTTCTTGAAGTTATTGTTTGGGGCTTGTTTGTATGCAGACTTTTGCTGCTGAGTGTATATATAATGAGTCCATTAAAATTGTTGCTAAATATGGTGTAATATATAAACTGCCATGCCCACCAACATATAGAAATACATTCGTTCCCAACTGGTACAACTACTGCAATATCTAATATTGCAAGCATAATGTGCTCGGTTCATTTCCACGACCACTGTGCGATTATATACTATATACTGCTTCGAGTATTGGGGAGTATTATATACTGCGGATTCACCAGACTTCCTTTACTAGCTGATTGTCGATTTGGAGATAAGGGAGGGCGGTATAAGAAATAATAAAATAATACATTTTAGACCATCTAAAACTACATCTTAAGACCATCTGAAAGTACGCAATCTTAAGATCATCTAAAAGTACCAGATTAAGACCAAAAGTATATCTTGAGACCATATTAAAGTATATCTTCAGACCATCTAAGAGTACATCTTCAGACCATATAAACACATATCTTAAGACCATATAGAAGCATATCTTAAGACCACGTGGAACACCATATAAAAGTACATCTTAAGACTATCTAAAAGTATATATCAAGACCATATAGAAGTACATCCTAAGACCATCTGAAAGTCATAAGTCTTAAGACCATCTGAAAGTACATCTTAAGACCATATAAACATATATCTTAAGACCACGTGGAACACCATATAAAAGTTCATCTTAAGACCATCTGAAAGTACATCTTAATACCATCTAAAAGTATATATCAAGACCATATAGAAGTACATCATAAGACCATCTGAAAGTACATACGTCTTAAGACCATCTGAAAGTACATCTTAAGACCATATAAACATATATCTTGAGACCACGTGGAACACCATATAAAAGTGCATCTTAATACCATCTGAAAGTACATCTTTAGACCATCTGAAAGTACATCTTAAAACCATCTAAAAGTATATCTTGAGACCATATAAAAGTATATCTTCAGACCATCTTAAATTACATCTTAAGACCATCTAAAAGTATATCTTAAGACCATTTAAAGTATGTCTTGAGACCCTACATAATAGTGGTCAGCTCATTTGTAATCATATTGTGGAAGTTTATATAAAGGTGGGCGTGGCTGTTTAAAAATTTTACATAAATCATTAAATACTGAGATTTATACTATATATCTAAGCTATATATTCATATACCAGTATATTATTTCGTTTAAAGTCGTAGCGATTTCAAATGAGGCATCGCCGCAAATAGTGGGTGTGGCACAAAAATTCTTCTAGCACGATTTTACAGTAGATCTTTATATAGTATTATTATGACATATCAAATGAAAATTCTGTCAGACATCTCAGTTATGCCTCCATTTATGAATATTTGTTTGTTTTGTGGGCATGGCAGTGTTGGTTTCCATATACTCTGCATATGTCCATACAGTCTTCCTCTTGATTCTTCCTATTCAATTTCCTTAGTAAACCTTTTCACCACCAAAATGTATCAAAGTGTTCATGTTTGAAATTGTGGGAATATGAATGGAGGTCTCGATCTTGGTAGACGGATCAAGCACAAGTTTTGTATACACCCTACTGTCACCTTGCAATATGTATACACCCTACTGTCACCTTGCAATGTGAAAATATGTGTACAAGGTCCAAATGTGTGCAAATAGGCAACCATCTCATATAATCGGTGAGCTGAGTTCGGATTTGATTGGTTTCGAATGTCGGAACTTTCACGCCCTTCCCTTGCAAGACCACGCGGCAAGTGAGATAATAGGAAAAATGTGTTATAGACATAGCGTTATTATCCCCCAAACTAGCAGGGTAATAACTTGAAACAAATAAAGTCAGTTTATAATGGTCCTAATGATGGATCCATAAATCAGGCTCCTCTCGCTACTGCCAGGTATTCCAGTCAGGTCCCCTTGACTCTCAATTCTTGGTGATCTGTTCAGTTACTGCAAAAGTAAATACTCTCTTATGGCTGAGGTGCTCACTAAGTACCAAAATATCCATGTTCCTTGAGACCGGGTCGTGAAAAATTGTGATAATTTGCAAAAAAAAATAGTTTAATAAATAAAAAATTTTTTTTTATATTCTTTTTTATTATTATTTATTTATTTATTTATTATTTATTGTGTTTACATTTTGTGTATTATCGTTGCTCGTCCTCGCCCTCGTCGTCGTCGGTGTCGATGTGATCGCCATCGTCATCCTCCTTCGTTGGTCCTCTCCACTGAGACAGACATAATTGGGGTCGGGACCTTGATGTGTTGGTCCCTACCAAATGTGCCTGCCTCAGGTGGCCGCTGTATCGAAGAGGTCTCCAGTCTCTAGTGTATTGTGTGCCTGCTCCGGGATTCGAACCCGGGACGACAGGCACACGGCTCAGCGGACCAACTAACTGAGCCACAGCGGCCACGAAAATCAGCTCGTCGAAACTGTTACAAAGGGTTTTGAAATGAACGTCAGTGAAATAAACTGACAGGGAACCCGATATATATACTATATATAGAAATTCAATTAAAAATAACCCAATCAAATTTGGAGAAGTGTTCGTGCACTGAAGGAAAAGCGACTGAAATGCTAAATTCACAGGATTTCCGCACAAAGGACATTTTTGAAAAAGGAAAAATGCGGCTTTCATGGTAAAAACAACAAAAAAACTGAACGGTCTCACCAAATAATTCAAAGAATTTCAAATCAGTTGGTTTTGGAAGGATTTGAACCCGCATCGATTGTGTCTCAATATTTTTCGTGTTCTTCGAAGTGAAAGTGCAAATGTTTCTTTTGTCGCCGAAGTCGCTTATGGTAGCTTCGACATTTTTTCGGTACAAAAAGAGTGGTCCTTCCCTCTGATACTCTGGTAAAAATTTCTCCACATAAACATCAAAAGACCCCGAGAACATTGTTCTGTGCTACTGATAATTACTACTTGCTATAGAACTCTCATCAATTACAAACAACTTGGAATGCAAATGGGCGCCTACAGCACCAAAGGGAACTCTTGTGACCTGCTGCTCATATTTGAAACCCACTTTACTAGTACAGCTACTTGAAAATCCCGAAATATAAAGAATACCACACAAACCATCCAGATCCAGGCGGATCAGCTACCCGCCTGTCTTAAAAACCAACAACTCCTGGTATAGAACTAATGCAGACAAAGCCAGAGGTCTGACTAAAGATCCAGAGTTACTTCTTGGGTGCCTGACGAAAAATTTTTACACTCGCAGCTCCAAAACCGAAAAGGGAACTGTTGCTCACTGGCATCTGAATGAAATTCCCAGATGCTTCTCGGGTATGGGAAGTATGGCAACGGTATTCCAATCGGAAGTGTTTGCTATACTAAAGGTAGCAGATGTGGTAATTGAGAAGAGACATATCAAAGTCTTTAGTGACGGTACGGTTGCACTGAGGGCCCTGGAAAACGCGTTAACTACTTCAAAAATTTTCCAAGAATGTAAATCGAGACTTAACTCCATCGCAAGGTGGCATTTACTTGAACTTATTTGGGTTCCGGGGCACTGGGATGTACGGTAGCTGATAATCCAGCCTACTGTGGAGCTGCGGATATTCCAATGGGGCCAGAGCTATTTATCGGTATGAATTTAGCAGGGGCTATTGATTGGATCAACTGCCATGTGAATAATATTCACAAGGACCGATGGCGCGGTTCACTTGCCTGGAAAACTCTCAAGAGCTTCCTAGAGAGACAAAAAAACAAGAGAGTAGAGCAGATTTTCTTCTAACCAATTACGAAGGAAAGATCTTCGATCATTGGTTGGGGTAATCAAGGGGCGTAATACATGAGACCATCCGATGGCGACCATAGCCATCATCGAGAGTTCGAACTGTGTCTCCTGTCTTGAGGAAGAACCGGACTGTGCAGAACATATTCTCTGCACATGTCCTGCATTTGCCAGAATGAGGAGGCGCATATTAAAATCAGATGTTTTGGGAATGAACAATGTATGTTTCCTTATCCCTGGACAGACTTCTGAGATTCATAAAAAAGTCAAAGAAGTTTGAAAATATGTAACTTTTTCCAAAATTCTCTATCTCCACTTTCCCCAAATAATTCCAGACTTATACTCGTAGTACAATAAGCATCAATGCCTGAGTGCTTGGATATCTCTTCTTCGGCGGCTCTCCGGCCTATCCCACTTCTATTCTATTCTATTCTTAACTTGATAAAACTTTTACCGAAACGTTTCAATTGGTGAACCAAGTCTTTGGAGATGACTGTTTATGCCGTGGCAGAGTTCATGAGTGGCATAAGTGGTTCAACAACAGTCGTGAGGGCATAAATGAAGAGAGCAGCATGTTGACCAACCGAAATCCGTGATCACCCCAGATTCCATCAAAATAGGGCTTGAAGTCATCAAAGATCAGCCAAAATACATGGAATTGGAATTGACCATCTCAGAATCACCAATTTATCACATTTTGAACGAACATTTGGGCTAACAAAAAGTCTTTGCATGGTTTGTTCCGGCAGCTGACTGACGACCAAGAATTGCTCCAAATTCAACATTCGAAGGACACCATCAAGGAGACCAAAAGGAACCAAATCTTCCTTTACAACATTGTGACTGGTGATGAAACGTAGTGTTTTCAATATTACCCAGAAGTCAAGCCCCAAAGTGCCGAGTGGAAGGCGCCAAAAGATCCAAAACCCAAAAAATCTCGTTTCGAGAAGTCAAAAGTGAAGACTGCGTTGAATTGCTGTTACGATTCCAAGGGCATTATGCACAAGGAGTTCGTTCCACCGATCCAAACCGTTAATGTATAACTCCGTCTTGGCGTTTTGAGCGCTTGGTGCATCGTATTGGTCATATTCGCGGGAATATTGCGCAGGAGGAAGTTGGCATTTGTTTGCACGATAACGCGCCATCGCATCGATCGAAATTTGTGACTAATTTCTAGCTAAAAATCGCGTTTTAACCCCCAACCCACTCAATCCCCGTATCCGTCTGATTTGGCATTGTTGGACTTTCACCTATTCTGAAAAATGCATTTGCCGATGAAAGGAAAGCAAGCGTCTTGTGGACGTGGGAGCCATTCAAAAGGATTGTACCGACATCCTGAAGGGCATCTCGGCCGACGATCTGATCACTCATTTGACATGCTTTTAGACCGTGCAAATTATGCTGTATTAAGTTGGAAGCGAACTAAATATTTTGAAGACAATAAATCGGTTTTGCCCAAACAACTTTTTGTAGATGTTATTTTTAAAAAGTCCTGTTTATTGTGGAATCCACCTTGAATGAAATTAGACAAATAATTTCAATATATTTTTTTTATTATCGAAGTATTTTTGTGATCTCCCACTGAAGGCACCACGTCCCAATACTTTCGTGAGCCACTGTACGTTTGTTTACGGCGTTTGGCACGCTGCCCACATGCTCGCTCCGCTATCTTATCGATGCCGCAGATAATTAGTCGTACTTTATTTACTTGTTTATACTCGTATATAGTACGTTCATATGTTTATCAGTTTCAGTTTTCCCTGAGCTCAGAGCGTTTCCACGAATTTCACATTAGCCAGCTCGGTTTCGACTTGGCTGTCATTTTTCGCTAACACCATCGGCGTGCCATCCGCGCAATCGTCTTATCTAATCTTATCGCGTGCCTGGGAAGTGTTGTTATCACCTGCACTAAAACTCAGTCACCCTCATAATGCAAATGCTGAGATCTGCAAAGCGAACACCAAACCTGGAAGAAAACAACAACGCTGATAAGATAAAATAGGCAAAAAAAAAACAGCAAACCGATAATCAAACGCAAGCCAAGCCAACTGTGGACTAGAATGTGCCCGTCTATGAATGTGTGTGAGGCAAGGACCCCGCAGGGAAAGTGACGGAAAACTATTTGTAATAAAAAGGATTAATCACAAGAAAACGATCATAACTAATTTAAGAGAAAGAGTCATAGCTACCAGGGCCTTCAACTGGAACTTAACTTACAATAACGCATTACTTTTTTAGGTACGAGGGTGGGTCAAAAAGCTCCTGAAAATTGAAGTAAGGAACATTCTAATCGGCAAAAAACATTTTATTTTTCAACATGGCCTCCTGTTAGCTCGATACACTTCATCCAACGTTTCTCCAATTTGTTAATGCCATCCAAAATAACACGATTTCTCGAGGCCCTCGAAATAGGCGTTTGTTTCATCGACGACCTCTCCATTCGACCCAATGCACTTACCGCCGAGGCATTTCTTCATATTTGGAAACAGGAACTAGTCGCAGGGGGTAAATCTGGAGAATATGTTGGATTTGGGGAGCAATTCGTAACCTAATTCATGCAATTTTGCCACTGCAACTGCGGACTTGTGCGTCGCTGCATTGACCTGGTGGAAGTGAACTTTATTCCTCGCAAAATACGCTTTATTCCTTGCTTCAAATCGGCCTCGAATCAAACCAATAGCTCAGCATATTGGTGATCGTTTTAGCCTTTCCAAGTTAATCTATGAGAATGACATCGCGCTCATCCCAAAAAACTGTCGCCATGACCTTGTTGGTCGACAGATCCACCTTGGCCTTCATCACCTTCGATTAACCAGGAGAAGTCCTCTGTCTCGGCTGTTCCTTGGTCTCTGGTGTGGTGTGATGAATCCATGTTTCGTCCACGGTTACGAAACGGCGCAAAAACTCTTTCGGATTGCGATTGAACTACACCAAATCTCCTTTGAAGTTCTCAAACGCGGCACCCATCTTGCGGATAGCTTTTTCATATCCAAATATTTATGCAAAATTGTAATCACCAATCCATGTGATGTGCCTGTGGCCTCTTCAAGTTCCTGCACCTTCACTCGCCGATCGGCCAATATCATACCGTGGGTTTTATCCACCATTTCTGGTGTGGTGACCTCAATTGTGCGACCAGAACGTTCGGCGTCACTTATGCTGGTACGACCGCACCGAAATTGAGTAGACCAGTGGTGGATTGTTCCAGTCGATGATGAAGAGTCCCCATAATACTTTTTAAATTTCCTCAACTCGTTAAATTTATCAATAACGGTACTTGAAATGAAGCACAGTGTATATAGAACCACACTGGATCCATATTATCCATGAATGAACCACCTTCAACACGATAAATTAAGCAATGTCCGTTGTGTTCCAAAACATATTTGAAAGTAAGTTATGAGAAATCTCCACTGGGTCCATATTCTCCATGAGTGAACTACCTTAAATTCGATTATTTCAGCGACTCCGGTTGTAGTATTTCTATACGTACTTCAAATGAAGCCAGTAGAGACTATATAGAAGCCATGTGGGTCAATGATCTCCTTGAATAAAATATCTTCAACTCGATAATTTAAGCGACTTCGGTTGTCCCTGCAGATGAACTCACTCTTGGGCACTACGATACCGATTCAGCCACCAAGGTCAAACCTCAGAATTCCCATTACTACATGTAAGCTACAAAAAATACAATATCCTTAGAGCAGGGGCTGGTCTGAAGGAATAGCATGCAAAATAGCTGAACTAACTTGTCCTGAAATAAATGACAATCTCTCAAACGATCTAACATATCTAAGTAGACTAAATATAGGCACCGTCATAAGCGTTCCAACGGGACTCTGGACCCTGGGTACTCATAGTAGAAAGTTGGGAAGTGCCTCAAATGTGGTTTGCAGGAGCTCCATGAATAAGGAGGAGCAAGAGTCCATCGAACACCTGATGTGTACCAAGATTGGAATCACAAATGACGACATACATATGTAGTAAATTCAGGGGGCCGGGTATAAAAGGGACTTTGCAGCATCTCTTATGCATATGTCCTACATTATCAAGAACACCACAATTTGTGATGCTGAAACACGTCTCAGGAATGGAACTTTTAGCACTCCTGTAATTCTCTAGAAACGTTGACATCCTATAAGAAGCTTACTACAATTCTACGTAGATGACTAGTTCCATCTGGCACCGCTAGGGACCTAAATGTCTATGTGTGACTTAACCTAACTTAACCTGGTCTGCACGAGTTCAGCGCTGTTCAAAAGGAGAACCACTTTCCTAGAGGATTACTTTCTGGACGCCCTGGGAGACATTTCAAATTTAAAAAAAACTCCATCAATGGCGGCCAAAAGATTTAAGACCGATATCTCTCTCATCTTTTCTTTTGAAGACTTTAGAGAGAGTGATGCAAATCCACTTAAGCTTAACTTTAGACAAGAATCTAATCTCATCGGCTCAACATGCCTATACAAAGGGGAAATCGGTGGAGACTGCTCTACGTTAATTCCCTTGCATAAGTAGAAATTACCTCTGGCTGCCTTTCTTGATACTGGAGGGGCATTTAATAATGTCAAAGGGGAGGCCATCACTGCATCACTTACCGAACTTGGGGTGGAAACGGGCCTGGCAGGCCTCATTGGTAAAATGCTGAACAGCAGAATCATTGAGGCGAATCTAGGAGAATCGGTCCTACGTAAGTTGGTGAGCAGGGGTACACCCCTGGGAGGTGTCCTCTCACCATTTCTGTGGAACACACTTGTTAACAAACTCCTGTTAAGATTAGAGATGGTGGGATGTAAGGTGGTGGCTTATGCTGATGATGTTGTTATTGCTGTCGCTGGAGAATTCACATCTACTCTGAGAGATTTGTTGCAAATGATCTAGACATTCTTTCAAAGTGGGCTGAGGACTGTGGTCTGGGAGTAACTCTGGATAACACTCAGGTCATTCTATTTATTGGAAACATAAAATCCCTCATTTAGATCCAATTACGCTTAAGGGAAAAGCTCTAGGGATTTCAGAAGAAACGAAATACTTGGGTCTTATAATTGATAGGAAGCTGACTTGGAAGTGAAACACCCTAGAAATGTCTAGGAAGGCTGGGGTGGCTTTTTATGCCTGCAAAAGAGCTATAGGTAAAACCTGGGGTATTGAGCCTAGGGTAGCTCACTAGCTTTACACTGCAGTTGTGAGGCCCATTTTCCTATATGGAAATGTTGTCTGGTGGACTGCAATGTAGAAATGGACCTACTGCGAAATACTTAGTAAGGCACCGAGATCACCACCATGCACCATGAAAACCACGCCCACCTTGGCATTGGATATCATACTACATCTGCCACCCTTAGATATCTTCTGCAAATATTTAGCGGCATGCTCGCCATTCGGCTCAAGGCGAGCTCACAATGGAAATGGACATGCGACCATATTAGAATCCTATAAGGACATACGCAGTGATATTGCTTACCTTCCTTCTTTTCTTTGTTTCGAAAGAAATTTCTGGGTAAGGATTCCTTCCAGATAGGAATGGCTCGAGGGGGATCCCTCTCCAGCTACTCCCATCAAGATATACTCGTACACAGACGGATCAAAATGAATACTGCTGTAGGATCAGGATTCTATTGCGAAACGCCCTCAATCAGTGAATCCATGAAACTAATGGATCAGTGCAGTGTTTTTCAAGCGGAAATAACTGCTATTCACGAAGCCTTGAATTGGCTGAGGATAAACGAGGTAACCGTCAAGGATATCTGTATTTTATCACACAGCCAAGCTGCACTAAGGGCTTTGAATGCATTCCAAATAACATGAAGGAGTGTCTTAGACTGTCGCCGATCTCTGAATGAGATGGCTAAACAATTCCATATCCATTTGTGCTGGGTACCAGGCTATAGGGATGTCCCAGGGAACTGTAAGGCTGATCAACTTGCGAGAGACGGCATTTGTATGACAAGTGGTAGTAGGCATGTGGGTACACCTCTCACGACTTGCAAGCTTCTCATAAGGGAGACACCAATTAACTATTCCAATCAAAGGGGGATCTGTGCCACTACCTGCAAAATCGCCAGGCAAACATGGCCGAGGCTGAATCTGGGTCTATGTAAGAATATCATTAGACTTAATAGACTACAAATTAGGACTATAATAGGACCTCTCACGAGACATTGTCTTAAAGGAAATCATGCCAGAAGAATGGGAGTTTACACGCATGACTTCTGTCGCAGCTGCAGAAACGAGGCAGATCCGGAAACGGTCCAGCACCTCTTCTGTACATGTCCAGCTTTTGTTAGAAATAGGGAAAGTTTACTAGGATCCTAAATTTCGTATGATAAGAATTGATTCTTATCCTTCTTTTGTAAAAAAATAAATAAATAATACTAGGATCCCATTTCTTAGCAAGTATAGGATGGTATATGCCAATCAGGTTTCAACAACGTTCTTCGCTTTATAAAAGAGTCAGGTTGGTTCAATCTGGAGCGGGAAGCGTAGCCATGCCTCGCATCCGCGGCTTACAACGGACCCAACTGGTGGTCTAAGTGGCATCACTGGTTGATTGGTGATGCGGCTGCCCAACCTACCTACCTAATGGCTTTATGAATAGCTCCTCGTGACTGGACCTTTGAAACGGATTGGAACTTGTGTCTCATGCGGTATCACAAAGCGCCAATCCGGGCTTAAATGTGCCTTTCTGGCAGTCGCTCAACCTACCTTCGGTTGTTTTATTGCTATATATATATTTAGAACAAAGCCAGGGGGAGGTTATATCGAATCCAACAGGTGCCATTTTCTGTTGGGATGGAAGTGGTTAGCTTAGAAACTAGTGCCGAATTTTACTGCAGGGGTCCGAGCACTGCCAAAACTGCGCATACAGATATCAGCCGACTACTGGCATTGATAACTGGCAGCGTAAGCGTAGGTATGAGCCCGTATATGAGTGAGTGAGTGAGTGAGTGTGTGTGTGTGTGTGTGTGTACACACAACTATACTATAAACTGAAGTATTGCAAAGTACTCGCAATAATAATAAAAAAATGTGTTAACTTGGTTTCTTTTTATTTAATTTTGTTTTCTAGTGCATCATGGGGGGGGGGGGGGAGGGGTTGTGGTGCTTCATTGTGCTCGTACTTGAAATGTTTGCATTGTTGGTTTTCAGCACAACTGCGCATTTTAACTCGTAATTTCAATGAACAGCAACAACACCAACAACAAAAACAGTTGTGCACAATTTTTAATCGTAACTGAAATGCGGCTCAACGTAATTTACGAACATGCTCCTAGTTCTCACTGAATCCCTCCACAGACCCTCCATAGTAATGAAGCAAAGAAGTGTTTGATGAAGATTCCCGTGGCTACCACTCCATACGAGGATCACTTGCTAAGTTGTGGTAGAAATTGGAGAAGGACACTTGTTTCTTCCAAAATACCTCCTTTATATTTTGACAGATACATTTAGTTCAGGGATTTTTCAATTTTTATATCCCTTCTGAATCATACGATCTATCCGAGCCTTCAAAGAGGACATTTTTGTGTCAGTATCAATTTCTTTGCCTCCTTTCCTTTTGCCTGCCTTTAAATCGAGCTTATATGCATATGTAGGCAAGTTTCCAAGAAGTTTATTTGGGCGTGAAGAGTTGTGGCGTGGAGTCAGTCTCAAGGGGCATGATCTGACTCCCACAGCATGTAGTCGCAGAATCTTCGTTTCTCAGATGGCAAGGACAATCAACATCCTCACTGTGGACAGTGTAATACACGGGAGATAGATCGTATTAACATTGGAACAGGCGCATAGCATTCAATAATCAGAAGGGATCACGTTCAGGGAATACGGTTGCGTGCGGCAACTCGAGATGATGCACCGGCACTTGGAAAATTACACGAAAAGTTACATGAAAATTCATCATCGGCAGCACAACAGTGACGCACGAGCTTGGAGCAGCGGATATTGTGGACGAACTGATCTTAGGTGAGGATTTTATGATATGGAATGGACTCACGCTAGATTTGAAAAGTCGAATGTTGAAGTATGCGAACACCGAAGCACCGTTGATCCGCTGTTGAGGATAAGTATGGAGGTGTCACACAAGCCATTGTATCGCGGCGGACAAAAATCCCACCAAAGTCATAGGTCAAAATGGATGGAGATGCTGAGAAGAACAAGTTGTGGATGGTGGAGGCTGTTAACAAATTTTTAATAGACGACATCATAGTTGGAAAAACCCTGTAGTGCGGAATCTAGTCAATTCGACTCGCAGTTGCCTAAAATAGCCCTGTGCCCAAGCACCCAGTTAAGGTGGACCTGTGAATTCCTCGCCACACTGTTGAGGGAAGAGAGGCAGCCCAGAACAGTTTTGATGTAGTAAACAATCAGCAAGGCACTTGATTGCTGCTTAGCTATCGGAGTAAATGGGAAGAGTCACAACACGTACGAGTATGTAAGCCACTTAGATACCTCATATATAGATACTATGATACTTAAACCGCAATCTGGCGTGGTACCTCATCACAAAAGCCACTTGCCTCATTTTGTGGAGTTATCGAACGTTTTCCGGTGATATCAACATTTCAACAATAGTTACACGTATTTCCAGCTGCAACTCTAATCTCTCAGTTACGTGTATGTTGCCTCCAACAAAGACACATTAACTTACCCCCCACTCCCATCTGAAGAACTGTGTACTACCTTTGCCTTATCAGCGTTTAAACCTTTCTTTGTTGTGTTCTCAAACCGAAACTCGAAACAGATACTCACACCTCACACCTCACACACAGGTGCGCTGCGTTCGATTGTTGTTTACTTCGTGTGTATCGAGGTTATCGCAAGCAACAATTTCAGCTCCGCAGCACGATGGAGGAGGTAGCGGAGGGTGAAATCACCTCCAGAGAGCTAAAAATATTTGTGGTTCTTTGGACTTTAAATATGTGAGCCTGTGGCATACTTTTAATCCTCATTCTGAGAGAAATTATCATAATCTCTCACAGAACTTGGGAGGCACAGATAGACTAAAGTCCAGTGCCATGGCTCTGTTGGAGCCCTTTGCTGTGTTCATTGAGCTACATATGTCAACTCTCTTCTGTGACCTGAGAGTGGGATTCATACTCAAAAACTTGCTACCCAGAGAGTTAAAAGTACTCGAAGGCAGGATGGAACTATGGGGCGGTTATGGAAAGGAGGCACCTCAGAGAGAAGAAGTGTATTATGATGAAAAAGAGTTACCTCAGAGAGATAAAATGTAATACGATGAAAAGGAATCACCTCAGAGAGAAGAAATGTCTAACTTTGAATAGGAGTCACCTCAGAGAGAAGGATTGTCTTATGTCAAAGAGAACTCCCCGTTTTTCAGCTCATTGAGAGGCTCTGAGAGATGACTCAAATGCGAGAGTCAGTGATATTAAGTTTCGTGGATACAAGAACATATTCAGTCCCAGAACACATTGAAGCTCAGAGGACCTGCTCTGTGGTGACTCCTATTCAAAGTTAGACATTTCATATCTCTGAGATGATTCCTTTTCATCATAATACATTTCACCTCTCTGAGGTAACTCCTTTTCAACAGAAGACATTTCACCATAGTCTAGTACGAGGAACATATTTCATCTTCCCGTTAGGATTTGTCTTGCGAAAAATGTAAGATAAATCCTGCAATCTTCAGACCTTAGTACCTCTGTTTTTGCCGTAAAGCTTTCAACGACGTCTCTTGTCGGATCTCTAGTAGGGTGTGTTCAGGAGGCTCATGACAAACCATGGAGTCTCCTGAACACATTTGTGACCATCAAGAGGACAAGTATTGAATAATGTAACCAACCCAGTCAAAGGACATGGATGAAGGAGAAAAAAGTTTAAAAATTCCTCCCTACTCGTGCTCCGTGGTAAGTATTTGTTTCTGTTGTTTTGATCGGGTGCCTCGTTCGGTTTTTAGTCTCAGTCTCAGCATGAAAATAGTCGTGATAGACTACTAAGGGCTTTGTCACCGTTGTGTAGACGGGTGCGACGTAATCGGCGAAACACTGCCATAAAACGTCTCCTCAAAGTCTCGAACTTGCTTTTGTGTTTTGCAGTCTTGACCACACACTTTTTACAAGACCGTTGGAAGAACTTTTTATCACTATCCAGAATCGTTCTTGTTGCAGTTCAGGATTAGTCTAAGGTTTGGTTTTATGGTTTCAAAAGTCATCAACATCCTCCTGATAAAGTGAAAGAAATTTGTTGCAAATATTCTCAGAGACCTCAATGCGGACAAAGGAAGCATTTCTTTATAATTCTTCAATTAATTTCAATGGTTCCAGTACTCCGATCTCGAGGATCATTAAAGGATTTGTGTATTTTCAGGGACAGTTGGGGCTGCTTTAACCTGGCTAAGTTTGAAAGAATGCTCTTAGTTTTTTAAGGTGACCAAAGGTAGCATTTCCATGTAATTCTTCAATTAGTCACTTCACTCACATCACTCCAATCTCGGGATTATGTACGTTCACAGACAATGCAGTGGATTTTTACCTGACTAAGCCATCATCAAGGAGAATCTTTACTTTTACAGACACTCGGGAGCGTTCTAACCTGGGTCCTCTTTCAACAAATGGTGTATTTAGTTTCACAAATACTTACAAATAAAAGTAAGTTGGCAACTCTTACAAAGTGAAAAACTAATCCGATAGTGATAATAAAATTTAACAAAAATCGAGGTATTTAATGAGAAAATAATAACAATTTCGCACAAGCGTGAAAGTGCAAAATTTTCTGCATCGGAGGAGTGCCGAGTGCAGTGATTCTGAAAACAACTAACTTAAAATTCTTTAATTTTTAAATAAAGTGTAAAAACAAAAACAAAATATACAAAAATAAAAACAACAAAATTATAAAGTGAGAAACAACAAATAATCACAAAGTGAGACAACCGCAAAATAGCACTGCTATTATACGGTTATGTATGTACACAAATACGTTAAATTAAAAGCGGCTTAGCAAGTATCTAGTGTAGAGTTGCCAAAGTTCATTTTAAACAAAAATAAATAATAAAGAAAAAAAAATGGGTGTAGACCGTACCCCACCTAGAGGGGAAGGTCAACAACAAGAAGAGCAACAACAACAACAACAACAACAGCTACAACAACAACAACAACAACAACAACAACAGCAACACCGACAAAAACAACATCAGGAACAACAACAGCAGCATCAACAACTGCAAACACAAAAGAAACCCCTTCTTCAGAATCCGCTCCAAAATTCCTGGAGTCCTCAATGCCCCTCGCCACAATCAAGCTCGTCTTTTCCAAATAAAAACAGCTCTCAACAAACTGTCCAACAACAAATTGATCAGCTTCAACGCCAGCTTCAGCTGCTACACAAACAACAGCAACCAGTAGCCTCTCCCCAAGTCACAGTAAGTGTACCCTCCCACGACGAGGACTAGAAAACGGTTCTAAACAAGAAAAGGCAGAGAGAGAGTCCAGGTAAGACAAAGACCACTCAAAAACAAGCTAAACTTGAAAAATACTGGCTAGGAGATCCGAAAGAAACCGAAAATCGATTTTCGTCCCTAGAAGAAGTTGAAGAATGTGACCAAAAAAGCACAGAACATAAAGAAAAAGTGTCTAAGCCCCCACCAATATTTGTTGACAGAGTTACCAATATAGCTCCTCTAATGAAACTATTGTCTGAAGCTGCTCCAAATTCATACGAATTAAAGCTCATAAACAATGAGCAAGTTAAAATCCAGGCATTTTCTCCAGAAGCCTACAAGACAATAGTCAACCAGCTTGAGATAAAAAACACCGAATTTTTCACCTATAAGCCAAAACAAGAAAGAGGCTTCAAAGTAGTACTGAAAAATATGCACCCATCTATAGGCACAGATGAAATAACCCAAGCCCTGCAAAACCTCGGTCACTCTGTCACGAATATTTGGAACATAAAGCGAAGAAACACAAAAAAGCCTCTGCCAATGTTTATCATTGAATTTCAAACAAACTCAAACAATAAAGAAATTTATGAAGTCAAATACCTGCTTCATACAAAAATTGTTTTTGAGCCCCCCCGACCGACTCGCGATATTCCCCAATGCGCTAACTGTCAGCAGTATGGGCATACAAAAACGTACTGTCGCAGGAAACCAATGTGCGTTAAATGCGCCGGAAGCCACACGTCTTCAGATTGTGTACGTAAAAGCAGATCAGATGAAGTCAAATGCGCCTTGTGTGAAGGTAATCACCCAGCAAATTACAAAGGTTGTGTAGTATATAAAAATCTTCAGAAAATGAAATACCCACAATTAAGGAAAAACGACAATTTACCCATGAATCCTACTCAACAACAGGAAGTTCTGGTAAATCCCAGTACATCAAAGCAAACTCAAAATATACTTTCATACGCTCAGGCACTGAAACACTCAACACAAGCAACTAATGAAAACACAACGGCCCTACCAATTAATACTGTTCCTGCAGAAACCCAAGCTCCGAACGAAATGCGAGAAATGATAATGCTACTCCGGCAAGTCATGCAACAAATCACAACAATGATGAACTTATTAGTGACCCTCACGACTAAGAATTGCTCATCCTCAATCCCATAAAAATCATTCTATGGAACGCTAATGGGCTGTCAAAACATTTATTAGAAATTAAAAAATTCCTTAAAACATACGAAATAGATATACTCCTAATATCTGAAACCCATTTCACCAACAAAAGCCATTTTCAGATTCCGAACTTTAAGTTTTATCACACCCTGCACCCAGATAATAAGGCTCATGCAGGTTCAGCAATATTAATACGCAATAACATAAAACACTGTGAGAGCACATCTTATCGCACAGAAGCTATACAAGCCACGAATATAATTGTTGATGACTGGAAAGGGCCAATTACAATTTCCGCTGTCTACAGCCCACCTAAACACACAATAAAAATGGAGGAGTATGAGAAATTCTTTAAGACCCTTGGCAATAGATTCCTAGCTGGAGGAGACTATAACGCAAAGCACACATACTGGGGTTCCCGTCTCACTACACCAAAAGGTCGACAGCTTTATGCGGCCATTGGAAAATAAAATTTACTCCCTGTCTCTTCAGGTACACCAACATACTGGCCAACAGATGTAAGAAAAATTCCCGACTTGATTGACTTCTGTGTGACGAAAGGTATCATGCTTAGTGATCTTAAATGTAGCCCATGTTTTGAGCTGTCTTCTGACCACTCTCCAGTTCTCGTCGAGCTTAACAACAGTCTTGCCCTTCTTCCCAGTCAATGTAGCTTACATAATCACAAAACTGATTGGAATCGCTTCCGATATATGGTATCTTCCACAATTGATTTAAAACTATCACTGAAATCTGAAGAAGATATCATTGCGGCTGTTGAACACTTCAACAACTGCCTGCAACAAGCTACGTGGGACTCCACCCCCACACTAAATGAGCGAAAATCAACGAACATCTCCAAACCTATAAAAGAAAAACTGAGAGAAAAGCGATATGCAAGAAAAAAGTGGCAACAAACTAGACATCCTGAGGACAAGAAAAAATTAAATGCGCTTACAAAAGAACTTAAAGAGATCCTTAATAACGAACGAAACACCCAACTCCATCATTACCTCAGTAATCTCGATGCAACTGCTGCTACAGAATACTCTCTCTGGAAAGCAACTAGGAATCTAAAGAGACCCACAATGTTCCAATCCGCTTTACGAATGGAAAATAACGAATGGGCTAAAAGTGACCTTGAAAGAGCAGTCACATTTGCCCGACACTTAAAAAAAGTATTTACTCCACAGGAAATCGAGCCCCCAGCATGTGTAACAGAAGAAGTGAAAAGTGTTCTGAGTAATACCCATCAGATGGACCTACCCATACGTAAATTTTCCAAATCTGAAGTGAAAGCAGCTATTGATAAGCTAAATATTAAGAAAGCCCCTGGGTACGACCTTATCACTGGAAAAATAGTAAAACAACTTCCAGAAGAAGGAGTGACATATCTTACCTACTTATTTAACGCGGTACTAACATCTGGCTTTATACCTCCCCAATGGAAAGTGTCACAATTAAAAATGATTCTCAAACCCGGAAAAAGCGCTGATAAAGTTGAATCGTATCGCCCAATTAGCTTGTTACCGATTGCTTCTAAACTCATGGAAACCCTTTTCCTGAAAAGACTACTCCCAATTATAGAAGAGCGAAAGCTAATTCCAAATCATCAATTTGGTTTCAGGAAAAAACACAGCACAATCGAACAGGTTCATAGGATTGTTGAGTATATACACACTGCATTCGAACATAAACAATATTGTACAGCAGCGTTTCTTGACATCTCGCAAGCATTTGATCGCGTTTGGCACGATGGCTTGCTTTACAAAATAAAAACTACACTCCCCATTAACTACTATGTGTTAATCAAGTCTTATCTTACAAATAGATATTTTTTCGTAAAGCAAGGTGAGGAACAATCTGAGCTCCATGAAAGCTCAGCAGGCGTACCCCAAGGAAGTGTCATGGGCCCAATACTTTATCTACTTCACACGTACGACTTACCATCAGTTGAAGGAGTCACCATAGGTACCTTTGCAGATGACACTGCTGTCTTAGCTGTTGACACTCTCCCACACTTAGCTTCCTCTAAAATCCAGAGTGGGCTAAACAAAATTACTGACTGGCTAAAAAAATGGAAAATCAAGTTGAACGAAACAAAATCAGTCCAGGTTACATTCACTCTCAAACGAAACACCTGCCCACCCGTTAAACTCAACGGCATAAATATACCCCAATGTAATGAGGCTAGATACCTTGGGATGCACCTCGACAGAAGATTAACTTGGAAAACACATATATTTACAAAACGAAAATCACTCGGTATAAAGCTCAGAAATCTACACTGGCTCTTGAATCGAAACTCCAAAGTCTCAATCGATAGCAAATTGCTCTTGTACTCAGCAATTTTAAAACCAGTTTGGACATACGGTATTCAGCTGTGGGGCACTGCGGCAACTTCCAATGTTGAAATACTTCAAAGATTCCAATCAAAGACCCTAAGAATGATTGTAAACGCGCCCTATTATGTCACAAACAACCAAATCCATCGTGACCTCAAAGTTCCTACAGTCGCTCAAGAAATAAAAAAGCTCTCTACTTCGCACAATCTGAGACTCCTAGTCCACCCAAATCCACTGATATCGGAACTCACTTCCAACCCCTTCACTTTCATCCGACTGAAGAGAAAATCCACAACAGATCTCCTGTGCTAATAGGCAATGGCTGCACCACTGGGTGTAGTCCATAAAAGACAGTAAATACAAAAATTAGTCTTAAGTTATTAAATATTGCTGAATGTGATTGAATGTAACAGATTGCAATAAAATATTTGGATATTAAAAAAAAAAAAAAAAAAAAAAAATACTCAGGCACGTTCAAAGCTGGCTCCAGTATCATCAAATGGTACCTTTATTCTCACGGATACACAGGAGTAGTTTAACCTGGCTCAGCCATTATCAAATGGTGTCTTTATTTTCATGGATACTCAGAAGTATGCTAACCTGACTCACCCATTACCAAAGGGTATATTTATTTTCACGGATACTCAGGAGCGTCCTAACCTGGCTCCGCCTCCATCAAATCGCGATATTTATGAAATTGTGCTGACTTTTCCCCCTCCTTCATTTCTAAGTCACGAAATGGTTCGACGAGTGAATCGGAGGTGCGTTGTTGCGCGATGGTATCACAATGGACCCATGGTGGTCTGAGTGAGCTGGTCCTTAGACCGTTAACCTAACCTAACCTAACCTAGGTCACATAAAAATCTCCCTGCATTGTGAAGTAACGAAATACCGCAGATGGTCGAGGGAGGTGCTGGCACCCGCACATTCCCCTCGTCGGTCCGCCTCTGGGCTCCTATCACATTTGTGTATTTCAGTTCCGAATGCGAAAAGATATTTTTAGTGTTTTGTTTGTGGTCCGCAATATGCGCGCAATATGGAAGAGCATAGAACGAGGCATGGAAAGTGTTTTAACGTTATCTCCATAAACG
This sequence comes from Clusia tigrina, assembly GCA_920105625.2. NCBI lineage: Eukaryota > Metazoa > Arthropoda > Insecta > Diptera > Clusiidae > Clusia > Clusia tigrina. Next base: position 181,562,183 of record OV050032.1, read on the forward strand.
AATAAATTAGCCCTTGCTTTGCTTTTATTTACCCGCACGCGAATGCATACTTAAGCAATTTGGAAGAATGGTAAACCAACAAATAACAAATAACGCAACAAAGTGCCCAGCCACTCTTTCCATTCCACGAAGTACTTGACAAATGCATCGAGCACTCGTTAACCGTAAGAGAGATACTAGACACACACTTATGTAAGCCTGTGACTGTGTGTGTTTGTGTGTGTTTGTGTGTGTCAGTGTGTGAATAGATTCTTCGGAACACACTGCGGGAGATTCCGCAATTGGAATAGGTTCCTAAACACATACGTTAAATATTTCAGGCGTTAAGACCGTTGCGATTTGCTATTTGCAGAGACATTTGCTCGTTCACTTATGATAATGGGTACGTTATTTGTGAGTACACCGTTAAAAAAATTGCATTTAAAGCCTAAACTACTTAAAAATATGTATAAGGCTCACCTACGAGGGAAACTGAAAGGTTCACAAAAGGATTGTAGGGGAGCACCATCACTTTGTATACCCTTTACCCTCAAAAAGGGAGAAAAGGGTATACTAAGTTTGTTGCGGTTGAGCGGCTTGTCAAGTACCAAAAGGAGGCGTGGTAGATGTGGACATATATGTATATACATATTTACATTTACATATACAAGAATACTCGAATACAAATGCTCGCAATCACTTTCTGAGTAATTTGGATTTTGTCCATTCGTCCGTCTGTGACCAACTTTGTTCCACACTGTCAGAGTTATATCCATAAAAATTTCCAAGAGTATAGCCTGGGCCTTAAGACAGAACCAGAGAGTTATATGAGCCCATTTGGACAAAGATCACACCTACCTCCCATATATGCAACTATAGGCTCTTATCTTAAAATGACTAAAACTTCGCTCCCATTTATGGTACAGTGATGCAATTTGGCAGTTATATTGGTGTGGGTTCATCTAGACACTATGCTAACTGTGGGAGGTATAGATTTACTGCCACGCCCATTATTAACACATATTCTTACCACATATAACTTATGATCTATAAGAGATTTATGGACGAAATTTTATGCGGAGAAGCATGATAAAGCCATCTGCAAAAAATGTGTTTGAACAAATATACATAGAACACGCCCACTTTCCATTTTACCCTAGCTAACTTCCTCTTGATTATATTTAAATAAATGTCCGGCAGATTATTACTACTGCCACGCCCACAATTAATCAATATTCATTACTGGGTCCATATGCAAGATTCATCAACGAAATTGCACACGAAGGTTCACAGTGCTAGTATAGAACACACAAAAAAGGGACGGGCATATTGAGAGCCACGCCCTCTATTGATACATGTTTAGAACTTAGGACCTATACAAAATTGTTGGACTAAATTTCATATAAATGAGTACACTAACACTACAAAGCCATAATGAGGTCGATCAGATAAAGAGTCTGTCTCCCTTATAATCAAGTCTTGGTAGATTACCCGAGATATGCTCCTAATGATGATATATGATATAAGATACCAATGATGATGTAGTGTAGCAGAGTGATTTGATACCTCTTTATGTATATATTTAGTAGAGGTGATGTTAGAGCTCGTCTTAAAAGACATTTTAGGGATCTCCTTAGAGAAGGACATCTTCGAAGTCTTCTTAGAAGTCATCTTCGAAATTGTTTTGAAGTTCTTCTTAGGGATCTCCTTAGAGGTCATCTTAGAGGTCTTGTTAGAAGTCATCTTAGAAATTGTTTTAAAGTTCTTCTAAGGGTCTCTTTAGAGGACATCTTAGAGGTCTTCTTAGAAGTCATCTTAGAAATTGTTTTAAAGTTCATCTTAGGGGTCTCCTTAGGGGTCATCTTAGAGGTCTTCTCAGAAGTCATCATAGTGATAGTCGTAGAAGTGGTTTTAGAGGTCACCTTAGAGGTCATCTTAGTGATCGTCTTAATGAAGGTGTTAGAGGTCTTCTTAGAGTTTGTTTTAGAGGTCATTTTAGAAGTCGTTTTAGAAGTCGTCTTAGAGGTAATCTTAGATATCGTTTTAACGTTCTACTTAGGAGTCTTCTTAGAGGATTCTAAGAAGTCATCATAGAGGTGGCTTAGAGGTGGTCTTAAAGGTCGCCTTAGAGGCATCTTAATAGTTGTCTTAAAAGTCCTCATAATGGTCATTTTAGAGGTCTTCTTAGAAGTCTTCTTAGAAGTCATCATAGTGGTGGTTTTAGAGATCGCGTTAGAGGTCATCTTAGTCGTCTTATAGAAGGTTTTAGAGCTCGTCTTTAAAGTCATTTTAGAGGTAGTTTTAGAGGTCGCCTTGGAAATCATCTTAGATGTCATCTTAGAGATCGTTTTAAAGTTCGACTTAGAGCTCTACTTAGAGGTATTCTTAGAAGTCATAATAGTGGTCGTATTAGAGGTGTTCTTTAAGGTCAACTTAGAGGTTATCCTTGTGATTTTTTTGAAGTTCGACTTGGGGTTTCCTTAGAGGATTCTTAGAAGTCATCATAGAGATGGCTTAGAGGTGGTCTTAGAGGTCGCCTTAGAGGCAACTTAGTAGTTGTCTTAAAAGTCATCATAATGGTCATTCTTCTTAGGTCTTCTTAGAAGTCTTCTTAGAAGTCATCAAAGCGGTGACTTTAGAGATCGCCTTAGAGGCCATCTTAGTCGTCTTACAGAAGGTTTTAGAACTCGCCTTTAAAGTCATTTTAGAACTGGTCTTAGAGGTCGCCTTGGAAATCATCTTAGAGGTCATCATAGTGGTGGTTTTAGAGATCGCGTTAGAGGTCATCTTAGTCGTCTTATAGAAGGTTTTAGAGCTCGTCTTTAAAGTCATTTTAGAGGTAGTTTTAGAGGTCGCCTTGGAAATCATCTTAAAGGTCATCTTAGAGATCGTTTTAAAGTTCGACTTAGAGCTCTCCTTAGAGGTATTCTTAGAAGTCATAATAGTGGTCGTATTAGAGGTGTTCTTTAAGGTCAACTTAGAGGTTATCCTTGTGATTTTTTTGAAGTTCGACTTGGGGTTTCCTTAGAGGATTCTTAGAAGTCATCATAGAGATGGCTTAGAGGTGGTCTTAGAGGTCGCCTTAGAGGCAACTTAGTAGTTGTCTTAAAAGTCATCATAATGGTCATTCTTCTTAGGTCTTCTTAGAAGTCTTCTTAGAAGTCATCAAAGCGGTGACTTTAGAGATCGCCTTAGAGGCCATCTTAGTCGTCTTACAGAAGGTTTTAGAACTCGCCTTTAAAGTCATTTTAGAACTGGTCTTAGAGGTCGCCTTGGAAATCATCTTAGAGGTCATCATAGTGGTGGTTTTAGAGATCGCGTTAGAGGTCATCTTAGTCGTCTTATAGAAGGTTTTAGAGCTCGTCTTTAAAGTCATTTTAGAGGTAGTTTTAGAGGTCGCCTTGGAAATCATCTTAAAGGTCATCTTAGAGATCGTTTTAAAGTTCGACTTAGAGCTCTCCTTAGAGGTATTCTTAGAAGTCATAATAGTGGTCGTAATAGAGGTGTTCTTTAAGCTCAACTTAGAGGTTATCTTTGTAATTTTTTTGAAGTTCGACTTGGGGTTCCCTTAGAGGATTCTTAGAAGTCATCATAGAGGTGGTTTAGAGGTGGTCTCAGAGGTCCTATTAGTGGTCATCTTAGTGGTTGCCTTAGAGAAGGTTTTATTTGTCGATTTAACGGTACGCCTCGAAGTCATCTTAGAGGTCGTCTCAGCAAACTTTCATTTTGCGATGTCAATTGTCTGGATTCTTGGCCTCCGTCATGTTTTTGTTGCATGATTACATTCAATTGAAAGTTGGGAGTAATTGCAGTATTCGCCATGTTGTGAAATTATTATTATCTTTCACAGAACTTGGGAGGCACTGATAGATTGAAGTCCAGGACCATGGCTCTTTCGGAGCCCTTTGCTGTGTTTATTGAGCTACATATGCCAGCTTACTTCTGAGACCTGAGAGTAGGATTCTTGTAGTTTTGAACGGACTATAGTGAAGAGTCCGCTTGCAAGCAAGGCGCTGATTGCAAGTACCCCACTCAAATGAGAGAAAAATATGTAGAAAGAAGCAAGACCATGCCCTGGAGTTTGTTTTATGGCATTTAGTATATACAGAATAATTTCACCCACATCTGAACTGTGACTAATTTTTATTTAGCGCAACCAATTGTTGACGAGTTGTTGGAGTACTCGCAAACGAGGCCCCATATACCGCGAATAACGCGAACTTTATTGGCTTCCAAAGCGTCAATTAGCGTTGGAGTTGAACGTCATAAACCAACGACTTAGCAGATCCCTACAAGAAATACTCTAGTTGTGCTAAAATGCGTGATATTGGTGGACTGGTCTCTTTGCGGAGATGATTATATTGCCAACAATAACTCCTAATCGATAGATTAGAATAATATGGAATAGAATAGGAGTCAGGTAGGTGGGAGAAGCGCAGTGCAAAGAGTTATTCAAATACTCAGCCAAATACTGCCCATTCTTCTTTAATCCACGATACGGGAAAGGAAAGAAAGATATAGAAAAGACGTTAAGGGGGCAATTACAGCTCTTAAAATTTCTTTCTCTGTTTTATGCATCTCAGAAGTATGTACAGCGATAGCAAGTTGACTCGTGCCCTTTAAGCCTCCAGTTTTACAGTTTGAAGTCAGACAAATTTGGAGGCATAAAAGGCCGAGGTTCGTTCGGTAATTACCATGAACTCCAGCTTCCTTTTGACCCAATAACAACCGATGACCCAGACTAGCGGGCAATGCACACCAAGAGCTGCATTTGGGTGGATGTGGTGCCCTGTCATGAAACTCTTGACAGATATTTGCACTTCAAATGTGACAATTTTGTATGTTTACACTCCCATTAGGAATCACAATGGGCCGATTTTGGCCTAAGTGTGCCGTTAGGCAACAACCACTATCTAACTAACTATCCACAATAGGCAAGCAGTGTGCTTCGTTATACAACTGACGCAGCTGTTTGTAATGTTGTCGAATAGAGCTCTGATTTGGGAAAGTAATTTACAAAATTCAAAAGTGTTTTTGTGATGTGATTGCTTCCGTGATGATTCACCAGAGTGTGCACTGAGCACAAATGCCATCTTGGACGCGATATATGGTCCACATTTGATTGGTGTTACTAGGAAAAACTGGTGTCACTATAGTGAGAAAGCGGGAATGCCTTAAGAACACCCTTTACATGGGGTGCCAATTAGCACGATATCATTTAAAAGTTGTCCTTCTGCGTTATAGACCATCTCAGAGTCGTTCTAAAGTGCTTTCCCTGATGATTCACCAGAGTGTATACCTGAGTGAGCACAAATGGACGCGATACATGGTCCACATTTGATTGGTATTACTACGAGTATGTTGAAAAGGTAGGAATGCTATTGAAGAACACCCTTTACATGGGATGCCAATTAGCACGATACTCCACTGGCATTGGGTACTCACTTTCTGGTCAGCTGAAAGTAGACCTCCTGCTTTGTAGGCCATCTCAGAGTCGGTCTAAAGAGCTTTCCTTGATAATCCGCCAGAGTGTACCCCAGAGTGAGCACAAATGCCATCTTGGACGCGATATATGGTCCACATTTGATCGGTGTTAATATGAAAACTAGTGGCACTGTAGTAAGAAAGTAGGAATGCATTTAAAGAACACTCTTTACCAATTAGCACGATACCCTCACTGGCACTGGAAACGTCACTTTCAGGCCATCTAAAAGTAGTCCTCCTGCTTTGTAGGCCATCTCAGAGTCGGTCTAAGCCGACCTCACTATTGTTGACTGGTAATTTTCGCTGTTGATGTGCCGAACTGTCGCCGACACTTATGACACCACATGTCAAACCAAACTCCAGCGAATGTTGCACGCGTCTCCATGCGCGAAGTGAGTGGACGGACGCTCAGCAAATACGTTCACACAAGCAATTCGGTTTTTTTCTAATTTTTTATTTTGGTATTTGCTCGAAATGTTGCCGACAAAGTGTAAAACTGTAACTAAAACTATTTCCCGCCGCTGAGTTAATTGTGTGCATTGCGAAAGTGGGTCCACACGTACTCGCGTATGGAACTTGTATTTCGGTGAAACTGGAAACCAAACAAACACAAAACAAACACAAAACGCAATAAAAAATAACAGAAAAAAAAACATTAAAAAAGAAAAAATAGTAATAAAAAGTCAAACTAAAAAATAAGAATGACAGATTTTGTATTACCAAAACGCTGAAAGGCGGTTTTCCTTGCTGAAGTTACTTACTCACTTACTTAGATGGCCTGACCACAGAATCTGCGATTACATCCCATTACCAGGCTAGGACAGACTTCAAAAATGCCTCGGCTCTGAGGGCGTCTTCTCCAATTATTTATGTCAAGCGCGGTTAGGGGTTCTTCGGCATGGTCAATCCATCGGAGGTATGGCCTCCCTCGGCGTCGCCATACGTCGACTTTCGTATCAAATACTTTTTTCGCTGGAGTTTCTTCATTCATACGATGGACATGACCCAGCCCATATAGTCGCTGAATGATTATACGCTGGACCACGTCCATGTCGGCGTAGAGTTCATGGAGCTCGTGGCTCATTCGAATCCGATAGTCGTCGCCTATGTGAATAGAACCAAATATGATATTGGACACACAAAAAGATTTGCGGTGCGTTGGCTTTGTGGAGGAGACCTTGGACTGATCACACTGTTAAAAAAGGTTTGCCACTAGAGCAGCCAATTAAACACTCGCCTGTTCCATTGAAGAAGGTGTGAGATGAACTGCCAAAATTGCCGAGCAATTCTCGAACACCCCAAAAAGTGTTTACGAGTAACTCAAATTTCCACATTTATCGTTACCATCCCACAAAAAGGAGATCTCTTACACTTCTCAATACCATGCAGAAAATCGTAGCGCTTGTTGTCTGGGAAAGAATCGCTCCTGCCCTGACAGCCAGCTCCGATAAGAACAAAACGGCTTCCGATCATCACTCTTTAATGTTGACCATATGAACATGCTCCGAATCATCATCAAGAAGTTTGTAGAGTGGAGGTCTCCTCTATACCTACTTTTTGTAGACTTCGAGCGGGCTTTCGACTCGATTGAAAGAAACGCCCTCTGGGGCGCGATTCGCGCCCGCGGGATACCAGACAAAATTATTGAAATCATACAAGATACATACACTGACGCAGAGTGCTCGATACCGACTGGTGTGGGTCAGGGAAGCTCTCTCTCGCCGTCACTTTTCATTGCTGTACTGGACAGCGTGCTGAAGAAAACAAACATCGAAGCTCCAGTCGGCTTGCATTGACGGCCGCACCAGAAACTTAGAGTTCTAGACTACGCAGATGACATCGGTTTTATGACACACACTTTGCAAGGACCTGGGAATAAACTGTCTCGCCTCACAGAAAACCCTTTGGCAGCCGGTCTGAACATCTATATGAAGAAGACCAAGCTGATGAGAGTGGAAACATCCAATCAGCTCCCACCTACTCTGAGCAGTGGTGACAATGTTGTATGTGTGGAAAACGTTGACCACTTTTGCTATCTTCGGAGGTAAGTTTGCAAAGATGAGGGGGCCACAAATGACGTTGCGGTTCGAATAAACAGAACGGCCTTCCACAAGCTACAAAAGGTGTGAATTGTCCGTGAAAACTAGGCACAGATTTTTAACTGGAGCGTAAAACCAGTGCTGTTATATAGATCGGAGACGTGGATGGTTTAAAAAGTTATCTGTAATAAGCTCCAGACATTCGTTAAGAAGTGTCTAAGGTTCATTTGCCTCATATACTGTCCAGCTATCCTCTTCAATGAAGATTTGCTAGCTCTCGCCAACAGCGAACCAGTGTACGGGTATATCAAGAGAAGGAAGTGGAACTGGAAGGTCACACTTTGCGAAAAGAAGATGATGACATAACAAAAATTGCATGCCAGTGCAACCAGGAAGGCAGCACGAGCCGAGGTCGTCCAAGGCACACATAGATGAGAACAATCCAAGCAGAAAGTCAACATCGAGCGCCATGGAACGAGATAAGAAGCATCGTTCGAGATAGAAGGCATTGGAAGGAGTTTGTTAGCGTTTTAGGCACGAAATGTTTGGACTTCTGTGAGGGAATGGAACCGGAGTCTCATGCGGTTTCACTAAGAGTCAAACATGGCCTAAGTATGCCTTTTTAGCGACCGCTCAACCTACCTACCTACTACGTGCCTTGGATCCTAAGGTACACTCTTCAAAGCAATGCTAGAGAAAGTAGGCGTATGAAAAGAAGGCGTGTGAAAATAAGGCTTATGAAAAGAAGGCGTGTGAAAAGTAAGCGTATATTCTATCGAAATCTATTAATCAGGCTAAAAATGAGTTTCATTGCTGAAAGCCGAAACAATATTAAATTAAGTTTGAATTCAAACGGCGAATGTGGGACGCAAACGATGGTCTTGAATCCTTGGATGATCAGACGATCATCAGACAAGTTATTTGCACATAATTTTCCACATACGAGTACGTATATATCTCAAGTGTCTGAGAAGGTCTCCAACTGATTCAGAACTTCACGGACCCTACCATTTCTAGGAGTTAATTACTAGGTTCTACCCATTATTCTGACTCTAGTCGATGGTGTTGAATACAGTTTATTAGAATACGGACAGGATCACTTCTGACTAACTCCATAAACCTGCATACACCATTGCATTGGCTTCCAAACAAAACTATCCCGAGAGAAAATTTAAGTTAAGACCCCTCATTATGTTTATCCACTTTATTATTATATTATTCCTTACACCATAATTAATTATGAGTGCAAGGTGTTGGGGGAATGAGTACTACAAAGGCTTTCGACTCGAAGAGAAAAAGATTTTAGAGAAAGAAGCATTTTGGAGACCAAGCCCGTGGCAGGATTTGAACCTGCGACCCTCGGGGTGTGAGTCTAGCATGCTTACCACTAAACCTGAGGACTAAATGAGGAACCCCAATTAGCTGCTAAAAAGGACTCTGCTTTATTTACTTTATGCTACCTATATAGATAGGATAGAAATTCCTCATATAAGGGCTATAATACAGAAAGGAAGTGTAGTCTACGTGAGCAAAACCAATCAATCATATTCATATACTATATATATTCGAGTCAGGTACATACTTACATACATATATACTTATGTTAGACCTTCATAATTATCGTTTTACCTTACGTAGACAGGTCCCACATTCGCCGGAGTAGAGTCAAAAGCAATTCCCAATACTGGAAAGGACTTCCAGAAAAGTGTCATATATCGCGACCTTTCTGATAAGTTCAAGAGACAAATATATTCTCCTATATTAGGGGAAAAATGCAGCCTTCAGTATGCCAAAAGTCAAATTCCTTGATATTCCGGAGTTCATAGATATGTCCAATAATGAGAGCCTTGTGTGACGAGTGAAATGGATGCTCCAATTAAGCATGTCTCTTTCTCTCTATACAACTCTCCATGAATCGCTTATCGGACCTGCAGAGCGTATGCATTCCAACTGTTTTCCTCAATCCTCCATTCTAGGATAGATTTGGCATGAGGCAATTTCCTGAGCGGTTCCTCAAATTTGACGATTTTCTTAATTTGCTTTAAAAATGAAGTGTTGTACCAGCAATGTGTATATGAAGACGTTTTATGTGGGACACAATTCAATGTGTATACTATCGCCAGCAATGTGTTTATAGACCAAGGCCCGTATACTCTGCAGGTGGAGTTTTCCAACTTCGATATTGGGCCTGTGCATATTGGCCTGTACAGTCTGCGTGAAACCGGTTTTTTTAGAGCAATGATCGCGATTCGTATTCTCTGAAGACTTGTGAAGCCTTTCAGCTTCCATCTTGGGCCTTGCCTACTTTGAACCCATGTGGAGCCTTTCAAGTTCTATATTCGGCCTGTGCATATTGCTCTATACAGTCTGCGTGAAACCGGTTTCTGAGAGTAATGCACGGCATTCCTATTCTCTGAAGGCATGGGAAATATTTGCATTTGCTTATTGGACCCTGCACTGCACAATCTGCGCGAAACCGGATTATTAAAGAAAGCCTTTCAGCTTCCATTTTCGGTCTTGCCTACTTTGAACACATGTAGAGCCTTTCAAGTTCTATATTGGGCCTATGCACATTGCACTGCACAGTCTGCGTGAAACCGGTTTCATAAAAAAATGCCTGAGATTCGTATTCTCTGAAGGCTTGTGAAGTCTTTCAATTTGCTTATTGGGCCGATGCACATTGCACTGCACAGTCTGCGTGAAACCGGTCTTTTAGGCCATTTAGGGAAGTCTGCAGCGGTTCTCTATGTAAACGCCAGTAAACCTGTTTCCGGGCAAAGTGGACAGACAGATGCTTTCACATATACTGCTAGGATCATCATGACAGCTTCCCTCAGCACAAAACCATACGCTAAAAGCTTCTCACAAATACGTCCAAGTCAGTCCCTTGTATCGGCACTCCCATTGTATGAGCCGAGCACTGGTGCAACTTTATTCAGATGCATTTTTTTTAGTGTACGAAGTGCAACATCAGCCAAACTGCGGTTTGGAGCGACTTGATTTGCCGCTGATGTTGGCTCTTTTTCATACAGTTTGGTGATAATTTCCACTTACTTTGCGTACGGTACGATGCGAATTCTTCCTGCAGGCTGCACACATGCTTAATAAAGTCCTTGTGCCACTACGCCACAGCTGAACAGCTGCCAACATGCGTGTCACAGAGCACTCGCAATTGCTTCCCAGTTCAAATCAAGACCAAAAATCAGCTGCAACAACTATGCGCCAACTGTCGTCTTTGCCAAATTATACACATACACATACACACACGCACACCACTGCCAGTGTATGAGTACGGTGCCAAGTTACTACAGAGGAATTGCAGGCAGGTAGTCAGCCAAGGGAACTGTGTGTTCCGTAGATAAACAATTCAATTATAATTACGAGATTTGCAGCCAACACGGAACGGGTGAGCGCTGCTCTGCTCGGCTCCGAGGCGCGGCAAGGCGAGAGCGATAACGGAACTGGGCGTGCAATGGCTGCAGTTGCAGCTGAAGTGCTGCATTGCAGTCGCCAGTGATGGTGCCGCCAATCCCATCACAATATATTCACTGTACTTAATGGTTTTGCTTTTTCTTTCGATTCCAATTAAAAAATATGCGTACGTTGCTCCTTTCAATGCGGTCGCAATTCAACGCGCATAGCGGAAAGTGTTTGGATTGGGTGGGACACTCTTGCTGGAGTCGAGCAAATAATTACAAGAAATTTGATGCATGCTTGTAAGGGGGAAAGCGTGTTTCAGTTGTGTTGAGAGGCGAAAAATTGTATGAGAGAGAGTCTTTCCTTGAATCAATCGGGACTTTCTTCCTTGACATATGCACTGTGCTTACGTCACGAATTCCGTTGCGAATTCGACGATTCACTGTTCTGTAGAAAAGCAACTATCCATCGAGCTGGATAAGTCAAGTAGTTGCAACGATAACCACCACCAAAGGGATGAACTACTTTGAATCTCTTGTTTGGTATTCCTAAGCAATCGGTTTGGATTTCCTTAGCAGACTGACTACCACTGGCATTATATGGGACACACTTGCATGGATATTTTTGGTGGAGCTTCAATTGTGGGTTTAAGTTTTACTGCCATCTTACCCAACATAATGAACTGCAACAATTATGAGGTAAATTGCCGTCTTTGCCAAATTATAAACATAGTCTTCAGGGATTCAGGAACGACTATGTTTAACTGGAATTTTCCTTTGGTTCATGACAGAGTTATACAACAAAAATTTGGGCAGAAAGCCTTTCGCAACCATTAATAAGCAAGAAGTCTCAAGACTTACCATAACCGGTTCAACATTTCACAAGTTTCAAGACTTGAGGCTTCCAACATGATAACGCTCCCTTCAATTTTCTTTCAGAAGTCTCAAGATTTGTGGCTTCTAGCGTGCTTAAGCTCTCCTAAATTACTCCTCAGAAGTCTCAAGATTTGTGGCTTCCAACATGATAACGCTCAGCTAAATTGTTCTTCAGAAGTCTCAGGATTTGCAGCTTCCAACATGATAGCGTTCTCCTAAATTACTCCTCAGAAGACTCAAGATTTCTGGCTTCCAACATGATAGCGCTTTCTTTCAGAAGTCTCAAGATTTGTGGCTTCTAACGTGCTTAAGCTCTCCTAAATTACTCCTCAGAAATCTCAAGATTTGTGGCTTCCAACATGATAGCGTTCTCCTAAATTACTCCTCAGAAGACTCAAGATTTCTGGCTTCCAACATGATAGCGCTTTCTTTCAGAAGTCTCAAGATTTGTGGCTTCTAACGTGCTTAAGCTCTCCTAAATTACTCCTCAGAAGTCTCAAGATTTGTGGCTTCCAACATGATAACGCTCAGCTAAATTGTTCTTCAGAAGTCTCAGGATTTGCAGCGTCCAACATGATAGCGTTCTCCTAAATAACTCCTAAGAAGTCTCAAGATTTCTGGCTTCCAACATGATAGCGCTTTCTTTCAGAAGTCTCAAGATTTGTGGCTTCTAACGTGCTTAAGCTCACCTAAATTACTCCTCAGAAGTCTCAAGATTTGTGGCTTCCAACAGGATATCGCTCAGTTAACTCATTCTTCCAGTATTCTTTTCCTGACACAGTTCTGTTCCACTTGCAACTTAATTTTTACCCTGATGAATACGTCAACAAAAATCCACTCATTTCATTCACAAATTTATTTTCGAGATTATCGGAGTTGAAGTCATGTCTAACAACAAATGCAAATTAATATCGAACCATATTGAACTGCATTCCTGACTGTGTTGAATGCAACATTTCCATATTCATTTGAATTCCGAGTTGCTCCGTTATTATATTTAATGAGCGCCATGTGAAATACGGGTGGGTATATTTCCATATCTGTCACGCTTCCGTTTGGCATACGAAGTGACTGTACTCCCATCCCCAGGGATGTATAGAATGAAGACATTAAGAAGCCAAGTGGCAGCGGCAGCGGCAGCGGCAACTGCGCCACCACCACCAGCAGCCGACAAATCCACTTAACTTAGTAATGCACCCGTGTGTGTGCGTCTGTGTCCATGCTGTTCCGTTCTAGAAACTGAAATTGAGATATGCACATTCCGATTTAAGCAAATAAATCGATCGAATATGGCAGAATGGCAACATTCGATTTGTGTTGCAGGAAGCACAGCACCACAACACAGTGCTCTGTCCGGTTGCTATAAGTTGACGCAAATTTTAAACTAATGTGGTGTCATTTTATGGAGTGCGTATAGAATATTAGTATGATACCATAGACCACAATGAATTATGTCTGCAGGGGAGTTGGAGGCATGAGTACTGGCTACTGAGGCTTTCAACTCGAAGAGAAATAGAGAAGAAGAAAGAAGCATTGCGAGATCAAGTCCAGAACGAGATTTGAGTAATTCAGTAGCTTTAAGTGGCTGTCAAAGGCACGAACACTCCGCCATAATACACACTTAGGGCATACATAGATCCATTGTGATCCGATTTCATTCCGTAAGACTTGCTGGGTTGTGAAGGACCTCGCATGTATTCCCCTCAAGACTGCAAATTACTCGAAGACAAAACTTTAGGTGAATTTGTGGTATTCTTCAGTAAAATTCCATTGGAGCTTTTCCAGCATCGGGAACTATATAGAATAAAGAAAGAAATAGAAAAAGAAATAAGAAAGAACTATAGAATTTTGAAATTTAATCAATATGGTAAGAGATATTTACTTCCGACCTTGAGGATTTGGTCCAGAACAAGAAATTGTGAGGATTGCCTTACATTTTTTATATCTATTTTGGGCGTTTGGGATTATTTTATATTGCTATGTCGGATATATATCATTGTGATTGATTTGTCAGATATGAGCATGGCAAACTGTGTACTCGCACCTGGTCATGTAGCGCTAAACTCAGTATTTGTGATACTAATCCAACTTAGAAGAAATTTGGCGATGTTATTTCCGGTCTCAAATATCAACATAATCATCATCAATTTATATCAACTACATTTACATATTATGATCCATCTCTTCCCCGCTCTCATTAAGGCAAAGCAATATACTCGTAACTAAGTACTGGAGTCGTAATCGCGGTGTTATTGGTTTTTTTGGATATTGGAACTTTCCGGCATACTTCCATTGTACCCTGGCGATACTATTTTGCTGCTGTTCTGGTGCTATTCTAGCAGCGTGGACTTTCCTAACCCAAATTTATTGAAGTTTCCTACGAGGTCATGTTTCCAGCGTGCTATTAGTCTACCTGTGTCTTGGCTTGTAGTTCAGGAGTAATTTTTTTGGTTGATCCTCACTCATGTGTGTGTTATGTCCTGCCCATTCGTTTTATTGTGCATCTGTATGAAGTTCACGGGGTCTCTTATTTGTACCTGTATAGCCATAATTTGTTCCATTGATTTACTCGTAGCTGATCCTGATAGCTTGTTCCATTGTTTTACTCGGTGATCGAATTGAAAATCTCTGCTGATCTCGCTGAATTTTCCTTTTGAATACTCTCGCTGGATTTTCCTTTTGAATACTCTTTGCATGCGTAACGAATGAACGGTGGTACTTAATCGCCGACTGTCGAACATCTCGATACATGTGGCGAAAACTGAGCCAACATTGGACCGTCCTACTTCTTCGGATCAGTAGAGGAGAACTCAGGACTATCGTGCGGGGTTCTGACAGGGCAATGCATCATACGATTATTGTAGGAGTTCTGGAGATGAGGTGGAGGAGGAATCGGTGACACATCTGTTCTGTGATTGCCCGAGGCTTCAGAGGAGGCGAGCCAGGTATATGGGCTTCTTTGAAGAACTACAAGAATCAGCCGAGCTGAAACTAACTGAGATTCTCAACTTCACAAAAGCTTCTGAATGGTTTAAGATCACGGGGAGCTGAGGGGTTTTTCATGGAGAAGGGAGTGGTTTCCCCTTAAAAACACGTATCACAATGGGCCAATGGGCCTCCGAGTACAACTTGCGTAACTTGCAAGTTATCTGGTTAACCTAACCTAACCTGCATGCGTTTTGTTCGTCTCTTGTACTGGAACGTAGGTCTGATAATAGCTTTGAAGATGGAATATTCACATTTCGTTACAAGTGGCTTCGATTCTAGCAGTTTTAGATGGACAAGGTTCATAATTGGATAGTTTGAGTGGTCTTCTACGCTGTCTTTAGCATATCTGATACATCTTATATAGAAAAACTCACATCTATTTTAAACTCTGTTTCTATGTTTTCGGGGTTCCGTTTATTCGCGTATTCTGATAATTTCTTAGAGGATTTTGCTTTATTAGTATTGACGCTAAAAGTCAGTTAGAAAGTTCTCCCACGATCGAGAATATTCTGTTCGGGTCAGGATTAGAGAGGAATTTGTTTTCCATTTGCAGAATAGCTCCCTTTAAAAATAATGTCAGCCCATATTCTAGCAACGAATACGGCCTTACTCAACTTATGAATAGAGCAAGTCTCTTTTTTGTACAGGCACAGAGTACTGTGTGAGCGCCTTAATGCATCGTTCGCATATTTATTGCCGTTGTGGGTGTTGAAATGAAGCTAATCGCCGGCTACACTCCAACTTTATTTGTTGGTTGTTTTCTAGTGGTCAATGTTGTTGTTGTTTTTATATTATTTTTGTTGTTGTTTTGATATTGGTTTTGTTCCTTTGCATGTCGGCACGCCGAAGCCACGAGTAGACTCCGCCACCAAGCCAGCAACCATTCTTTCGATGTAATTCTTTCATTGAAAAATGTCTTCGCCGTGCGCGTCGCACATTAGGAGTGTTTTAATGAAGTCTCAAGTGCCGCCCTATTAGCGTTGGTCGTTCGTCCGCGTACGGAGTCAATTGTGCATTCATGGGCTCATATTTGGTAACACCATTATTGCCGATTTGTTTTGGTGCGCAAATGGCCGAAACGTGCGTTTTTTCAAAATACGAAATTGCACTTTGTACACTACGCGAATCTCAAGAACCGTACTGGTGGGACGGAATGGCTCCGAGCAGTGCCAATTGCACACAATCAACTTTTTGATCTCTATTTCTGCCGCTTCTGGATTCATTCTCTTTATGCTTAAATGGAAAAATATTGATTGGCTCATAAGATAAATGCGGAGCTATCTTCCCAACTACTTCTCTTACCCACTTGAGTAAATGCAACAGTTTTTCTTGGAAGTTAGACTCATGGGGTCGTTGGTCTTTTTTATTTCGATATTGAAATAGTTTTGATTACTCCATCGTAGCAAAATCATATTCTGGTGTTATCCAGTGTTATTATGTGTTATTGGTCGAGTTCCTTTAATTTCGGTTATATACTTACTCAGAACAGACAAGGCAACAGCAGAAAAGGTCGACCAATAAAATCATTGACCAAAGAAGATGTCGATGAAAGAAGTGGTTAATCAAAGAAAAATTTGATCAAAAACGAGGTCGACCAAAGACATTTTTGACCAAAGATGAGGTCGACCAAATAAGAAATCGACCATTGAAGAAATTGACCAAAGAAGAGAGCTACCAAAGAATACATTATCCAAAGAAGACGTTGACAAAGAAGAGTTGTACCAATGAAGAGTTTTACCAAAGAAGAGTTTCGCCAAAGAAGAGATCGTCCAAAGAAGACGATGTTGCAAGAAGATATCAATCAGAGAAGAGTTTGACAAAAGAAGAGATAAACCAAAGAAAAAGTTGACCAAAGAAGAGGGCAATCCAAATCAATTTAACCTAAGGGGAGATCGAGCAAAGAATAAATTAACCAAAAAATTAATTGACCTAAGAAGAGGTCGATCAAAGAAGAGTTTGACCAAAGAAGATTTTTACCAAAGAAGAGTTTGGCCAAAGAAGATTTTTACCAAAGAAGAGTTTTACCAAAGAAGAGTTTTGACAAAGAAGAGATATTCCAAAAAAGACCAAAGAAGACGTGGATCCGAGAAAAGCTCGAAAAAAGAAGATATCAACCAAAGAAGACGCCAATCAAAGAATAGCTTTGACCATAGAAGAGCAACAAACAAGACTGCGACAACAAAAGGCAATGACCAAAGAAGAGGTTGACCGAAGGAGGGATTGACCCAGAAGTAGTCGAGTAAAGAAGAGGTTGAGCAAAGAGGAGGTTCAGCAAAGAAGAGGTTGATCAAAGAGGAGGTTGAGCAGAGAGGAGGTTGAGCAAAGAAGAGGTTGATCAAAGAAGAGTGCAATAAAAGAAGAGTGTGACCTAAGAATATATCGACCTAAGAAGAAGTTGACTAAAGAAGAGTTTAACCAGAGAAGAAATCGGCCAAAGAGCACATTGACTAAAGAAGATGTTGACTAAGGAAGAGGTCGAACAAAAAAGAGAGCGACCAAAGAAAAATTTGACCAAAGAAGATATCGACCAAAGAACACATTGACTAAATAAGAAGTCGACAAAAGAAGACTGCGTCCAAAGAACACATTGTCCAAAGAAGAGGTCAACCAAAGAAGATATTTACCAAAGAGGAGTTTCGCCAAAATAGAGATCGTCAAGAAAGACGTTGACCAAAGAAGAAGTTGACAAATGAAGACATTGACCAGAGAAGCGGTTGATCGAAGGAGGGTTTAACCAAGAACAGGTCGATCAACCAAAATTTTGACAAGAGAAGAGGTCGATCACTGAAGAGTTTCGTTACAGAAGAAATCGCACAAAGAAAAGTTTCCCCAAAGAAGAAATTCTTGAAAGAAGAATCTGGCCAGGGAAGAGTTTGACCGATGAAGAGTTTGACTAAAGAAGATTTTGTCCAAAGAAAAGTTCGACCAAAGAAGAGTTCGACCAAAGAAGAGTTCGACCAAAGAAGAGTTTGGCCAAAGAAGACTTCACCAAAGAAGAGTTCGACCAAAGAAGAGTTTCACCAAAATATAGATCGCCCAAAAAGACGTTGACCAAAGAAGATGTTGACAAATGAAGACATTGACCAAAGAAGCGGTTGACCGAAGAAGGGATTAACCAAGAACAGGTCGGCCAACCCAAATTTTGACAAGAAAAGAGGTCGATCAATGAAGAGTGTCGCCACAGAAGAGATCGTCCAAAGAAAATTTGCGCCCAAGAAAAATCTATTCAAAGGAGAGTATCAAAGAAAACTAAGGCCTAAACAAAAACGTTTAAAGAAGGGGTTGGCGAAGAAGAAATTGTTTAAAGAAGAGTTTGACCAAAGAAGAGTTTGGCCAAAGCAGAGTGTGGCCAAAGACTAGTTTGACCAAAGAAGATGTCGACCGGATACGACGTTGACCAACGAAGACTTCGACCGAAGTTAGACCAAAGAACTTAGTGAAGAAAATCAATATCAGCCGGAAAAATAAACGTCGAAACAGAACATGGTATCAAAGGACTCACAGCAAACTTCTGCTCTCCAAGAACTCACAGCAAACTTCTAACCAGTATACGAGTATACCTCTGCTAGAAACACTGCACGCTAAGCAGGAACAATGCGTATAAGAAATATGTTTCGCTTACGATAATTAGCGCGGTCAGATCTTGGACCAACGTGGAAAGCTATTATTCCATCTAATGTCGCCCAGGGCATTTCCTACGGCTTCCTTCATTTTCTCTTCAAGGCTAATCAAAGTGCACCGGTTGTCGTTGCTCTTTCTGGTGTAAGGTGTCAATAACAACTTTAATTGGAATGTAGACACCAAATTGTGTTTCCAATTATTTATCTGGAAACACAAAACAAAATATGAATCGTCTGCTTTATGTAAACCTCCGACCACCTCGATAGCAAAACTAATTATCATGTTACGCACGAAAATAAACACTGGGCAGTAGATGTCTGGACGCGCCTGCTCTGAACGTTGGCAACTTTTATCACTGATTTATAATTTATTATAAGAAAAATAAACTGAAATCGGTTGAGGAAAACAGACGGATGGACATACTTGTGCGAAGTGAAAGAAACTGGCCGACCCTGGACAGCTGCTCATTTGTCTGCCAGTTGCAGACATTCAATTGCTGTCTTTTCTTAACCAACCACCCATTTTGCGCAGTGTACGCAATGCAAGGAGCGAAAGATGACATTATGTAATTTTATCAGCAGAACAATTTAGTTTTTATGTTTCCCAGATTCGTATCTTAATCTGCCCACATCTGTGCTCTGCTGCTGTTGCTGATCCTTGTCCGTGTCCCAAACGAGCAGCTCGTTAGGGTATCACACGGGTTCGTTTAGGGTTGGGCAGTTGTGGCGCGGGCGGCAATTGTATTCGTGTTGTACTCGTGTGCTGTGGTGTTATTCATGTCCCGTGATGGTAATCGCAAGTACAACATGAATACAACAACAACAACAACAACAACACCAACATGTAAAATGCTTTGGAACATATTTTTGGGAATACTTGCATTATGATTAACCACTTGGGAGGGGTCACGTACGAGCAGAGTCTGTGATAGTATGGAAACGAATAAAATTGATACAATATTTTATTACACAAAACGCAATATTTTAATAAGAAAAACTATTATTATTATTATTTATTTAAAAATAATTAAGTGCACATGTAAGATCAACCAATGATCTCTTAAAGTACATTAGCTGTATTATCCAATCGGTTACACAGCTCCAAGGAACACTAACAATGACCGGAGAAGTGGCCAGTAATGTAATGTAATGTATAAGGACGATGTACGACCAAAAAGTTATATTGCACTATCCTCTGCTAATAGGATATCCCTATCACATCACAAATCACATCCAACTGATAAAATCTCAGCGTACCCTGACGCCCTCAATCATTTGAAGATGTCGGCTGGTTCAAGTAGTTCTATCGCGCTACCTACTATTATGGATATTATGTTCATTGAAAGTGTGGCAATAAGAATGCCAAGGTTTTACCTAGTTGGCTGAATCGGTATTGTAGTACCCTCTTGGGCGAGTTCATCCTGCTATTGTACTACGTAGTTCTTGAAAAGAGCCCAGGTGCGTTTTACTTTCATGCATCAACACTCCACAAACCCCAAGTATGTGCTCTGGTGATTCAGTATCCTCCTCACAGAATCGGCACATGGGACTTGCTACAATTCCTAACTGGCTCAGACACTCTTTGAGCCTACAATGTCCCGTCAGAAGCCCGGTTAAAATTCTTAGTCTATTCTTGGATAGTCAAGTGCAAGACTCAAATCTTTTGCAGGTGTAGTTCCCTAACAAGACTTTAGATTGTTTTAAGCCCACGTGGCATGAAGGGAGTTTCTGTCGTGCACAGTTCTCATATTCTTTGAGTAGGTTCTCCATACTCCTCTTCCTTATCCGGCAAAAAGGTTTTGGACCGATAAGTTTTGTGGAAGCTCCGTCCCTGGCAAGTTTGTCAGCCTGCTCGTTACTTTGGATCCCTACATGTCCGAGGACCCATCAAAGACTGACGTTGTTATCTTTGCTTAGCTGCTTTAGTTGCTTAAGAGAGTCCCATACCAACTTAGAGTGGGAGCTTGATTGTGCGATATTGTGGTTATGTCCTGTCTTTTGTATTTCCTGCTCAAGTTAATCTGAGTGTATCTTTTGATAGCATGGATTTCTAATGGAAAATGCTTGGGTAGTTTCCCATGGATTCGAATTATCTGATTCAGCGTCCGAATACCCCTGCTTCGGTACCACTTTTAGTTTTCCTGCCCATCATCATTTTCGACCCATCTGTATACCACATAATAGTATTTTCTTTAAAAGGATATGTTGTACTTAAACCGATCCATTCCTGCTTGTTGCTTAGATTTGTCACAATACATTTCTGAAAGCCGAAATGACCAGTGACTAAGCGCTTAAGGCCGCTTCTCCAAGGAGTGACCTGAATGGACTTTGGTAATGAACTCCATAATCTGATGATGGTGCCAATGAATCAAGTAGAGTTGCGATAGTGAAACCCAGGAATAAGTGTGTTAGTGAAACCCAGGCTTGATACTCCTAGCAGATCATCTGCAGTTTCTCGTAGAGATACCTGGGAGACTTAGAGTGCATCAACATGTGAAGAAAGACACAGTTTCGTGCCCTAAGGTACGCATCAAGATTACAACCAACACTACATTTGTTCCAAGTTGAAAAACTATCAAATCTGCGCAAGTTATACACATACATGGCATGTCATTAGAGAAGACTATTTCCAAACTATGTTGCGAATGAGAGTCCAGTCCACTGTTTACCAACTCAGAACTTATTACAGGGAGGATAAGCTGAACATCTTGCCGACGTCGGGTGTCAATGGGAGTGGCATCTGCAGACATTCTTAGATTCCGGGGTGTATAATAAATTTGTCTAACCACATTGTTCACCTGATCAACACAAGTTAAGCTAGAGTCGACCCAAGTAAAGCCCAAACTGGATAACTTAGATACGAACGTCAACTAAACACCAACCTCTCGCACTGGAAGAAACTCACAATTCCCCTAGTTTCAATTTTACTTTATTTCTATATTGAACAACTTATTGAATGCCTCGCTAAACAACTTACTAAACAGCTTACCGAGCAACTTTCTGAACAACTCAGTACAAACTTATTGAACAACGGACTAAGTAACTTTTACTGAACAAAGTGCTGACCAACTTACTGAACGACTTTCTGACCCATTTAATGCATAATTTACTAAACAACTTACCGAACAGTTTACTGAAAATCTCACCCAACAAAGTACTGAAGAACTTACTGTCCCACTTACTGAACAACTTACTAAACATCTCACTCAACAAGGTTTTGAAGAACTTACTGTCCCACTTACTGAACAACTTACTGAAGAATTTACTGACCCACGGAATAACTAATTAACTAAATAACTTACTGAACAACCTACTTAGCATCTCACTAAACAACGTACTGTCCCACTTACAGAACAACTTACTGAATAACATACTGAACAACTTATTGAACCACTTTCTGACCCATTGAATACCTAATTTACTAAACAACTAAGTGAACAACTTACTGTCTCAGTTACTAAAGCACTTACTAACCGACTTACTGGACCACTTTCTTATCCAATTAAGGAAGAATTTACTAAATAACTTACTGAACCCCTTATAGAACAAATTGTAAACAACTGAATGTACTGAAGAACTTACTGAACAACTTACTTAGTGAGCACCACTTTCTGACCCAATTTAATGACTAATTTACTAAACAACGTACTATCCCACTTACTGAATAACTTACTGAACAACTTACTGAATTACTTCCGAAAAATTGTGGTTTGAAAAACGTATAATTTGTTTAAGATCATATGACTTCAGAGGATGCAGAGACAATGCGTCGTTATATGCCGATTGGCCAATCTTGACAAGATCCAGAATAACTCCACAGCACAACTCATCCAACAGCGCAATACGGCTAGAAAGGTAAATTTGGATGTCATCTGCCTATGCATGAACTGTTAATATTGCCACAAACTGTGAAAATGTCATTGTTGAACATGGAGAAGGGAATAGGGCCAAGAACCAGACCACTGCGGTACACCCACATCAAATATCTTGAAAGAAACTATCACCGATTTTAACTCTCTGCATTCGACCTGCAAGGTAGCTCCACATAAGGTCACCAAAACAAAAGTATGCTCTCATCGTATCACACAGTAGAGAGTGATTAACACTGTCAAGAACCTTATAAAGTTAATAAAGTTAATAAAGTAAAAAATTACTTATCATGCTCAATCCGAACATCACCCAGAACCTGATAACTTGCGATGACTAAATCATTCGTTCAGAGAATTTTAAAGAAATATTAACTAAATAAACTTTAAACGAAAATACAAAATTTATAAAAAGAATCAGAATACTATACTGGGTACATTACATCGTCGCAATTGCCCCCTGTTGTTGGCTTGAGCTGCGTCATTATAGTCAGTACACACAGTGCTCAGCTTTTCGAAGTACCTGCCTGGCTACGCAAGGGTTAACATTGGGCGAACTCTGGTCTACCGCAGTCGAAGTAGAAGAAGGGTTCCTTCCATGGGAGAAGTCAATCTCAATTGATTTCCGTGAAGTATGTGTTTGTGTGTGTGTGTGTGTGAGTGTGCATGTGTGTACACGGGTATTTTAATGTGCTCAGTCTACGATGGACTAATCATGCGGCAGTCCACTGCATTGAAAGAAAACTGCGGTGCAACGAATGACATTTGACATTTGCATACGCGGCATTTTATTGAATGAACGGAAAAAGAAAGTTCAGCGCGATATTCAATCCACTTTCCTGTGGCGGTTGGCATCCATCAGAAACAGTGCTCACATGCTGTTTGTTTGTAGCTGGGTTTCTTGTGTTCAGTTCCACGGAGAAACAAATGAGTTGGCCACAAAGTGCAGTCGCACCGTTCGTTCAACAATCGAATCAATTTCTTATCTGAGAAATCGGAAATTGTTTTACAAGTTTGATGTTCAAATATCGTTTCAAGTATCGTTTTCAGTGGATGCATTTCGATCCAGTTCTCTGCCTGAAAAGAGGTGCAGTGCAATCAGTCTACATAAAAACGGGCAGGTAGGTATATGTATGCATATCAGTTTCGACTCCAGTTACGATTCCAACACTCATAGTTCGTAGAGAACTACCGAACTCTATCTCGTATCTAGTTAACATGACAAAAAGGGAAAAATATTTTTCTTATTTACGATTCTTGGATGTGACAAAAAAGGAAAAAAAAATTTGGAAAAAACTGATTTATATTCGTGTGCAATTCTTTAAGATTTTCAAAGACAAAATTGCCGCTGAGAGAGAAAAATTTGTGACTTCTTTCCGACTCCTGCCACCGCGTATCATGGTTGGTTAATATCACCCTCATGTTTAGATGCCTGCTCTACTTTGAAAACACTTCCTTTGGCATACACCACGCATATCCACACACATTCACACACACTCTTACTCTTAAGCACACACACACACACCGCATGCATATAAATCACAAAAAAGCAAATTCAAGCGACTTGTTAACCTTTGTCACGGCCTGCCTTTAAAATTTCTCTGAAAAAACCAAAATACACAATTTTCCACAAAGAAACCCTCCCGCAACTCAGCAGCTTAGGTAGTTGCCGCACGGACGGACCTTCCGCAAATACAAACTCAATCAGGTTGGCCAACATGTTGCTGCAACCTTTTCATACATTTGCAGCAAATATTCAAAAATTTTGTATCTAAACATATCTTCATGCAGATGGAAGTGTGGCGAAACATGCGCGTTTGTTGCACTCAGTGAAAAATCCACACTCTCCTACAACTTTTGGCAATTCAGCGCAACTTGTTAATAAACATATGCGAGTATGTAGCTACACTTAGAAAAACTAAACCACTGGAATAATAAAAAAAAATATATATATAAAAAAATAAATAGAAGGAAAAAAGGAAAAGGAAGAATAATAAAACAGAAAAATTATCAAAAAATATGTCAATAACAAGAAAGACTTCATAGATATCAATAAAAATAATAACTTTTAGACTCCTGAGATAGTACTGACATAGAGTAGGATATAGCTACACTTAGAAAAAAAGTCTAAATAACGGAATTATAAAAAAAATATATATAAAAAATATTTTATTGATATAGGAAGAATAATAAAACAGAAAAATTATCAAAAAACAATAGTTATACGAGTAGGATATAGCTACACTTAGAGAAATCGAAAAACCAGAATAATATAAAAAAATAAAAAAATAAATCAGTAATAAAAAGGAATAATAAAATAAAGATTAACAAAAAATATATTCATAAAGAGAAAGTACTTATAGACAATTTATATATCCATACAAGTACTTATGTAGCTACACTTAGAAAAATGTAACTACCGCAATATTAACAACAATATACAAATTATATAAAAACGTAATATGATTCTTAACGTAATCACAATGAATAGATGCGAGGAATTAAACGAAAAAAATAGGCGAAAAGCCCTAAACACTCATGACGTTTGACGTAGAACTTTGACTTTCATCAAACAGCTGTTACGACCAAACATATGAAGCTCAGTGTGTGCGAGTATGCATAACTCTACGTAAACTTTCGTGACTTGCAACCTATTAGATTAGATAGAAGTCAACGAAAGCTCAAAAACAGCTGATTCATTTGTTCCAGGAATCGAAAGTCTTGAGTACGAAAGTTCAAAAGCAGCTTTCGTACTCATGAATTTTGTTCAATAAATCAAAGTGATGGAAACAAAAGTTTAAGTTAAGGCTAAGTTTAAGATAAAAGTACTGAGTTTTTAGGGAGTTACACTAGTTTAGGGCGGTGGACTGAGACAGACTTTGCCGAATGAGTTCACCACCTGCAGTTAGAGTAGTTGTCTGGATGGACAAATGTGGTAGCAGAAGGCCCTTGTCGATTCCTGGTATAATGTTGCGTTCTAAGACATAATATTTACTTGGGGAAACATTTGCCATTCATTGAAATATCTCCTATGAGGACATTGGTGTATCCGAAGTAGTAATAAGACACTAGCCAAAATATCTGGTAACACGAAGAGAAATCCCCTCGTTAAAGAAGAAATCGCCAATTGGTCAAAGAAATATTAAATAGATATAAAATACAAGTACCTGAAAACTACAACAGATGGCGTTGCTACCTCAAATCCAACATTTTGATTGTCAAGCAGCATCTGTCAAAGGAATGCACCCTAATTTTCTGACTGATCTATCAAATAGTTTTGTTGTGACAATCATTTGGAACAGGGGCCTACGAGGATATTCGCAAAAATGGAAAAAAGTGAATTTAAAAAGCTCATTAAACACTATTTTTTGGCCAAAAAACCAATCACGCAGACCAAACGAATGCGTGAAAAGTATTACGGGGACTCTTCACCATCGATTGAAACCATCAACCACTGGCTTACTCAATTTCAATGCAGTCGTACCACCACAAGTGACACCGAACGTTCTGGTCGCCCAATTCAGGTCACTATACCAGAAATGGGCGAGAAAATCCACGGTATGATATTGGACAATCGACGAGTGAAGGTGCGTGAACTTGAAGAGGCTACAGGTTTATCACATGGATTAGTGATTTAAATTTTGCATAAATATTTGGATATGTAAAAGAACTGTCGAGATAGTGGACTTCTCCTGGTGAATTGATGGCAAAGGTGGGTCTGCCGGCCAACAATGTCTTGACAACAGTTTTTTTGGGATGCGCATGGTGTCATTCACATCGATTACCTTGAAAAAGGTGAAACGATCACCGGGGCATATTATGCAGAGCTATTGGATCGATTCGACGCTGATTCCCAGCAAAAACGACCGCATTTGGCAAGGAACAAAGTTCTCATCCACCAGGACAACGCACCGACGCATAAGTCCGCAGTCGCAATGGTAAAATTGCATGAATTAGGTTACGAATTGCTCCCACATCCAACATATTATCCACATTTAGACCCCTGCGACTATTTCCTGTTTCTAAATATGAAGACAGGGCCCGGCGGGAAGAGATTTGGGTCGAATAACGAGGTCATCGATGAAACAAATACTTATTTTGAGGACGTCGAGAAATCGTGTTGTTTTGGAGAGCATCAACATATTGGAGAAACCTTGGATGAAGTGTAAGCTACCAGGAGACTATGTTCATAAATGAAATGTTTTTTGCCGAATAGAATGTTCCTTATTTCAATCTGCAGGGACCTATTTACCCACTCTCGTATATAGAACGCCCTGGGATGGAATTAATATACAAGTTTCACAAAAAATTATATAAAAATGAATCCCTTTTAAAAGAAAACTAAGTTAATTATGACATTGGGTTTATATTATATTGCCAATGGACTGAGGTCGCATCACTTACTTACAAGCATAGACAGATCACTAAGAGCAACCTCATATAACCAATAACCACAATGAAGCCACCCCCTCTTTATAAAGAATCTAATCTCTATACAAAAAATGTCATCCTAAATTTGCCTGAGTTTTGGAAAAGATTGATAAGCCCGAACTTGGGAATTGGAAGAAAATCAGTAGAAGACTCGGGGAAATGTATTTATATGCCTTCGAATTCACCCACAAGATGACAGCTGAGAAACTAATCTCAAAGATTTCGCCAGTATACGAGGTGTGATAAAAAAATAACCGTTATTTTCAAATTTCGTGAGTTACGTATGTTCGATGTTCACATTTTTTTTCTGTTATGTTGGTACACATGTCTGTTATATATGTTGGCAATACCAACCATTTTGGATTGTCAGTTTGTTTTTGACAGATAAAAAGGTTCGTCGTGTTTTGGTGTGCTCTTCGATTTTGTACTATTCTAAAAAATGGATCAAAGAAACTGTATTCAGTTTTGTGTAAAAAATGAAATTAAATGCGCAAGGACATTTGAAACGTTGACTGTGGCCTTTGCCGAGTCTACTATGAGCAGAACACAAGTTCAATTGTGGTATAACCGGTTTAAGGAAGGCCGAGAAGATGTCAATGACGATGCTCGTCCTGGTCGCCCGAGCACGTCAACAACCGATGAAAACATTGACGCAGTGAAGAAAATGATTTTGTATAATCGTCGAATCACTATCAGAGAGGTTGCTGATGATGTTGGTATATCGTTCGGCTCATGCCAAGCAATTTTGACGGATGTTTTAGGCATGAAACGTGCGGCAGCGAAGATTGTTCCAAAATTGCTAAATTTTGAGCAAAAACAACGTCGCATGGACATCGCTCAGGAGCTGTTGAACATCGTCAACGACGATCCAGATTTCCTCAAAAAGATCATAACTGGTGACGAATCATGGGTGTATGGCTATGACATTGAAACCAAAGCCCAATCATCCCAATGGAAACGTCCAGATGAGCCAAGACCGAAAAAAGCACGTCAAGTTCGGTCGAACGTAAAGGTTTTGCTGACAGTTTTCTTTGATTGCAATGGCGTGGTGCATCATGAATTCTTGCCACAAGGTCGTACGGTCAACAAGGAATACTACCTTGAAGTTATGCGCCGTTTGCGAGAAGCAATTAGTCAGAAACGCCCAGAATTGTTGAAAACCCAATCATGGATTTTGCACCATGATAACGCACCAGCTCATACATCGATGCTTGTGCGTAATTTTTTGGCCAAAAACAAAACCGTTATCATGCCTCAACCACCGTATTCACCGGACTTGGCCCCCGCTGACTTTTTTCTCTTTCCAAAACTGAAGACACCGATGAAAGGAAAGCGTTTTGCTACGATTGAGGAGATAAAAGAAAAATTGAAACAGGAGCTGTTGGCAATACCAAAAAAAGCGTTTCAGAAGTGTTTCGAGGATTGGAAAAAACGCTGGCATAAGTGTATTATATCTGAGGGGAATTACTTTGAAGGGGACAAGATAGTTGTTGATGAATAAATAAATACTTTATTTTTTGATCACACAATAACGGTTCTTTTTTGATCACACCTCGAATGAGAAATCTAAACTAATTGTATTATAAAGTGGAGGAAACTTCTTCGCTCATACACCCCCACATTCGAATCGCAATCACAGATCTCGGCCTTGTAGCCTTATTAATGATTAATCATCCCTTATTTGAAGGTGATAAGAAACTTGTCTTTCCTACGGGTTCAAAAAGTACCCGAAATTGGTCAATAAAACTAAAACGGTTCAATTATTCCTTGATATTTAATTTATTTCTCCTTCAAAGTAGTCTCGAAGGCCATCCAACAATACACATATTCAAACGCTTCTTCCAATCTTCAAAACACTTTTCATAGGCCGATATTGGAAACGCCTTCAACGATCCGAGCGAGACACCAAGATCGCCTGCTATCTCCCTGATGCTCACACAACGATCTTCGAGTACATGTTTCTTAACTTTTACGATGTTTTCCTCAGCAATCACAGAAGGTGGATGTACTATCTGGACGAAGAACGTCATCAACCACAGTACGGCCCGGTTTAAACTCTTTGTACCACTCGTATGCTTGTGTTTTCGACATTGTCGAGTCCCCGTAGGCTACCGTTAACATTTTCAACGCTTCCGCAAATGATATTTTATTCGACACACAACATTTCAGACAGGCTCGTAGCGAAAATCGCAGAATACACCAAACAATGACTTGCTTACAAAACTATTACGCACTCACTATTTGACAGATTGCCCTCAAAATTGACATGTAAACAAATGACAGATGTACCAATCTAGAACATTTTGACAATATCTGAAGCGGGGTTCGTTTTGTTGACAAATTCCGGGTACTTTTTGCATATAAGGTGTAATGTGGCATTTGGGAAAAATATTAACTTTTCCTCCTTATTTTCGAGAGTGTAAAATGTTTCAGATACTCCGCTCAACATGCAGTTCGAGAGAAATGTGTAGACTCATTTTCCACACACACAAGCGCACACACACACATACATGGAGGCTCATTCATATCTCAATCCAGCAACAAAGTAGCAAACCACTCGACAGCTCGTCAAGGCGGCATTTGGCGGTTGGCGCATGGCGCACGGGTTGCTGAACGAGCGAGCGTTTAGTTGCACGAAATACTCGGAGTGTTACGGTTGTGGTGCATTAAGTGTCCGCACGTGAGTACGTATCGTGGCGAGCGTTTCGTTTCGTTTCGATTCCTTTGGTTCGGCTCGAGCATATGAAGAAACTGAATATTTTGTTGACTACGCTGTTGGCTTTTTTGCAAAGCCGCTTCAAAATTTAAATTAGTGCAGCAATTTTTTTTTGTTTGCTTTTTGTTTTTGGCAATTTCTTTTCGTGCTTTCGTGTGAGTGGCTTTTCGAGCTAAACTTGATTTTAAAACGCTGAGCTTGGCAAAAACAAAATTATATATAAAGATATAAAAGACAGACAAGTGCGGTATTTGTCGTTCTTGTTGTTGTTTTTGTCAGTGTTGTTGTTGTCTTTGCTGTGCGCTTGTGCTGCCAAAGTGTGAAATCCTTTGCGAAACTTACCGAATGCAAAAAGAAAAATTAATTTATTAAGGAAATTAAATAACATCCGTATAAAACTGAATCGAGATACTTTTCATATATTGTCCTGGATTAAATATATTTGAATATCTCGATTGGTGGAGTGAGTGCTGAAATCTTGTGTCGTGTTTATTTGCGCCATGAACTCTTAAAAGAGAAACTCAAACATAGAAATTTCGCATTTGAACGGATCGCAAAATAACTTCAGACGCAATGTTGGAGAAACGCAACGCCTTCTGCAGCTTGGACTACGATGTGCCCATCACACGCCCCACACGCATTAGGACGGTTAGTATTGTTGATGTAATGCATGGTTCCTTGAGCCGTGCCATGTATGCACCTGAGAAGGTGGCAGGAAGATTATTACACAATCTGAATGAATACCTATTTTTTGGTGTTACCTTCCTTGAAGGTGCAGCAACTTTAGCAAAGTTGCAGGAAGTTTCTCTGTTTAGCGTCAGGAAGTTCGAAAAGAGGAAATCCTGATTTCTCAGGATGCTGAACTCTAACATAGATGGAGGAAGTTTCTCCGTTTAGCGTCAGGAAGTTCGAAAAGAGGAAATCCTGATTTCTCAGGATGCTGAACTCTAACATAGTTGCAGGAAGTTTCTCCGTTTAGCGTCAGGAAGTTCGAAATGAGGAAATCCTGATTTCTCAGGATACTCAACTCTGAAATAGTTGCAGGAAGTTCCTCCGTTTAGCGTCAGGAAGTTCGAAATGAGGAAATCCTGACTTTTCAGGAGAATGAACTCTAACATAGTTGGAGGAAGTTTCTCCGTTTAGAGTTAGGAAGTTCGAAATGAAGAACCCTATTTGCTCAGGATGTAAGATGTGTTCAATTTTGAATGTGTTCTCGAAAAATAAACTGAGTTAAATTTCTGCAATATTTGTATTGACAATGAAACCCACATCAATATAATATATAGGAAAATTACATTATTCAGAGAGTGCGTTGATTAGCACTTATACGAGAGGTCTAATTATCGAGCACCAGGTTAGGTTAGACTGCTTGTCCGTGAAGGTCACATGGAGATCAGCAAGGTCCTTTATGGTCCCAGATGAATATCCACCTAAGAGTCGTAATATGGAGTTGTAAAAAGAAACACCCCCTTAGCGAAGTTTACGAAACCATCTCTAGTGATGAGAACTCGTCCAATATCTCAAACCAGTGGATGCCCAGGTGCCAGAAGCGCTTTTGGGATTGCATGGCATAGGAACAGGAGATGCTTTAAAGGCTCCTTTGTGCACTGCTTCCCACATTTCCCACAGTCGTCGTTTTTCGTAAGTCAGACTCTTTTAGCATATACCGCCGTTGGACAGTGACCTGCCAGTATGCCTACAGTTATTCTGCAATGCTTTAGGGGAGATCCACAAACTTGGCCAGAAATTAATGGCAAGCGCTCAAAATATTTATTAACTCTAAATAGACCAAGTATAGGTTCCGTAGTTAATGTCCTAACGGGACACTGGACCCTGGGTACTCACGGTAGTAGGCTGGGGATTGCCTCTAACGACTTCTGCAGGAGCTGCATGGACGACGAGGAGCAGGAGTCCATTGAACACCTGTTATGCACGTGTCCAGCGTTGTCCAGAAGGAGGCGCATTTTCCTGGGTGAGCACTTTCTGAACTCTTTGGGAGATATTCCAAATAAAAAGATAAGCTCCATCAACTGCTTGGCTGGACCTTTGAAATGGGTGGGACCTGTGTCTGATGCGGTATCACAAGGGGTCAATGATGGCCTAAGTGCGTTCTCCTGGCGACCGCTTTACATACCTACCTACCTAACGGAGAGCCAGTATAGGCTTGGTTTGCTGAGTATCCTACGAATTGTACAGGAGCCTTGCGATTGTCAATGTAGTAATACTCCATCTTGCTTCCGCTTTCCTCATCAAGGCATCTTCAGCACTGCTACTAATAATCTGTAGAGGCGTCAGTACGTTGCTGAGTTCGGTAGTTGAATACCGCTTTTAACAATAGCGTCCGGGCTCTCGTTTCCTTCTATGTTCTTGTACCCGGGCACCCAGTAGAGATGCAGAGTCTCCGGTTGTTGGTCAGTTCTTCCCTTGCTGACTTGCATTGAAAAACATTTCTGGATGATGCGCAGCATGAAGTTTTAGCTTTAATCGCTGCCTGGTTATCTCTGTTAACATCTATTGTGGAGCTCGTAGTTTCTGGTATGCAGGCAAGCTCTGCGGCTTTCCTAGCAGCAAACACTTCCGCCTGAGAGACACTATAATAATCAGAGACCCTGAATAGTTTATGATATCTAGTTCAGCACCTGATCCAACACCGCTCACCACTATTTTCGAGCCGTTCGTGAACATGTTGAAGGTTTTGCATGTAACATTCATGACTCTGCGCCATCCCTCCTTTTCGACATTTTGGTATGAATATGTATGAAATACGGTGTTCTTAAGGACCTTAATCCTTGCGGCTTATGGGCTTAATATAACTGCCCAGGAAAAAAGTTACAAGAACTGCGCGACCACCAATTTGATATTTTATGAAATTATCCAATCACGGAAGTTTTCGCTCAATGCTCTGGCCGGATTAGAGATCATCTAGAGAACATTTCAACTATATTGGAGCTCAGCCACAATCTCCGGGAATTTATACAGCTTTGTATATACATATTTATTTATAGCCGATCAGTTCCGCTTATATTGAAATGGATTAAAAAACTGATAGCTTAGAAAAGAAAGATGCGTCTGCTCATTTAATGGCCCGGAACCTGTGTTCTGTGTTCTATCAGCCAATACTCTTGGAGGTCTGCTGAGGAAATGCACTAATTGAAAAAATGGATCAAACCTGGAAGAATCTTCCTGGATTAAATCAAGCCAAAGACCTTCTGGGAGACTTCAATGCTAAAAGAGATTGTGTTGGCAAGAACTAGAATGAACATATTCCCCCGCGACCAGCTGGCTCTGGAAGAAATAGAGATTGTCCCTATTCTCAATTTCATCCATGAAGCGGAAAAGATAATGAAAAAAACATGACTCTCAACTACTTCCTTTCTTACGACAAGGAATATCCAGGTAGAAGAGCAACTGATGACTTCAATTGGCATGCTTTGACAGCACCAAAGGAACGAAATGCTTTGGCATTACTGAAAAACACCGGTACTAAACCAATAGGGTACAGTAGATCGGACAGTTGTGATCACCTGGATCACTAATGACAAAATGTAGAATGACACAAAAGATCTTTTGGGTCGAATTCTCGGCCATGGGGCAGACTACTATTATAAACTTATTCTTTTTTTAACAGCTAAAGAGCTGATAAACATTCTTTGGAGCAAATAAACAATCATCACAGGAGTTTTTATTGGTCACTGTAGACTCAATTATCATATGAATAAATTGGGTGACGGTACTGTGCAGAAAGTTATGAAACCTCACTACACCTGATCACAGACTGCGGAGCTCTGGTACACAAAATACATAGGTGTTTTGAAGAATAGAACTTGGATATGATCAGTGCGTTATGATACGTATAAGTAAGATCCCTCAACTTGATCCGTCCAAAATACATAAGATCCTGGCTGAAATAAACTTGACAGAAAAGCTATAGATGAGACGATCCTCAATGATTAAGTAAACAGGGGCTTCACAAATGGACATTTTAGGTCGCACTGAAAAACACTCTTGATATATAATCTAATCTAATCTTATTCAAATGTTAACCTTAAGTTACACACAAACATTTATGTCTGACCAAGCTGGGACACAGCGGGGTTAGAACTGAGATCCTGTCCTGTCTTATTATCAAATAACTAGGATACATGAGAATAGGGTGTCATCATGGGTCGACTTATGCTTATTCAATTGCTTTCGATCTTTAATATTCGCAAGTTAACTTCAACAATTCTCCTTGAAATGTTGGCGAAATGTTTTTTTATTTTGCTGATTGTTATTTTTTTTGCTCAGTTGTTGTTATCACAATCTTCATCGACGTAATCGGCGTTTTGACGCCACATTTCCGCGTTTCTAAAGCAACGCCTCGTGACCTGCCAATGCAGGTTTAAATTACGTAACATTGAATTTATGAATTTAGTGCCGGTTGATGTGTGAAATGCATGAAAAGTTGCAACGTTAGCAGTAAGGCACGTTAACGCAGGGGATCTTAGGCACACAAAATAATTTCCAATTCTTTTAATGTTGGACTCGCTCCCTCGTCAACCAAAAGTGGTATGCACAGTTTTGAATACCGTGCAGAACCCAGTAAAAAAGAGACAGGGGCAATTAAATATGCCTGCACGACTCTGGTGAACACCAAACAAAACACCTTTCAGTGCTTTTTTAAACCAAGTTTGTTGAGATTAAAACTGAATGGTTGAAACTAAACTATACGAGTATAATAGTAATTGAGCCCCGGGCTTGGTCTTAAACAGGCTTGCTTCCAATACAGTGAAGAGAATCTTTTTCTCTTCGAGTCGAAAGTCTCGGTGGCCAGTACTCGTTCCCATACCCCTTGCAGTCATAATTAATTATGGTGTAAGATATAATAATAATGATAATAATAATAATGATAATAATAATAATTGAAAATCACACCCACAAGGCAGAGATTTGGTTGTGTCACCACGCCCCTTACTGGTCTAAGTGTGACTGTATTGAGACTGCTGCCTTGACTCTATTGAGACTGCTACCTTTTCCTACCTTGTAATATGACCTAACCACCTTCTCAGTCGGGGACAATCCTATCCTTATTATTTGTCCCCTTTTATAAAACTTTGTTGGAACAATCTGCTCAACAAGAGAGAAACGATGATAGTTTGATGACGACTACAGTCTGTTCAACAAGAGAGAAACGATGACAATTCGAAGTTAAGCGGCACATATAACTATCTCTTTCACACACTGCGATTATTTGTGTACATGTCTACGATCCCAATATCATATCAGCTCCGTATTCCGCGGTACTTCATTAAGAGAGAAACTTTGACGAAATGAGTTCCGTCTATGCGAGGCAGTATGAGGCCGTGTTTTTAAGCACACAACCGAAAGGAGCAAAAATGTCGTAGGCTGCCGCAGCTAAAACAATTAAGAAGTCGGAACACTTCGTTAAGAATTGGGTGAAGCGGAAGGTTAAAGCATAAAAAAGCAGATTACCTTCCGGATCGCGAGAAACCGAAACCTCCAGCCGGCAGGATAAATTGATTTTTAACCTGTTCGAGCAGAATCCCACTCTGTGGCTGCGGGAAGCTAAGGAGAAACTTTTCAAAAAGGGAATTGACAGTGGTCTCAACACAATCAGACAGTGTGTAAGGTCAAATTTCGCTCTACAACCTCGAAATCATTGCTTACGGTAGACCACATAAGAAACCGAACAACCTGGGCAAGTCAAATTTCGCTCTACTCGTACAACCTCGAAATCATTGTAAACCGAAGAACCTGGGCAAGTGAAAACAGCAATCGTGATTGGTCGAATGTGGTGTTTCCTGATGAATCGAGCATGAGTTCCGGTGAAGCATGCCTCGTTAACCAGCAAATAAGCAATTTATACAACGCACCGTCAAACATCCTGTAAAAGTGAATGCCTCGGGGTGCTTCTCAGACCGCAGTTACGAGATTTTGCTCCTCTCCAGACAATATTTGATAGCAGAATTCATGCTGAAGTTATAATCTACAAGACCTTTTGGAATTAAACTTCTTTTTTTAAAAAGAAACTTCTTATTTTAAAGAGAAACTTGTTATTTTAAAGGGTATGAACCTAACTCCCAGTGGTCAGTTTCATATCCTCGGTGAGTGTACATAACTAGACTGTTATTCTGATATCATTTGAGGAAGAAACCACAAATAAACTGTTATTCTCATATCATTTGAGGATGAAACCACAATCATATACAAAAAAGAACCTGGCAGATGCATATTATTTTCGAGAGACTTCACTCTTCCTCAATTCATACTTTTGCAGCCTCCTTAAGGAACAGCAATTTGTTGAAGCGAATGAGAAGTTTGCGCAACAAAGAAACTACTTTATCATTAGCACAAATCTCCGATTACGTGCTCAAACATGACCACACTACATCACAACTACGAGAGTAGAACCCAACTTAGTTCCTCTGCAGCACGAAGCATGAAACTAGTTTAAAATTTCACTGCAGGGTTATTAGCGGGAAACATCATGTACCAGGAATATAAATAAATCTAATTACAAATCTGCAAATGGGGTTCACACTGCATGCAGATGGGTGCACGTGCACACAACACTCATACGCACGCACGTACACTCACACATGCGCACCGCTCAATTGCGCAATTCTTGTTTTAAGCTAACAGCCGCTGACACTAAGTACGCCATAATCAGTCGGCGATAGATACACGACGACGACGATGATGATGATGATGATGACGACGGCGTCGACGCCGATACAATTGCCATCATGTGCCGTGGCCCTCGGCGTTAGGCTGCTTTGTAAGGCGGCAACTGAGGCTGAGCTCGCGACTGAGTCCAGTGAAAATATGTGCTCTAAATAAATGTGCGCGCGCTCACTTCAGTTGGAACTGAAGTGTCATGTCTATGGCTGCGTCTGCGCCTGCGTCTCATTCCGCACACAAGGTTTATTAACATGTTGGAGCCGCTGACTTACTGATTGACTAACTGAGGAGAGCACATGAGTGTGAGTCTCAGCCACAGCCCGAGCCTGAGTCTGAGCCTGAGCCTTAGGCTGAGTCTGCCTGTTTGTTGGTGGCTGACTTGGCATGTGAATGACTGAACTGACTTCTAGATTGCAATTAATACGATCTTTCGAAAAATTCCACACGCTCAGTCTTCGATTTCTTTGAATGGTGTGCTGCCCTGCTCCTGCTTCTGCTCCTTGCTGGCATCGAGAGGGCTTATTTAATGCCTGACACGTCTCATTGTACGAGTGTACGAGGAGTATCTATGAAGGTGCATATGCACGTACATAAATACTCGTATATCAGGATAATTGATGGTTCAGTCTAAATATTTGTTATCTATCTGAGCGTTAGTGGCAGGCTTCAACAATTCACCGAGGGGGAATTTTGAATGTATTTAAATCTGTTGTGAGGAAAGATGAAGTGGAAGAGTGAAGAGAGAAGTGAAGTTACTCACACGGGCAATTTTGGAATCATGGCAGGGAAATCACTGTAAAATGAGCAGAACCATCAGCGCTAGAAGAAGAAGTAGAGGAATATGTAATGTGAGGCACACTGGAACAAAAATTGCCATCTAGTCTTGATTCCGGGAAACTTAAGAGGACCAAAGTACTTTTCTTTTACAGAGTTAGAAGTTCATTTTTGAGGAGATGGAAAATCTCACTATCTCTTGTGTTTATATCATTGCCATTATAACATTGTCTTGATACCATTGTCATGATACCATTGTCATGATACCTGGTCCTCTTCACTAGAAAGCACGAAATTGCCTCCTTTTGTGTACCCAGGTTAAAGGGCACAAGACTGGACAGTAAAGCACAAGTGAAATATCTCGGGCTTGTGCTTGATAGAAAGCTGAGCTGGACGGCTAACACGCTCGAAAGAGTTCGTAAAGCAACAGTAGCAAGAGAGCTATCGGTAAGAAATGGGCTTGGAACCAAAAAATAATGATTTGGATCTTTTTATCGGTGTATAGCAGACCCAGACTCTTCTAGGGTGTAGTCATCTGGTAGACGGCTCTCAACAAAGCAGTCCACATTAAGTCAATAAACCCTGTACAAAGATTGGCGACGCTTATTACAACAGGCGCCTTGACATCAACTTCATTCAAAGGGCGATGCGCCCTCCTACACCTTTTACCCATTGCTCTCTTTGGTAAGCGGACGACTTCCCTACTGTCCTCCTCTCAAAAAGGCACAGACTCTAAGTACACTACGTCAAAATGGGACTATGTATGGCCTAAGTGTGTCTTCTGGCCATGTGTTCGTGCCCTTGACAGTCACTTAAGCCTGCCGACCTGCCATGTAATCACTTTTCCCCATCCGTGTTTATATCACTACGCTATAGTGTGGTCTCCTTGTCATGATACCACGGAATCACCTGTTTCCATCTGCGTTTGTGCCACTTTACTAAACAGTGCCTGGAATCACCTCATCTCATCCTTGATTATATCGCTATAATACAGAGTAGGCGTCTTTATATCACTATGCTATATTGTGGTCTCCTTGTCATGATACCATGGAATCACCTCTTCTTATTCGTGTTGTATGTTCACCATGATACAGATTGGTCTCCTTATCGTGATACCATGGTATCACCTGTTTCCATCTGCGTTTGTGTCACTATAGTGAAGTGCCTGGGATCACCTCATTTCCTCCTTGTTTATATCGCTATAATACAAACAGAGTAGGCTCAATATCAGGCGACCAAGTAATCACTCTTTCCCATCAGTATTTATATCACTACGCTATAGTGTGGTCTCCTTGTCATGGTATCGTAGAATCACCGCATTCCATCTGTGTTTAAGTCGCTTTGCTACAGAGTAGGCTCATCTTCATGATACCATGGAATCACCTCATTCCATCCTCGTTTATATCACTACATTAAAGAGTGGACGCATTGTCATGGGACCATGGTAGAATCACCTCTTTCTATCTGTGTTTAAGTCGCTTTGCTACAAAGTAGGCTCATTGTCATGATACCATGGAATCACCCTCTTCCGATAAGTGTTTATATCACAGACGCATTGTCATGGGACCATGGAATCACCTCGTTCCTTATCTAATCTAACACCACATGAACACCGCCGTTCTAATTCTTCACTAATTAAAAACGATTTGTTCGCCACATCAAAATTGATTGGATTTGCTTTTGACATCGGAGCTCGACGACTAAAATCATTCGTTCACGTCTTCATTATTACTGGTAATGCGGAAATTTCCAATACTCATGCACAGCTCTGGAATATTTTCCAGCAAGCAAAGCTAATTAATTAATTTTGTTCTCCAAATTAAACACACTTCACTTTTAGCTGTCGCGTGGAGTGGGTGTGGAGCAATAAATTTGTGTAACTGGAAGGTCGGACGCGTACAAAAGCACTTCAGGAGGAAGGAAGTAAAAGGAGGAAAATATGTTTCTCATTCATTGTCTCAACTAGTAGAGAGGGCATTAGTATAATAATATTTGGGCATTTGCTCGTCATTGGAAAAGTGGTGCACCCTCACCTCTCCCTCAGTCTCTCTCTTTCCCTTTCTCTCTGTCTCTCTCCCTCTCTTCCTTACGCAATCACTGATAAGAAATAAAGTGTACGAGTATATTATCGATTTGCCGCCTTCTGCAGCCGTAACAGATCAGTGATAATCGGTTGCTGTTTGGCGGTGTTGCTTGAACCACCCTCCTGAATTTATTCCTCTATATATACAAGTATATACATACATGTACGAGTATATAAGAATAGCATGCGTTTCCCTTTCCTCCACCATGGAAGAGTCAGTGGAGGCTGTCGCCAGATAGGAATTTCGTTTCTGCTTTTTGTTATATTTAATTGATTAATTGGCGTCCCACCGTTCAGGGGAACAACATTTTCAGCTTTAGGGCTTGCTCCGAAATGTAATTGGATATAATTTATTAATCGACGGGATGCGCTCTTTACTTGATTGTGAATAATTTCTATATTTCAACAGCGCAGCGATGCCAAAGAAACCCGCCAAGGGTCTGCGAGTGGAGCTCTGAAGCTCTTGGTCTCCTGCTGTAGGTGCTGTCTTTGGCTGCGCAACACTTGAATTTCTGTCATAACAATTTTCTTTGCTGTTGAATTGCCTGAACTGGATTTCGAAGAGGGTACTACGGAAAATTTTGAAGATGTCTCTGCTTTTGTCATTAATATATGCGCTCTAATGACTTCCACACATGGTGAGAGGCAAAAAGTGTCGCTGCCGAAAGGTTTCTCCGGGAATTACACACACTAGTCAGCTAAAAATAGCAGCGGACCTGGCGAAGGTGGCACGAATGGGAAGGAATGTTTTACAAGGTGTGAGAAGTATGTTCATCAATGAGCTTAGGACAAATATAAGGATCCAGGGCTAAGGACTGGATGCGGGAGTAATTAATGGTTTTGGGAAATTAACCTTACCCGAAATCTGCCAAAGTGACGTTCAAATTGTTTAACTATAGTTTCTTGAAGATAATGAGTCCACCCATAGAAGTTGCCTAGTGGGGAAGCACTGGTGTAGAAATAAAAGGATGAGATCATAGATCAACTACCACTATTATTAATAGTCCTGCCTTTAATATGGCCTCTGTGAGTCTTCTCCATCGATAAAAACCAGGCGTTTCTTGACACTACAGAACTAACTGGTGCTCAGTGCTGGAGGAGATATCGGTCATCAGAAAGTCTGAATACTTGGTTACTTTTCAATCAGTCATCGTTCGAGTTCCGTAACCATCCAAGAACACTGTTTGGAATGGGACTAGATTTAAGAATTCAGGGAGTACCAGCACCGCGGCCCATAAGGACCTATTATGCTAACCCCTATGTTTCACTCAAACCTTAGGCTTTTTATGAATTGGAGTTCTTTGGAAGGTTGACTAAATATGAGAAGCTTGAAGGAGGTCGACTTTTAGATCGAGTATTTTTTGGTCTGTCAGTTCGGCTTGTTGGGTCACCTTCGTTGCTCTATCGATGGGAATAATGTAGCCTTAATAGGTACATTTGTTGACTTCAGTGAACATTGAAACAACCGGTTGAGGGACTGGTAATGTTAGAAGGATTTAAAAGATTGTTTTTGATTTTCATTTGATAATAAAGCCACGTCATTCCCAAAACTGCACTACTTCCAATCCCTGCAGTGTGTTGATCTCAACATAAAAATATCATCAATATATTCAGATCTTCTCTTTATTGTGTTTCGAGCGGTGCTGAGTTATCATCCAGAATAATATGAAGCTTTCATATATCCTCAGTATAATCAGATCAGACTAGCTGAAGGATGTCGAATAGAGTCCAAGGGATTTCTCTGTTTGGTGCTGAGTTATTATCCAGAATAATCTGAATGATGCAAATGTCCTTAGCATATACAGATCAGACTATATGAAAAATGCAAATATCCACAGCATAACCAGATCAGACTAGTTGAAGGATATCGAGTAGAGTCCAAGGGATTTCTCTGTTTGTTATGTTTCGAGCAGTGCTGAGTTATCATCCAGAATAATCTGAAGCATGCAAATATCCTCAGCATAACTAGATCAGACTAGTTGAAGAGTGTCGAATAGAGTCCAAGAGACTTCCATGTTTATTATATTGCCAGCGATATTAAGTTAGCATCCAGAATAATTAAGAATGATATGGGTGAGAAAAAATTGGGTTGGCCTGCCGAAACTAGTACTAAAAGATTGTCTGAAGTTTCAATTGCATAGAACTTGAGCTATACTTGAAGCCATTCTCTTGTGCTTGGCTTGCAGAGATAATTCTCTGAGGATTTTCCCAGCTTTTAAGCGAATTCCATAAAAATTTCGCTCCATACTCAATGAGTACCAGATTTGCTAACGACGTCCATTCAGTCATCGAAGCTACTATTCTGCTTAGGGTGTTAAATTGGTGACATCATGAACGGATTTTTGGAAGCCCGCTTTGCAAGTTTTCACTAGAGGACTGAATCAGTAAATAAGGAAAAATTCCCAGGACATTTTAAGTCTGATTAGTAAAGTGACTTTGATACTTCGATATGCGCTTTAATCCTAATCCTGATAATCAGAGAATGATGACATTGCTTTGCAGCAAAATGTCGACGTTAAATGATGTTCCTCATTCACTTAATTATGGTGTCGAACAGAAAGCGAATGTTTAACAACTAAATTGAAATTAAATATATTTGCCTAGCTGTGTGTGTGTGTGTGTTTGTGTGTTTGAGTGTGTTTGTGTACAAACAGCAATGATTAATACCAAAAATGACCGAGTCACGCAAATAATTTCGCATTAATTTGTCGGCCGCTTTTGACGGGCGAACTTTTTTCCGTCCATTCAAAATTAGCAAAGCAAACAGAAACAGACCCGCCCGTGCAAATATATTGAACACACAAAGCGGAACTCCCGCCGCTCTTAACTGAATTGAAATTGCTCGCATTGGACAAATATCGCGCCAGTTTCAATGTGACACAGATCAATTGGTGTAGCACGCACCCTTGGAAAAATGCCCCCATTAAGGATCGCTCGGCCGGCGTTGCTACGAGTTATGCAATTCAGGATTAAGCGTATGCAAAAATTCTTCCTTAATATGCTCAGAGCTCACAGCATGTTCAGCTACAACTCAACCCCGCCAACTTATGGGGGTGGTTTTCGGTTTCTACCCTGAATTAAGCGAAAATCGAATGAAAGATGTGAAAAGAGTTTTATTTGAATAGGGGAAAACCAACCAACATTCGTATAAAATATTTGGTATTTTTTTCAATCACTGGAAAAAAACCGAAGCGATGCAATTTTGGAATACTGGTAATAAAAATGGGCGCAAACACCCTCTTCTCCCGTGAGCCACGAGAGTGTACTACGCAGGTCTGGTGTTGATCGATCAATCTTTAATAAGAGCGTGTAGATCCTATGTTATGCAGATGGTGTTATTATTATAGGTAGAAAGAGCAGAGCGTGATGTATTGCTACTATAAACAGATGAAAAGAGAGGCTATGAACAGATAAATAAGAAGGCTATAAGCAGATGAATAGAGAGGCTCTAAACAAATAAAAAGAGAGGCTCTAAACAGATAAATAGAGAGGCTATGAACAGATACATAGAGAGAGGCTCTAAACAGATAAATAGAGAGTCTATGAACAGATGAATAGAAAGGCTATGAACAGATAAATAAGAAGGCTATAAGCAGATGAATAGAGAGGCTATGAACAGATACATAGAAAGAGGCTCTAAGCAGATAAAAAGAGAGGCTATGAACAGATACATAGAGGGAGGCTCTAAGCAGATAAATATAAAGGCTATGAGCACATCAATAGAGAGCTGTAAACAGATACAAAGAGAGGCTATGGACAGATAAATAAGAAGGCTATAAACAGATAAATAGAGAGAGGCTATGAACAGATAAAAAGAGAGGCCCTAAACAGATAAATAGAGAAGAAACGAAGTATATGCTGTCAATCTGTAAGCAATCGCAGCATCATAGAATAGCAATTGCATGGCACGTAATACCTTCGCATGGGGAAAGAGGTTTATTTACCTTAGGGTTGCCCTTAAGAGCTATAATAATATCAGCTTGAACATCCAGCGAAGAATAAGTCTTGCAATTGGGTGTTATTATGGGGGCTCTGTAAGCAATTGAGTAGCAGTGCCCCTTCTCGGCATAGAAAAATTACACTGTACAAGATGCTCATCCTGCCAGTGCTTCGTTACGCCCCAGAAGCCTGGCTCCTGACGCAATGAGATGCAGCCGCTCTTGGGAGTGTGCGAGGGAACAGTACTACGTAAGATATTCGAATCTTTTGCTTTGAAGACAACTTTCGCATCAGATTAGACCATGAGCTGTATGAGATCTTCAATGACATCGATGTGGGTAAGCGGATTAGCACTGCGCAACTCCGCTGGCTGAATGATGTCGTTCGAATGGACTAGGATGCTTCTGCGCGAGAGTTGTAGGATCAAGACGAAGAGCACGATCGAAGCTTCTCTGGATTTACCAAGTGGAGTTGGTGTTGAAAATTCAAGACTGCGCGTGCTTCACAGAGCCGCTTGAAGGTATTTGAGTGACGAGTTCATAATCCATTAACGGCTGGTCTTGGACATCTAAGAAGAAGGTTTGTCTTCCTTGGCTGAGGCAGACATCAGGCTAAATTCTCTGTTTGACTCAAAACTCGTATCAAACAACTCGTATGTTGTAAGCAACAGAAACTGCTTCCAAAATGGATTGTGATTCAAATGCTGATCTTTACTATACCAACCAAAAGTTCGCAAAGCCACCACTGAGACAAAGTACAAGCAACTGAGACCTGTCTGCATTATTAAACTTCCAAAAGGTTGCAAGGAGGCAGCTAACTATTTTGTCTGCAAATTAAATGGCCTACAAGGCTCTCTGGTTATGGAGCTCCAATCGAAACTATTGAGAGTAAGCCTTTTGAATGGCTTCTACAACCACAAGACGCTTTCCTTTCATCAGCAAATGGTTTTTTCCGAAAAGGTAAAAGTCGCACTATGTCAAATTGTCACTAAAATTACCTATTATTGAAGTCCTGTTTACATTAGAAGGCACCTTGTAGAACTAGAACCATAACTACCTTTGCTAGAACAACATATCGACACTTCAGACGCAATAGCTCC
Source organism: Clusia tigrina (assembly GCA_920105625.2). Lineage (NCBI taxonomy): Eukaryota > Metazoa > Arthropoda > Insecta > Diptera > Clusiidae > Clusia > Clusia tigrina. Next base: position 181,606,174 of record OV050032.1, read on the forward strand.
GCTTCTATTAGTCCAAATTTCATGAAATTTTGATAGTACGTCAGTGGGAGATCTACCTTGCTGACTCATGTAATAGTCAACAGATGGGTTCACTAGAAATACCTCTTTTCCAAAGTCCTGTTTAAATCCTTGAAATGTACCTTGTACATAAAAAATAAAAGAAACGAGGATCCATTAAAAGGTCTATCGTCGGATCTTAGTATGCCTGAACTTATAAACTGTACTCGATATTGAGATCCCAGAAAACTTAAGAAAACTTCCAACGAACCGGGTTCAGAATCGAATGTTAAAAGAGGAACGGAAAACAAGATTCAAGAATGATGGGCAAAAGAAACCGAAGACAAAACCAAGCCTTAAATCGCCACAAACTCAGACATATTAAAAGTCAATTGACCACGCCGGTGTCCAGAGCTCCGACTAGTAATGGCATTGTAAAACATGAAAACAAGCGCCTCCTTATCCAAGTATTGAAGTACCCGTACTTGTTCCCACACAATGTTCGAGACTGCGTGCTTCTGCCATGTTTTTCGCCTTTCACCTCATATGCGAGTACCTTTGGCGCATTTTGATCGCAGTACTTTGTGTCTTGCACGGTCCTCTCCACGTGTGCGCGTTAGTTTCATTTGAAGGGATATGTAAACTAAAATCAGTCAAGTCATGTCACGTCGCCCCATAGTCGCGTCCAGCAGAGTTCCATTGGAATATGTAATTAAGAGACACTTACGACGTACTGCATTGCATTGAAAACGAGAACAGAGAGCGCTTTTTTTTATCAATATGCCGCCCATTGTCAGCTACGTGCCTGTATGTGGGCGCAGCGAAAGGGCTCCGACGTACAATTCAAGGTATGTTTCGGATACGGAACGATTTTGCTATATTGGGGATTTAACGCGTATTTATTTATTAATAAAACGTTAATAAGTCTGCGCTTTACTCGATTAATGTATTCTTCTATTGTACATTTGAATATTGAAGGCACATTGAGTACAGTGGCGGTTCGAGGTAGACAGATTTAGGAACACTCGGCCAGAAGACACACTTAAGTCATATATAGGCCCATTGTGATGCCAAAAGCTAGGGGAAAAACAGTGTATTTCCTCAGAGGCTGTGTGGCGCCTCACTCCAGCCATTTTGAGAGTAGTACGAATCTCAACATGCCTTTTATATTGATTTATTTGAGATCTTCCAGGTCATTAAAGAGGGCTAGACTTTTCCACCTACGCCGGAGAGGGCCGTAGTGACAAAAGAGATGGATAACCGTATCTTTCTCCTTCTTAACAGCAATGATAGATGTCCTGCTCGTCGAGGCCCAGCCTGGTGGCATGGCGACCAAATAGAAAAAAGGGTAGCGTGGGTTTGCTGACCATCCAAATTTACCAAACAGCAAAGTGCCCTTCTCCTACAATTGATGAGTCAAGATACTACATGAGCCACGAAATCAAAAATAAGAGAAGTCACTGATATGATAAATAAGCAAGCACACCAAGAAACGAACCTGGATATGATCTCATAACTAGCCAGATGATTATCGAGCTAACAGAAATTGCGGTCAGCAGCTTACCCACATATTCAATGCAGTACTCAGACTGAACAAAGCATTCAGAGTGTCACATTTGTAGCTATTCTATTACTGATTCTGTTGTTGGTTTGGTTTCTGTTGCAAATGTACTGGATTATGTTTCTGCTGGCGTTTCTGTTTTCTGTCACTCTGCACCTTGAATTGTTTCTGTTCTGTTGCCAAACGCTCGTTTTCTGTCGTTAAATTTTTTAGCTATTCTATTACTGATTCTATTGTTGGTTTTGTTTCTGTTGCAAATGTACTACATTCTGTTTCTGTTTTATGCCACTCTGCACCTTGAATTGTTTCTGTTCTGTTGTCAAACGCTCGTTTTCTGTTGTTAAATTTTGTAGCTATTCCATTACTGATTCTGTTGTTGGTTTGGTTTCTGTTGCAAATGTACTGGATTATGTTTCTGCTGGCGTTTCTGTTTTCTGTCACTCTGCACCTTGAATTGTTTCTGTTCTGTTGCCAAACGCTCGTTTTCTGTCGTTAAATTTTTTAGCTATTCTATTACTGATTCTATTGTTGGTTTTGTTTCTGTTGCAAATGTACTACATTCTGTTTCTGTTTTATGCCACTCTGCACCTTGAATTGTTTCTGTTCTGTTGTCAAACGCTCGTTTTCTGTTGTTAAATTTTGTAGCTATTCCATTACTGATTCTGTTGTTGGTTTGGTTTCTGTTGCAAATGTACTGGATTATGTTTCGCTGGCGTTTCTGTTTTCTGTCACTCTGCACCTTGAATTGTTTCTGTTCTGTTGCCAAACGCTCGTTTTCTGTCGTTAAATTTTTTAGCTATTCGATTACTGATTCTATTGTTGGTTTTGTTTCTGTTGCAAATGTACTACATTCTGTTTCAGTTTTATGTCACTCTGCACCTTGAATTGTTTCTGTTCTGTTGTCAAACGCTCGTTTTCTGTTGTTAAATTTTGTAGCTATTCCATTACTGATTCTGTTGTTGGTTTGGTTTCTGTTGCAAATGTACTGCATTCTGTTTCTGTGTTATGCCACTCTGCACCTGGAATTATTTCTGTTCTGTTGCCAAACGCTCGTTTTCTATCGTTAAATTTTGTAGCTACTCTATTACAGATTCTGTTGTTGGTTTGGTTTCTGTTGCAAATGTACTGGATTATGTTTCTGCTGGCGTTTCTGTTTTCTGTCACTCTGCACCTTGAATTGTTTCTGTTCTGTTGCCAAACGCTCGTTTTCTGTGGTTAAATTTTTTAGCTATTCTATTACTGATTCTATTGTTGGTTTTGTTTCTGTTGCAAATGTACTACATTCTGTTTCTGTTTTATGCCACTCTGCACCTGGAATTGTTTCTGTTCTGTTGCCAAACGCTCGTTTTCTGTCGTTAAATTTTGTAGCTACTCTATTACAGATTCTGTTGTTGGTTTGGTTTCTGTTGCAAATGTACTGGATTATGTTTATGCTGGCGTTTCTGTTTTCTGCCACTCTGCACCTGGAACTATTTCTGTTCTGTTGCCAAACGCTCGTTTTCTGTCGTTAAATTTTGTAGCTATTCCATTACTGATTCTGTTGTTGGTTTGGTTTCTGTTGCAAATGTACTGGATTATGTTTCTGCTGGCGTTTCTGTTTTCTGTCACTCTGCACCTTGAATTGTTTCTGTTCTGTTGCCAAACGCTCGTTTTCTGTCGTTAAATTGTTTAGCTATTCTATTACTGATTCTATTGTTGGTTTTGTTTCTGTTGCAAATGTACTGGATTATGTTTATGCTGGCGTTTCTGTTTTCTGTCACTCTGCACCTTGAATTGTTTCTGTTCTGTTGCCAAACGCTCGTTTTCTGTGGTTAAATTTTTTAGCTATTCCATTACTGATTCTGTTGTTGGTTTGGTTTCTGTTGCAAATGTACTGCATTCTGTTTCTGTGTTATGCCACTCTGCACCTGGAATTATTTCTGTTCTGTTGCCAAACGCTCGTTTTCTATCGTTAAATTTTGTAGCTACTCTATTACAGATTCTGTTGTTGGTTTGGTTTCTGTTGCAAATGTACTGGATTATGTTTATGCTGGCGTTTCTGTTTTCTGTCACTCTGCACCTTGAATTGTTTCTGTTCTGTTGTCAAACGCTCGTTTTCTGTTGTTAAATTTTGTAGCTATTTCATTACTGATTCTGTTGTTGGTTTGGTTTCTGTTGCAAATGTACTGCATTCTGTTTCTGTGTTATGCCACTCTGCACCTGGAATTATTTCTGTTCTGTTGCCAAACGCTCGTTTTCTATCGTTAAATTTTGTAGCTACTCTATTACAGATTCTGTTGTTGGTTTGGTTTCTGTTGCAAATGTACTGGATTATGTTTCTGCTGGCGTTTCTGTTTTCTGTCACTCTGCACCTTGAATTGTTTCTGTTCTGTTGCCAAACGCTCGTTTTCTGTGGTTAAATTTTTTAGCTATTCTATTACTGATTCTATTGTTGGTTTTGTTTCTGTTGCAAATGTACTACATTCTGTTTCTGTTTTATGCCACTCTGCACCTGGAATTGTTTCTGTTCTGTTGCCAAACGCTCGTTTTCTGTCGTTAAATTTTGTAGCTACTCTATTACAGATTCTGTTGTTGGTTTGGTTTCTGTTGCAAATGTACTGGATTATGTTTATGCTGGCGTTTCTGTTTTCTGCCACTCTGCACCTGGAACTATTTCTGTTCTGTTGCCAAACGCTCGTTTTCTGTCGTTAAATTTTGTAGCTACTCTATTACAGATTCTGTTGTTGGTTTGGTTTCTGTTGCAAATGTACTGGATTATGTTTCTGCTGGCGTTTCTGTTTTCTGTCACTCTGCACCTTGAATTGTTTCTGTTCTGTTGCCAAACGCTCGTTTTCTGTGGTTAAATTTTTTAGCTATTCTATTACTGATTCTATTGTTGGTTTTGTTTCTGTTGCAAATGTACTGGATTATGTTTCTGTTGTCGTTTCTGCTTTATGTCAGTCTGCACCTTAGCTGGATTGATGAATGGAACGCTGCTAAAAAGCAATTTGTCTGTCGTTTTGCTAATTGAACAAGTTTTACCGAGATTTTCTCGGACTCTTGCTCGTTATAACGTATTTTACGAGTAGAGTAATCAATTGTTTATTGTATTTATTGTAATTGTGTGTTGCGGCGTTGAAGTCATTAAACTTTTAAAGGCACAACCACACTCACACTCACATATCCATAAGTTTCTTCTTACTATTCATATTTTTAACTGAAAATTTTATTGTTTATTGTTATTGTTTTGTGTAATTGCAAAAATATTGAAAACAAAATGATTAAGAAACGAAAAGTAAGCAAATATGGCCTTCAAAAAAAACCCCTGCAGGCACACAGACACACAGTCAGGCCGAGTCACATTCATTCACGCGAAATCCTGCTAAGATGAGTTCACGAAAAACAATTAACGCCGGCACTGGCGAGAAAGCAACATGTGCAACCTTTTTCAGCACTGTTTGCCACAATGTCACACAACAACAACAACAACAACAAGAACAACAACAATAACGCGCCGAAAAAACGTTCAATAAAAATAAAATTGTAAAAATTGCAAACAAAAAAGAAGCGCTAATCATAATAAAGTCGAAACAGGCTGAAAGCCAATAAACAATAAACAAAAGATTTGTCAGCTGATAAAGTGCCTCGGTGGCAAATGTTCGTGCCGGGCAAATACACTGCGGGAAGAAGGCTGCCGAATTGTGCAAATTTAGAGATCAAATTCAAAGCGAAGTAAAGCGCTGTCACTGCGAAATGGACGCAAAACGAATGCTGAAAAGCGACCGGTGCGGGGCTGAATCGAACCATGCCCGGCCAATACTCCAACTCCGCAGCGGACGACTTGGCGAACAACGGCTAAAGTGGGCTATCGCTGAAGCGAGTGAGCAAGGAATGTTAATTCGACGCATACTTTACATATGTACATGTATGTATGTATGTATGCATGTAAAATACCCCACTATCGAGTACACGACACACACAACACACACATGCACGTTCATAGGCAGTACGTTTATTCACCTCTCTTTGCATTTAATGCAACTGCACTGGAAATTCAATGTAATTCCATAAAATTGGCCAGATTTACGTCACTCATCAAAATTAAGCCTTCGGAATCCCCTCATAGTTCAATAGCTCTCTATTCACAATATGCCTGCCCGCCTGTGACTAATACTCGCAGGCATTTACGTCATGACACAATTCCGGAGCATTTCGTGTGTGTGTGGATTTCGTTCAGTTTCGTTGCTGGTGCGTTGGGCTTTTCTAACCGGTTTGGTCTATGGTTGTTCGGCATATTTGAATATGGTGCGAGTTTTGTCTTCCACCTAAGCGAAAGATGTTGCTTCTGATGATGGCAATGCTGATAACCTTTTCTCACGTGATTGTTGTTTTTGCTGTTGTTGTTTATGCTCACGCTCACGCTGCATTTGTGGATCATGTTGTGCCAACACTTGCAGCCATTGAGGGTCTGTACACGATATTGTGTCGCTGACATGTTAATGCGCAAGCCACTGCTCAAAGTTCTTGTTGGGGTATTCGGATGTACAAAAAAGCTTTGACATGTTGTCGATTCAATTGCTTGCGAATCCCCCAGTGAATGATGTGAGGTCCTTGTTGGGGTATTCGCGTGTATAAAAAAGCTTTGACATGTTGTAGACCGAATTGCTTAGAAATCCTCCAGTATGTGGTGTAAGGTTCTTTTTGGGGTATTTGCGTATACAAAAAAGCTTTGGCATGTTGTAGACCGAATTGCTTAGAAATCCTCCAGTATGTGGTGTAAGGTTCTTTTTGGGGTATTTGCGTATACAAAAAAGCTTTGGCATGTTGTAGACACACCAGCTGAGGCATCCCCCAGTGAATGGTGTGAGGTATACGAGTACACACACACATACATGCATATACATAAACCTAAACTCGTAGATGGCTCCTTTTTATGAGCTTTGTGCATCACCGTTCTAGATTGTGATCTGTAATATCAAATTGGTGACGACTGAAAGTCATTAAACAGTTTCTGCAGTCAAGAAAATTAATTTAGTGATTTTATGCAGTCAGCACTGCGCTATAAAACTCAAACTTTACCAAGAACAGAAGAGTAACTATAATTTTCTCTACCTGCGTTTTTGCATGACAACTTTACGTTGAATCCCCGCACTACAAAGTCTTTCGACTTCATTACATCGCTGCTCTAGACTGACAATCAGCAGCAAAAGTCTGCGTGCAACCCCAAATCCTTGAAAGGCAATCTATGTAGGTATTTAATATGGGACGCCGAGGCCTAAAGATCCACCCAAGATGCATGTAGAATATAATTGGAGTTCAAGTTGGAGAAAGAAAACTTGTAATTAAGTTGTGGCAAGAAGGGAAAAATGTTCGCCAAATAGGAGAAACACAACGGCAGAACACATTCCTCAGTGCAGCGAGTTGTTCATAACTTCAATAACAGTGAATCTCATGTCTCATGCCAGCGTTCTGGCCGCCGTTCTGCCTTAAGAGACCAAGAGAATCGCCAAATTTTAAAACTGGTCCAGAAAAATCCTCAGGCTGACATCAACCAAAATTGCGGAAAATGAAAAGGAAAAAATCGGCAGGACCATTAGTAAGGATACAGAGCCAATAACTCTAAAGAAAGCGAACTATCATAGTCGCGTAGCTCGAAAGAAGCCTTTGGTGGCACTTATCAATCGACAGAACCTCTTGGTCTTTGCCAAAGAGTACCTTAACAAACCCCAAAGTGTTGTGGAATAAGGTTCCTTTCACCGACGAGAGCAAGTTCTGGATTTCCGTTATCAAAGACAGACAGTTTGTGTGGAGAAAACCAGGTACAGCCCTTGACGTTCACAATTTAAAACCCACTGTAAAGTATGGAGGAGGTGGAGTTGTGGTTTTGGGTGCATGTGCCCTAAAGGAGTAGGCAACTTGATGTTTTTACCATCAACAATGGATCAAAAAGACTATCCTAACATTTTAAGAGAACACTTGAAGCCGAGTACTGAGTATTTACAGTACTGAGGATTTATAGTACTGAGGATTTACACTACTGAGGATTTACAGTACTGAGGACTTACAGTACTGAGGATTTACAGTTGGTACAGTAAGAAATGCAGATCTCATCAACAATGGATCATAAAGACTATCCTAACATTTTTCGATTACACTTAAAGTCAAGTACTGGCTTGCACTTGCTTACTTATAGTTGGGTAACGAATGCAGATCTCCTCAGCTTAACGACCCGAAGCATACTGCTCCCGATACTGAGCTTTGGCTTCTGTATAATGTCCCGAAACTGCTTTGAACACCACCACAGTCGCCAGATTTGAATCCTATTGAGCATGTATGGAATTTTACTGGAGCTCGTGATTCGAGAATATGCGATAACTTCGAAGGAAATGCTGAAAAGGGAAATCTAAGAATGGAGAAAAATCACTTCAGAAGAAACCACAAATTGGATTTTATGTCAAAGCGCCTAAAATGATTATTGATGAGGGGATTTACAAGCACCGTGACCTTACGATCTATTGTGTCATCATCAGAGGTTCAAAGTACATCTTTGCGTCCTATCCTTTGGATAAACGTGATGACAAGTTTTGGCTCAAAAGGTGTCACATCACTAGCAGAGCCTTTGAAGAATCCCAAGTATTTCCTGCGGGTGTGCATGAGAGCCGCGCATTGTGTCAGTACATGCAACGACGTCTCCTCAGTCGCCTAAAAAGTTAATATACAAATAAAATATGATTTTCAGTTTCTAAGATTAGATCCAATATTTTCTTTAAAGTTACCAACTCTTTGTACGCAGACTTTTGCTGCTGAGTGTATATAGTATATGTATATTTTTTATATTCCCATTTGAACTTGAACCGTCTCTGATTATTGTCGAAATGTCAAGTAGACTCGCATGTCCATGATGTGCCCTTACAAATGTGGAAACAAATCAAACAAAGCATATGTATGTGTGATTTACATGTGTTCGTGTGTGATTTACATGTGTGCGTGTGTGATTTTCATGTGTTCGTGTGTATGTGGTGGGTTTCCTATAGTCAGATTATTGTAATCTATATGCCGAAATATTTTATATACACCACAGCAACAAAGAAATCCAATGAAAGCCAAGACAAAAGGTCAGTTCCAGGGGCGTACAAATGGTTTTGTGTTAAGGGGTTGAATACTCCTTGATTTGTATCCATTGAGCAAATATATATAGTGATTTAAGGGGGGCGGCCCATCACAATGAGCCATTACATGTGCTTAAGTGTGCTTTTGCGTGGAAGGGTGCCACTCCTACCTAAGGGGGCGGCTCAGAGCTGAAACTGTTGTGTCCAAATTTCAATGGGAGTTTCCCGCTATGCCCTAAATAAATGAAGCCCATGGGGATAAACTAAAATAGGCCATCTCTGAGTTGAGATTTGCTGTAATACCGTTTCTGTGCTTCTAGGGTTGAGTTCCAGGGCCGATATATGCCATATTCATATAAAATAAAGCTTCATAAAGACTTCATTTAATATAAATACGGCATATATCGGCCATGTAACAATAACCCTAGCAGAACGGAAACGCAGTAGTCCCCCACATCGCCTCCACTGCACAATTCAGTGAAGATTGTCGAGCTTTTAACCCGCTCTGAATTTCTTTGATTTGAATTGAATGGCGACTAAATTATGAGTCCACAATCTCGCACTTCTGACCAAAAGCCAACTGTGAAGCTTCAGGCGCTTATTTTTCGTATTTGTCATGGACCAATAAAGGTCGTCAGCAGCGATAACGTGTGTGGAATAAACCATGTAGAGAACTCACAAGTATTCTGGTACATGTGCTAGAAAATAAATGAATAAACTGATTTGCAAATGTAAGAAACACGCTTCAATATTTCCCCATAGTTGAGAAAATTGTTCTGGTTGTATTACATATGGAATGATCTACATATATAAGTTCGGTTGAAGTGAAAGGTGATGTGACCCATAAGATCTCTATTCTCACCAATACGATATACATCTGTTCTTAACAATATGATATATGCCCGAGATAGATAGGGATTCTAGATACTTATAGCACCTCTCTGTAGTCTGTCATATATAATTTCCTCCCTCAATGCAAGCATATGCCTCGAAGGGGTTGAGATGGGAGCTAAGATTTGCTCTGCCTTTGCATAGAATCGGCGCGTATCTTTCGATGTTATGCTCAGTTTCTTACTGAAATATTGAGGTATTCATTTAGGTCACTATTTAGAAGTCATTCATGAAAAGTTGTTAGTGAGAGTCATAAGCAACAAGTCATAAATGGAGAAGTCATTCATGAAAAGTTATTAACCAAAGTCATAAACAACAAGTCATAAACGGAGAAGTCAGTAATGAAAAGTTGTTAGTGAGAGTCATAAGCAACAAGTCATAAACGGAGAAGTCATTAATGAAAAGTTGTTAGCGAAAGTCATAAGCAACAAGTCATAAACGGAGAAGTCATTCATGAAAAGTTGTTAGTGAGAGTCATAAGCAACAAGTCATAAACGGAAAAGTCATTAATGAAAAGTTGTTAGCGAAAGTCATAAGCAACAAGTCATAAACGGAGAAGTCATTCATGAAAAGTTGTTAGTGAAAGTCACAAACAACAAGTCATAAACGGAGAAGTCAGTAATGAAAAGTTGTTAGTGAGAGTCATAAGCAACAAGTCATAAAAGGAGAAGTCATTCATGAAAAGTTATTAACCAAAGTCATAAACAACAAGTCATAAACGGAGAAGTCATTCATGAAAAGTTGTTAGTGAGAGGCATAAGCAACAAGTCATAAACGGAAAAGTCATTAATGAAAAGTTGTTAGTGAGAGTCATAAGCAACAAGTCATAAACGGAGAAGTCATTCATGAAAAGTTATTAACCAAAGTCATAAGCAACAAGTCATTCACGGAGAAGTCATTAATGAAAAGTTGTTAGTGAGAGTCATAAGCAACAAGTTATAAACGGAAAAGTCATTAATGAAAAGTTGTTAGCGAAAGTCATAAGCAACAAGTCATAAACGGAGAAGTCATTCATGAAAAGTTGTTAGTGAGAGTCATAAGCAACAAGTCATAAACGGAAAAGTCATTAATGAAAAGTTGTTAGCGAAAGTCATTAGCAACAAGTCATAAACGGAGAAGTCATTCATGAAAAGTTGTTAGTGAAAGTCACAAACAACAAGTCATAAACGGAGAAGTCAGTAATGAAAAGTTGTTAGTGAGAGTCATAAGCAACAAGTCATAAACGGAGAAGTCATTCATGAAAAGTTGTTAGTGAGAGTCATAAGCAACAAGTCATAAACGGAAAAGTCATTAATGAAAAGTTGTTAGTGAGAGTCATAAGCAACAAGTCATAAACGGAGAAGTCATTCATGAAAAGTTGTTAGTGAGAGTCATAAGCAACAAGTCAGAAACGGAGAAGTCATTCATGAAAAGTTGTGAACAAATCAGAAACAGCGAGTAATATACATATGTCTCACTCCACTGTGGTATAGGTAAAGGAGAAAGGCAACACGAGCTCGGGGAATAAGAAGGACAACAGAGGCAGGAACTTTTTATAAGCCATCTAGGTCTTAGACAATCAAAATTACTATGGGGCAACTATAACCACAAAAGATTTGGGTTTTGCATTAGGTTGGCCAAAAACAGTTTAAGAATACTAACCGAGCTTTTGACCGGTCACTGTAAGCTCAAAGGACACATGAGCAGTATAGGAATTGTAGGTCCATTGCAAGCCCATTGTGCAGATTCTGTGATGAAGAAAATGAGTCCCCAGAGCACATATTAGGGAACTGTCGACTACTTTAGAAAATCACACTTAGGCTCGTACCAAATACCAGGTAAAGAAATAGCAACGCTGGATCTAGCCGACATCCTCGAATTTCTGAGGGCAACAAGGTTGGATGAGAATTTATAGGGATACGCTTAGGACGGTACAATAAATATTTTTGGTCGCAGTACCTCATATACCTCTAAACCACACATTGACTTTAAAATGTCTCATATATGATAAGAGTGATGCCTGATTCTGTCTACGGTGGCATCCTTTTAATTTGTTTTCCCTGTTGAAGTCGGCGCTCTTATGCATTTTTTCTCAGCAACAAGCCAAGTTGGTGACTTCATGATATTGTGAGTGTTGTTGTTATTCATAACTAACCATGTTTTATACATGAGAAGAACTATTTAAAGGCCATTAGGGATTAATGAGGGGTCATCAATACTGCGAAGTTGTTCTCATGAAAAGAAATTATCACAAAAAATAACATAATAATTTGCTCACAAAACTTCAAAGGACTCTTTGGCGATGAACAATCGCACTCCGAATGAGTTCAAAACCGTGTTCGAAACATGGATTCATCACAACACAGCAGAGACCAAGGAACAGTCGAGACAGAGGACTTCTTCTGGTGAATCGAAGGTGAAGAAGGTCAAGGTGGGTCTATCGTCCAATGACGTCATGGCGATAGTTTTTTGGGATGAGCGCGATGTCATGCTCATAGATTTCCTTGAAAATGGTAAAACGATTACCGGGGTATATTATGCAGAGCAATTTGATCGAATCGGCGCCGATTTCAAGCAAAAATTATTGACGGGGACAAAGTTCTCTTCCACCAGGACAACGCACTGACGCACAAGTCCGCAGTCGCAGTGGCAAAATTGCATGAATTAGGTTACGAATTGCTCCCTGATCCAGCATATTCTCTACATTTAGCCCCCTGCGTCTAGTTCCTGTTTCCAAATATGAAGACATGGCTCGGCGGTAAGAGATTTTCGTCGAATGAAGAGGTCATCGATGAAGCAAACGCCTATTTGGAGGACCTCGAGAAATCAGATGTTTTGGAGGACATCAACAACTTTGGATGAGGTGTTATCGCGCTAAAATGAGGCTATGTGGAAAAATAAAACGTTTTTTGCCCAATAGACTGTTACTTATTTAAATTGTCAGGGACTTATTGATCCACCCTCGTATATAGAACGCCCTGGCATGGAAATAATATATAACTTTCACATATGATGAATCATAAGATCATATATGATGATATGAAAATGAATCCCTTTTGAAAGAAAACTAATTTATTTATGACATTGGGTTTATATTATATTCCCAATGGACTGAGGTCTCATCACTTATTCACAAACATAGTCAGATCACTAAGAGTAACCTCATCCAACCCCCTTTTTTCTGAATGTAATCTCTATTCAAAAAGTTTCATCCTAAATTTGGTTGAGTTTTGGAAAAGGTTGAGAAGCCAAACTTGGGAATTGGAAGGAAATCAGTAGAAGAGTCGGGGGAAATATGTCCATATGCCTTCGAATTCACTCACACGATAACGGCTGAGAAACTAATCTCAAAGATTTCCACATTATATCGCTTAAATTAAGCCATTGTATAAATTTTCAGGGACTTATTGACCCACCCCATGAAGCTTGTCTGTGAAACTCAACAATGAGAAATAAAATTTTGTTTATTTTTAGTCAAAATATTTCCCTTGGTTTAGTTTTGGAATAAAAGGGAACATTTTTGCGCCAATTTCCAAACAATTTCCCTGCGTTTTTTTGCCACACAAAGTAAAATTTGTGCTCCAGAAGTGGAGAAGGAACAGACAGGAAATAACCGAATAATCGTGTGCGCATATTTGCACATCTCTGCAGCACGTGTGCCCATATATTGACTTTTATGATTATTGACCACTTCCTCCCATGTGGGCACAGGCGTCTGGTTCCTTCCATTGCAAGCACCCAAATATTTACATACATTTATTTTCAATTAGCATCGCAAATGCTGCCTCCAATTTGTGCCTGCTTTCTGTGCCTCCGCCGATTGGTTTGTTTGTCACTGCTGCTCTGGCGTTGTCATACACAAGATCGTATGTATGTCGTTTGGGGCTGCAGAAAGTGCTTAGGAAAGTCGTCTGGAACGACGAACCATCTCATATGAGAAGCGTTCATTCATTGCCATGTTAGCTGGCGGAGCTGTAAGTGGCGTCGCCGAACATGAACTTCAAGTGCTCAACTTCAGCGTCGGCTTTTGACATTTGAACGGTTTCTTCTCCGCAGAGACAAAGGAAATATTTCAAATGCAAATAATAAGAAAATAAGAAAAGAAACGAGTTTCTGTCTCGCAGACGCGTCAAAAGTTTGCCTGCCTGCTTTGATCTCTTCTCTGCTGCAACTGTTATTTGCTGTATCCGCAGAAGAGTGGCGGGGCCAAGTTCAAGCCCCAGCCCCAGATTGAAACAAGAGACATTAAAACACACAAGCACACAGGCACACACACACACACAAACTCACACACACACACACACACAACCATCTATGTAAACACTCACTAGGGATGTGCGAATGCTCGTAGCCGGTATTTGGCTTTGTACTCGGGTACTATGAACTGCTCCCCTCCGGCCAAACTCTTAATTCGCACCGTTACTGTCAACAATTGGACCGTCTGAAGGAAACAATCGCCCAGAAGCGGTCAGGAGAGGAGAGGAATTGTATTCTATCAGGACAACGATAGGCCACAGATATCGATAGTGACTCTCCAGAAGTTCAGAGAACTTGGTTGGGAGGTTATTATGCCTCCACCTTATAGTCCGGTCCTGCCACCAAGTGATTACCAGCTGTTCCTGTCTATGGCGAATAATTCTGCTGGTGAGACATTTGCCTCAAGAGAAGCTTATGAAAGTCGACTGTCCCAGTTTTTTGCCAATAGGGAGAGGCATAATGAAATTACCTTCAACATGGCAACAAGTTGTGGACCAAAATGGTGCATATTTGACCTAAATCGGATCATTCTAACCAAGCTAAATAAAGCGTTCAGTTTCATGCAAAAATAATGGATTTCTTTTTACTACACCCTATTTTATGGACAAAATTTTGGCGATCAGTCTGTTGGTGGTTTTTCGAGTCGAACAAACTTCTACATGCCCATCAGATGGGATTTAAGGTAGACAAATCGGTATCTGATTCCCTAGATTTCCTAGACTATCTGATTTCCAACGCTTTGACAACAAAGAATGACCTATCAATTATATCCCTCGACTTCGCCAGGGCATTTCATAAAATGGAAATCCAGACAAATATTGACATAGGAAGTTAGGTCCTTAAACAGTGGAAGTTAGGTCCTTAAACAGTAGAAGTTAGGTCCTTAAACAGTGGAAGTTAGGACCTTAAACAGTAGAAGTTAGGTCCTTAAACAGTCGAAGTTAGGTCCTTAAACCTGTGGAAGTTAGGTCCTTAAACAGTGGAAGTTAGGTCCTTAAACAGTAGAAGTTAGGTCCTTAAACAGTGGAAGTTAGGACCTTAAACAGTAGAAGTTAGGTCCTTAAACAGTGGAAGTTAGGTCCTTAAACCTGTGGAAGTTAGGTCCTTAAACCCTATGTGATGCATTTTATGACCAACCGAAAAATTAAAGTCCGAATTGGAAACTGTCACTCCAAAGCTCTGCCACTATACGAGTGTAGTGGCATTCCTCAAGGCTCAGAACTTTCCTCTATACTATCCTAAAAGTCTATAACAAATTATGCGACCTTATTTGAACGCATAAAGAGCTCAGCTTCTGCGCTTATGGAGACGACTTCAACATGATTAAACAATTAAATAAAAGTAGGAACAGAAGTTATAACCTAAGTAGCCTATTCGTTGACATCTCAGTATCGTCTTGTATGCCTGGGAGTAACAGGGGCGATGGGTAGCTGCGCTATTGATGCTCTGGGAGTCATCACAGGCATCCCTCCGATACCCATAACCATTGAAAGGGAGGCCTGTGGTGAAGTCGTACGCCTTCAGAACATGTCCAACATACAAAGTGGATACCTTTGGGGTCATATGAGAGCACTTGATACCTTTCTGAATGACCCCCTTATAAGGTTTTCTGACAATTTGTTGAGAAAAATATCATTCACTACACTCTATAAGGTTCACATTCCTGCAAAAGATAGGTTTGAGGAATGCATTACCGATATTCCACCAGGTGCCCAGGTATGATAAACTGATGGGCTCAAATTGGAAGACGGTAGTACAGGATAATGGGACCATAGTTACAAAAAGCGCTCCCTGTGGGTAAGACTCCCACAATATTTCAAGCGGGAGTCTTTGCCATCGAAGTGCGTATCCGAGAATGTGTTCATAGAAGACTAAATAGTTAACATTATGTCACGTAGCCAGACTGCCCTTGAAGCACTAGGATCGTATTACTTTAAGTCCCGAATGGCTGAAGAATGTCATAAAATCCTAAATGAACTAGGCAAAGACAACAATGTCACACTTTGTTGGGTGCTTGGATATGAAGGACACGCTTGGAAGGAACGGGCGGACTGGCTTGGAAAAATGAGTGCGCTCCGCTTTGCCTTACAAAAAGGGGGGCACTCATTGGCCCTGAACCGTTCTGTGGTGTGGCTACAGGCCACTCTGTAGACCTACTTAGAAAATGGGAAGAAACTCAGATAGCCACACAATGGCAGCGAGATATCTTACCCCAAACAGCAGTATCTCCAAAAGGATACTAACACTGAACCGCGAGAGTCTTAGGTCTGTAGTGGGATATCTGAGAGCACACTGCTGCCTAAGGTATCACCTCAACAAGATAGGCCTCTCAGACATATCTGACTGCAGATTCTGTGCACACAACTCTGAAAGCATCAGAACACTTTCTATATGTGGGTGCCTAGCGATCAAGAGAAAGAGATTAAAATATCTGGGAAGCTCTTCACAGACCCTCCTACAATATGGAAACATGAACCTTCCAAAGTGCTCCAATTTATAAAAGCCCTAAGGTTAGAGGGGTTAGCACAATAGGTCCTTGCGAGCCGCGGTTCTATTACCCGCTGAAACATTAAGTCTAATAAAAAATACTCATGGCGTTCCCATATTGAATTCCTTACACTATCTTTATCTAAATCACTATAAATGTCATAAGACGATTGTCAGGTAGCAAATTTAACTGCAAAACTCATTCACTAAACCGACTCTGGTATATACCTGCATATGCGGATTCTCTCCCAAATCATTGGTCAACAAAATTAAAGCAATTCTAAATTCAGGATTAAGAACTGCATTCGAATCTTGTCGCACCACGCGGAGGTTATTCGCTGAGGTATGAATCCTAAGGCACACCGGTGGAAATTAGAAGAGATCTGATAGCTGGCAAATAAATAAAATCCTTTCTTATGAGTATGGATTCTCCCATAGTCCTATGCGTGTCGCTCTAATAAGGATATGAAAATACCATTTGTAATTACAAGAACATTGCTTTTGATTTCCCCTTTCACCATTCCCTCCCAACCGATCAACTTAAGACCTCCAGTAAAACCACATTGACATTTACATAAGTCCTCCAACAATATTTCACTTCAAACCTTCATCAACTCCTCCAGCAAAACCACATTGACATTTACATCAGTCCTCCAACAATATTTCACTTCATACCTTCAATAAATCATCAACTCCTCCTGAAGTCTTTCAACAAAAATTTAACGAACTTAAACAGCATTACATCCCCATTATATGCCCCGTGGAAACAGTGGAAGGTCAAGGTTCAACTAGGACCGTCGAGCCAACACTGATGATGATAAAGGAAACAGTGATGCGGCAAAATACTCCCTCGCCATTCCATCAGCGGGAGACGGAAACTTAAACGAACCATCATTAGATGAAGTCGCTGCCATAACGAACCATCACTAGATGAAGTCGAAGAGCTAAAAACAACCAGTCTCCAGCGGAGGACTCAATTATTGCGGAGTTGGTGAAGACGCTCGACTGCAAGGCCCTGGAGACGGTGCGCAACTTGCTAGAGAATATACCGACTGGTTGGCTAACAGGTTTCATCATCCCATTGCTCAAAAAAGGTGATGAGATCAATTATAGAGGGATAACTTTGCTTAACGTATGTTAGAAATTGTGTTCTTCTCTATTGTCCGACCGCATCAAACCCCATGCCAAGCAGATACTTGGTGAATATCAATGCGGGTTCAGAACAAACAGATCCACAATAGACCAAGCCTTCCTGCTTAAGCAAAATATCGACAAATTCTTTGACTAAAATGTTGATATCCATTTCCTGTTCATCGATTTTAAACAGACCTTTGACAGCATCCAAAGAGAAAGCATAGCCAAAGCGATGTATCAGCTAGGAATTCCATCAACCAATTCGATTGACGATGCTGCCGCCGGAGGGCACGAAAGGGAAAGTGTGTATACAACAACACATGACGAGCTCCTTTGACATCAAAGGCGGTGTAAAGCAGGGCGAAGCCCTCTCGCCAACCATCTCCAATCTGGTGCTGCACTACGCCATTAAAGAATTTACAAGATCTGGACACTATTTTGCCGGACTGCTCTGACTATTGCGTACGCGGACGATATAGCCATTGCGTCGCGAAGTCGGCGCTACCTAGATGAAATCTTTTTGGCTATAGAAAGAAATGCGGGGTCAGTAGGGCTGGTAATAAACACAGGCAAAACGAAATACATGCTAATATCAGAGATGGGAGAAGAAGAACGTGGGCCTCTGTTGCCTCTATTGTCACAGAGAGCTTCAGATTTGGATGCGTGTCCAGTTTCACATACCTCGGCAGGTGCATACCTAATAAGCAACAACATTGTACCGCCTTCCTCTCTCATCCCTGAAAGCCATAATGAATCGAGAAAGGAACTCATACTACTTTTCCGATTCCTGGTTGCATAATCTGCAAATATACGTGGATGAAATTCCCAGTTTTTTTTAGATGATACCTTAGGTTAGGTTAGGTAGGAGTGGCCGCCCAGTTTGCCAAAAGCACACTTGAGCACACATAATGGCCCATTGTGATACCACGGTGTGGCGCCGTGCAAGCTCTGACTAACAAGTTCCTTTACTTAGGATGGTGATAGCCAGCGCAAGGACAGCGTCAGGAAAGGCACGAGATTATACCTTAGTGCGCAGTGAAGGTCAAATCCTGAGCTTTATTAGGGCTTCAAAATGGTTTGACGAGTAACGGAGAGGTGCGGTGTTACGCTGTGGTATTCCAGACCGGCTGCCACGATAACCTAACCTAACCTAGTGCGCAGTGGCCCGTCAGGTACCCGGTGAGGACTCCTAGCTCCTCTATATTTAGAATGATGAGCTGTTTAGATACTCTGGGACTAGAAATCTTTTGACCTGACTTTGATCTAAATTACTAGTCCATAGTCTGGCGAATTTCCGATCTACCCACTTGCTCAATAATTCTTGGATGTGTACTTTTGGTAGTTCACAGAATGGTTCAGGAGCTTATTTCTCCTTTTTTGGTTAGTTGATCGACGTGTTCCTGCCGGTGTATCCTTCATGTCCTGAGAGCCAATGCAATTATGTTGTATTGTGATGTTCTAGTTCATTTAAAAGGTTTCGGCAATCCTTGATCAAACTTCATGTGACCACAAAGTCCTGCAACGTCTTTAAAGCCGCCTGACTATCGGATACTATGTGTATATCTGTGGGAAAAACAGCTTCCATTTTTCAGGTGGAGATCCATGCTTTAGAGTTTTGTGCTAGAGAATATCTACAAAGGGGCACCCGCAGTACCAAAATATGCATTCTTTCAGATAACCAGGCAGCTCTAACATCATTAATAGACTTCTCTTTCCAATCAAAGCTGGTCTGAGAATGTTTTCAAGTTCTCAATAGCAGCGAGGAATTCTGTTACTCTAATATGGGTACCGGGACATGAGGGGCATGAGGGCAATAAAATGGCAGATTGCCTGGCAAAAAAGGTCGCAGGCACTCCTTTCATAGGTCCAGAACCCTTCTGTGGGGAAAACAGTAGCTTCATAAATAACTTGATGTGTAAACCGGGGAAAACGAGGTCTATAAGAGTACTGGAGAGCCCAAACCGGCATGCGGCAATCGAGAAGACTCATTGAAACCATCAAGGTAGAGTTGAACACATCAAGGTAGACTTGAACACATCAAGGTAGACTTGAACACATCAAGGTAGATGCTATTCTGAACCTCAGCATAAATGATATTAAACTCTACACTGAACTATTGACAGGACACTGTAGACTCAACTACCATATGAAGAAAATAGGCGTGAAAGAAAACGATTCCTGCTAACAGGAACCAGCAACAGACCATGTTCTATGCACTTGCCCAGCGGTGGCAGGACGCAGACTTAACTACCTAGGCAGGGGGTTCTTAGTTCCAAATCACGTAGTTATAATTAAGCCTACAGCAGTTACGAAATTTATAAATAGTCGAGAATTGCTTTAGTTGGGTACGAGGCTGCACAATAGATCTCTCAGGTCGCGGTGCTCGTATAGCCTATTTAATAAGAATGTGTATAACTGCACCAGAGATTTTCCTGTGTGCTCGTAAGCATTCCCTTGTGCAAGCCTGTATTGCATATGTTTCAGCCTGGAAGATGGTTGCTAGTTTCGCCATCGGGTTGGCCAGCTCCTACAGTACCGTCTTCCAGTTTGGATTCATCCGCGTACCATACTTGTGAGCCTGGTTCAGGGATGAATTGCTGTGTTCTCCAAGACTCTCCGTCTGAGATGCCTATTTTGCGTTTCTTGAATAATTCAAACGTGGGGACTGTGAGGATTGGGTCATTCTCTTGTGTACTTTAGTAAATAAATTTTTAAATTAAGTAATTAAATTGTTGAGTTTTAGTAATGAAATTGTTGAAATTTAGTAATTAAATTGTTGAATTTTAGTAATGAAATTGTTGAAATTTACTAATTAAATTGTTAAATTTTAGTAACGAAATTGTTGAAATTTAGTAATTAAATTTTTGAAATTTAGTAATTAAATTGTTAAATTTTAGTAACGAAATTGTTGAAATTTATTAATTAAATTGTTGAAATCTAGTAAAGAAATTATTGAAATTTATTAATTAAATTGTTGAAATTTAGTAATGAAATTGTTGAAATTTAGGAATTAAATTGTTGAATTTTAGTAATGAAATTGTTGAAATTTACTAATTAAATTGTTAAATTTTAGTAACGAAATTGTTGAAATTTAGTAATTAAATTTTTGAAATTTAGTAATTAAATTGTTAAATTTTAGTAACGAAATTGTTGAAATTTAGTAATTAAATTGTTGAAATTTAGTAATTAAATTGTTAAATTTTAGTAACGAAATTGTTGAAATTTAGTAATTAAATTTTTGAAATTTATTAATTAAATTGTTGAAATCTAGTAAAGAAATTATTGAAATTTATTAATTAAATTGTTGAAATTTAGTAATGAAATTGTTGAAATTTAGGAATTAAATTGTTGAATTTTAGTAATGAAATTGTTGAAATTTAGTCATTAAATTGTTAAATTTTAGTAACGAAATTGTTAAAATTTAGTAATTAAATTGTTGAAATTTAGTAATTAAATTGTTAAATTTTAGTAACGAAATTGTTGAATTTTAGTAATTAAATTGTTGAATTTTAGTAATTAAATTGTTGAATTTTACTAATTTAATTGTTAAAATTTAGTAATGAAATTGTTGAAATTTAGTAATTAAATTTTTGAAATTTATTAATTAAATTGTTGAAATCTAGTAAAGAAATTATTGAAATTTATTAATTAAATTGTTGAAATTTAGTAATGAAATTGTTGAAATTTAGGAATTAAATTGTTGAATTTTAGTAATGAAATTGTTGAAATTTAGTAATTAAATTGTTAAATTTTAGTAACGAAATTGTTGAAATTTAGTAATTAAATTGTTGAAATTTAGTAATTAAATTGTTAAATTTTAGTAACGAAATTGTTGAAATTTAGTAATTAAATTTTTGAAATTTATTAATTAAATTGTTGAAATCTAGTAAAGAAATTATTGAAATTTATTAATTAAATTGTTGAAATTTAGTAATGAAATTGTTGAAATTTAGGAATTAAATTGTTGAATTTTAGTAATGAAATTGTTGAAATTTAGTAATTAAATTGTTAAATTTTAGTAACGAAATTGTTAAAATTTAGTAATTAAATTGTTGAAATTTAGTAATTAAATTGTTAAATTTTAGTAACGAAATTGTTGAATTTTAGTAATTAAATTGTTGAATTTTAGTAATTAAATTGTTGAATTTTACTAATTTAATTGTTAAAATTTAGTAATGAAATTGTTGAAATTTAGTAATTAAATTTTTGAAATTTATTAATTAAATTGTTGAAATCTAGTAAAGAAATTATTGAAATTTATTAATTAAATTGTTGAAATTTAGTAATGAAATTGTTGAAATTTAGGAATTAAATTGTTGAATTTTAGTAATGAAATTGTTGAAATTTAGTAATTAAATTGTTAAATTTTAGTAACGAAATTGTTGAAATTTAGTAATTAAATTGTTGAAATTTAGTAATTAAATTGTTAAATTTTAGTAACGAAATTGTTGAATTTTAGTAATTAAATTGTTGAATTTTAGTAATTAAATTGTTGAATTTTACTAATTTAATTGTTAAAATTTAGTAATGAAATTGTTGAAATTTAGTAATTAAATTTTTGAAATTTATTAATTAAATTGTTGAAATCTAGTAAAGAAATTATTGAAATTTATTAATTAAATTGTTGAAATTTAGTAATGAAATTGTTGAAATTTAGGAATTAAATTGTTGAATTTTAGTAATGAAATTGTTGAAATTTAGTAATTAAATTGTTAAATTTTAGTAACGAAATTGTTGAAATTTAGTAATTAAATTGTTGAAATTTAGTAATTAAATTGTTAAATTTTAGTAACGAAATTGTTGAAATTTAGTAATTAAATTTTTGAAATTTATTAATTAAATTGTTGAAATCTAGTAAAGAAATTATTGAAATTTATTAATTAAATTGTTGAAATTTAGTAATGAAATTGTTGAAATTTAGGAATTAAATTGTTGAAATTTAGTAATGAAATTGTTGAAATTTAGTAATTAAATTTTTGAAATTTATTAATTAAATTGTTGAAATCTAGTAAAGAAATTATTGAAATTTATTAATTAAATTGTTGAAATTTAGTAATGAAATTGTTGAAATTTAGGAATTAAATTGTTGAATTTTAGTAATGAAATTGTTGAAATTTAGTAATTAAATTGTTAAATTTTAGTAACGAAATTGTTGAAATTTAGTAATTAAATTGTTGAAATTTAGTAATTAAATTGTTAAATTTTAGTAACGAAATTGTTGAATTTTAGTAATTAAATTGTTGAATTTTAGTAATTAAATTGTTGAATTTTACTAATTTAATTGTTAAAATTTAGTAATGAAATTGTTGAAATTTAGTAATTAAATTTTTGAAATTTATTAATTAAATTGTTGAAATCTAGTAAAGAAATTATTGAAATTTATTAATTAAATTGTTGAAATTTAGTAATGAAATTGTTGAAATTTAGGAATTAAATTGTTGAATTTTAGTAATGAAATTGTTGAAATTTAGTAATTAAATTGTTAAATTTTAGTAACGAAATTGTTGAAATTTAGTAATTAAATTGTTGAAATTTAGTAATTAAATTGTTAAATTTTAGTAACGAAATTGTTGAAATTTAGTAATTAAATTTTTGAAATTTATTAATTAAATTGTTGAAATCTAGTAAAGAAATTATTGAAATTTATTAATTAAATTGTTGAAATTTAGTAATGAAATTGTTGAAATTTAGGAATTAAATTGTTGAAATTTAGTAATGAAATTGTTGAAATTTAGGAATTAAATTGTTGAAATTTAGTAACGAAATTGTTGAAATTTAGTAATTAAATTTTTGAAATTTAGTAATTAAATTGTTGAATTTTACTAATTTAATTGTTAAAATTTAGTAATGAAATTGTTGAAAATTAGTTCATAATTAAATTACTAAGATTTGTGATTAAATTACTAAAATTAGTAAATAAATAGCAAATATTTCTAATTTCATTGATCATTCAATTTCTGAAGTTTAATAATCAAATATTTGAAATGAACAAACTTAATTACTGAAATGTATGAATTAAATTTCTGCAATTAAGTTTCATAATTAAGTTTCAAACATCCTAGTAATTATTGCTGATGGTGTAAGAATAATAATGATTCTGTCTTTAAGCAGTATTTCTCGTTAATTAATGGTCCAGTCTTTCACAGTGTCTTAAGAAGCTCAGAATGGTCCTTCACATTCCCTTCACACTAGAGTGAACCATTTCCCAGCAATGTTTGGACTCCCCGCCATTGTAGTGGAGTTAAAAATACTGCGGATAATTGTTCGTTACTCGCATTCGATACTCGCAAATCGTCAACTGCATTCGGTATTCGAGTCGCTAGTAACTTCTCGCATTCCTATATGCAAACTCATTCGTATGTGAGCACAACAAACTGACACGTCTCGCATCTGAGGCAGGCCATTACCACCATTTAAGTTGGTTGGCTCAGATTGCCAGCAAAAATATTAGTTAGCAAAAGCTGTTGAACTGTTCGCCGCACTATTTGACTGCATCATCATCACACTGGTGGCTCAAATGAACCACAAACAGCCCAAACTGTAGCATTAGAGTTGCGCATACTCGCAGTTTAGCATTGCTTCGTTATGTGTCCACCGCAGTGTTCGCTGGAAATTAAGTTCTTGGAAATTAATTATACACGAGTGTAACTACCGCAAGTGAGTCCAAGTCTGACCAAGCCAGCAGCGGCTAATCGTGCCGCAAAATGTGTGGCGTTGTGCCAAAACGTAGCCACCACTTATGAGCATGCTACGCTGCTCACATCAAATCCCATGGAATGCTGCCGCAAACCAGCGCGATAAAGTGCTAGAGAAATCGCGCTGGCAAGTGAAATCTGACACAGAGCCGTCGACACGATCAGCTTGGATTTGCAAAGCACAATTTTCCTCTAATCCATGCCCCGATCGCATCACTTTGAAATGAAGATCTCAGATGAGTCGTGAACTATATAATTAAATCTCATTTATGACCAGTTCCATAGTATTCTTTATTTATGTATAACTATTGCACTTCTTTTCCTTACAGAAACTCTATGCCAAAGCTGTATATGACAATTTGGCCGACACTTCCGACGAGCTGGCGTTCAAGAAAGGCGACATTCTGACAGTGCTGGAACAAGACACCGACGGACTCGAAGGATGGTGGCTTTGTGGCTTACGTGGCCGACAGGTAAGCTTGTTGAAGTATCTATGGATATAGTTAGGAATCGACATAGCGGGGTCCAGCAATCAATGCTCGTGTTTTTGAAACATCTTCGATAAACATCCAAAATTCACGGAAGAAATTCCTTGGTCCTTGGTCAATATTTCAACATATCAAATATATCAACCCCTGCACTACTGGCGAGCAACTAACCCCCATTCGCCTTTAGTAATCTTGCCAAGCCTGTGTTTGCTGACCATTCGTAGGCCACTTTAAAGCAGGGAGCACTATTAAAATGGCCGCAAAGGCCACAACAACTTGATTCCTCCAAAATACATGAATTCCTGTCGAAAATTAACCTGACAGAAGATTTATAGATGAGACTATCCTCATCTTTCAAATAAATAGGGGCATCACAATAGATATTTCAGGTCGCAGTGTATAACATCCTTAAATATATCTATCTATCTGTCTAAGGCCACAACAACAATTTCATTGAATTATATTACGAGTGGGATTGGCAATTTGGTGGAAACGATCAAGAATGATATTCCATTAGATGAAAACAGCTGATCGTAAAAAACCAAAGAAAGAAGATTAAGAAGAAGAGTGGTTTTAGCTTGCGATCACCTAATAAGTGCACCCTGGTTTAAAGTAATGTACAATATAAACTTGTGGTGTCGGAAAGCCCTTATCTGATTATATTCAAGAATTCTAATTATAAGGATTTCCAAGAATGAATAGGCTTTAATATGATATTCAATGTGAAGATTTCTACATTTGAGAACCATGTAAAGATTCCTCCAAGACTTTTGGAACATTTCAAAACAACCCAATAAAAGTCTCCTTTATAAGAATTTTTTAAGAACTAATTTTAAATTTGCATAAAAACGAAATCTTAATAAAGGCGAGTGGATTTTTCTTCGGGGACTTCAGGTCCAAGGTCCAAATATAAAACTGGTATACCCCTTTTATGATCTTATTCATAATAACACAACAGTTTACTATAAAGTATCCAGATCTAACGTGAACAGAATTTGTCTTATCATACAAAATTTGGTGACACTACGATTATATGCACACATATCTTATATGATTATATATATTATATGATAATATATGTTATATGATTATATATGACATAATATTCCCTCCGAATTTTCCCCAACCAATTTGAATATGATCCAGGTATAAATGTGATCATTTCCTTAATAATTTTGTAGGAATCCCACTCCAGGGAATATTTTTGATATAGGAAGGATTTAAGTCACAGAATAAGTTTTTCCATCACTGCTATCCAATACGTCAGAGGAGTATAGTCTCCTTCCCCATAAAAACTGCACAAGTTGAATGGCACAATATATTAATGCATGATAAAACTTCGGTTCTGAGAGTCTGATAATATACTCGTGTGTGATGAGAAGAAAAAACGCCCTCAGAGCTAATAGAAACTTGCTTTAGTGCTGATCTGGGCATTATAGTACTAGTACATGGTATTTCCCTACCATCCTCATTTATCACACGTAATTGTCTTCGGTTTTATTTGAGTATCTTGACAAAATTCATATCCATCTCGTCCCCAGCGAGTTTATATCGTAATCCCTTAGATAATAGACTGATACGCCTGATGGACATTATGTTGGATACACAAGAACAAGTTTCGGACCCATTCCCATATACAGTAAGTGTTCTGTCCCATCTTCAGAAACCTCATTTCCTTCGTTCGTGACAACTATATTTCAGGAATTCCATATATCCGTGAATTTTTAACCTGCTTTCCACGAAATCCCATTAAACAATTTCATCAATTACGGCTAAGAAGGCACTGCTTCAATTGATCCTGAGATTTGGATTGCGACTATCAGTCTCAATAATCTTGATTTATGATTCCGATTAAACCAACCGATAAAAATTCTCATCAAATGTGAGTCCATTTCCCGCGGTCACTTTAGGTCCCAACAAAACTAAGATACAATATAAAAACTGGTCTATCAAACTTCTTTATGATCTGGTTCATAACTGTAAACATAACTTGCAGCCAGTATACAAAGCTGTAAAAATATAAAAGCACTCAAAGGACTGCAGTGCCTCGTACCAAGGTACCCACAGGAGTAACCGGAGAGCGCCATCCAGCTTCACGTCTATATTTGGTACTACTCGCAAAACTCGCGGTGCCACTATGCTTATACAGTGCTCCCCCATCTGATTATAAGTCTATCATGATATACTCTGCTTTTGAGAACTGTGGTACAATTTCCTCAAGATTTCTGGAACGCTTCAAAATAAATCAACAGAAGTATTTCGGAAGGTTATTCGGAATTTTATTAAGAATTAATTTGATTTTTGTTAATATCGTGGGAAAACATTTCCGGAACGCAATGTGCTTTGGTTCAACATTGGCATTCTAACCACCAGAAGCACCTTCGTCTATGTTGCTGCACCAATAAAGGTTGCCCTGGTGCAAAAAATGACTTCAGTGTAAGCGAGCTAAAACATTGCCCTGAGACTTGATTTGGCCGAGCCAATGGCGTGCTTGAGAACGTCATATTGTTGCCATCACGGGTATTGGACAGTTCCAGATTCTTCGGTTTTCCTCCGAATGTTGTAAATGCAGTTCTTTACGTTGGACAAATTCCTTCCATTGCATGTTGGGATTTGAAATATGTTCCTAATAAGCAGCAAATGATGAATTGCAACAAAGTTGCGATGACGGAATTATGGAAAATTCTCGTCTATAATTGCCTAATAAGAAAAGCAAATAATTTGTGAGGTTATGGAAGATTCGGGAAAAACGCACCAATTCCGAGGAGGATGGCGAAATGTTGGAAGTGTCCTATTGCAAAGGCACTCGGAAGCAGCACATGCTCTCCAAGTTCGGAGAATTTTCCATTTTCAACACGTTTTTAATCCGCGATGTCGGACTAAACGCGTCCTCTGGAAAATGTTGCACGTGCCGCACTAAACGCGAATCACGCTCGACTGAAAACTAACCGGAAACAGGGAAATCGGCCGCAGTCGTGCCAGAATGAAGGAACAGGGTTGCTTCTGTTGTACGATTTGGATGCAACCAGTCTGTTATGTTTGCCTGTTTCTTCTCTTGCACTCCACTGCCTTTTATTTGATTTTTTTTTCAAGTTTTAATTATTAAGGAATAAAATCATTTTTATTTATTTATTTGAACCCAATTTTAAAATTAAAGTTACAGTATTACTTAGTATACCATTCCTATAGTTAAACAATGTATATCCTACCATATCCTTCATAAGAATGAGAGACAGAGAAAGGGAAAAAGATGTAAATCTTATGTGACAACTCAATCCATTCGGATTATATAAAATGTATGTTCCACCTCTGTGGGCATTAAAGCCATGGACCATGTTTATTATTATTATACCTTGCTCCATAACTTATTATGTCTGCAAGGAACACGATGTATCAAACGCTTCAAAATGACGAGATAAAGTTGTGCATTGTCTGTGTGTTTGGGTGGAACGAACTCCTTGTGGATAATGTGCTTGGAATTGTGAAAGCACATCAACATTGTCCTCACTTATGACATCTTTGAGCTTTGGCTCTTTTGGCGTCTTCCACTCGGCATTTTGGCGCTTGGTTTCTGGATCAGATTGAAAACACCACGTTTCATCACCAGTAACAATGTTGTGAAGAAAGGTTTACTCCCTCTTACCCTCCTTGATGATTTCCTTAGAATGTTGAATTCGGAGCAATTTTCGGTCGTCAGTCAACTTGTGCCGAACAAACCGTGCAAAGACTTTTCGGTAGCCGAAATGTTTGGTCCAAATGCGATAGATTTGTGATTTTGAGATGCTCAATTCCAATTCGTTGAATTTCAATGCAGATCTTGGCTGATCTTTGATGACTTCAAGCCCGGTGGAATCTGCGGTGAACACGGATTTCGGTTGTCCAAAATGCTGCTCATCATTTATGTCCTCAAGACCGTTTCTAAACCGTGTATACCTCGTGTATATACTCATGATTTCTGCCACGGGATAAACAATCATCACCGGGATAAACAACAAAGGCCGGAGAACCGCCGAAGAAGGAGGTATCCAAGCATTCAAGCATTGACACTCATTGTACTATAAGCCTGTAAATATTTGGGGGGAAGGGGACATAAAGGATTGTTTGATGCTCATTTTTGTGCCGATGATACATTCTGTCAGTTCAGACGCTATAACTCCGCTTCTACCATTTCATTACAGTACTGAGGGATCTGCCTTTTTGGCGCATGTAATGCCAATAGATGACCTCACTAGAAATTTATATTTTTAAAAAGTCCTGTTTACTTTGGCACCCCCTATTTTGGGAAGAGACACATTTTTTTACATGAGAGTCAAACGTAAACCGACCCTTCCCGGGAGTATTCTTCTCTTTAATGTACATTGCCTTAAACTGTCCTAATACAATATTCAAGTAAAGACTGGGTTGCCGGAGTTACTAATTGCGAATTGGCGATATTTTTTCGTAGGCTTACAGCAAGGAATACAATTTTAGCATATCTAAGGACTCATTAAAGCCAGGTCCAAAAAATAACAATCCCATAAAATACATTTTGGTATTCCAACTTCAATTTTAAATTTGAATAAAATCAATAAAGAAAAAATATTCGAATCTTAAATAACTAAAAGAGAAACATAATCAAAAAAAGGCAGTGGAGTGCAAGAGAAGAAACAGGCAAACATAACAGACTGGTTGCATCCAAATCGTACAACAGAAGCAACCCTGTTCCTTCATTCTGGCACGACTGCGGCCGATTTCCCTGTTTCCGGTTAGTTTTCAGTCGAGCGTGATTCGCGTTTAGTGCGGCACGTGCAACATTTTCCAGAGGACGCGTTTAGTCCGACATCGCGGATTAAAAACGTGTTGAAAATGGAAAATTCTCCGAACTTGGAGAGCATGTGCTGCTTCCGAGTGCCTTTGCAATAGGACACTTCCAACATTTCGCCATCCTCCTCGGAATTGGTGCGTTTTTCCCGAATCTTCCATAACCTCACAAATTATTTGCTTTTCTTATTAGGCAATTATAGACGAGAATTTTCCATAATTCCGTCATCGCAACTTTGTTGCAATTCATCATTTGCTGCTTATTAGGAACATATTTCAAATCCCAACATGCAATGGAAGGAATTTGTCCAACGTAAAGAACTGCATTTACAACATTCGGAGGAAAACCGAAGAATCTGGAACTGTCCAATACCCGTGATGGCAACAATATGACGTTCTCAAGCACGCCATTGGCTCGGCCAAATCAAGTCTCAGGGCAATGTTTTAGCTCGCTTACACTGAAGTCATTTTTTGCACCAGGGCAACCTTTATTGGTGCAGCAACATAGACGAAGGTGCTTCTGGTGGTTAGAATGCCAATGTTGAACCAAAGCACATTGCGTTCCGGAAATGTTTTCCCACGATATTAACCAAAATCAAATTAATTCTTAATAAAATTCCGAATAATCTTCCGAAATACTTCTGTTGATTTATTTTGAAGCGTTCCAGAAATCTTGAGGAAATTGTACCACAGTTCTCAAAAGCAGAGTATATCATGATAGACTTATAATCAGATGGGGGAGCACTGTATAAGCATAGTGGCACCGCGAGTTTTGCGAGTAGTACCAAATATAGACGTGAAGCTGGATGGCGCTCTCCGGTTACTCCTGTGGGTACCTTGGTACGAGGCACTGCAGTCCTTTGAGTGCTTTTATATTTTTACAGCTTTGTATACTGGCTGCAAGTTATGTTTACAGTTATGAACCAGATCATAAAGAAGTTTGATAGACCAGTTTTTATATTGGATCTTAGTTTTGTTGGGACCTAAAGTGACCGCGGGAAATGGACTCACATTTGATGAGAATTTTTATCGGTTGGTTTAATCGGAATCATAAATCAAGATTATTGAGACTGATAGTCGCAATCCAAATCTCAGGATCAATTGAAGCAGTGCCTTCTTAGCCGTAATTGATGAAATTGTTTAATGGGATTTCGTGGAAGGCAGGTTAAAAATTCACGGATATATGGAATTCCTGAAATATAGTTGTCACGAACGAAGGAAATGAGGTTTCTGAAGATGGGACAGAACACTTACTGTATATGGGAATGGGTCCGAAACTATTTCTTGTGTATCCAACATAATGTCCATCAGGCGTATCAGTCTATTATCTAAGGGATTACGATATAAACTCGCTGGGGACGAGATGGATATGAATTTTGTCAAGATACTCAAATAAAACCGAAGACAATTACGTGTGATAAATGAGGATGGTAGGGAAATACCATGAACTAGTACTATAATGCCCAGATCAGCACTAAAGCAAGTTTCTATTAGCTCTGAGGGCGTTTTTTCTCCTCAACACACACGAGTATATTATCAGACTCTCAGAACCGAAGTTTTATCATGCATTAATATATTGTGCCATTCAACTTGTGCAGTTTTTATGGGGAAGGAGACTATACTCCTATATTCTTGTCTCTGACGTATTGGATAGCAGTGATGGAAAAACTTATTCTGTGACTTAAATCCTTCCTATATCAAAAATATTCCCTGGAATGGTATTCCCAAAACATTCTTAGGAAAATATGTAATCACATTTATACATTCATCATAGTCAACAATTTGAAATTCCTTCTTAACATTGTTAAATTGCTTCTTAACATTGTCAAACTGTGTCGTAACAGTGTCAAATCCGTTCCTAACAGTTTCAAATAGCTTATTAATTTTGTCAAACTGTTTCTTAACAGTGTCAAATTTCTCATAAGAGTTTCACATTGCTTATTAACATTGTCAAATTGCTTATTGACAATATCAAATTGCTTATAAACAGTGTCAAATTGCTTATAAAAGTTTCACTTTGCTTCTTAACAGTGTCAAACTATTACTTAGCATTGTCAAATTGCTTCTTCGCAGGGTCAAAGTGCTTCTTCGCAGTGTCAAACTATTTCTTAAAATATTGCAGTATCGAATTGCGTCTTAAAATTGTCAAATTGGTTCTTAACAGTGTCAAATTGCTTATAAAAGTTTCAAATTGCTATTCACATTGACAAACTATGTCTTAACAGTGTCAAATTGGTTCCTAACAGTGTCAAATTGCTTTTTACCGGAATGAAAGTGTTTATAAAAGTTTAAAATTGCTTTTTAACATTGTCAAACTGTTTCTTAACGGTGTCAAATTACTTCTTAACACTGTCAAATTGCTTCTTAACAGTGTCAAACTGCTTCTTGACCTATTAAAATGCTTCTTGGTCGCATCTAATTACTACTTTAATGTGTCAAATTGCTTCTTAATAATATAAAATTGCTTCTTAGCATTGTAAAACTGTTCCTTAACTTTTTTAAGGGTCGAACTGCTTTTTAACATTATCAAATTGCTTCTTAGAGTGTCAAATTGCTTATAAAAGTTTCAAATTGCTTGTTAACAGTGTCAAATTGCTTCTTAGCATTGTCAAACTCATTCTTAACAATGTCAAATTGCTATTAAAAGTTTCAAATTGATTCTTAACAGTGTCAAATTTTGTCTTAGCATTGTCAAATTGCACCTTAACAAAGTCAAACTGCTTCTTAACATTGTCAAACCCAGTCTTAACAGTGTCAAATGGCAATTCAAAGTTTCAAATTGATTCTTAACATTGTCAAATTGCCTATTAAAATTGTCAAATTGCCTATTAACATTGTCAAATTGCACCTAAACAATGTGAAACTGCTTTTTGACATTGTCAAACTAATTTTTAACAGTGTCAAATTTTTTATAAAACTTTCCAACTACTTACAAAAGCTCCAAACTACAACTTAAAAATTCATTCTTAGCAGTATCAAATTCCTTCTTAACAATGTAAAATTGCTTCTTTAAATTACAAAATTGCTTATTAACAGTGTCAAACTGTTTCTGAACTTATTTCAGGCCCGATCTAGTTCTTAACTTATACCAAACTTACTCCCCAAATGATTTCAGATCACAACTCCTTCTGCCTTGGAAGAAAGAAAATGTTCGACAGCGATTGATAATATTCTAGGTTAGTAGTGCAATTGTCACTCTGCTTCAATTGACACGTGAGTAACAATTTAATTGTTATCGATTCCTCTCGCAGCACTACTCAGCTAATTAAGGTCCAATAACGAAACCCTCGCCTATGCTTATATAAGAGTCCATTCACATAGTTTATGCTCCTATCTCTAAGCGCCAATTTCAAAAATTTCTGTGCCAATTCATAACAATTTGTCTCAATATTTCAAAGTAAGGCACCATTTTATGGGTGGGGGCAAATTGGAGCAAATCAGTAAAGATGCTTCTAGCAGATTCCGTCAACAGAAGCAGCCAAACAAAAAGCGGCACATAAAGAGACGCAGTAGCGAACAAAAAATTGTCGTTAATTAAAGAACAGCACAACACTTTAATATAAACAATTAACCCCGGAGTCAATTGCAAGCGAACGCCCAAACTGCCACAGCCAGAAGCAAGCAAATGAAAACAACGTGCACCGCACATGGAGCATGTTGGCAACATGTGGCGATACCTCGACTACTAAAAGAGTGACCGAAAAACTACGCGAATATTCAATGCAAAAAATTAAAATTTAAAATGCAATTAACTGAGAACAAACTCACGTCAGAGGCAAGCAAAAAGACGTCCGAGGCAATCAAATGAAAATGGGAACACGAAGCGAAATACGTACGAAAGATCGGTACGTAAGTTTAGCCAAGGACCTGGAACACATTGGAAGTAATGGCAATTTTTATCTGCAATCATTCCCGGGGTAAATTTGTGGTCCATTCATTCCATGCACAAATATACGAAGAAGAGAATCCCTTTCGAGGTCTTGCACTTATCTTTGCAAAATATTCCCTTGGAGGTTGTACACTGTTCTTTGCAGAAGAATATCTTTCGAGGTTTTACACTGATCTTTGCTAAATATGCATTTGGAAGTTTTACACTGTTCTTTGCAAGACAATCTCTTTTGAGTTTTTACATTGATATTTGCTGAATAACGTCTTCCGAGGTTTTACACTGTTCTGTGCTAAATATGCATTTGGAGGATTTACACTGTTCTTTGCAGAAGAATATCTTTCGAGGTTTTACACTGATCTTTGCTAAATATGTAATTTGGAAGTTTTACACTGTTCTTTGCAAGACAATCTCTTTTGAGTTTTTACATTGATATTTGCTAAATAACGTCTTCCGAGGTTTTACACTGTTCTGTGCTAAATATGCATTTGGAGGATTTATACTGTTCTTTGCAAGACAATCTCTTTTGAGTTTTTACATTGATATTTGCTGAATAACGTCTTCCGAGGTTTTACACTGTTCTGTGCTAAATATGCAATTTGGAGGATTTACACTGTTCTTTGCAGAAGAATATCTTTCGAGGTTTTACACTGATCTTTGCTAAATATGCATTTGGAAGTTTTACACTGTTCTTTGCAAGACAATCTCTTTTAAGTTTTTACATTGATATTTGCTGAATAACGTCTTCCGAGGTTTTACACTGTTCTGTGCTAAATATGCATTTGGAGGATTTACACTGTTCTTTGCAGAAGAATATCTTTCGAGGTTTTACACTGATCTTTGCTAAATATGTAATTTGGAAGTTTTACACTGTTCTTTGCAAGACAATCTCTTTTGAGTTTTTACATTGATATTTGCTAAATAACGTCTTCCGAGGTTTTACACTGTTCTGTGCTAAATATGCATTTGGAGGATTTATACTGTTCTTTGCAAGACAATCTCTTTTGAGTTTTTACATTGATATTTGCTGAATAACGTCTTCCGAGGTTTTACACTGTTCTGTGCTAAATATGCAATTTGGAGGATTTACACTGTTCTTTGCAGAAGAATATCTTTCGAGGTTTTACACTGATCTTTGCTAAATATGCATTTGGAAGTTTTACACTGTTCTTTGCAAGACAATCTCTTTTAAGTTTTTACATTGATATTTGCTGAATAACGTCTTCCGAGGTTTTACACTGTTCTGTGCTAAATATGCATTTGGAGGATTTACACTGTTCTTTGCAGAAGAATATCTTTCGAGGTTTTACACTGATCTTTGCTAAATATGTAATTTGGAAGTTTTACACTGTTCTTTGCAAGACAATCTCTTTTGAGTTTTTACATTGATATTTGCTAAATAACGTCTTCCGAGGTTTTACACTGTTCTTTGGAAAATATTCCCTTGGAGGGTATACACTGTTCTTTGCAGAAGAATATCTTTCGAGGCTTTACACTGATCTTTGCTAAATATGCATTTGGAAGTTTTACACTGTTCTTTGCAAGACAATCTCTTTTGAGTTTTTACATTGATATTTGCTGAATAACGTCTTCCGAGGTTTTACACTGTTCTGTGCTAAATATGCATTTGGAGGATTTACACTGTTCTTTGCAGAAGAATATCTTTCGAGGTTTTACACTGATCTTTGCTAAATATGCATTTGGAAGTTTTACACTGTTCTTTGCAAGACAATCTCTTTTGAGTTTTTACATTGATATTTGCTGAATAACGTCTTCCGAGGTTTTACACTGTTCTGTGCTAAATATGCATTTGGAGGATTTACACTGTTCTTTGCAGAAGAATATCTTTCGAGGTTTTACACTGATCTTTGCTAAATATGCATTTGGAAGTTTTACACTGTTCTTTGCAAGACAATCTCTTTTGAGTTTTTACATTGATATTTGCTGAATAACGTCTTCCGAGGTTTTACACTGTTCTTTGCAAAATATTCCCTTGGAGGTTGTACACTGTTCTTGGCAGAAGAATATCTTTCGAGGTTTTACACTGATCTTTGCTACATATGCATTTGGAAGTTTTACACTGTTCTTTGCAAGACAATCTCTTTTGAGTTTTTACATTGATATTTGCTGAATAACGTCTTCCGAGGTTTTACACTGTTCTTTGGAAAATATTCCCTTGGAGGGCTTACACTGTTCTTTGCAGAATAATCTCCTTCGCAGATTTACACTGTTCTTCTGTAGTATGGAGATGGCGTTGGCAGTACCAATATGCACCCTGATATGGGAGCTCCATCATAGTGATATCTCCGATTAATGCATGAGCGGATATACCACTCATACATACAGAAAACTTTGTCCCGAATTCTCTATCTTGGGTACTCCCCTAAACAGTTGGATGATGTTCAACAAGAGAGAAACGACGATAATTCATAGTTTAACTGCACAATTAGCTCTCTCTTTCGCACATTGCGATTATTTGTTTACATGTATACGACGCCAATGTCATATCAGCTCCGTATGCCGCGGTACTTCATTAAGAGAGAAGCTTTGACGAAATGAGTTCCGTCTATGCGAGGTAGTATGAGGCCGTGTTTTTAAGCCCACAACCGAAAGGAGCAAAAATGTCGAATGCTGCCGCAGCTAAAACAATTAAGAAGACGGAACACTTCGTTAAGAATTGGGTGAAGCGGAAGGTTAAAGCATAAAAAAGCAGATTACCTTCCGGATCGCGAGAAACCGAAACCTCCAGCCGGCAGGATAAAGTGATTTTGAAGCTATTCGAGCAGAATCCCACTCTGTGGCTGCGGGAAGCTAAGGAGAAACTTTTCAAAAAGGGAATTGACAGTGGTCTCAACACAATCAGACAGTGTGTAAGGTCAAATTTCGCTCTACAACCTCGAAATCATTGCTTACGGTAGACCACATAAGAAACCGAACAACCTGGCCAAGTCAAATTTCGCTCTACTCGTACAACCTCGAAATCATTGTAAACCGCAGAACCTGGGCAAGTGAAAACAGCAATCGCGATTGGTCGAAAGTGATGTTTCCTGATGAGTTGAGCATGAGTTCCGGTGAAGCATGCCTCGTTAACCAGCAAATAAACAATTTATGCAACGCACCGTCAAACACCCTGTAAGAGTTAATGCCTCGGGATGCTTATTAGAAAGTGGTTTCGAGATTTTGGGACTGGTTGTCTTCATGCAAAAGTTGTATTGAGAATTCAGGGTGAAATTATACAAGCGTGACCTTCTGAAGCCAACCAAGAAGATGTTTGGACTTAATAATATTAATTGGGTTCTACAAGAAGGCAATGACCCAAAGCATCGGAGTCGTCTCTGCCCTGAGTGGAGGGATATAATTGGCGTCATCACAGTAGATTGGCGTTATTAATCTCCAGTGGAAGGATCAAAACGTACTCCTCACAATGGATTGGCCCTCATAATCTTCAGACACCAACCGTAAAGGAAGTGTGTGGCCCATTATGCAAATCAAGCTGGCAGGTAAGCCGGTATACAAGGAGCTCTGACGAATAATAAAGAAAATATGACGCTTCCTTAGCTCCCCAACTAGTTGAAAGTATGACAAAAAGATACTTCTAATATTACGCAGGAAAGATCTTCGCTCGTTGGATGGGCTAATCATTGGTCATAATCCATGGGGCCATAATAAGGCGATAATAGGCATCATCGAGAGTTCGAACTGTGCCTCCTGTCTGGGAGAAGAACAAGACAGGAAAGAGCATTTTCTCTGAGTAAGTCCTGCCTTTGCCAGATTGAGGAGGCGCATATTAGGTTCAGATGTTTTGGGAGTGGACAACGTACCCTACCACACCACCCTCTATTTTATCTTTTCTTCTTCTATGCCAAGAAGATGCGCAGCTATTCTCGACGCTGAAGGCGATTTCACAGAGTGCTGAACAATTACGTCGTAGCTCTCAATGTAAAAAATATTATATAATCAATTAAATAAATATCTTTTATCCTTTACAAGTTATTATCGTTTCTATATTGTTGAACATACTGTATAAGAAGCCATTACTTCCCCTTAGATAGGTCTGCTTTGCAGATGGGCAGGGAAGCTTAACAGAACGGGGCTACGAAAGAAAGAGCACATAAAAATTCGACTGGCTCCACTCTAGAACATGTTCCCAGGGTAACCTGCAAAGCTGAACAATGGGTAATCGAATACTCGTGCGAATATTCGCACATCCCTGGTACACTGACACACAAGCACATTCGCATATAAAGTCCACAGCTGCATATACAGTGAGCAACAAATGTCTGCGTACAACAGAAGTCAAGTACCATAAATACATGTTTTTATGTGGATGAAAACCCTTAAAGAGGTTGGGTAGCTTTTACGTTCAAGAACCTCTTGGAAGCGCTTTGGCATAGAATCTATCAGTTTTGTGGTTTCTTCGGAGCTGATTTTTCTCCATTCTTGGACCATGATATGGTTCAGCATTTCCTTCGAAGTTATCGTAAGTTGTCGTATCCTGAGTTCCAATCAATACCACACATGCTGGATAGGATTCAAATCAGGCGACTGTGGTGGTGTTTTAAGGTGTAGCGGGACATTATACAGCAGCCAAAGTTTAGTATCGGGAGCAGTATGCTTCGGGTCGTTATGCTGATGAGATCTGCATTCGTTACCCAACTGTAAGTGTAATTGTAAAATGTTAGGATAGTCTTTATGATCCATTGTTGATGAGATCTGCATTTCTTACTGTACCAACTGTAAATCCTCAGTACTGTAAGTCCTCAGTATTGTAAATCCTCAGTAGTGTAAATCCTCAGTACTATAAATCCTCAGTACTGTAAATACTCAGTACTCGGCTTCAAGTGTTCTCTTAAAATGTTAGGATAGTCTTTTTGATCCATTGTTGATGGTAAAAACATCAAGTTGCCTACTCCTTTAGGGCACATGCACCCAAAACCACAACTCCACCTCCTCCATACTTTACAGTGGGTTTTAAATTGTGAACGTCAAGGGCTGTACCTGGTTTTCTCCACACAAACTGTCTGTCTTTGATAACGGAAATCCAGAACTTGCTCTCGTCGGTGAAAGGAACCTTATTCCACAACACTTTGGGGTTTGTTAAGGTACTCTTTGGCAAAGACCAAGAGGTTCTGTCGATTGATAAGTGCCACCAAAGGCTTCTTTCGAGCTACGCGACTATGATAGTTCGCTTTCTTTAGAGTTATTGGCTCTGTATCCTTACTAATGGTCCTGCCGATTTTTTCCTTTTCATTTTCCGCAATTTTGGTTGATGTCAGCCTGAGGATTTTTCTGGACCAGTTTTAAAATTTGGCGATTCTCTTGGTCTCTTAAGGCAGAACGGCGGCCAGAACGCTGGCATGAGACATGAGATTCACTGTTATTGAAGTTATGAACAACTCGCTGCACTGAGGAATGTGTTCTGCCGTTGTGTTTCTCCTATTTGGCGAACATTTTTCCCTTCTTGCCACAACTTAATTACAAGTTTTCTTTCTCCAACTTGAACTCCAATTATATTCTACATGCATCTTGGGTGGATCTTTAGGCCTCGGCGTCCCATATTAAATACCTACATAGATTGCCTTTCAAGGATTTGGGGTTTGCTTGCACGCAGACTTTTGCTGCTGAGTGTATGTACTCGTATATATGAAATAAGTAGAACGAGATGTTTGCGGCCAGTCGCGAAGTACTCGTAAAATCTCTTTGATTTGTTCATTTGTGTATTTCGATGTATTCTGTTGTGTTTTGATTTGCCGTCTGCTCAATCAGCAATCAATTATTTGAAAAATTGAGGTCATTTCATGAATTCACATTTTAACGAGTACGTTTTTGCTTTTCTTCTTCTCACTATTATTTTTCTTCCTCTTCTTGTTGCAGGGCCTGTGTCCTGGAAATCGCTTGCGTATACTGAATGCATATGATTCCGGCTGCTTTTCACCGTCGCCGGCATCATCGCCATGTCCGTCGCTGGCCGCCAGCACAGCCACCTTGAACAGTTCGATTTGCTCCGCGGAAATCTATGAGAATTCCTCGATAATCAGCGGCAACGCCAGCGGCAACAGCAGCGGATGCATCAGCGCCAGCCAAACGCAGCTGAATCACCAACACTACATGCACATGCAGCAGCAACAACAACAACAGCAGCAGCATCATCATCAACAGCAACGTCAGGGCACCAGAAGGTCGTGGCATGTGTCGCCGAACAAGGTAATTGAAACAGAACCGAACTGGCAGACCAGTATATAAACACTTCCATACCGTGATTAGCTCTGCTCCGTCCCAGCTCCAGCATCCGTGCTAATATCAGTGCAACTCATTTGCATGTTTTGCCTGTGAGATTTCCGCACAACCTGCAGCGAGACTCCGCGAGATATTTCTTAATTTTACGCTTCGTCTACGGATTTTTTCCCTCTTAAATTAATTTTACAATTTCACATCTTGTGTGTGCATCTGGAGATGACTTTCCGTTGTGTGCGTCCTGCCCGAGTGAAAGGAAACTCGCATTTCAATAATTTGCTGCACGCAGCATTTACTCTTTAATGTAGCACAGTTTTTTTCCAGCCGCCGCAATTACTCTCCCAGATGTCAAATGTGTGCAACATAATTGCGGAATTAATGGAAATCCTCCTCGATTTTCCCGCGGATGCTGGCTCAGGCACATGTAGGTACTCCAACCGGGGCTGGTTTGCGGACAGAGTCAACAGACTGGGGTTTGGGCCAACCGACTGGGGTTTGGGCCAACCGACTGGGGTTTGGGGCCAGCAATCTGGGGTTTGGCATCAACAGACTGGGGCTGGGGCAAAATTTTGGGGTCTAGGACCAACAGGCTGGGGTATAGGGCCAACAGACTGGGGTCTAGAGCCAACAAACTAGGGTTATAGGGCCAACAATCCGGGGTTTGGCACCAAAAAATTGGGTTCTAGAGCCA
This sequence comes from Clusia tigrina, assembly GCA_920105625.2. Classification (NCBI taxonomy): domain Eukaryota; kingdom Metazoa; phylum Arthropoda; class Insecta; order Diptera; family Clusiidae; genus Clusia; species Clusia tigrina. The sequence continues at coordinate 181,646,362 of OV050032.1, forward strand.
ACACACTCGAGTTTGGGGCCAACAGACTTGGGTTTGGGGCAAGATATTGGGATCTAGGACCAATAGGCTGGGGTATAGGGCCAGCAGACTGGGGTCTAGAGCCAACAAACTAGGGTATAAGGCCAACAGACTGGGGTTTGGGGCCAACAGACTGGGGTTGGGGCAAGATCTTGTGGTCTAGCACCAACAAGCTAGAGTATAGGGCCAACATACTAAGGTCTAGAGCCAACAGACTGGTGTCTGGAGCCCCATAGATGTGTAATTTGCCGTTCAAGTGCTTCATTAGACACTATTCAGGTTCCCATATAGGGTGGGATGTCTTTGTAAAGCGGGGGTTGGCAAACATAGGAAGGATCTTGGAACACTGCTTGTGCAAGACTTTTGGAATTATGTCGATAGAGAGAAAGCAGTGGTTGCACCTTGGATAGCGTGCACAGCGTATTTCAGGCTAAGGTCCCGGCTATAGAAGAAGCATTGTAGTGGCTTAAGAAGAAGATACCTGGACATGATATGTGCATTCTATATGAAAGCCAAGCGGCTTTGCGCTCCCTGGCCTCGGCTATTATTACATCAAAAGCCGTCAAGAGCTGCCGCAAATCTATAGAAGAGATAGCTAAGCAGACTCGTCTGCATTTGAGCTGAGTTCCCGCCACAGGGATATTCCAGGGAACTGCAAAGCGGATAAATAGGACACAGAAATCAAGGAAAAACAGACTATAGTTGGTTAATAACGATAATAGCAGTGACACTTCTGAAGGTAACTGGGTCTTGTGGTAAGAAGGTATTGAAGAGTTCACTGCTAGAAATCAATCAATAAAACTACACCCCTACATCAAGCAATAGTAAAAGCAGATAAACAATTGTACACCACTAAAACTCAACCAAAACAATATTTCCGTCTCTATACAAATCCAAACAATAGAAGAGAAAAAATAGAATGGTCACCAAATGTCCTGCATGGAAAAGGATCAACATTATGCAAAACGCAAACATCGTCCAAAAACTGACATACAACTGGCTCTCCAGTGTGGCGAATCATTTCCCGACGATGAGGGATTTATCCTAGCCATTCAAGATAGTGTTTCAGCAACGAGAAACTAGAGGAAATATGTAATAAAGGAAAACACCGAAACAGATCTAAGTAGAAAATGTCACCAATACAGAGAAACTATATAATATAATAGACACAGACCGTCACAACACAGCTGCGAAAATTATACATCAGGAACTGGCAATAAAACACAAACTAATTGAAACACAAACACCATACTACATATATAGGTCACAAAGCATTCTTGAGAACGACAGATATAAAATATACTGGATAGAACTGTACTGAGATAGAACTGTACTGGATAGAACTGTACTGAGATAGAATTGTACTGGATAGAACTGTACTGAGATAGAATTGTACTGAGATAGAACTGTACTGAGATAGAACTGTACTGAGATAGAACTGTACTGAGATAGAATTGTACTGCGATAGAACTGTACTGGAATAGAGCTGTACTGGATAGAACTGTACTGAGATAGAACTGTACTGAGATAGAACTGTACTGGATAGAACTGTACTGAGATAGAATTGTACTGAGATAGAACTGTACTGAGATAGAATTGTACTGAGATAGAACTGTACTGGAATAGAACTGTATACTAGGATCAAACAGTAACAGCAATATACCACATATAACACTCATCGATAAACTAGAAAGAAAAACGAACCTCATCGACATAGCAGCACCGATTGAAGCAAACAGTAAATAGCACGAGCCTAATCCCTTCCATATATACATCAATGTCTGAGGTAGGTGAATTCCAGGGTTGGCGGCTGAGAATGGATAACTCGGATGATGATAATAATATAAAGTGAAAAAAAACCATTAGAAGCACTTTTATAAGGCTTCATACAGATCACGTGGGGATTCTTACAGGAGTTGCGAAACCATCAGAGAACTTTTATAGGACCTCATACAGGGCACGTGAAGTTTATTGCACAACTTGCGAATCGAGCATCATAGAAGACAGATAGAAGTGGGGTAGGCCGGAGAGCTGCCGAAGAAGGAGGTCTCCAAGCACTCAGACATTGGTGCCCATTGTACTGCCACCATAGAAACTGCTACGAATGGCCTTACAATGTTTCACTATATGGTCAAATATTTACAAAAAACATTATAAAGATACCATCAAGTTTACTACTTACCTTCCCGCTCTAGATGTTTTCATACAAGGCGAGGCTCTAAAGACCATCTGTAGCTTGAAGCACAATAGGCAGTGGGTGGGTGCGCATTGGAATCTTGGAGATATTGTTAGCAGTGACACGGATATTGGTATCCGTTGTATGCCCATTGATTCGATGCCCGCGTATCCTATAACTGAAAGTCGATACTGTATAAAAATTCCAGAGGCTCATTAATGGTTTGATCCTATGACTGAGCCCGGGGTAGGCAGTGCTATCGTATTTTCAGTGATGGCTCCAAAACAGATGTTGGATCGGGTTCTGGGGTTTCGGTGTCCGGCTCCATTACGCCCTTGGTTGTCACGCTTCTGTCTTTCATAGACTATGTGGTGGAAAACAGATGGCTTGGCAGAAGTATCTGTGTCTGTGTACTCAGCCCCCTTGTCACTCCAAGTTGGTGCTGTTGTGCAAATCTAGATTGAATTATGTTGGAAAGCATAACAATCTGTTGCTAACATGGGTTCCAGGACACATGGTTGTTATGGGGAATGCAGTCGCTGACAAGCTACCGAATAAGGGATCTGAGACCAGTTTTACTGGCCCGGAACCTGTTCTTGCCATACATTTTGCTGTCATTAAGGCCACTAATGGTGAGTGGGTTGCAGGTGCACAAAATGGCGAATGGGGGGCCGTAAGTGGCAGCAATGCTGCCTGTTATTTCTGATAGAACGTGAAGGTTCTTTTGTCACTTGATGGGAGAGACTGCAGACTTCTGGTAGGATTGATGACAGATCATTTTGCATGGGCTCCTCTTTCCCAAATGCAGCTATCCGCATCAAGTTGTTGGCAACAGATTTACCATTTCATACGTTCTGTTGTCATAAGTTTCTCTTTAATCAACTTATGGCTTCGTTATATGTCCACTGGGAAGTCGATGAGCCTCTTTAAGCAGAGTACTCTTCCCCCACCTTAATTGCTGGCATCAAAGGTCAGAGTAAAATATATTCGCAACGCATTTTTTCTCTTTTTTTAATCAAAATCAAATGAAGACTTTCCCTTTCGAAAAAAGCGCCAAATTATAACTCCGCAGAAATGTGTTTGTGCTTTATCGGCTTCTATCAATCTCCTCCCATCGCCATAAAACTCAGTGGAAGGGGCAAAAAAATCCACTGCAACAAAAGCACACAGCAAACAAGTAAAGGCAGAAGGGGCTGCACACTGACTGCGGGATACCCTACACTGCAGTCGTGCAGTAGGTCCGAAAAATGTGCGCTCGCCTCATAAAATGGGGTGTCTAAAGTTAATATAACTCCAAGACTTGGACTTTCAACGTATCAGGCAACAAAGAAGACCGGAAAACTTCGTGGGAAAGAATCAACGCCAGAAAAACACTTGAATGGGATAGTCCTGGGGTCCTTAAGGACTATCGTGTTCCAATAATAGTTAGCATGAGTGTGTAAGGGGTTTCTTTACTGACGAACTGATTCATTTCGTCTGGAATTAATCCACTGTTACTGCACCGAACTCATTGGCAATCGATTTCAGAGGATTTCTTATTCCCCTTGGAATCGTAGTACTTGCACACTATGATGGTGATGATAATGATCATGACGCTGACAATGATTATAATGATGATGGTTATTATTATTATAATGAAGATAGTAATTATTATAATGAAGATTGTAATTATTATAATGATGACTATTCTTAGAATGATGCTGACTATTTTTAGAATGATGATGACTATTTTTGTAATGATGATGACTTTTTTTATAATCGTGATGATTATTTTTATAATGATGATGACTATTTTTATAATGATGATGACTATTTTTGTAATGATGATGACTATTTTTATAATGATGATGACTATTTTTAGAATGATGAAGACTATTTTTATAATGATGATGATTATTTTTAGAATGATGATGACTTTTTTTATAATCGTGATGATTATTTTTATAATGATGATGACTATTTTTAGAATGATGATGACTTTTTGTAATGATGATGACTATTTTTAGAATGATGATGACTATTTTTAGAATGATGAAGACTATTTTTGTAATGATGATGACTATTTTTATAATGATGATGACTATTTTTAGAATGATGAAGACTATTTTTATAATGATGATGATTATTTTTAGAATGATGATGACTTTTTTTATAATCGTGATGATTATTTTTATAATGATGATGACTATTTTTAGAATGATGATGACTTTTTGTAATGATGATGACTATTTTTAGAATGATGATGACTATTTTTAGAATGATGATGACTATTTTTGTAATGATGATGACTATTTTTATAATGATGATGACTATTTTTAGAATGATGATGACTTTTTGTAATGATGATGACTATTTTTAGAATGATGATGACTATTTTTATAATCGTGATGATTATTTTTATAATGATGATGACTATTTTTAGAATGATGATGACTTTTTGTAATGATGATGACTATTTTTAGAATGATGATGACTATTTTTAGAATGATGAAGACTATTTTTGTAATGATGATGACTTTTTTTATAATCGTGATGATTATTTTTATAATGATGATGACTATTTTTAGAATGATGATGACTTTTTGTAATGATGATGACTATTTTTAGAATGATGATGACTATTTTTAGAATGATGAAGACTATTTTTGTAATGATGATGACTATTTTTATAATGATGATGACTATTTTTAGAATGATGAAGACTATTTTTATAATGATGATGATTATTTTTAGAATGATGATGACTTTTTTTATAATCGTGATGATTATTTTTATAATGATGATGACTATTTTTAGAATGATGAAGACTATTTTTGTAATGATGATGACTATTTTTATAATGATGATGACTATTTTTAGAATGATGAAGACTATTTTTATAATGATGATGATTATTTTTAGAATGATGATGACTTTTTTTATAATCGTGATGATTATTTTTATAATGATGATGACTATTTTTAGAATGATGATGACTTTTTGTAATGATGATGACTATTTTTAGAATGATGATGACTATTTTTATAATGATGATGACTTTTTTTATAATCGTGATGATTATTTTTATAATGATGATGACTATTTTTATAATGATGATGACTATTTTTAGAATGATGATGACTATTTTTGTAATGATGATGACTATTTTTATAATGATGATGACTATTTTTAGAATGATGAAGACTATTTTTATAATGATGATGATTATTTTTAGAATGATGATGACTTTTTTTATAATCGTGATGATTATTTTTATAATGATGATGACTATTTTTAGAATGATGATGACTTTTTGTAATGATGATGACTATTTTTAGAATGATGATGACTATTTTTAGAATGATGATGACTATTTTTGTAATGATGATGACTATTTTTATAATGATGATGACTATTTTTAGAATGATGAAGACTATTTTTATAATGATGATGATTATTTTTAGAATGATGATGACTTTTTTTATAATCGTGATGATTATTTTTATAATGATGATGACTATTTTTAGAATGATGATGACTTTTTGTAATGATGATGACTATTTTTAGAATGATGATGACTATTTTTATAATGATGATGACTTTTTTTATAATCGTGATGATTATTTTTATAATGATGATGACTATTTTTATAATGATGATGACTATTTTTAGAATGATGATGACTATTTTTGTAATGATGATGACTATTTTTATAATGATGATGACTATTTTTAGAATGATGAAGACTATTTTTATAATGATGATGATTATTTTTAGAATGATGATGACTTTTTTTATAATCGTGATGATTATTTTTATAATGATGATGACTATTTTTAGAATGATGATGACTATTTTTATAATGATGATGACTATTTTTATAATGATGATGACTATTTTTAGAATGATGATGACTATTTTTGTAATGATGAAGACTATTTTTATAATGATGATGATTATTTTTATAATGATGATGACTATTTTTATAATGATGATGACTTTTTTTATAATCGTGATGATTATTTTTATAATGATGATGACTATTTTTATAATGATGATGATTATTTTTTAATGATGATAATCAGTATAATGATATTGGGGATTATTATTATAATAATGATTATGGTTATTTTTATAATGATGATACTTTTTATTATAATTCTGTTGAGGATGCTGTCTGCTCTATAATAATCCGATCCATTAATGCTTCAGCCACTCTGCTTCTGTGCATGTTCCCTCGTAGCACTTTCATTGGGATGTCAATTTGTTGGTCATTTCGCACCTGCTTGAGCTCGGGTTGTGGTCTACCAGACTCCATTGAGCATCGATTCAGAGGTAACACTTTAGGATGTTACTCCACTCTATTAGTTTATACCCTGTTTCACCACATCGTATGCGAAGGCCTTCACCTTTCCTGTCAGGTCCTTTGCACTGCCATGTTATGGCCAAGCCTTACTTTGCAGTTGATCCATCCAATCCTGATGCGATCTTTTTTCAGCAGTATATTGGCGAGCTGCAATGACATCGTTACATAGGCTTGACTGTTTGGTGCTGTCATAATAGTCACGATATCCTCAGAGAAACCAGTTCTCATCGGTTCGGGAAGTGACTCCTTTACGGCTTCATGTACTTCTTCCTTTGTGGTGAGTACATAAATATCTCTTATTTCTATCGTGGTCCTTGGCTTAAGGTCAATCACAGCTCTTGTAGGGCACTTTTTAAAAGGTGACACAAACTCGTTATCACCTTTGCTTCTTTATCCAGCTCCAACAAAGCACTCCTGCTCTTGTTTTCCAAATGGATCGTACTTTGGTCTGGGCATCCTGTGGTTTAGCATTGTGCGGGTGTTTTTCAGGACATCTGCGTAATTGAGGCTTTCAAATAAGGGTTTCAAAGGGCTGGTGTGATAAGGACGGCCTTGGCCTTTGGTTTTGTCTCCTTTGTCCTGTGATTTTCTTCCATCGTTGCTCGTGACGTAGCGCTGTCGCCCACGCTGTTTTTTGCTGTTGAAGTATTTTCTGCATTTTTACTTCACGTTTCTCCACGTCGACCTTCCTTGCAAAGAATTGTTGGCCGTTTTCTGGCTCTACGGGGCTAGAAACTGCTCGCTTGGGTCTGGCAATCTTCGGTGTGGCTGAGGCGCTTTTTAGAGCTTTGTTACGCGGTTTCGGTGCCGTAACAAGTCTAGATTCGTTTTCTTTCTCTGTCCAGTCGCCTGTAACTGTTCATTACGGCAAAAAGCTCGTCCAGGTCAAAAATTCTTCTGGTTTATCATGATTTATTTCATTTTCATCAAGACTTTCCGACATTTCGTGAGTGCTTTTTCTTTTGCCGTTCTCATCTTTATAATGAATTCCTGTCTGGGTGAGCTGACGGGACATTTCACCAATAAAAGTGTGCCATTTTCAGAAAACTCCTGCTGTTGTTGGTTACCTTTAGTAACCTGAGGCATTTGGTTCGCGGCAGGGCCAGTACTCAATTTGTTATTCACTGCATCTGCCTGCGTGTTGTTTGCTTGGGGTTGTCGCTAGTTTGCTACTCTCTCCTCCGGCCATCGCATTACTGTGCTACTTCTTCTAAAGCAGCTCCTCTTTCTGGATCCCCTGGAGCTAATTGCTGATGTATTTGAGAATGTTGTGTTGTTTTGTTGTTTGCTGTGGTGTGTTCATTTTATACGGGTCCCCGCTTGATGCCTCTATCTCCGTTCGTTGTGCAGTTGCTTTGAAAATATCCATGTGGTTGTCTATGCAAGGCAGCGAGTTTCACCGAGCATTGGCACAAGTCTTTATGGGAGCTTGTACACAGAGCCAGGATAAGCGTTAGTCAGGATTGATGTCCAACTGAGCCTGAACTGTCAAGTGAATGGTGGCGAACATAAACGCTGCAGGCTTCATGCAAGTAAGGCCCAAAATAAACTCAAATGGAGACTGAAGACCAAATATTTTTCATACAATTTTGGGCGTTATTATGATGATAACAATTATAATGATGATATTGATGATGTATATGAATATGATTATTACAATGTTGATGATGAATATAATGATGATTATAATGTTGAGGATTATTACATCTATTAAGATTATGCTGATGATGATATCAATGATAATGATACTGTTGATGATTAATATAATTATATTGACTAACATAATTATGATGATTAACATAATTATGTTGACTAACATAATTATGATGATTAATATAATTACACTTATTTAACTATAACTATTGCAATATTGAGGATTATTCTAACGTTAATGATCAATATAATTATGTTAAGTAAAATGGTGATGATTACAATTGGAATATTGATTATGAAGATAATTATATTGACGTTTTTGGAGACGATGAAGAAAACAAATATCAAATCCATGAATAAAAAAAGGAGATATTCACCATTAAAAACAAAAAACAAATCCAATTTATAGTCCGATTGGTTGCGTTGTTTTTGCTTCGAAGCCTCTGATCGCTGACGGATCATGGTATTGTGGAATGCAGACCAGTTCCTCGAATGGCAGCATTATTGCTGCACTTGCCGACACTGCCAACAAAACGCGCTGCAGTGCACCTCACTTTTTAGCCGCTTAGCTAAAAGCCATCGAATTACGGCGCGCCACAGACGAATGCAATTTAAGTTGCAATAAAATTGGCGAAAAATCATTTTTTCTTTCCTTTGGAATTGTGTCGAATTTCAAACGAAAGGCACACGCAATTCGTACCCACTACATTGGCCAGACAGTAGGATTGACATTGATTGCAGGGGGCACAAATCACCTCTTGAACCGCAGTCATTTGCTCGCCTCACCAGTGCTGTGGATGCCAGCAAGTGGATGCGTGTGTATGTATGTGTGTGTGTGTGTGTGTGTGTGTGCGCCTTATAAATTCACAGACACTCATTTCAAGTGGCAACTTGTTTTGAACGCAAGGCGCTACAAAATCTCACAGCGCTGACTTGTAAACAACAGCATCAGCAGCAGCAGCATCAGCATCAACAGCAGCAGCAGCAGCAACGCAGCAGGCTTCATGCAAGTAAGACCCAAAATAAACTCAAATGAAGACTGAAGACCAAATATTTTTCATACAATTTTGGGCGTTATTTCTTTTGGGCGTTTTTCTGTTGCGCAACACAAAATATAAACATCAAAAATAATCCCTTAAAATTATTCATTCAAATTTTGGAATTATTTCATTGGTTTTGGAGTTTCTTTGCTTTACTTTATTACCTGCAAAATGTGTGAAAATGTTGTTTATTGGGCTTTATTTCATGACATGTTTCTGGTCATTATTTAGATATAAAAAAATAACTCAATAATTATTTAAATAAGCCCCAAAAAGCAGGCTTCATTTTGTTGATTTTCACTGAGAATCCCGGCCGGAGCGATGAAGGAAATCCTTGTGCAAATTGCTTCGCCTACATTCAATTGCGACTTGCGTGGGAAATATTTCCTCATGTTCATTGGTACGGGATGAAAAAATAACTGAGTAATAATTAATAATTTAAATAAGCCCCAAAAAGTAGGCTTCATTTTGTTGATTTTCACTGAGAATCCCGGCCGGAGCGATGAGGGAAATCCTGCATTCAATTGCGAATTGTATTAGAAGTATTTGCGCATATTCAACAGGAAAGGGGGAAGGAGGAATCAGGATCATCCTCAGAGTACTCCCAGTTTTCAAGGGGAGTTCTTATTGCTCCCTGGACATGTCATTGTACAGAGCGAGAAGCGTACATATTTGTCTCTCTGAGAGAACTCCATTTAACTGCATTTTTTGGCAGCTTTAAGGGACTCCCCTTTTGATACTCACAAGGCTAGATCTCCCGACATTTTTGCTCCGCACCAAATAACAAATATTAGTATAATGAGTACTCACGCCGACCTGAGAAATGAAAAATGTTGTGCTCAACTAGTTCCAATTTGATCCTGAAGTGTGCGCAGATTTACTCAAATCAGAGCTGGAGGTGAATTGAAAACCATCTGATTTTGGTCTTTAGCATACCAGTGTACCAGTGAGAAGGCAAAACCTTCAGCAGTTTGTGTGGCACTGAAACTGAAACATGAATCCATGTAATTGTCGTAATCAAGCACCCATCCAGATATTTCTCGTATGAACGTGGTTGCTATGAGAGGAGCAAAGGACCTAAGTTCTCAATTCAAAATGTCGACACACTGCTCCACTATATACGGATGTTCAAACCAGACGGTCAATTGTTGGAATTTTTCACCCCCAGAAATGTAGTCCTTACATATCAGTGTTTGTGCCGGCATTGACGGGGGAATGTATCACGATTGCAGACCATCCCACCCGAATCTCTTCCTATACGCCAGATTGGTTGATGTGCCTCTGGGCAAACAAAAACAAAAATGCTGAAATCACAGTTGTCTAATAAGAAACGAGAATAATTTGTGGGGTTATGTGAAATATAGGAAAGACGCATTTATTCTGACGATCTTAATGGACTATTCTGTAATATTCTGTTCCCCATGCGCCCGGAGGCAAACCGTAAGTTCCGTATGGTTTCGTTTTTTTGTGAATTCTGTTTCTATCTCAGTGTCCGGCTCGGTTTTATGTGGCTCCACAAGCAACACAAATAGAAACAGAATTAACTTCCAAAATATTCATATTATTATTCTGTTCTGGTTCTGTTTCCGTTAACGCTTCTGTTTTATATTGTTCCACTAGCAACGCAAACACAAACAGAGTTTACTCCCGAAATAATAATTTCCTGTTTCTGTTTTTGTTGCCGTTTCTGTTTTATGTGGCTCCACTAGCAACGCAAACACAAACAGAATTTACTACAGAAATAATAATTTTCTGTTCTCTTTCTGTTTTATGCCACTTTAACTAAGGCAAACACCACAGATTAGCTCCAGTGCCTGGTCACTGGCTGTTCGGCAGGCATGCTCTCAGGCTGGGAATATTCTCTCATGAATACTGCAGTAGCTGTGGGGATCAAGAGAAGGAGGAGATGTGGAACATCTCTTTTGTAGGTGTCCGACTCTAGCCAGAAGCAGAGCGGGCTCATACGATTTCAGCTCTCTTACGAAAGTGTCCGGCGCGAAGGTCGAACAAATCCTGCGCTTTATTAGGGCTTCAAAGTGGTTTTACGAGTAAAGTAGAATTGCAGTGTTACGCGGTGGTATCGCAATGGACCCATAATGGTCTGAGTGAGTTGATCTATAGACCGATTGCCTACTGGTATTCCAACCTCGCATTTGTCCGTACACAAAGGAAGGTTGGTAGCCCGTCCTATAGTCCCCCTCAATATCCCTATGTCCCGGAATCCATATTAGGCGTACCCTGAAAACGGGTGTGATATCATTTGGGACAGCCAGGCAATCCTGGACCGAGTTCATTGACTCAATGGGCGCCTGGCTATCCGAGTAGATATTTATAATGTTTTTTGTTACGGAGTGTCTACTTAAGTAGATGACTACCTCCTTTATGGCTAGGACCTCTGCTTGATAAACACTGCAGTGGTCGGGGAGACGTAGCAAAACTTCCAGTCCCAGTTCTTTTGAGACAACTCGCTGTATGAAATTCAGTCACCCCCCTTTCTCCATGTCATGGGTGTTTGGCACTCCCTTCTAGACGGAATATGTTTCTTGAAGTACCTATCAATGGCACTCCCTTCTAGACGGAATATGTGTCTTGAAGTACCTATCAATGGCACTCCCTTCTAGACGGAATATGTTTCTTGAAGTACCTATCAATGGCACTCCCTTCTAGACGGAAAATGTGTCTTGAAGTACCCACAAAACTGAGATTAGAAATGGAGTGGACAATGTGTTGGATACAACTACTCCAGCTATGGACAATAGTCGAGTGGCCAGTCTGCCAATCATTCCATAACGCCGTGCATTTCAGCCTTAGCGCTGATGCGACGGCCACTTGTTTCCCTACCAGATCTAATGTAGGTAGGCTGAGTATCACTTCTATACTTTAGTTGGGGTGGTCCTTAAAGCACCAGAAATGCACAGAAAAGCTGTTCTTTCGATCTTGCTCAGAAGCTTTAAATAGCTTTGTTTCTGAGTGGATCATACCAGTATTCCATATAACAATATAGGTCTGACCACGGAAATGTACAGCCATAATTCGTGTGGGGATAGCCCCCACCTAATCCGACCTCTGTTTTACATGTGTACAAAGCAATATTGGCCTTCCTAACTCTTTCCTCAATATTGGGGTTCCAGCTAAGTTTCCTGTCCAGTATTTGTCCAAAATATTTGACCGTCTCCTTCATCGGAATTTCCACACCTTTGTATATTAGCGGAGAGACCGTAGGAGATGTATTTTTCTTAGAGAAGGCGGAGCACAAGGCTACAACAACAACAATTTTATTAAATTAGGTTGAATTGTCAATTAGGTAAAAACAGCTGATCGCTGTTGACAACCTAAATAAAGTTAACGAACGTTAAAAAGCGATCAAGAGGAAGAGTAAGGGTGACTTTCTCCTGCAACCACTTCAAATGACCAAGAAGAGGAGTCAATTCCCCTTGCGACCACCTAATAAGTGCGCCTTGGTGGTGCCCATTAAGTTCCATTAAACGCCACCACGATTCCGTGGAACGACGTGGAAGCGACGGTCATTAATAATGTCAATTTTATCATCATTATTTGCGCAAAATTGCACAAAATTGGAAATTGCAAACAGGTGCGATAATGGAATTTTATTCACTATTTATTATTACGTATTTTGTGGCAATTTTTATATAATTTGTTTGTTTGTTTGTTGTTGTTGTTGTTGTTGTTGGTGTTGTTGTTGGCAATAAATGGCAATCGTAGTACGTAGGTACGTAATTCACGTTTGGCACGCAAGCGAGTGCAGCGAACTGTCTCCTACTGGCAACCGGTCAAATTGAGGACATTATCGCGCGCTGCATTTGCATGTGTTCCCAGACATGGCCAAAACGGTGCTAAAATGTTACTAATTCGAATTAGCGCTTTCTGCAATTGGAGCGGAGACATGAATTGAATAACCAAATGCTGCCCACACACACACACACACACCGGACAGATGCCAGATGCGAGCAGCGTTCATGCCGTTCAGAGCCTTCTCAGAGCGACAAATTTCGAATTGCACAGCGTCGTTTTTATGGTTCTTTGTATTGGCTGCAGACAAGTTCCTTGAGCCCACATTTGGCCAAGCTATTTCGGCCGGTTTTTTTGCCCCGGCTGCGCCATCGCCGCTGTTGCAATTCAAGCCCAAATTTGTGACTGATGACGGGAACAAGTTGTGCGTCGGACTCTTTTGGCGCATTTCTTTTCCTTGCTTCGGCTGACGTGAGGAAAACGTGTCATCTTCAATTCTTTCAGATTTCCACCACAGACGGCATATTTTGCCGTGTCCAACTTCGAAGCGGTGGCGAAACTTGTCGTTGCCTTAAAGCACACTCTTTTTCCTCGTCTGTATTTTGGCCAAAGTTCGCCTTGGCCGGCAGACAAATGCGCAGCACCTCATATTTGGGCAAAACTGCCTGTGCGTGCCCATTCGCCTATATATGTGCATACAGATGTGGTGAAATCCAAGCCTCATGCATGGATTGCGACATTTAGCAAAAAGAAAACGGCGGCCAATTCGAAGAAACTGCACAAGGAATTCTTTGAATATTTGGTTTGTTTGATATAAAACCGTATTTAGTAGGTTTGAGCACCAGAACAACAACAAATACACACGCGGATTACTTCTGTGGATCTTAGGCTGCACAGAAATGTCAGATCTTGCCTTTAGCAATTGGAGATACTTGCGCACATAGACGAGCACACCAAATACAAGTGCAGAAAGTAAGCGGCCCAACACCGAATTGCCGAAGACTTTCTAACTTGGCATTGCAGGGGGACCTCTGATCAAGGGGATATTACTCTAAAATGATATGTGGAGCCAAGTGGAGAGAACAGCAGAACATCTACTGCCGTCGCTGGACTTCATCTACTGTCGTCGCTGCACTTCATCTACTGCCGTCGCTGGACTTCATCTACTTTCGTCGCTGGACTTCATCTACTTTCGTCGCTGGACTCCATCTACTGTCGTCGCTGGGCTTCATCTACTGTCGTCGCTGGACTTCATCTACTGTCGTCGCTGGACTAAATCTACTGCCGTCGCTGGACTTCATCTACTGTCGTCGCTGGACTTCATCTACTGTCGTCGCTGGACTTCATCTACTGTCGTCGCTGGACTTCATGTACTGTCCTCGCTGGACTTCATCTACTGTCGTCGCTGGACTTCATCTACTGTCGTCGCTGGGCTTCATCTACTGTCGTCGCTGGACTTCATCTACTGTCGTCGCTGGACTTCATGTACTGTCGTCGCTGGACTTCATCTACTGTCGTCGCTGCACTTCATCTACTGTCGTCGCTGGGCTTCATCTACTGTCGTCGCTGGACTTCATCTACTGTCGTCGCTGCACTTCATCTACTGTCGTCGCGGGACTTCATCTACTGTCGTCGCTGGACTTTATCTACTATCGTCGCTGGACTTCATCTACTGTCGTCGCTGGACTTCATCTACTGTCGTCGCTGGACTTCATGTACTGTCCTCGCTGCACTTCATCTACTGCCGTCGCTGGACTTCATCTACTGTCGTCGCTGGACTTCATCTACTGTCGTCGCTGGACTTCATCTACTTTCGTCGCTGCACTTCATCTACTGTCGTCGCTGGACTTCATCTACTGTCGTCGCTGGACTTCATCTACTGTCGTCGCTGGACTTCATGTACTGTCCTCGCTGCACTTCATCTACTGCCGTCGCTGGACTTCATCTACTGTCGTCGCTGGACTTCATCTACTTTCGTCGCTGCACTTCATCTACTGTCGTCGCTGCACTTCATCTACTGTCGTCGCTGGACTTCATCTACTGTCGTCGCTGGGCTTCATCTACTGTCGTCGCTGGACTTCATCTACTGTCGTCGCTGTTCCCTGCTTCTGCTCTGCAGATTCAAAACAAAATTCCGCCCATAAATCTGGTATGGATATCCAGTTGTGAATAAGTTGGAATTGCCAGGGGGCATGGCAGTCTATATGTACAGGCCATATATAGCCAATAATCTATTGGAACCCTTTGACTATTAGTATATAATAATATATAATAATAATGCAATATTACTTGATCAACAGAAGCAGCACAGCTGTGGACATTTAAAAAGGGTGGTGTCGCTAGATTGATACTAGTATATGGAATTTGGGCGTGCATTTTAATCGATTTTGTTTCTATACAAATCTGGTTCGGTGTTAACATCCCAACAATGTTCATATCAAGTTTCTATATAGTGTCTGCAATATCATCATCATCATCATTGACGGACAACCATTGTCGATCATTAGATTTATTTAAGGGTGTTATACACCGCCACCTGAGAGATCTATTGTGATGCCCCTATTTAGGTTAGGCTCATCTATAAATCTTCTGTCAAGTTAATTTCCGACAGGAATTTATATATTTTGGAGGAATCAAGATGAGGGATCTTGCTCATATCTAAGATATATTCTCCAAAACACCTGTGTCTGTTGTGTGCCAAAGGTCCGCAGTCTGTGAACAGATGCAGTGAAGCTTCCTCACTTTCTCCACAAAATCTACAGATGGCATCTCAATATAGACCCAACTTATTCATGTGATAGTTAAGTCCACAGTGTCCGCTTTAAACGCTTGTGATGATTCTCAATTTACTCCGAAACATGCTAATTAACTCTTTAACTTTAAATATAAACCCACCACCCTCCCCTTTTAGGATTAAAGTCCCCCAGAAGAACTTTCGACTGTCGTAATCCCGGAAGGTATTTTCCAGGTATGACTTCTTTTCGCATCTATGCACTTCTTCAGCAGACCTCCAGTGGCATTGGATGATACTCCACAGAAGGATTCAAGGCCGTTGAACTGATAGGCCGCAGCTTTTCTTCCTAAGCTATCAGCCTTCTCATTTCCGTATTGTTGATCATTGCCGAGTTATACACCTTCCCGAGTCGTCTTTGCTAAGCGTCCGCTAACACCAGTTGAAACACCGAGCGTAGCCAGATCTTCCTAGACTTGGTCCTTCCATCGCAACAGTGGTCGTCCACCCGTTTGCATCGATTCAAACTTTTTTTTGGCTGGAGCACTTCCATCCATTCGCATTGGAACAGTCCAATATAAAATGGGCCCCAGTCAAACAAGGGTGAAGTGTACTTAGGAAGTACACGTAATGCAGATCAAGGATATGAGTATACAGGTATACCTTATGTTCAAAAACTACCCGGAATTTGTCATTAAAACGAACCGCGCTTCAGATATTGCCAAAATGTTCTAGGTTGCTACATCTGTCAGTTGTTTACATGTCAATTTTGAGGGCAATCTGTCACATAGTGAGTGCGTAATAGCTTTGTAAGCAAGTCATTGTTTGGTGTATTCTGCGATTTTCGCTACGAGCCTGTCTGAAATGTTGTGTTTCTAACAAAATATCATTTTCGAAAGCGTTGAAAGTATTAACGGTAGCCTACGGGGACTCGACAATGTCGAAAACATAAGCATACGAGTGGTACAAAGAGTTTAAAGCGGGCCGTACTGTGGTTGATGACGTTCTTCGTCCAGATAGTCCATGCACCTTCTGTGATTGCTGAGGAAAACATCGAAAAAGTTAAGAAACTTGTACTCGAAGATCGTTGTGTGAGCATCAGGGAGATAGCAGGCGATCTTGGTGTCTCGCTCGGATCGGTCCAGAGCGTTATGTACGATGTTTAGGGGATGAGACGAGTTGTGCCGAAAGTGCTGAGCCGCATCGCTTTGCTGTCGTTAAAGAAATGCTTTCTTTAGACCAAAATGTTATCGAAGGCATCATTACCGGTCAGAAGACATGGATCTATGAATATGACGTCGACACGAACCCACATCGGGTCTATGAATATTACATCGAAACAAAGCCCAAAAAACCATGACAAAGTCGATTCAAAATCAACGTTTTGTTGACTGTTGTCTTTGTTTGCCGTGGTGTGGTCCACTCCGAATTCTAACCGCCAGGCCAAACAGGAAATAAGGAGAATTACGTGAGCGTACCGAATGAAGCCTTTGAGGGAGAATGTTCGTCGCAAGAGCCCGGAGTTATGGGGAAACAACCCTTAGTTTATTCACCACGGAATCGACACCGAATCATACATCTCATCTTGTACGTGACTATGAGACCAAAACTACATTAATACCGTTCCTCAAGTTCCGTATTCATCTAACATGGCCCCGTGTGAGTTCTTCCTGTTCCCACGACTCAAGTTTTGAGTGGATGGAGGCAATAAAGGAGAATTCGCAGAAGAAGCTGAAGGCGTTTCCAAAATCGGTCTATGAAAAGTGTTTTGAAGATTGGAAGAAGCGTTGGAATATGTGTATTGATGGATGGCCTTGGATAATGGATTACTTTGAAGGAAATAAATTAAATATCAAGAAATAATTGGACCATTTTAGTCTTATTGACCAATTCCGGGTACTTTTTGAACATAAGGAGTATATTCTACGGCATGTCCTTTCTCCAAATCTATTGTCAACTCAATATAGTGAATGTATAGCTTAAAACACCTATTTGAATGGCCTCTAATCAATTCAACACACATTCCTATCGGCATCTATGAGCAGTCCTTCCAATTGGCCTATCCAGGGAGTTAAGAGTGTAAGGAGTTGATGAGTTTAAATTCTTGTGATGCAAAGTAAGTCAAATTTGATATTTATTAGGAGTGTGGAACACTTTCTCATTACATATTGCATAAGGCTTTCCAATGGAGCTTCAAGGCATCGTTGCCCCAGCTCAATCCACGTACCTACATACGCACGTTCGCTTTATTAACTTACATAATCTGTTCCCCGAACTGTTCACATGGACGACATGGCATGCACACAAAGAAAACGGGAAATGTTCAATACACATGACGACTCAATGTTTCACCAATGTCGCAACCCAATTCTTGTCAATGAACATGCTCCCAATACGCCCAGCGCTGGGCTTTCATATCGGAAATGGGTCACTCTCATTTGTGTAAAGAAAGGAATTTTGTTGCGGGTTGAAATGTGCGATTATGCCAATAAGCTGAATGCAATGATTTATTACAGGGCATAAAGTAGCGCTGAAGTCGTGTCAAAGCGACTGGAGAGTTACCCTACACCTTCAGAGAATACGTGAAACTCCGCTCATGCAAAGTAAAGGGCCGCGTGGACTAAATAACGAGGAAATGGCTGAGATATAGTGTTAAGCCGAACTTATAGTACCTTGGAGATCATGATTTAAGAATTCTATGAGGGCGTGGCAGTTGAAATATGCTGTGCGCCAACTGCACAACTGAGCTGCATTCTATTATAGTCTCAGTAGCAGGATTCCTGAAGTCATGTTAGCAGGTAGGTTGAGCGGTCGCCAGAAAGGCACACTTGGGCCATAATCGACCCTTTGTGATACCGCATGAGGCACAAGTCACAATCCTTTTCAAAGGTCCAGTCACTTGGAGCTTTTTATGAGGCAGTTGATGGAGCTTATTCTCTTATTTGGAATATCTCCCAAAGAGTCCAGAAAGTAGTCACCCAGGAAAGTGCGCCTCGTTATGGACAGCGCTGGACATGTACATAGCAGGTGCTCAATTGACTCTTACTCCATCTCGTCCAAGCAGAAGCCATTTGAGGCAATCCCCAGCTTACTACCATGAGTACCCAGGGCCCAGTGTCCCGTTACGACACTTACGACGGAATCTTTACTTTGCCTATTCAGAGATAATAAATTGTTTTGAGCGCTTGACGTGTATTTCAGTCCAGGTTAGTCCAGGCATTTCGCATCCTGTTCCTTCCGACCAGCACTTGCCCGATGCGCTTAAGGATATTGTGTTAATTAAAAGCTGACATGTGGCAATAGGAATACCGAGGTTTGACCTAGCTGTCTGAATCAGTACCCTATCGAGGGAATTCATCCGCTTCGCAGTTCCCTGGAATATCCCTGTGGCATGGGTGTACCACTCATGTTCGTAAAACTACTAATGAAACAGGAATGCAGGCGTGTAGGTAACAGGCTCTGGTTTGAGGAACAGATCTGTAGGATCACCCGAGAAACCTGAGCCTCACTGCGTCCAAATAGAATAAGCCAATTACTGCAGCTCCCTCGCCACAACAGTTGCATTCCTGACAGGCAAATGTTCCCAGAGATTTAACCTATCCTCCAATGACTTTTGCCGCAGTTGCGGATCGTCGCACGAGGAGGAGGGCATTCCACACTTGATGTGCTACTGCCCTGCCATCACGAAAAGAAGATTTCGATTCCTGGGGGGAACTTTTCTCGAAAATCTTTGCTGAGGTATCCTCCATTTTTATAACCAACATAGCTCGCTTCATCAGGGAATCGCTCTGGTTCCCCGTTCAGTCCTGAGGTTGTGTTTCAGTTTAACAGAACACATGTCCCTGTGGTATCACATCGGACCAATTCTTGGCCTAGGTGAGCTTCCTTTTGCTGCCACCCTAAACTAAGTCTTTCACATAAATTTCTTGCGGAAGACATCTTATTTGGTGTGACAGCGTAGAATGTTGGTGAAAATGTCCTTTGCATATTCATATTCCAACCATGACGGTTCTTTAGAAGAATATAAGTGGGTGGAAACTGATGTAGGCGTGCCAAATTGCCGATCTGGAAGTAAGAATGATGTGTGAGCTTATGAAAAATGTTGGAAAAACGAACGAAACAATTCTGAGGAAGATGACGACGTATTGGAGGTCTTCTGTTCAATATGCTCTCGGAAGCCTTATTAACATTCCGTGTCAACAGCCTTCAAATCAAGAAGATTTTCTATTTGTTTTTAATAGGGTCCGTTATCAATGATTGGCCTCTCTTCCTAAGCAAGGATGTTTAATGTTTGGTGTTTCAATAGTTGGCAGGGAGACAGGAGTAAAAAGTCTTGAGTAGTTATCCTTTAGATAAGAAAGTATCATACACTAAGGATAGTAGTGGCGAGAGCATGTTGAAATATCGACATGTGTATTCTTGACCAGTATCCCTGGCAGAGTCGGGTAGCCTAAGCCTAGTCAGTCATAGTAAATCACCAATTTTCTTCTTAAATGAATCTCCAATTTTCTTCTTAAATGAATCTCCAATTTTCTTCTTAAATGAATCGCCAATTTTCTTCTTAAATGAATCTCCAATTTCCTCCTTATATGAATCTGTAATTAGACACCCATCATCCAGTCATGTGTCCATGTTTTGTGCCATTGAACAGCGCACAATAGTTTTATCTGCTTGCCTCCAACCTCCTAGCTACGAGTACAGACGTTCATAACCGCCACGCCTGCCATGCATCCAAATTCACGTAGGAGACACTCCTCGCATCTGTAAAATAAAGATTTATGCACAGCTCCCACAACACACTCGCCTCCACAACTTTAATTTGTTTATTTTCCTAATATCCTGCAGCAAATTTATGAACCGCAGACTAAATTCCTGTTAGACTGCAAGCTCAACTTCGCAGCATACCCTGCACGAGCACACTCTCTATAGACCCAACTACTTGGCCTGCTCAGTAGTGTAGCAACAGACTCATAATTCACTCCGCCGTACTCACGCCACTCCGTCATAGTCCAGTCTGGCGACATGCGCAATGCGGCCCGCGGGTACGCCTGTTAATCCCGTTGGATAATATGCAAGTATATACCGAACTGCGGAGCTCTCTCTGTCTCTCGATGTATTCCTGAAGGATGATGTCGCTACCGCAATCAGTAGCGTTTTCAGCCCGCTAGTGCGTGGACATACTCGGCCGCAACATACTTCGCAGCTTTGAACATGGAATCCGCAGGAATTCGAAGCGTATCTCTGCGATATTTATAAATTATGAAAAAGAAGTGCTAATATAAAAATGTAAAAATTGGGAAGCTCAGAAAAGTCATTGTTGTTGTTGTTGTTGTTGTTGTTGTTGTGTGGGGTATCCTCACGCCTGATGCCCGCACGCAGTCAGAGGTAGATACTCTCAAACCATAGTCCCGTGCCTCGTGCCAGGGCAAAAATCAATAAGCTTTGTGTGTGTTTTTTTTTTTGTACGTGGAGTAGTGCCAGACACAGCGAATAGTAGTGCAAATAGGAGGTGAATGCCTGGGCCTGAGTGGAAGGAGGAGTTGGTGAGAGACAGGACATTAAACACGTATGCGGTTGGTTGCTCTGGGGTCAGAAATGTTAAATGCGATTTTCCTTACCTGAGGATTTTTGCAATTCTTCTTTGGCATTAATGTGCCAATTAGAGGCGTGGCATTTACGTAAATCTATGTATGCATGTAATTTGTGCAGTGAGATTTATGTTGCGTGTAGTGCAGTGAACCTTTGACACTTTCCTGCGACAACTGAAAGTATGCTGCAATTTTTTTGTATGAAATTTTCATATCAAATGTACGCATGCATTCATGTGTAACTGATATGAAAAAAGTGAGGCATATTTTTCGGGGGATTTTAAACAATTACTCAATATGCGTAAATGCATTGTAGTACAGCTCTGAAATAAATAAGTGGGTGTGCAAAATCACATGCATACTCGTGTGCCTGATGT
Source organism: Clusia tigrina (assembly GCA_920105625.2). Classification (NCBI taxonomy): domain Eukaryota; kingdom Metazoa; phylum Arthropoda; class Insecta; order Diptera; family Clusiidae; genus Clusia; species Clusia tigrina. Next base: position 181,668,040 of record OV050032.1, read on the forward strand.
GTATTTCAATAATCTGTAAACATAAATGCGAGGAAAATTTAACGAACCCTGTATCCACATCAGTGTAAAGAGACAAAGATGCAAAGAAGTAAAGTCCAAGATCTGAAGTCAGTATGTTAAAGCATCAGAATAATTGCTAATCATTTTGCATACTTATTACAACTAAATTCGTATGATTTTGCAATTGATATGAATAGGTACAGAATACTTTCAGATGCCCAAAAAGCCCATGAACCAATTCGCTGCAGAAATGAGAACACATTCCCATTAAATTAATATAGAGTATATCATCCAAAGTTGTAGTTCAAGGATTCAGATGGAATTATGTATAAATTTTCTTATAAAAATAGGTGTGGTCGTGTATCTGCATAGTGCAGACAAATTTAATACGTCTTAAGGAACAAATATCACCGGCAAACTTGATCAAATTATATCACAGCATCAAACTCGCAAACCGAGGCATAATCTGGACCCCTAAATACCTGATTACTGTAAGCGAAGTTTATAATTGTGTCAAATACATAAAGGGTATTCTTGCACCCTGAGCTTGGATATCTGTTGTGCCCGTAAAATACGGTACAAACGTTCAGAATAATGCCATTAAATTCGTTGTTCCTTTAATGATCCTCCGTGCATGTAGAAATTTGATTAATGTTCCGGAAATTCGTGTTGCTAATAGTTCGTCCACTGGATTGTATCAAGTAAATCAAAAGCACTTCCTTGATAATCGAACTTCAATTACTGTAGTTTAAATTAACTGCTGACACAAAACTTACCATTCAATCATATCTCAGAAAGTATGCAAGACCTCTAATGACGGGATATATAAACATGAGCAGGACTTCAGTAAATAATCCACTGCAGAGGTTGTCACTTAGGAGTGGATAATCTCCTCGAAGTGTTTAAGTTTAAATGACTGGAAAAACCAGATAATCATCCGAAACACACACTTAGGTCACGTGGAGGTCCATTGTGAATTCATAGTGAATATTGTATACAATTTCAAGAGATATTTTGCCTCCACATCGATCGTGCAAGAGGGTTGGCCACTCAATTAGGTTTTAAATGGGACCATGGTGACGTCAATTGGCGTCACACCATCGAAATTATGAAACTGGCCGACCTGGAAAGACTAGGAATAGTGAATGTGGAGAAATTAACTAAAGTAGTAATTCGAGGCGTTGATTAAAGTACTTGCCAGAGCATTTACCTTGAGTCCTTATGAATTTCTTCACATCGGATTGATATATTTATACATGAGATTCTTTTAAAATCCATTTTTTTATATTCGCTACCACAAATCCCACAGTGTTCCGGAACCCACTATAGTTTCTAGTAGTTTGTCTCGTATGTGGGATGCTGGAATCCGTCCATAGAATTGATATTATTTGGTATCAGGGAGTAGTAGCACCGCGGCCCGGAAGCACCTATTGTGCTAATAGATGACATTATATAAAGTATCCCCTTTTTTTGTTCTTTCCAGGTAATCACTCCGCAGCGCTACGGTGATGTTTACATTTACAATTGCCCAACAGCAGTGTATCCGCTACATTCGGCCTATCCGCACCATCAGCAAATCTACAGCAACCAAAACTTGTATCAGAATCTGTCAATGATGTCGGCTTCGAATAACAGCAACGAATTCAATACCTACGACACACCCAAACCGGCCACGCCCGTCAATTACGATTGCCCGAAGAACGTGTGTCGGGCAGCGACTGCTGACGCACCAGCACATCTGCGTTTCAACACGATGTCAATGTCCATAAAAGGCGCCTGCGCCACATCCATTCAGGAGGAGTCGTATGACGTACCACGGCCACTTAATTGCATGATGCATCATCAGACCACGCTGACACCGAGCAGTTCCAATTCCTCGTTGCTCACCAGCGACAGTCTCAGTTTGTCGTACTCCTCGTCGAACCGGTCGTCATTGGCGAATATGCCCGACTATGACATACCACGCCGCAATCCACTGCCCGTGCGAGCGGCTCAACAGTCTTATCAGCAACAGCAGCAGCAGCAGCAACAACAGCACCACCAACTCCTTCACCAGCAGCAATTGCAACACCAACAGCAATTGCAACAACTGAAGCAGCAACAGTTCGTAAATTGCAATGGCAGCTCCAGTCTCAATTATGACGTGCCGGTGCCCTCGACACAGTCCACGCCCATACAAGAAAAATCTTCAGCGAATGCGTTTCTAGCGGCAGCCGCCACCAAAGAACTACCACTGGAGCTGTCCTCAGCCCTGGAGACACTGGCCAAATTACAATCGGAGGCCACCACTGCCATCACTAGGTGAGTATCAATGCAAGCTCCAAACGCCCTCAGCTCTAACCTTTGTCCTCTATAAAAGGTTGCTCTCTTTCGTCTCGCCCAACTGGCGTCTACGCGAGAAGTTGGAGCCCGTTGTCATGGAGGTGAAGTTGGCTGCCGTACGCGTACGCACCGCTTTGCACGATCTCACCGAGTTCGGTGAAGGTGCACTGGGCAACGCTACTCGATCGGAGGACCGCAATCTGGCGCTCAAACTTCGTCCGCTCGTGCGAGCCTTGCGAGATGCTGACAAACTAATACACGAATCTGCTGAAGCAGTCGACGCCCAGGGCGGCTGGACACTGGACAATTTGGCACGCCAAGACGACAAATTAAGCTGCAAACCGCCCGACAGTCTCGACCAGCTGATCGCTTGTGCCCAGACGCTCACAGAGGACGTGCGCCAAACAGCTTCATTTATACAAGGCAACGCCTCATTGCTGTTCAAACGAAGCCTTCCACAGCTTCCCACCCAACCGGAGGTCGGCGCCAATACAATCCCAGACAATGCCAACAATACGGCCAGCGCCGAGTGGCTGGAAGATTACGACTACGTTTCGTTTGAGTCGAAGGATGCGGCAGCTAAAAAGAATTCCGCCCTACGCGAAGTCATACCGCCGAGTCTGAAGAAGAAGTTCGATACGGTCCTGAAGACGGCCGAGACCACTGCAATGGGCGGACCGAATGCGGGGCCCGCCACCACCAGACGGGACGAACTGACCGACAAGGACAAGCAGCTAGTGCGCTACTATGCCGTCCAAATATCCACGCACATGGGCAATCTGCGGCAAGCAATCGACTCATTCCTGGAGACGGTCGAAAAGAATCAGCCGCCAAAGTTCTTCATTGCCTACGGCAAATTTGTGGTGGTCAGTGCTCACAATCTGGTCACCATTGGCGACATCGTGCATCGTAATGTCTCCAAGCCCGAACTGCGCGAGAAAATTCTGCGCTGCACAGACGCACTGTCGGACGCTTTAAAGACGTGCGTCACCAAATCGAAGAAAGCGGCCGCCCACTTCCCCAGCGTTACGGCAGTGCAGGAAATGGTCGACTCTGTGGTGGACATCAGCCACTTGGCCTCGGATCTTAAGACGGCCATGCTGCATGCGGTCCAGTTGACTATTTAGAAAAGGGGCGGCGCGGGTGGCGCCATCGTAAATTTTAAGAAAATCATAAAATCAATCAATTCAAAATCGTAGAAGCTTGAAATGAAATGTGGGCTGGCAAAAATATGCAAATCGCTCGCAATTGTTAAATGTATTTAATCAACGCTTAAGCGCCCACTCCAGAATGCCCACGCTTACAGACGAGTCCATCCCCACCGCTGGCTCGTAGTACGTTCGCACTCCTGTCCTCTGCTCCAGCAGCGGATCGTTCCTTAACTAATCTAACCACACACAAAAATTAGATTTATGCAAATAAACCAAACATTCAGATAGGTTTTATATATACACAACTTTTAAATATCTACACACACACACACACGTACACATGCATATATACATACATAGCTGCAGCGGGTGGAGGCCGAGGCAGAGACAGCTCCTGCAGCTCTCCGCGCAACCATAGTTTGTAAAATAATTTATTAATCATTTTGAATGTGATATGTTTAGGCAAAAAAAAACAACAAAAATATCAATTTCATATAAACCTACTTCCTTTAAGTTATTTGTGTACATACATATAAGCCATATTTGTATAAGTACATATACACACATACATATATACATACATATACATATATATAGACACATACTCCGTTAGTATGCCAGCATTTACGAGGGTGCTTCAAAGAGTTCACGCAATAAATATGTCCTCCTCTCCTCCTTCGCTTTTGATACAACGCAATAACACTATGAATGAATTAGCCTTTCCGCACGATCACTCTGCAACGAGAACTGTTTCACCAAAGAGTATGCATAAATAGAGCTAGCATGACGAACGAAATTGTTGTTGCAAAAATTTTGTTCTCGTAAACCCACCCGAACATAAATACACGCATTGCATCTTGCTTACCTTTGCCGCTCACCGATTTTTGTGAAATCGCCGTCACTTCCATTACACAAAATTTCGAGTGATTCAATCTCTATTTATGTATACTCTTTGGTTTCACTCTTCTTGCAGGTGTACGAAGAATGCGAACAACAAACGACAATGACCCGAACCATAGAATACGAAAGCTCACTCAATGCAGCCGAGTGAGCTGTCTTCACACCTGTTCTTATGCTGAAACATCCCGAACGAAATGGGCTCATTGAAGAGTATACAAAATTAGAGCATTTTTCTCGTGTTTCTCTTTCGGGAAGTCCGCTTACATTTTGCAAGGCAGTGTTCCATTGCATAAGGCAGCGGCTTATTAAGTTGGCATTACCCTGGTTTTCTATCCCATTGCTCTACTCACAAATCTTCCAACGGTTCGAAACATTTCTTCAGCTCCTGCAAATTAAGTATAAATTAAAGCAAAATGAAGCAAATTAAAGAAAAATAAAGTAAGTCCACCTCAATCCTGGTTGAGTATCTCCCATATCTCATCAACCAAAACTGGCTAATATCCATCGGCAAATTCTGTAGAAGTACAGCCGTGACAGGGCACACCAAGCAGGTGGCAACTAACCGGAGGTTAGGGTACCCTAAGTGGGTAGCATACTATCATCACGCATCTCTCACTTACGTCAGCTTTGAGTGGCAACATAAGAAAATCAGCTCTTCAAATTCTAACAGCAAAATAAGTACCAAAGAGCCTCAATCCAGAATAGTTCCAACCACATGCACAATATAAGTACCAAAAAGCCTCAATCCAGAATAATTCCAACCACATGCAGAATAGTAAAAGCATGGCTGGGATTGTGCATATTTCTTTATTAAATTAACTGTTGGCAAATCGGTTCATTCCCAAGTTACCTTCTTTGTTGGACCGCAGTTCAATGCTGGGAATCGACTCACTGCCGTTGTCGGTTGGTTAGTCGCTATTCCAGCAAACTGTCGGTGGGAAGGGGAGACACCACTTACTTATTTCAAGTTTCAAATAAGTTCCGACTGGGTGTTTATGGCTTATAATATGAGCTGGAGTCTATTAACTTCTACACAGGTCACTGTGGTTTGGTTACACTGGCTGAGCGTGAAGGTCCTTTGCGGTGCCAGATGGATATCCATTTAAGAATCGTAATATGGAGTTGTAAAAAGAGACATTTCATTGTGAATTGCCACAATTCCAAAAGAAAACTAAGGCCAGATTAAACCTGCATTGGTGTGAATATGAATTTGGAAACCTGATGAGGGCACCCGAAAATAAGTTGATGGCTCTGTCGCACAAATTTGTCGTTGGTTACTTGAGTCTTCAAATCCCACTGATATGCCTTGTTTAAGTGTTTCTAAAGATTCTGTACTTGGTATCTTAGGAAACTTTTCTTGTCGTTGGTTACTTGAGTCCTCAAATCCCACTGATATGCCTTGCTGAAGTGTTTCTAAGGAGTGTATACTTGGTATCTTAGGAAACTTGACTTGTCGTTGGTTACTTGAGTCTTCAAATCCCACTGATAAGCCTTGCTGAAGTGTTTCTAAAGACTCTGTACTTGGTATCTTAGGAAGCTTTTCTTGTCGTTGGTTACTTGAGTCCTCAAATCCCACTGATAAGCCTTGCTGAAGTGTTTCTAAAGACTCTGTACTTGGTATCTTAGGAAACTTGACTTGTCGTTGGTTACTTGAGTCCTCAAATCCCACTGATATGCCTTGCTGAAGTGTTTCTAAGGAGTGTATACATGGTATCTTAGGAAACTTGACTTTTCGTTGGTTACTTGAGTCCTCAAATCCCACTGATATGCCTTGCTGAAGTGTTTCTAAGGAGTGTATACTTGATATCTTTGGAAGCCTTTGGTATAAATTGCTTGTTGATTGAGTTTAATTGCATCAACTTCAGTGCGACGCGTTGATGGATTTATTATACATCATCTCTCGAATTACTTCCAAGGACACATGTGTCTTAGCTCGGATAAATTTGCCAGCAAAAAGCAGCCGACAACCGTGTTGAATTCTATCAAATGAATACACAAATCATGTAAATTGCACAAGAATTGAAAATTGAAGCACATATTAGGATGAACTGTTCAGCTCTTTAAAGCATCCTCGTAAATTTTTATAAAATATATCCTTATTTAGTAGTTTGGAAGAGTAGTCTCCGACTTTTGTCTAACGCTATGGAAACAGCATAAAGCTAAACAAAGGATGTGCTTAAACGGGCAGTGATTTACGCACGTGCGCCGACATTTATACATACGTAGACATAGATTTAGTCAATATCTTAAATATCAAAAAGCATTTACTTGTAGTATTCTTATTTAAAAGAAAACCGCACCAGCGCCAATTCGTGTATACGCGAGTAGCATCGAGCATCGAGAAAGAATAATTAAATAAAATGTTAGAGAGCAAATATTGTTGTCCTTTTATGTTATTTGTTTGGTGGAGGAGGGTGCTCTGTATTAAACTAAATGGTGTTGTCAAACAGAGGAAGGAAAAAAAGTGCAATATACTCTCCAGTCCCAGCGAGCAGTCTCACATAGGTTTAGGTTAAGGTTGGAGTGGCAGCAAAATACACACTTACGCACAAGTAATGACCCATTGTGATAACACGGACGTAGTGACCACCTAAGCCGAGTATAGTTACCGCTTAGACGGAGAGCGCCTATGCAGCAACTGAGGCAGCACGACTCCACCGATTCCAAAGTGTTGAACCAACCTGACAGTTTGATAAATTTGGCTACGTCTCCAATCTTACAGGTTGGAAGCTCTGTCTGGCTGATTAAGAAATGAGCACCGAAGATGTGCATTTTTCGTCTGGCTAAGGATGGACACTGACACATGAGATGTAGCAATGCTTCTTCTTCTTCCTCAGCACCACACCCACGACAGAAGTCGTTACAGGGCAAACCCAGTCTAGCCGCATGCTTCGCCATCACCACCGAAATCGCAGTGCTGATGGTCTCCCGTACGAGTTCAAGTAGCTGAAACGTACGCTGAGGCTAGGCCAAGTTAGCCTTGAAATACGGCAACAATATTCCTCCGCTCATAGTTTGTTGGCCTCATGGAAATAGCTGCGTTTGATCGCCAGCCTGGCTGTAACGAGAGGGATGCCTACGTCCAGTCTCACATACTAAAATGAAAGTCTGAAACAGGAGTCGGTTGGATTTCTAAAAAACTACCCAAGTCTTACGGTGAAGGAACTCATTCATATCATGTGTACTGCAGTTAAACCACACATAAACGTAACCACTGGGGTACAGTTCCAAGGCAAAAGTATCGTAACTCTTAATTTTTGCTGTAAGCGACTTCGTTATAGAAGAAATCTTATTTCTGTCCCTTGCTGCCCAGTTCATTGGCATGAAATGCTTCTTTATAAATAGTTTTCTCCTCCAGTCCGAGGTCTTAGTTGGTAGCACTTATTCCCTCAAACCCTTGCAGACCTAATTAATTATGGTGTAAAGTATAAGAAGAATAATAATATCACCACACACAGTATTTTGCTTTAGATGCCACAAGAAATTCTGATTCGATGTCGGTTTGCCTCAGTCGAGTAACTAAATCTCCACCATAATCAAATATCTCATGGAATCCACTAACTTCAGAGCCGTTTGAAGGAACTCTCTCCATAATACAAGGAATAGTTTATCCACCCCACCGTATTAGCCACAAACGACACCAATGTGAGTGAGCTTTACAAGCATAATTATTTATAAGAATAAAATTTCATCACATGCACGTAATTTCAAAATGTTAAAATAGAATACAAAAATAGGACAATCAAGTCTACTTACACACAACTTACGGCTACTTAAGGAATTATGTACTTAGGTTTAACTTATTTGTAATCTCTCAATTGCCGCATAAATCCCGCATTTGGCTGAATGCAGGGACGCTTGGACTTCACCAGGGCGTAGGCAGCTTCAAAACTCATATTTCGTTTTAGCATCAAATACGCTATCACCACACTGGCCGAACGTGAAACACCAGCATTGCAGTGCACCATCACACTCCCCTTACACAATTGGGCATCCTCGATGAAGTCTACAGCCGGCTGGACAACGCTCGGAAAGAGCTGCGTTTCCGGCAAGTCCAGGCAGGGTATGTACTTAATTTGTGGTGTTTGAATTATCGTATCAATTTGTGGCGCCTCTATGCCCATACTTAAAATGTGTGTTATGCGAAGTGTGCTGATGTTCTGCACGTTGACTGCATCCTGCGAACCTAAATAGAGATAGTTGTCGAGTATGCAAGCGGCGACAGTGTCGGGCTTCGTGTCTACCACAAAGCCATAGTTGGAGTTTTCAAGTTTTTTAATTGGTGCTGCTGATGTTCTGCTCTCAATAAATCGCTGGCAATCGAGTGTTGTTACAATGGTTGTGGTGGGCTGCAAGGCTAAGCGTTTCTCTTGGAGTTGTTGGAGGAAGCTCATTTTCGGATGTGCCTATGACAATTTATAAACGAAATTCGAATTGTTTTGCATCATAGTGCACCTGACACAGATAGAGGCCGAATGGAGGCGAGATCAATATGCGTGGATCCCAGGAATGCTTCGATGGCACCGTCAGCATTTCATAGACACGCTTCTCGGTGATGCGGCCACTTGCCAACGCTATTAATGAGCCCACAATACGACGAACCTGTGCAGATATGAATGGCAGCTGTTAAATATTGTTAAAATTAAAATGATTTAAATGATAGTGATGTAATGTATAAGGAGGTGTGTGGAGTACTGCGACCAAAAAGATCTATCGTAGCGTAGTAACTGGGAAACGATTGCGAGCAAATTGCCGTTCCTTTAAACCGCACACACATCTTAGCACATAATAGAACGATTTATGGAAGTGTATATGTGAACCAGACGGGGAGAATAGGCGGGCGGTGCGAATAGCCGGGCGGTGAGAATAGCCTAGTTATATACAATTGCCTGAAGCCATCCGGCATGAGGCAATACACTGTTGCGTTCGTTTGGACGGGTAGAATAGTCCACTTATATATATCAGGCTGAAGCCATCCGGCATGAGGCAATACAATGTTGCGTTCGTTTGGACGGGTAGAATAGTCTACTTATATATATCAGGCTGAAGCCATCCGGCATGAGGCAAAATACACTGTTGCGTTCGTTTGGACGGGTAGAATAGTCTAGTTATATATATCAGGCTGAAGCCATCCGGCATGAGGCAATACACCGGCCCGTTCGTTTGGACGGGTAGAATAGTCTACTTATATATATTAGGCTGAAGCCATCCGGCATGAGGCAATACACCGCCGCGTACGTTCTTTTATATGTGATTCTGAAGGAATATGCTTGCCATGCTTTATTCGCGTTTCCCTTTCAGATGTGTACGCAGCTTGATAATGTAATTATATATTCCTTACAGCTTCACAGTTTTATTGTACGTTTGTATTTAACTTACTTGCTTGTACAAAAATGATCTCCCTTTGATCTCGATATTCCAATAATTATACAATTCTTCCGCACACAGTGCATGTACACCACAGGCGAGAGACTTCCCTGGTTTTATATTAATTTCATCGATTCGACGCACTGTGAACATAGGATGGACAGACGGTGAGGCCTTCTCATGACTGGTGCTCATAAAACTGCGAAAATCGTGACGTCCAATAAACATGCGAGCGGCTGCCTGAACGCGGTCAACATCAAACTTGGAATCACTGCAATCCATCGACAAGGAGCAAAAGGAGAACATTTCAAAAACTGTAACTATATATGAGCAGCACTTACTGTAGAAATAAGCATCTGTCCAGTTCTTCGATTGGCACAAAGGCTTGGTAGTTGCGGTTCCTTAGACGGTCCGTGTCGCTGGTGGTGCCATATTTTGCCACCGCTATGCGGTACAAGTAGGTCCTTCCTAGTGCGTTGTAACGGCAATGAAAGCTTTCTGGAACGCGGCGTGTGCCCAGCACGCGTATCGGCAATTGTTGCCTCCTGAAAGCGCGATTCAACACTTCAGTAACGGTGGTTGTGTTGTAGGGTTCAGTATTCCCCCGCTCTAAGTCCACGTGAATGGTGGAGTGCAATGCATGCACACCGGCATCGGTGCTGAAACATTTAATTCATAATAATTCAGTTAATTGTGTATGTTCAACAGGGCTATCGTTTAAGGGGCCGTTAGCGAAATCGCATCGTAAACTAGCGCAGCGTGGAAGTCTAATGAACACAGATATCTGCAATACTTATTTACACGCGACGCTCACATGACAGATTTATGGCTGTTAGCTTCCACGCTATCGCATAATCTCGCTAACTGAGCCTTTTTAGCCACACTAGCTACCTACCGACTCGAAAGCACAGTTTGAATTTCGTTGATGGGACGCAACAGACGCAGTGCCTGATCCACACAGCCCTGTATCGTTGTTGTGTCTACGCTCTGCTCTAGCTGTTTATTTACAGTTTTTTGTAAGCCGCTACGTTAAGCAATATGCAAAATAAAACAGAATGGGTTTAGTTAGTATTACATTTACGTTCTAAACTTGTTAAACTATGCTCAGCTCACCGAAAATTAGTACCGATATAAGAAATATTCAACAAATACCGATTCATTTCGTTTCGTTTCGGGCCGTTTGAACGCGAAGAACGTTCAAGAACATACAAGTCCAAACAACTGGGAGTCGCGACATCAGCTGATCCGGCATCATACCAATTGTTCAGCTGAAACAGTGTTGCAGAGCAAATTAAAAAAAATTCTTAACACTCTTAAGCGAATGCAAATTTTTAGAGAGATTCAGGCTACAACAAACCCTTATAATATCTTGAAAACCACATCCTTTATAAATATCCGCAAGATATATAGTTTTCTATTTAAATGTAAATAACATAAGAAATTAGAATTATGCTTAATTAATTTTATTTAACGCATATTCCTTGATTATTCTAGTCAATGGCCTTAGGAGCCTGTACTCGCTTGCTCTCATATAAGGTTTATCAAAGAGTATCCATACAGATTGAATAACTCAAAATTTTGTGTAATGGAAGTGACGGCGATTTCACAAAAATCGGTGACCAGCAAGGGGAAGCGAGATGTAATCCGTGTATTTATGTTCGGGTGGGTTTACCAGAAAACCCCTCGAACAAAACTATTGCAACAATAACTTCGTTCATCATGCGAGTTCTATATATGTGTACTCTTTGGATTAATATTTGTATATTTTTCAAATCAACATAAATAAATAAATCATTTCTTTAACAATACTTTTGGTTAAACTGAATCTATATTCAAATTCATCATTCATCAAATTTAGCAGTTTGGAGTGTCAAACCATTGCAACTACAATGCTACTCTCAGATCTCTTCTAAAATTGCAATAGCTTTTACGCAAAATTTCAACACAACTTGGTGCAGCTGGTTATCAGGTTCAAGTTATCAAGTTTAAGCTTATAATGTCAAACTACGTAGAGATGGAGAAACCTGAAAGCTGAAATGTCTGTATTTCTTGCAGAAAAATGACAAGGAAATTCCATTTTCGAATTGTCCTCAAATACAATATAGAGTTAAGTTATAAAAAACAATGGAACGGTCTAATCGCAGCGTATTAAATTAGATAAATCTCCCACTACGAGCATACTGATGGTTCTAGAACTAGTTCAAACCCGGGGCAGGAGCGTTTGAGGTTAGATCCAACTACTGTGAACCAATGGGCTTCTTTTCCAAGCATTTTTCAATCGGAAATTCATGCTATTAAAAATCATACGGGTTTAACTTAAACATCAAATTGGAATTGAAAATTGGTTCGTGTTGGTGGGGCAAAAATTGGTAGCAATATTATTACATTCTGTGTATGTATAAGTAGACGCAGCCCAAGATTCATTTCTCATTTTTTCTGTTGAAAATGTGCCCAGTGTAATGCTGAAAGGTAGCATCGCGAAAAAACCATTGTGATACTATTCGACATCCAAATAGTATTAAAAAGCTTATGCTCACCCTTGGTAAGGTCTAAACAAGTATGGACCTCTATAGGGAAACTGAACTCCTTAGTTAGTATCAAAAAGCTATCTCCATTATGACATGAAAGACGTAATGGAATTGATGGCTGGGGTTTATTTGTATCCCAATAGAAAAAAATAAATACAAGCGTTTATTTTACTCAACTCCATCCGGGTGTGTAGATATAACTTCTTTCTGTGTTATTTCTCTATGTTCCCACTATTTTCAGTTCATCTTGCACTGCTTCTGTAAATTTATTTGAATTTGGATGATTTCTCGATTATCAAGTTAATTATTTAATAATTGATTCAGAAAAGAAAAATCGAATTGATGAATAGTCGGAAAGTGCCAAGAAGGTTTTCACTACTTTTTACACATATCAAATTAAAGAATGCCATTTACTTACTGTCACACAAATACAACACTGAACAATTTCTCCTACAAATCGAACAGGGCGAATTTTGTGGATTTTCTTAACCTGTGTTTTGAAAACGATATTCAGAGAATATTCCATTAACTACCTTAAACGGGCAGAAAACGCAATTTTTTATTAAGATTTATATTAATTACGGCTTTTTGATAGATTAACGATCATAATGGACGCATCTTTAATCGGAGGTGAAAACCACAGCGAACCAAAAGAAATGAACGAATGGATTCGCTTTGGTATGCGGCTTGGAGTGAGCGCCACTTTGCATCCGTTCGAGTACGCGAAGGTTCTAATCCAACTTGGCTATGAACCAATCGAACCCCGTGCTGGTAAATCGTTTCTGGGTAAACGAATTTCGGTGCTGCCAAATATTTTTCAATACGGTAAGTGCAGCTGGACTGGTCGCTTAAACTACGTTCAGGCTAATTGCAGTTTTCTATACCTGCAGCCGGCTACATTCGCAAGACAGACGGATTTTATGGTTGCTACCGTGGTTTAGCACCCAAAATGATGGGTGCCGTTGTCGGTATGATTTTAAGTGAGAGAATTGCTGATCGGTTCGGTGCGCCAATGATAGACCAAAAGGATCTAGATATGGAGGACTTGAGCGATGAAGAATTGTGAGTATAATTTTGCAGGCCAATTTTGATTATTCTTGATGTCCAATAGAACAATTCAACATTGTATAACATAAACTGAAATGTAATCATACTAACATTCGTAATTAGGTGGACTAAGTATATATGTATGTATATGTATATATGAGTTAGAACTCATGTGAAGTCGAAAGTATGACTTCTAATTCGTCGTTATAAGTCCTTTCCTCCTTTATCCTTATACGAGCGTAAAGAGTGTGACATAAATTGTTTGTTCTTTCATAGGGTGTGGCGATGATGTGTTGCATGAATCAGTGCCATTAAGAGGGTTCTTTTTCAGATATGTTTATTAAAATGCTTTTCAATTTATTCTTAAAAAGGTTTTGTTTGGTGAACAAACAAATGTGCACTTAAATTTTTTCTAGATACGTGCAGTTTAAAATTAATTTAAAGCGTGAAGCCATTATCAGCGCTACCGGCATCATTGTTGCCCAACCATTTCATGTGATTTCCGTGCGCATGATGGCTCAGTTTATAGGACGTGAGACGTTGTATAAATCCCTATTTGGATCAATTGTCGAAATATACAAGACAGAGGGTATCTTTGGTTTCTTCGCCGGTTTGGGACCAAAGTTGTTATGTGACCTTGCATGCCTTGTGCTAACCAGCTCAACTGTTTTTATACTTAATAAGTATGTGATTAAGGATAAATTAGGTAGACAATATAATGCTGGATTTACACAGGTGCGTAATAATTTAGTCAATATTATGTATTTTTTATTAATTCGAACAGCATTTGCATTTTATTTTTCAGTTTGCTTTTGCGACCGTACTTTACCCACTGCAAGTTGTATCCACTTGCATGGCCGTCACTGGGTCACGACTGATGGCTGGCCAGCCACCTATAATGCCTATTTACAGCAACTGGCTGAGTTGCTGGAATGACTTGCAGGCACGTGGCGATTTGAAGCGTGGCAGTTCATTGTTCTTTCGGTAGGTTTGAGAGTTGAAACTGAATCCCAATAGGGTCTTCAAATGCAATTACCGACATCGCAACGTGAAGCCGAACTAACGTAGAAGACTAGAAAATATGTTTTATGTTAGGTTACGATACATATTACCTAACAATATCGAGGACGTGGTGAAATTATGTAATTTTGTGTAGGAATTTCTCTTTCACAATCCGATTTTTCGAAATTGTCTCGCTAAGTCATTCGCTGCATTATACTGCGGGTTTGTAAGATGGTCGGTATTCAAATGGCAGATGAGTGCTCGCGGAACGGGTTGCGTATAACGTAATAATATATGACAGACGTAACGTATAACCAAAGAACATAAACGTAAAAAGAAGTTTCAGCACCGGTAGAACAAAATATTTGCTTTTCTCTTTCTTGTCACAAGTTAAGTCGGCGACCAAACTACAATTCGTGAAATGGGCCAAACTTCATAATTTTGAAGTTTTTGTTGTGAATTGTGCACACAAAGGGCAATAAGCATACATAATCTATTTTGGTAAAAAATGGTATTATTGGTAGTCAAATGTTTACTAGCTTTGAAAGCTTTGCTGTATTATAATAATAATAATATAATATATAAATAAAATAGTCTTTCTATTGATTATGTTGGCCAATTATACCAGGCGAACAGAAAGCGAAACCAGCATCAGACTTCATATTTTCAATTGTTACGTAATGTGAATCATTTTCCTTATTTTTATTTTGCCTCCTGCACAAGTTGCTACCTACCAGAATTATATATGTATAAATGTATATACGTGCGTAGTCAGAATCCATCTCCTCGTATCTTATTTTGCTTATGAGCATACAAGCATACACATGTATGTACGCCCTCAAAAGAAAAGCTTCAAAATGATGCAAGTTTTGCCCATTCCATGTGTAGTTTGGTCGCCCACTTAACTTGTGACATGAACGAGAAAAGCCTATATTTTGTTTTGCCGGTGCTGAAACTTCTTATTACGTTTATCTTCTTTGGTATAACGTAATGAAAATGACAAACGTAACGTTAGCGTAATAAAAATGACAAATTCAGGAATTTGAATATTACGAAGAATTGCTTTCAGTAATTTAAATTAATTTAGTGAATGTAGCAGTACTTATTACATTATCAGCGCTATTTCCAAGTCAAGTTCTGATTAGATTATACGTGATGTTCGTGCAAGTTTATTTTATGTCAGTTATCACGCTAATAGGCGTTAATTAGGTTATTATGGACATTAGCAGTCTATTTTTTTACCTTACTTTCCATTTTGTTTTTGGTAATATTGGTATTAAAGTATCTTATATGTTTTTTATATACTTTAAAACTCCACGCTATCATCACATGCCGGGTTACAATGTGATTGCACGGTTGCATCAATTTTTGAAACACGGGAGATACGATTTTTTGTGTCTCGACTGACCACTTTTACAAGGACAAATTGTAAACAGTAAACAAAAGAAAGTAGTACACTCATTTCAAGGCAGCTTCATTAAAAATTATAAAAGTTATAATTTATTTCCGTTACACTTTTCGTGCCCGTCTCTACGTTACGTTATGGTTTCACTAGCTGTATTTTCAAGTCTGGTTTACCTGCTGTCTCGGTTTGCTATTGATCGTGCCTTTAAACCGTGTGAATGTGGGTGACAATAACTATATTCACATGAGAGGATGTCGAAGTTAGTAAACGAAGCTTTGCCCACAAAAATAAGCAATTGCTCAATACTAAAATCGTTCGCATTTTTCCGAAGATTCGTGAGCAATTGTTCACTTTTATACATATAATCGACCAACCCATAAAAACCCTCCCATACATATGAATGTTTTTGTTTAAATTTCTTAAAACTTGATTTTCAGGTCGACTAACATTATGAAGCAGGACTCACGTCGACAGGATGGCTTTCCGCTGCCATCGATTGCAAAATACCAATAAATCTAATAGATTTTGTTCCTCCTACCGTTTGACTTACGCCTATTATAGAATTCATATACAGCATGAATACAAGACGAATTTTTTTTTGTATCGAACAAGCATTTACGCATCTGGCCAAACAACTACAATATGTAGGAAGTATTTATCTTAGTCAAATTTATTCAAAAATGCATTTGTTCGTCTTTTGTTTCTGTTGATTAATTAAATATAAATTATAAAACAAACCAAAAAAAATTATATGAAATGTAACGAAGTTCCCTTTAAATCGAGAAACATTGGGTGCATATTTTCGTATGAAGAACTTTCAGAGAAACTCAGCCCAACAGTTTTTCCAAAAAAAAGAACTTTATATTTAGCAACATAGCATTTTTTACTCGGCGAATTTCAGTGAGCTTTAAAGACTTCTCGGCTAAAGAGCAACGGGAGCAACGCGGAAGCGTACAGAGCTAGACAGCCGTCCGCTGAGTCTTATTGTGCAAATGGTCGAAAATAATAATGAATTGTTTGCTGTAACCAAAAATTGTGTATTTGAAATGTTCAACGAAATTCTTGTATATTATAAATGATAAATGGAATAGTGGAACTGTATATCAGGAAGTTAGAAATACTCGATTCACAGTGAATACATCATCATATTTAGTTTGAATTTATGCATTGCGTGTACATACATACAAAAATATGTATAATTGTATATCCACAAAATAAATCATTGAATATTTGGTACAAGATTTTTGTGTGTTTGTTGTTTCCTTTGTGTTTGCTCGATGCTTTCCCAAAATAAATTTATGGAGATGCTACTGAAATATCCAAAAATAAAATAGTCACTCGTGTGTGTGTGTGTGTGTGTGCGTTTGTATGTGCAGTGCAGTTAAACGCTCGCGTTAGAATGGCGTATAGAACGACGGGTGTGTTTCAATTACAATTTTCATTGCACATAAACCCAGTAAATACATAATTCAAATTACAAACTAGACTGTTTGATCGTTGGTTCCCATTGCATAAAAAAAACACCGAATTTTTGTGCAAATATTTTTTACACGGTTTGAGCAAAAATTCAACGCCATCTGTAGAAAAAGTTCGACAGAGCCAAATCAATCATGTCGAGTCGGCGTGGGCAATCATTGCCGCCGCACATGCTGGAGCAGCAGAAGCCGGTGCGTGGTAGGTGCATCACAGCAATTTGCTTCTCATGGAAGGTGATCACTTGCATTGTGTCGCACGTGACACTCGTGTTGCTGGTGGTTTCGTATTGCGTTGGTGGAGCCTACTTGTTCCAGCATTTGGAGAAGCCGCACGAAATTGATGTAAGCAAAATAGAGTAAATGCAAACGACAAGTTCGGGCAGAAACTTAAAGTGAGAATGTTCATATTCAATTCGCCGTTAAATTCGTTTAAAGTTTTTTTATTAATTGATTTTAATAAGTTGCCAATATTATTGTGGCCAAACTCAAATGAAATGGCTTATGCAGTACAAGTCTTTACAGTATTTCAATAAATAATGTTCACACATCGATGGTTCCGTGCAGCAGTATACCAACAAATCGTTTGGTGCATTTTCTCAGCGGAAGTTTTTGCAGTTCATTATATTCTTATTTATATTCTTAGGAGGACTTTGGATGAATTCGAAGTGTTGGTATGAAATTTCGAAATAAAATATAAATTTATGATTAGTATCAAAACAAAAGCCGCAGTCTATGCAAAGTCCGTGTTGCACGTACCCAGCTAATCCACATTCATTGACTGAACCTATCGATATATATGTGTGTGTGGTGTGTGGATTCAAAAACAATTTTAGAGGGTTTGTGTGTGCATTCAAACGCATTTGCTAGAGTGAATACGCACGTCCACCGTAAATACATACATACATACATATGAATGATGGATATGCAGGAGTAATTAGTTATACTAACAGTTTTTTTTCAAGCTCAGATGATTACGGATCAATTGCCTAATTTTGGGTACTGGGCTAATAAATTGATAACGTTTACTAAGAAAGAAGACCATTAACTTAAATGGGGTATGAATTTCCATAAATTTGTTTAGCTGCTAAGTTCTTACTGGGTATGTATGCGCTGCACTATCACCTGTTTCCGTGGTGTAGTGGTTATCACATCCGCCTAACACGCGGAAGGCCCCCGGTTCGATCCCGGGCGGAAACATGAAATTATTTTTAATTTTAAAATTATATAAATGTTCAAATATTGTTAGATATTCTATAAAATATTGTTAAATATTCTAAAAAATCCTCAGTTCACCTCAACCATACCTGAGACAGAGTTGGTGAATGCTCATACCCAGCAAACAAAAATAGAGTGCTCAAAAAAGACTCCAACAGGGACAAATAAAGAGAGTGCTCCGAGAAATGAGTGTAAAATTTGCCCAAAAACGAGTTTAAGATGAGCCCGTTACTGAGACTTGTTTATTTCAAACGTTATTCATGAGTCCTCGAGGACTTACTTATTTCATAAAAAAGTCTTTTATGAGTCTTTAAAGTCCAGGACCACATAACTGTTATTGCTCAATCTCATTATTGCTCGACGCAACTTGTCCATTTAAGAAGCTAGTCTCCTGATGATGGGACAAACCAACAGCCCCACTTATATATACACATTCAAACACTTATACATTTTACTGTATTCATGAACGAAGGTTATATAAACTTCAACACCATAGTGCTGAAAGCATCTATTTAATATATTTGAGTCTCGTTCGTTAACAGGATTAACGAGATATATCACTCCACGATATAAGAACGGCCAGCACCTCCACCCATAGATCCGAGAAAAAGCTATCTGTCTTACACACTTATGTTGTTCGGATCTGGTAAGTTTTGCCCCTTTCCATACTTGGGGTAGGCGAATTATAGTGTTGGCCGCAACGGCTGTCGGATCGTTGGCAAATTCGTCGATGATGGTGCTTCCTTCGTAATTTCTTCACTATTTTCATCAGTATGCACATTTTGATTTGTGTTAAGTAGGATTCTACAGTCATCAATGTTTTGGAGTGTATTTATAGTCCATAAACACATTAGTCAAAATATATATTATATTTTTGTGCTTTTTTAGTAGGTCAATCCAAGTGGAAATTTTCCCGTCTGCCTTTGAAAACAGCTTCCATCATTAGTGTGAATACTCTCGTTGGAATGAAAAGGAAATTCAAGTTAGAGGATTATGCCAAACGTGACAAAAAACGAATATGCCGTTGTTTTTTCATGGAAAAATAACAATTCGTGGAGCACAAATGTAAATGAAGTCTAAACTTTTTGCTCTAAAAATGATATATTTAGATAAATGCTGTTTAATTATTTCGTTCCCAGGCATTCGTTTAACCTCTGTCCACATTCTCTGTGTGAAAATCACAACAAAAAATTCACTGGTAGCTCTAAACAAACTGGAATTAATTTAGATTATTAAGATCCTCAATCAGGAAAATTACCTCAGTTGTCATGTTAACATATTCTCTGGATTGGTGTGAATGTACGAAGGAGAGTTGCGAAACTATAAGCGAGATGGGTATGATAATTAACGAACAGGTTCGGAAATTGACATCTGCATAGCCAGGAAGATATTCATACATGCAACTTAAACCTTGAATGAACTAATACAGCAGAGAAGAGTATATCGGTATAAATTAAAGTTTCAAATAGATATTATATAAAACCATGGAGAGAGCTATAGTTAATATCTGAAATGAGGTTGGTTAGTTAACACAGCTGATGCTTCATCCATATGAAATCCATAAAGTAGTCAATGCCAAACACAGGTTCTTTCATAGAGGCTTCACTGTGATCTTGGTATGTCTGTTTGAAAGATGCATGGGTTGATCCTCTTTCTACGATCTACTTAAACGATCATGTTAGACTTTAATTCACTAAATTTTGGTCTGAAATATTTTCTTAAGTATTACTTTAGAATAAGTTCTATAGTTGGGGATACATTTTTTAAGAACCCTTCTCCATTGTTCAGTGTACAACGAAACTGGTTCAGAATACTTGAATGTATTGATCAATAAAAGAGTTTCAGTTATTGTTTAAGTTGATATAGCGATATCGGTTATAAAATACTATGAGTTTGTGGAGTAGTATTTGTTGAAGTAGTGATTAAGCTTTATTCTGCATAAAAACCGCCGAGGGATTTTGCATTCTATATAGATAAGAAATGTTCCGGTTGTGTGTGAAAATGTTCTTTCGATTTTGTCATATCTTTTTTCAGATTTATTCTCAATCTTACAATTAATAACTTTCTCTATTTATAATATCTCGCCTTAGGTGAAAAAGGGCATACAAAATATGCGTCTCAACTTGACGGATAAAATCTACAAATTCTCGGATAATGCCAGTGTTTTATCCGAAAATGATTGGATAGCGAATGTGAAAAAGGATTTGGCTAACTTCGAGAAACAAATTCTCACGGCTATGAAATCAGAAGGTTGGGATGGTGATGAAGACGTAAGCAAATCTCAATGGACTTTTGCTGGATCATTATTTTATTCGATCATTGTAATAACAACAATCGGTGAGTGAGTACAACAACATATTACAACTATAATTGCGTCGTCTAGTTGCCAGTTGCCTCAAGTCAGTAGTTTAGTTAAATACGTATTTGTTATCCTTTCAGCGGCTTTCTTAAGCAAATTGAATGAAAAACAAAAAATCTGTGTCTGAGCAGACATTATCGGATAATTTTTCCACGATAACAAGACAAAAATTCCCCGTGTGGACTTATTTGGCGACTCGGAACTATACGACGCAATTCTGATTTAAATCTAAATGAGAGATGGAATAACAAACATGCCATTATGTGAGAGTATGAATCGTAAATAAAATATGTTAGATACGCGGGGCACGCAGGACATTCACGCTTTCTTCAGGCTTTTGTTGACTTTACCCTGTACTTTCTCGTCTATGATACGACTAGTTGGACTAATCTCGATGGCTGCACTCTTCCGCTCCACCTGCAGTTTCCGTTTGATATTGTCGTTCTCATCAAAACCCGCCGGATAACCAGTATTCCCCGCGTAAGAGCCGTAGGGATTGAAAAGGCCATTCGTTTGATATCCATTGTTATATGCGAGTCCGTATCCTTCGGTGTACTGAGGGCTGCCAATTGGATATTGACCACCGGCGCCAGCAGGGAATTGACCTCCAGGATATTGTCCTGCTGGATACACTCCTGCAGGAAATTGCGTTCCCGAAAACTGTCCGCCTGGGTACTGTCCACCTGGATACTGTCCACCTGGATACTGTCCACCTGGATACTGTCCACCTGGGTATTGTCCACCTGGGTACTGTCCGGCTGGATATTGTCCCGTTGGATATTGTCCTTCGGGATATTGTCCTTCGGGATATTGTCCTCCCGGAATCTGGCCAGCTGAGAATTTACCTAATGAATATTGACCGCCAGGATACTGTCCAAAAGCGGGATTCCCACCAAATTGTGCACCCGGATAGGCACCCTGTTGGAACTGACCTTGACCACCCGTAAAGCCAATCGGATATCCGCTGCCACCATTGAAACCTCCAGCTTGTCCTGCATTTCCTGGGTATCCACCTGTCGAGCCAAAGCTACCACTTGCAGCCGGGTTAAAGCCATCCGGAATTTGTTGTTGTGGTCGACCGATGACACCAGTTGGGCCGCCAGGTCCCACCAAAATACCATTGGCAGCATTGCCTCCAAAAACGGCATTCGGATAATTATTGAAGCCGGATGATAGACCGCCATTGCTGAAGGCATTATAACGCGTTGCAACATTCGTAACATCCGTATCGGCATAATCATCTATATCGTCGTTTTGGGCACTCCCAGGCTGTGGTCTTTTCGTGGTTGGCTCGCGCTGACGTTCACGTTCCCGCTCACTCCGAGCATACAGCTCGGCTTTGTCTTTGTTGCGTTGGCTTGACGAACGGTCGATTTTATCGTCGTGATATGCACGCTCCCGCCGATTACGACTCGACCACACCCAGCGCTCGCGGTCTTCAGCGAGACAACTGCCAAGGAGCGCTGTGGCTGTGATGACAATGAATATTGTGGCTTTATGAGACATTCTGAAAATGAGCAAAATAATGCATAATTAATATATTTGGATTGATTTACTAGGTATGCTAAGATATCTTAGACTAGTTGCCAGTCTTTTCAATAAGGTGGATTTTTAGTCCGATATTGTGGCACATTTTCCACCGACATATCACACAGTTTGAAAAGTTATATCCAGAAATTTAACTCAGTATATCAATGCAATCCATCTTTCAGCTTTCGGAACTTTTTATTATATCAAAGAGATTCGAAGTCATAGAACGAAATGTTCTCAAGGCTGGGTTCACAAAATTTTGAGAAGAAGAAACCTTGAGAGTATTTCGGTCTATAACTATATATTATATATACGAGTAGATTATCTATATTATAATCACCTTGAATGAAAAAAAACAACACTTGCCTGTCCTGTGGGTTTTTTTCTATTGTGAGCTTCTGCAAGGCTATCGTAGTGTAGAACCGATCCGTCCAATTGAATTTGTGGCACTAGAATGGTTCAGTTTTGGTCTAGCACACGCTTTATATACATATAATATGACCACGCGACGGAACCCACTCAACTGTGGCGTCATCGCAGCGTCATCAACCAAGCAACCAGCCAACCAGCCAGCTAGCCACCCAGACAGCCAGCCAAAGACGGTGCTTGGCAATAGTATAACGACATGCATTGCTGAGTTTGTATTGGGCGATCAAGCCACCTGTTGGCATTTCGACATACTCACCCACAAGGTACGATTTGGTGATTTAGCATGTCGTCGTTAAGTAGCCGACAGACAGACAGACAGGTTGACTCTCTGGCCATTTGGCAAGCGCGACAGTTGTTTTGAACTCATTCATGAAATGTCCAATCGGAAGTTGCCAGAGAACTTGGCGTACTTTTGCACGCATTGCTGCATGTCTGACTGTCCGGCCAGTGTAGTCCAAGAATTGCAACAGTCTGCGGAGGAGATGGCGGTGGCGGTGACGACAGCTCTGGTGGTCTTGTTACCATCCATTATAATCGTCGACAAAATATCAGCGGCGGTGGTGGGTGCAGCAGGACTCTCCCAAGGGGGTCCAGTTTTATTTGAATCAGGCAAATTTAATCAATTTGTGCTTCCACCAATTTGATCTTTCCTCGAGCACAGGAGGGAGATGAAGATACTCCTACAATCAGATAATATAGTTTGTGCTCTCTTTTCCTCCACATGGAGAGAACATTATGTTAATGGATATAACACTGTAAGAAAATTGTCACAATTTGGGTTTCGAAGGACTTTGATGTGGGGTTTTCTGGAATTCTTTTCGTTTCTTTTTAACAGCGAAATTTGTGGGCTGGAGGTTAAACTCACAAAATCATGCCTCTTTTCAGCTTTTATGAAACGGGTCGAAATATAACTTTTCAATCGACTCGGGCAATCTTAAGTTGAGAAATGGTCGTCAGGACCATTGCCAGTCTTCCACCAAAAAGGAGGCTTCACGACTGAGCGGAGAAAATTTCGTTGCACACAAAATTTGCAGGAAACTATTTGAGGACAATTTTTTATACTATTTAAAATTAATTCATATAAAAAAAATTATTCCACATTCTATGATGAGATGGTGGGAGGGGGAGGGGTGTAAGAACCCCAAAACCCACTCTCTTGTATATATTAATTAATTTCTTTGTATACTATTTAAAATTAATATTAGAACAAAATAATTAAAAGTTCTAATGCAGAGATTTGGAGGGGGGCTGGAACCCCAAAAACCATTCTCGCGCATACGCCACTGAATATATATTAAAGCCCAAATCACTAAATTAATTTCTCACTCGCCTATCAACGGCATAAATCAATTCGCATAATTTTCGGATTTTTCGATTGCTGCTTCAGTAATTTCACAAAATAAGCACACAAATATTTGAAAAACAAATTATTTCAAATGTTGTTCCAAGGGAAGTGCATGAAATTGATGCTATTTGCAATTGAAACATAAAGAATCGATGTCACACTGCGCTGTGCTTGTATTTTGAATTAACCCTTCAGTGCCTGCCAACGTGCGGGGTTAAACAAAAGTACACTCCTGCTAATTTGTTTCAAGCTTCGTTATGGGGAGATTAAAATCTTTCGGTGCTTTAAAGCTTTCAGCAATTCAATCCTTTTTGACTGTAACAATTTATTCCTTTTTTGCTGCTTGTTATTTAGAATTTTTTTTAGTCCTTCCGCAAGGAATTTGTGGCAAATTCTGGGAAGGTGGACAGTAACACAATCAGTATTATAGCCTAGAACTGCTGCAGGACCCTAAACTCAACTGCTACAAAGTGGAGTTCAGGCAGAAGATTTAAGATGTCTTTGGTTTTAATTTGTAACCCTCCGGCGGGTGAGAAGGTCCCAGGGGACCTTTTTCATTTTCAAACTGAAATTACTCCTTGATGGTCCATGGGAAGTATACCCGACCCCCACATGTATTCCAAGGAAATTTTATCTAGAATCGTTTAAAAAAGCGATCCGACCAATAGTTTGGTCTTCAAAGAAGGCGATATAGCACAGTGTTCTTATGTGCCCAAGAAGAACAAAGCGGTAATTTTGCTGTCGACACAACATTATACTTGCGGTGTGGACATGCAAACTGAAAAGAAGAAGCCGTTTGCTATTTTGGATTACAACGCCAACAAATCGGGCGTTGATACAATGATACAATGGATAAATCAAAACCAAAAAATATGTAAAAAAAAATGCGTTGTCATATAAAATTCCATACAAATAGAAATAGGTCCCTGTGGACCTTGTACTTCGTATAAGGGCAACGGATGACTCAACCGTCGGAGGGTTAAAGCCCCTCCCGTTGCCGTCTTCAACTCCAATTGAGAACTCATTCATTCAGTATAATGAGAAATTAACCACGCAACTTGTGTAAGAATAGTGATATTTTAATACCATTTGGTCAATTTACGAGGCTACTGCCAATATCTTCTCTGGAGATGTTTACTTTAATTACCTGCAAACCAAATGAATCCGTCTACATCCGTTAACGCTATGGTAGAAAGACTTGGCAGGAAGGGATCGAATCCTATGAATGAACAGCACTCAAAATACAGTTAAGTATGAGTGGAGAGTTTCACATTTCGCAATGCATCGTTCCATTACCGTTCCTGACTTGACTTCTATGACTTAATTGCCTGCCTCCAACCTAAATGAATCCGTTTACATCCGTCAACTCAACGCATGGAAAGTGTTTGGAAGACCCAAAAAAAGGGAACGAAATGTACGCGAATGAACGGAAGTCAAAATAGGGTTAAGTATGAGTGGGAGGAGAGTTTCACATTTGTCGATTCAACGTTCCATTACCCATCTATTCCACTGCCGTTCCATTCCATTGCCGTTCCATTCCATTGCCGTCTAATTCTCTGATCTCTTTCAAAACGAACGCTCGATTTCCGTTTAATCTACTGAATCACTGAAGACTAAGTAAATAAAGAACGCGTGTTTCCCAAAGACCCAAAGAGACTTCAGTGAGAGGAAACATAATCCAGTGAGACTATACTTCACAGGATCATTTCTGTAGTCAGTCTTCCTTTACTTTCATTCAAACATTATCCAGTGAGTGGAAACCTTATCCAGTGAGTTGGTCCATTATTTGCCTCCCCCCATTTATAGGCTTACCTCGTAGTTGCAGTAGAGCATTCAAGTCCACACCGAAGGGTTAAGATACCATCTGCAGAGCTGAAAATTTAAGCATTCTCGATACAGTTTGCTGCACATGAGATGAACGCGCTCTTGCTTGCCGGCCTCTGTCGCGTAATTGACCTCTAAATTCACATTTGGGCATTATTTTTATTGTGTTTATTTATGATCAAAACAAACAAACAAACAAACAAACACTCGCGCATAAAATAGTAAAAGCAAAAGTGATGAGCGCCACCACCACCAACAACAACAACAACAGCGACAACAACACGCGAATTGTTTACCTACATTTTGCGTGAAACCCATTTACCTAAAAAATATTGAATCAGCCGCAAGGTTATCTCCCACCGCTGTGCTGAGAACAATGCTCGTAAAATGCGCGAAAATGGTTTTCTCAGCGGTGTTTCGGCGCTGTTGGGTTTTCTTTCGCGTACAATTTGGCGCACTGGGCAAAGGCGGCGTTGTTTGCCTTTTCGTGGCGGTGAATTTTACTGACCGGATAAGCGCCAACCTGTTCCTCATTATCATCGTCGGAGCATGTGTGTGTGTGTTCTTCGAACTGAAATTGCGGTGCGAGTTCCGCATGCGCCATACGCAATTCTTCATTTGTCATTCGTCATTCGCTGAAGTTAGTTTTGTGCAAACCAAAAGTGAATCTGCCGCATGACCTCAATGCCGGTTGTTGGCTTTGTGGAGCCATCCAAAAGTCACCAGCTAAGTAAGGCAGCCGTTCGTTCCGATGTGGTCGGTCGGTCCCACGCTTGTCATTTATCTGTGCATTGTTCGTTGCCAGCTCAGCCCCACCTATTCTGTTGCAGCTAACACTGGAAGCCTCAAGTTCATTTCGACCGCGAACTTTCGTACGCACATGAATAGGGAGTGAACCCTCGTAGCTCCGATAAGATAAACATTATTCGCTTCGCTTATGCTAATTGTTGCTGGCTAACAGCAAGGAAAAGGAGAAACAGAGAGTGGGGGAAGTCAGAGAAGTCAGAGAAGTCAGTGAAGTTAGTGAAGTCAGTGAAGTCAGAGAAGTTAGAAAAATCAGAGAAGTCAGAGAAGTCAGTGAAGTCAGAGCAGTCAGTGAAGTCAGAGAAGTCAGAGCAGTTAGTGAAGCCAGAGAAGCCAGTGAAGTCAGTGAAGTCAGTGAAGTCAGAGAAGTCAGAGAAGTCAGAGAAGTCAGTGAAGTCAGAGAAGTCATAGAAGTCAGAGAAGTCAGAGAAGTCAGAAAAGTCAGTGAATTCAGTGAAGTCAGAGAAGTCAGGGAAGTCAGGGAAGTCATAGAAGTCAGTGAAGTTAGTGAAGTCAGAGAAGTCAAAGAAATCAGAGAATTCATAGAAGTCAGAGAAGTCAGAAAAGTCAGTGAATTCAGTGAAGTTAGTGAAGTCAGTGAAGTCAGAGAAGTCAGGGAAGTCAGGGAAGTCAGTGAAGTCAGTGAAGTCAGTGAAGTCAGAGAAGTCAGAGAAGTCAGTGAAGTCAGAGAAGTCAAAGAAGTCAGAGAATTCAGTGCAGTTAGTGAAGCCAGAGAAGCCAGTGAAGTCAGTGAAGTCAGTGGAGTCAGTGAAGTCAGAGAAGTCAGTGAAGTTAGTGAAGTCAGAGAAGTCAGAGAAGTTAGAAAAGTCAGAGAAGTCAGAGAAGTCAATGAAGTCAGAGAAGTCATAGAAGTCAGAGAAGTCAGAGAAGTCAAAGAAGCCAGTGAAGTCAGAGAAGTCAGTGAAGTTAGTGAAGTCAGAGAAGTCAGAGAAGTCAGTGAAGTCAGAGAAGTCATAGAAGTCAGAGCAGTCAGTGAAGTCAGTGAAGTCAGAGAATTCAGGGAAGTCAGGGAAGTCATAGAAGTCAGTGAAGTTAGTGAAGTCAGAGAAGTCAGAGAAGTCAGAGAAGTTAGAAAAGTCAGTGAATTCAGTGAAGTCAGAGAAGTCAGGGAAGTCAGGGAAGTCATAGAAGTCAGTGAAGTTAGTGAAGTCAGAGAAGTCAGAGAAGTCAGTGAAGTCAGTGAAGTCAGTGAAGTCAGAGAAGTCAGAGAAGTCAGTGAAGTCAGAGAAGTCAAAGAAGTCAGAGAATTCAGTGCAGTTAGTGAAGCCAGAGAAGCCCGTGAAGTCAGTGAAGTCAGTGGAGTCAGTGAAGTCAGAGAAGTCAGTGAAGTTAGTGAAGTCAGAGAAGTCAGAGAAGTTAGAAAAGTCAGAGAAGTCAGAGAAGTCAATGAAGTCAGAGAAGTCATAGAAGTCAGAGAAGTCAGAGAAGTCAAAGAAGCCAGTGAAGTCAGAGAAGTCAGTGAAGTTAGTGAAGTCAGAGAAGTCAGAGAAGTCAGTGAAGTCAGAGAAGTCATAGAAGTCAGAGCAGTCAGTGAAGTCAGTGAAGTCAGAGAAGTCAGGGAAGTCAGGGAAGTCATAGAAGTCAGTGAAGTTAGTGAAGTCAGAGAAGTCAGAGAAGTCAGAGAAGTTAGAAAAGTCAGTGAAGTTAGTGAAGTCAGAGAAGTCAGAGAAGTCAGTGAAGTCAGTGAAGTCAGTGAAGTCAGGGAAGTCATAGAAGTCAGTGAAGTTAGTGAAGTCAGAGAAGTCAGAGAAGTCAGGGAAGTCAGGGAAGTCATAGAAGTCAGTGAAGTTAGTGAAGTCAGAGAAGTCAGAGAAGTCAGTGAAGCCAGAGAAGCCAGTGAAGTCAGTGAAGTCAGTGGAGTCAGTGAAGTCAGAGAAGTCAGTGAAGTTAGTGAAGTCAGAGAAGTCAGAGAAGTTAGAAAAGTCAGAGAAGTCAGAGAAGTCAATGAAGTCAGAGAAGTCATAGAAGTCAGAGAAGTCAGAGAAGTCAAAGAAGCCAGTGAAGTCAGAGAAGTCAGTGAAGTTAGTGAAGTCAGAGAAGTCAGTGAATCTAGTGAAGTCAAAAAAGTCAGCGAAGTCAGAGAAGTCATAGAAGTCAGAGAAGTCAGAGAAGTCAGTGAAGTCAGAGAAGTCAGAGAAGTCAAAGAAGTCAAAGAAGTCAAAGAAGTCAGAAAAGTCAGAGAAGTCAGTGAAGTTAGTGAAGTCAGAGAAGTCAGAGAAGTCAGTGAAGTTAGTGAAGTCAACGAAGTCAAAGAAGTCAAAGAAGTCAGAAAAGTCAGAGAAGTCAGTGAAGTTAGTGAAGTCAGAGAAGTCAGAGAAGTCAGTGAAGTTAGTGAAGTCAGAGAAGTCAGAGAAGTCAGAGAAGTCAGTGAAGTCAGAGAAGTCAGAGAAGTCAAAGAAGTCAAAGAAGTCAAAGAAGTCAGAAAAGTCAGAGAAGTCAGTGAAGTTAGTGAAGTCAGAGAAGGCAGAGAAGTCAGTGAAGTTAGTGAAGTCAACGAAGTCAGAGAAGTCAGAGAAGTCAGTGAAGTCAGAGAAGTCAGAGAAGTCAAAGAAGTCAAAGAAGTCAAAGAAGTCAGAAAAGTCAGAGAAGTCAGTGAAGTTAGTGAAGTCAGAGAAGTCAGAGAAGTCAGTGAAGTTAGTGAAGTCAACGAAGTCAGAGAAGTCAGTGAACCTAGTGAAGTCAAAAAAGTCAGAGAAGTCAGAGAAGTCAGAGAAGTCAAAGAAGTCAAAGAAGCCAGAGAAGTCAGTGAAGTTAGTGAAGTCAGAGAAGTCAGTGAATCTAGTGAAGTCAAAAAAGTCAGAGAAGTCATAGAAGTCAGTGAAGTCAGAGAAGTCAAAGAAGTCAAAGAAGTCAAAGAAGTCAGAAAAGTCAGAGAAGTCAGTGAAGTTAGTGAAGTCAGAGAAGTCAGAGAAGTTAGAAAAGTCAGAGAAGTCAGAGAAGTCAGTGAAGTCAGAGAAGTCATAGAAGTCAGAGAAGTCAGAGAAGTCAGTGAAGTCAGAGAAGTCAAAGAAGTCAGAGAAGTCAGAGAAGTCAGAGAAGTCAGTGAAATCAGAGAAGTCAGAGAAGTCAGAGAAGTCAGTGAAATCAGAGAAGTCATAGAAGTCATAGAAGTCAGAGAAGTCAGAGAAGTCAGTGAAATCAGAGAAGTCATAGAAGTCATAGAAGTCAGAGCAGCCAGAAAAGTCATTGAAGTCAGTCAAGTCAAAGTAGCCAGAGAAGTCAGTGAAGTCAGAGAAGTCATAGAAGTCAGTGAAGTCAGAGAAGTCAAAGAAGTCAAAGAAGTCAAAGAAGTCAAAAAAGTCAGAGAAGTCAGAGAAGTTAGTGAAGTCAGAGAATTCAAAGAAGTCAAAGAAGTCAAAGAAGTCAAATAAGTCAGAGAAGTCAGTGAAGTCAGAGAAGTCATAGAAGTCAGAGAAGTCAGAGAAGTCAGTGAAATCAGAGAAGTCATAGAAGTCATAGAAGTCAGAGAAGTCAGAGAAGTCAGTGAAATCAGTCAAGTCAAAGTAGCCAGAGAAGTCAGTGAAGTCAGAGAAGTCATAGAAGTCAGTGAAGTTAAAGAAGTCAGAGCAGCCAGAAAAGTCAATGAAGTCAGAGAAGTCAGTGAAGTCAGTCAAGTCAAAGTAGCCAGAGAAGTCAGAGAAGTCAGTGAAGTCAGATAAGCCAGTGACTAACTTCTCTGACTTCAATGATTTCTCTGACTTCATTGATTTCTCTGACTTCATTGATTTCTCTGACTTTTCTGATTTCACTAGCTTCACTGACTTCACTGACTTCTGACTGATTGAAACGTCGTCATAAAGAGTCAGTCATAAGCAGGGGGTCATATGACGCAAGTCATCAACATAGAGTAATGGACAGGTGATCATAATTAATGCGACCTATTTTGCGCTAATGGACTAATGGAATGCCAGGGACCTTAACCAAAAATCTATATAATTATAAATCGTATTTGACCTTGACTGATTAGCTGGAACCCTTCCCTGCATTAAAATGTAGTTTTTTTTTTTTTTTACGAGGTGTAAAGTAGTCAAAAACCCTTGTAGTGTGGGGCCTTAACCCACTAAAATCACCCCGATGTCCGGACGGATTATCCTCTCGGGACCTCACCTTTAGGTAATACGTCGAGAGGCCGTTACGAGCGTTGCCGCTCAATCGTCCGTCTTAGGTCTGTCCATTTTCAGTCCTACTTCTTGATCCACCCCTATTAACGTTTTCCTCAGCAATGCGCTGGCTTAGACGTGCTGCTGTTCGGGCGCGCTCAGTGTTCCGCAGAGTTATCATCATAATGGATACTGTAGAACAAACTGCCTCCCATTTAGTCTCGGTTTCACACATATGCGCTACCAGATTAGGCACTACTGGTTGCTCTCCTAAGATAGCGCTCAAGTTGTTTCTGCTCTCGTTAAATCGCGGGCAATGAAAAAGTATATGCTGCGCGTTTTCCTGCTCTCCCGGGCAACTTGGACAAAACGGGTCATCATCGTATTTGTATTTGTGCAAGTATTCCTTGAAGCACCCGTGGCCACTAAGCATCTGCGTTAAATAGAAGTTGAGTTCGCCGTGTGTGCGCGAGTACTATTCGTTGATATTATGTATCAGTTGGAATGTCCATCGGCCTTTGCTGGATTGCTCCCATCTTTGCTGCCATTGTTGCATGGTTTTCTGTCTTATTTCAAGCTTATCTGCAGCCGTTGGTCTTGTCGCTCTCCTATACAAATCCTGCATTTCATATGCAAGCAGGTCGATTGGTGGCTTACTTGATAACACACAAATGACATCATGCGAAACTGTCCGAAAGGCGCTAGCAACCCTTAGCGCGCTGAGCCTATGTACAGATCGGATTCCTTTTGAGACACTCTCTGTACGCGCGACTTCTGCCCAAATTGGAGCCGCATATAGGATGATCGAGGTAGTTACCCTCGATAGTAGCTTCCTTCGACTTGATCTGGGCCCTCCCAAGTTTGGCATCATCTTTGTGAGCGCACCGTTGACGCGGGCAGCCTTTTCGCATACTGTCCTAAGGTGTTCCTTGAAGGTCAGTTTCGCGTCTATGATCACTCCCAAGTACCGCAGATACGGCTGCGATGTAATTTCGTGTTCGCCCACCGTTATTGTTATATGCTCTCGCACTTTTCTGGAGCTCAGCAGGACCACCTCTGTTTTCTGGGCCGCCAATTCCAGTTTTGAGTCATCAAGCCAGCTTCTTATTCTGACGATCGCATCATTGCATATCGTTTGGAGCATGTCCAGCTGTTTTGCTGCTGCTACCACAGCAATGTCGTCCGCATAGCCTACCACCGTAGTATCTTCCGGTAGGTCCAGTTGGAGTATGTCTTGTACATACCATTCCATAATGAAGGGCCGAGCACAGAACCCTGGGGTACTCCCCCCGTGATCCTATATTGCTTTGCCCCTTCGTCCGTATCGTACAGTAGTACTCGGTTGTCAAAATAACTAGCTAAAATTCGCAACAAGTACTCCGGGACAGCGAATTTCCGGAGGGCGCTTATGATTAATGGCCAACTCGCCGAGTTGAAAGCGTTCTTCACATCCAATGTGATCACTGCGCAGTATTTTTTGCTTCCATTTACCCATCTCTTCCCGCTGAGTGCTTCTCTTGCAATATCCATCACTGCTTGGACTGCATCCACGGTGGATCGCGATCTCCGAAATCCAAATTGATTTGCGGCCAATCCTCCTGGCTTTTCAAGTGATTCTTGCAGTCTATCGCAGATAATTCTCTCTAAGATTTTACCCATCGTATCGAGCATGCAAATTGGTCTGTACGAGGATGGGTGGTCCGGCTGCTTTCCGGGCTTAAGCAGTAATACCAGCCTCTGTCTTTTCCAAATATCTGGGTATATTCCCTCGCTTAAGCACGCATTGTATACCTGCGTGAAGATTTCAGGTGTTGCCTTGACCGCCGCTTTTACCGCAATATTGGGCAAACCGTCTAGCCCGGGTGCTTTACCGTCAGCGATTTTCCGCAGAGTGAACACTACCTCATCAGTGGAAATCTCGGGGATTTCTGTGCTGTTTATTTGTTGGCCGTTGTACAGAATTGTTTCCTCCTGTGGGGGAAAGAGCACTGCAACCACCTTACGCATCAATTTATATTCTGTTGGTTGCGGTGCTCTTGGCCCTTTAAGTTTGGCCATCACTGCCTTGTATGCGTTACCCCATGGATCGAGATCAGAACTGTCGTAGAGCTCCTTAAAATATGCGTTTTTGCTGTTTTTAATGGCTACTTTCAGTACTTTCCTACACTCTTTATGTACTTGATGCAGCGTTTCCCAAATTGGCCTATTGCGAGCTCGTTTTGCCTTTCTGCGCGCTTGGCTACATCTTTTCCTCGCATTAGCGATTTCGTCATTCCACCAGTAGACTGGTTTCCTCACAATTCTGTTTGATATTCTTGGCATTGCCACGTCACAGGCCATGCTGAGTTTGTCCGTTATGCTGACCGCCATCTTTTCTGCCGTGTCCAGGGGGATTTTCTCATCTTTCCAGGCGGTATTAAAGGCTTCTACGTCAAAAACCTGCCATTTCCACCGTTTTGTTGGCACTTTGCGAATTCGTTGTTTTTTCTGCGCAGAGATATCTATTTCAATAGCCCGGTGATCACTGTGTGTGTATATGCTGCTGACTTCCCACTGTGCGTTGCGAGTTATAACATTGTGTGCGAAGGTGAGGTCTATCAAGGAACCCCTCCTGCCTGTTTCGAATGTATTCTTACTACCGTGGTTTAAAAGGTCTAACGATAATGGAGCTAGGTATTCGAGCAGAATTCTTCCTCGCTGATCTGTGCGTGTACTTCCCCATGCTGTGGACCAGGCGTTGAAGTCTCCTGCTACTACGACCGGACTTTTACCTCGCGCTTCTATCACCAAGGCCATCAACATCCTCTCGAAGTCATCTAGAGTCATACTGGGGGGAGCATAGCATGAAAAAAAGTACACATTTTTTATTTTCGCCCATGTGAAACCATTTTCCGCCATTGTCATCTTCTGCTGAATTGAGCTATCGTTACTTGCCCATATAGCAGCTTTACCGTGGGCATCCTGTACCCAGTTGTGACAATTTAAATTTCGGTATTTTTCACACAATAGCCCCACGTCGAATTTTTGTTCGAACATAGTTTGGGTCAGGAGATCCTGGGCCGCCGCGCATCGGTTTAAGTTTAGTTGCACGATTCTCATTGTCCGCAATCTTTCCTCGCCTTCTGATATACAGGACATTTGTAGCACATCGCATAGAGCGCACCTCTCTTTGCTTTTACAGGTTGCTGCTAGGTGGCCCTTTTCGCCCCACCTTCTACACATGTCTGTTTTGTCTATGGGTTCATTACAGTGATGCGCCAGATGACCGTAACCCCAGCATCTGAAGCAACGCTTAAGTGATACCGTCTCCCGAATTCTGCAATTTACCCATCCGATTTGTATATTACGCGCAGTCAGTAATGTAAGTCAAATGTAGTAGATAGGTAAGTAGGCAGGTAGGTTTAAGTGGCTGTCAAGGGTGCGAAGACATGGCCAGAAAACACACTTAGGGCATACACAGTCCCATTGTGATACCACAAGTTAAGGGATAAAAAGTGCACTTCCTGAGAATCTGCGCGGAGCCTTGCTCCAGCCATTTTTAGAGTGGGAGGAATTTGAACAAGTCCTTAATGTTGATTGATTTGCGATCGCCCAAGTCTTTAAAGAGAGGCAACCTACGGTTTTCCACCAACCCCCCAGTTAATATAATCGTAGTTGAATTCCGGAACCCTTAACAAAATTTTTCATACATATTACGATCAAAAATGAAGATGGCTTGTAATACTTATACCCCCAGTAATTGCATTATTTCAGGCTATGGACACATATCGCCCCGAACGGACTTGGGAAAAGTCACCACAATATTTTACGCCATCGTTGGAATTCCGTTGATGTTGTTATGCCTGTCCAATATTGGCGACGTGATGGCCACATCGTTTCGGTATTTTTGCACTTTATTCCTGATCCGTTGATCCTTTTTCTTGGTTTTTTTCATGCTGATTTCTCTTACAGATTCATCTACTGGAGAGTGTGCTGCTACGTTTGTACACGCACCTCAAAGCGTCCGCGTCATCGGTCGCGCCAGCGTTCAGTTCGAGGACATCGTTATTCGTCCCGTTCGCAGCCGCCGCCATTTCGACGTTCCATGAAACTCACTCAGCGCTCCGCCAATGACTCTGGCGTGGGTCCTTCCATTGGTTTGCCGCACGCCTACTCCGATCCCGAGCTCCGTACAGTTGGACGAAATGATTACGAGCGAGATTTCGATTATGGTCGGGGCGATCATCGCGTCACTGGTAGCGGAAAGCGCCATCAGCATATGATGCCGGCTCACAGGGGTGGCAAGCATGCGCTGCCCTACGATGATGGTCGGTACAATGACGAGGCGCCGAACTACACGCAAACACTCAATCGCGGATCTCGCTTTAGCAGTCGACAACGCAATCGCGATCGTATGCGTGATCGGCACACAGTGGAGCGCGAACGTTACTCGGCTCACACGCACTCCAAGCATCAATTTGACTCTACCGAAGATTTGCACACGCTACCGCCCTCCGCAAAACGAGCTCTCAGCGTACGCTCCGTACGTTCACCCAACTTGCGACGGGATGAAATCACCAGACAGTCACGGGAGTCGCGCGATTCTCGTGAACTGAATCGACTCCACTCGCAAACATTGCCACGCGGTCGTTCAGTGCCGAATACGACACGTGGACGAGCCAAATCTGTTGATCCGCGCGCAGCAGCGGCCTACTACGAGGACGTGGACGAAGATGTTGTGCGCAAAACACCCATCATCTCGAATCGTTACGCCATCGACGAGCTCGACCATCGCGAGAATCGTGTCAAGAACACACTGCGTAGTCAATCGATGCCGCGTTCCGCACACCGCAAACACAATGACCATCAAAGTGGCATACCTGACAACAATGACTATCAGCGCCACACTTCGCCGCATCCAAACAATCAACTGAGACATAATACAAATCGACAGCAGCAGCAGCAGCCAGCACAGCACCCCCGTTTCGGCAATCGGCTGGAGTTGCCCGAGTTTGCAGCATCGCATATGAACCATGTCAAGCGTGGACGTTCACCGCATCACGACTACTATGAGGAGGAATTAGACGATTGCTATTTGGATGACGAAGATATGGAAGGAGGCGGATATGACGACCACGTGCATCATCATTCACGTCATCGAGAGCGCAAGCAACGTCGACCAGGTTGGTTAAGGAGTTGAACAAAATATATGTAAAGAAAAACTGATGAGGTCAAGTTCAGAGTCATCAATCAGGTGAACAAGTCCTCAGCAGAGATCTGCAAAGGGGAATGCGTATTCATTTTAGAATCAAATGGAAAATGGAAAGTAGGAATGAGTGTGATGGTCCCTCGCTCTTCTGTCGTACATAAAGAATTCTATGATGATTACTCTCTGTAAACTTTTTAGCGAGATGAGCCTAGCCGGAAGAGACCATTTTTTTATACAAATTAAGTGTGGATGAGATTGTTTAAAAAAGAGTGACGGAAATTATTCAACGGAAGCATAGATCCAGCAGATCTCTGGTCCTTAAGGACGGCAGATTATACGAGTATCTCAAACACGAAAGTTACACTTCGATGGTTTCATTTCACCCCAGTTTGTCATATCGGATTTACATGTGAGATGACCTCAGATTTTTGTTGGATGAATATATAAATAGCGCTTTGATTCAGGCCAGTCCAGATACCTTATTTCTTCGGCTACTACTGTCAACTAAAAGGTGGAAACATGGATAACTCGCAGAGATCCATCTTTCCACTCCGTATCCTCGTTTATTCAGAATGCTGTGGACTATGCAGGCAATTTTTTTTCTCGTGACGATTTCAGGGCAATGAGGATTGCAGGGGTTCTCCCAGATATCTCAGGGATAATTAGTTTTGAGTTCCTTCGTAAGGGAAGTTGGAACCGAAGCGCTGATGGCGGTCTGTACCAATTCGATTGCTTGGTTCCCGTTGTTCCATCTCCCGCTAATACAACGCAGATTTCGGTATTCCAAATTTGTTGTTGATCTGAGTTCCTTTTAAGCGTTGTTAAGGGAAATATATACAATCACTTCCTCCGCAATATACAGGAGAAACGGAAGAAAAACATTGTGACATGTGCCATTTCGAGAGCGGAGTGACAGTGGATGATGAACGAGCCATCTTCTTAATGAGCCTGGACACACCATTAGCAACTTACTAGCTGTCTGCATGGGTCATTGGACTATCGGCACACATTGTCCATTGTTAATTGTCATTGGACTATGGGCATTCCGTTCAATGGCCATTGCAGGAGCTCCAAGAACTCACAACAGAGAGAAACAGTTGTCCACTTTCTTTGTGATTGCCCTGCACGCTCTCGGAGGAGACACAGATTCTTTGGAAGTCCTTTTCTGGAGAGTCTGGGGCATTCCTCTAATTTAGAACTATCAGACCTAACTCCGACTGGTTGTAATTTATATGAAAGTATATCACCATCTTTAGGGTCGTGAGGAGGATATGGCATAAAAACCATCCCAGTGCTAATTGGGACTACCCGAGGGTTGTCAGCCATTTTACCTAACTACCTACCT
This sequence comes from Clusia tigrina, assembly GCA_920105625.2. Classification (NCBI taxonomy): domain Eukaryota; kingdom Metazoa; phylum Arthropoda; class Insecta; order Diptera; family Clusiidae; genus Clusia; species Clusia tigrina. Next base: position 181,705,397 of record OV050032.1, read on the forward strand.
GAGTTCCTCCTGAGAAGCAACAAATTGCTATTTTCCAACTTATATTGCGAAGTGATTTAACGCACTCTCTGGATTATTGGGACTTTTAAGTGTGATTTAAATAGCAAACAGCACGGATAACTAACATCATTCCATTCCACAAATACACTAGATCCTCTCTTTGTTCCATTTTAGACCCATCCGTGGAGATTGGCTCCCCTTCCAGTTCTGAGTTAATGCAATTTATTTCATCTTAACTTTCCAGAGAGATTGCCACCATCACCGCGCATCATGTCGCCGATGGGTTTTGCGGTTAAACGGCAGGTGCGTCGGCGCCCCAGCTATGATTACGACGAGGATTCGATGTACGGTGATGAATGGAGCGATTATTATGGAGATATTTCGCCGAAAGATCGTCCAGTGCCCATTTGGCTGTGCGTTTTTCTTGTCATCAGTTATATACTCGGTGGAGCGGCTCTGTTTGCCTACTGGGAAAAATGGTCATTTTTGGACTCTGCCTACTTTTGTTTCATCACACTAACTACCATCGGTAAGCTAACGACAGTTAACTCAATTTAACTACTAAGCTTAGAATGATTTGTTGCAGGATTTGGTGATTTTGTACCTGCCAAGGGTGTAAAAGATGAGTCCGAACAATCGATTGCCTACTGCTCCCTGTACTTGCTATTCGGTATTGCTCTGCTGGCTATGAGCTTCAATTTGGTACAGGAGGAGTTCATTGCCAATGTGAAGGAGGTGGCTAGACGTTTGGGAATATTGAAGGATGAGGAAGAGGACGATTGAGCTCACAATTTGGAATGTTTCTCACACCTCATCTAAAACTTTAAGTTTACTATTCGTAGTTGGAAGCAATGGCGAAAATAGAATTAGAATTTATTTCGCCATTGCAGAGGAGTTTCCTGATCCTCACAATTTTTCTATTGTAGTATGTATACAGTTCTTGAATGCTTTTGAGTTCTGGGTGGAGTTCTATCTAGTTGTGCTTTAGCTATATTACGACTAGAAACATAATGTCAAAATAGAACAAACAATTGTAGATGGGAGCGTGCTGACGACCTCGTGAGCCACTTCCTACTCCAAGCTGTGTATTGTGCCCCACCCTGAATCAAAGTGACCAAAACACAAAATTAAGCAATTTCTCAATTTGTGTCGTGTAGCTTCAGATCGTTCTCAGTTCACTCCATATTGAAATGGATCTGAGACAAAATTAAGATATATCACACACGTATATAAGAGCCTATAAGAAAATCTGTTATGTGAACAAGCAATGATGTGATGCTATACGAACACACACAATTTATATATATACGAGTATAGACAGTACATAAATCAAAAATAAAGCAGGTATACAAACTAATGATGGAAATGAGCAGACTGATATCTTAGGAAAGAGGGAATGCATCTTCCTGTGCTTTGGTGGACTATCATCTAATACTATTGGAAGTCTGCTAAAGAAATTCACCAAGGAAAAAATAAGTTTATCCTGGAAGAACCTTGTTGGATTAAGACAAGCCAAAGGCCTTCTGGGAGACTCCTAAATCCAAAAAGAACTAAAGAGCTGACAAGCAAGCCTCGGAGCAAATTAAGAGTCATCACTGGCGTTTTGAGTGGTCACTGTGGACTCAATTACCATTTGAAGAAGTTGGTTCTAGCACCAGTTGTCAGCAGAAGATTCTGTGGAGAAAGTGATGAAACTGGAAAAACTACATCTGATCACAGGCTGCGGGGCTCTGTTACACACACGAGACAAGAGTCTACAGATGGCAACTGGTGCTAGGACCAACTTATTCAAAAGAATTTCATTTTCATGGTAGATGAGTCTACAGTAACCACTCAAAATGCCAATGATGACATTTAATCTGCAACCAGGCTGGCTCATCTGCTCCTTAGTTCTTTTTGGACTTAGGACTTTAGCTTGTCTTAATCAAGGAAGCTATTCAGAATGTAGTGTTGGTGTTTAAATTGTGGTTATGTAAAAACCAAATCCATCCCATTGATCACAACAGATATGCAGATCAATCGCGGGGAAAAATTGGGGATGCAATCCCAAGATCCTGCGGTGGATGTACATCATGATAGTATGCCCGTGAGGGTACTAACATACCGACTGAACCAGATAGGTCGAACTTCGGTATTCCTATTGCCACATGTAAGCTGTTAGTAACTGCAATATCCTTAGGCACAGCGGGCAGGCGCTGGTCTGAAGCCTGGTCAGAGATAAATGTCAAGCACTCAAAGGATGTAGTGTCTCTAATAGGAAAAAGTATATGTTCCGTGATTAGTGTCCTAACGGGACACTGGATCCTGGGTACTCTTGGGTGTGGGCTGGGGATTGCCTCTAACGACTTCTGCAGGAGTTGCATAGACGAGGAGAAGGAAGAGTCCATTGTACACCTGTTATGCACGTGTCCGACGTTGTCCAGAAGGAAGCGCCCTTTCCTGGGCGACCACTTTCTGGTCTCTTTGGGAGATATCTCAAATAACAAAGATTAGCTCCAACAACTGGTTCATTAAAAGTTCCAAATGACTGGACCTTTGAAAGGGATGGGACCTGATATCTCATGTGGTATTACAAGGTGTCAATGATGGCCTAATTGCGACCTTCGGGCGGCCGCCGTACCTACCTACCTAGTACGCCCAATGATCACTTATGGAGCGGTTCTCTGGGCTATGAAAGCAATATAATTAAACTTTGCACAAGAAATAGGTAAGGTACAAAGGCTTGTTGGCGTCTGTATAATTGGGGACATGAGAACTTGTTCTACGGCCGCCCTGGACGTCATATTGGAACTTACACCCCCGTACATATTTGTGGAAACACAAGAGAAGACAGCTCTGTATAGAATGACGAAGACCGTAAATGGTCCTGGAAGTCTCATCAGGCGTCAGATGGTCGAATGATTATCAAAGACCATTCCAGACAACTGTGTATACCGAAAGACTTCACAAACAAGCGCTACAGCTTCACTAAGTTGTTTAAAATAGAGTGGAGCTACTAATACGCATGGAGAGGTCTCAGCGACACCGTCAGGTTAGTTCAGTCCACGATCACCTGGTATAACGACGGGTCCCTCACAGAAGAGGGTTCTGGTGCTGGGGTATTTAGTCAAAAACAGAAATACTATGAATCACTCGACAAGTTTACTAGCATCTTCCAGGAGGATATCCACGCTATTGAGAGATGTGCACAATTCAACATTGAGAAAGGATATGAGCGCGAGAATATTGCCATCCTATCGGACAGCCAAGCGGCCATTAAGGCACTTACGCCTTATCAGGTAAACTCAAAACTGGTAAGAGAGTGCATCAAAAACTCAATACTCTTGACTCACGCAACAAGGTTACAATTCTATACTGGTATAGAAGAGAACGAGATTGCCGACGAACTTGCAAGGGAGGGGGCTCCAGCCCCCTTTATTGGCCCAGAACTCTACTGTTCAATCAGCTTAGGGGTGATGAGGTACACCTTCAGGACAAGTATTGGGTTGACATACCCAGCACAAGGGTATCAAAGAGTCTGCTAAGGACATACCACCTAAAACGATTCGGATCACTCATCAATCTCTCTAAGAACAGTCTTAGAATGATGATAGGCCTACTCACAGGACACTGTAAATTGAACTCACATATGGTGAGGATGGGGGTCACCTCGGAAGGCTCCTGCAGATTCTGTATGGAGGAAAAGGAGGTGTCTTTACATGTGCTGACACAATGTCCGTCTCTCATGCACACCCGCAGGAAATACTTGTGATTCTTCCAAAGCTCTGGATCTAAAACTTGTCATCACGATTATCCAGAAGGTAGGGCTCGAAGATGTACTTTGAACCTCTGATGAGGTCACAATAGATCGTAAGGTTGCGCGGCATTTACATCTCCTATACAATAATAATAATCACATCAGAAGAAATATTGAATAAATTATATTATCAAATAATATAATTTTGTTTTACCTAAATAAAGATTGGTTGTAGTTAAATTCTTCACAAATGGTCAGATTTTATATTGTTACGAAATTGCCTTCTTGACAATTTACTCTGTTACAAAATTGCCCTCCTGACAATTTCTCTAACTCTCTGTACTCGGACTCGTACCACTGGATTGTGTAGTAATCAAACAATCGCTGGTTAAATTAAAATTATTAGCTTTATTTAATTATTGCTATTTACACATTTAATATTAGGCTTACAGTTTACTTAGTTATTATTTGCACTTTATTTCACAAACCATTAGTCACTTTATTTAATAAGTAATTTCATCACTTTATTTAATAATGAATTTCATCACTTTGCAAAATTACAAATACTGCTAATACTGCTGCTTAGATTAAAATGCCTCATGTATACACTTTTACGATCTCTGATCTACTGTCTTCGAATTTGAACAGTCTTGTCGCTTTTATAGTTTTCGAATGGTTGCGGTAGAAACTTCTACGCTATTCTCGTAGTTTCTAGCAGCTTTTATACTCTTCGACAGAAGTCGAGAATATTCTTTTTGATATTACCGACAGATGGTTCTTGAATAAACTTTTATTCGAATAGTTCGCATCTTGACTCACAGGGGGCACTCATTCTCCAGATGGGATCCTAAAAATATGCTATCCCGTTTCACTGAGCTATCACGTTTCAATATATTCAAAATAATTAGAAATGCACCGTTTGGATCTCGCAAATACGATATATACATTTTTATATATTGATTAAAATGTTTTAATACTCTTGCAGTGTGTCATAAAGCAGAAACGGCAACAAAAACATTGTCCAATACACGTGCAACAGAAACAGAATCACGAATAGATTAGCTACAGAATTTAACAACAGAATATAAGCGTTTGGCGACAGAACCAAAACATCGTTTTCGGTGCTTCTGTCGCAGAAAGCGAATGCACCTTAATGATTTAAAATTTGTAGCTTGTAATTTGAATTGTTAAAAATAATAATAATGATCAATTTACACTATTTCCGAAACTGATTTGCAAAACTAAACTTCTAGGACAACAGCAAGCCGGAAATGGCTTCAGTGGTAAACACAATTCGAACCTTCGAGAAGTACCAATATAATAATAATAATTATTATTATTATTATATCTTACACGATAATTAATTATGAGTGCAAGGTGTTGGGGGAATGAGTACCAGCTACAGAGGCTTTCGACTCGAAGAGAAAAGGATTTGATAGAAAGAAGCATTTTGGAGACCAAGCCCGTGGCAGGATTTGAACCTGCGACCCTCGGGGTGTGAGTCTAGCATGCTTACCACTAGACCACAGAGGGTGGCTATAATATAATTATGTTTATTAGGAATATTTAATATAAAATATTGCTATTTAAATGTTGGATATTAATAAAAATCTGATTGAAAATTGGTTGTCAACATATTACAATAATTTTGCTCCTATTCTATTGGATTTCTTTGGGGTTAGGAAATTCAATGGTAGCTTTTTTCCCTGTAGTTTGTTACTTAACAAAACGCTGCATACAATTCCTCGTCACTACTCACCCCTAATTCGTTTTCCATGTTCACGCTGTAATTTAATTACCTTTTCATTAAATATAATGACAAAATTCAAAATCAAATGATATAGAATTTTGCATAATTTCTTGTGAATTCTGTTTCTATCTCTGTGTTTGTTTCTGTTTTATGTGGCTATACCCGCAACGCAAAAAGACACAGAATTACCTCCAGAAATACTAATTTTCCGTTTCTGTTTTTGTCACTCTGCATCTCTCGCTGCAAGTAAACGAATATTATCTACCATATACCGTATGGGCTCTGAGGTATACCGTACGGTCTGTGATATTTTCGTACTTTTCTTAGCGCACGGCAGCACTGTTCCTATTTATTAAACAGCTGTGCGGTTGCGTACGAGCACACTTTTCGTTCGTAAATAAATGTAGATCGTAGAGTTTTTGTGTGAAAATAACTATTTGAAAAATACGTCTATAATTGAAGGGGTCTATAAAATAAAGCTGTAATGGACATTAAGAATAAATTCAAACAAAAGTCAAAACTGACCAATGTGATGCATGAACGTGTGCCAACGCGACCTCAAAAACCACGCGATCAAGCTTGGAGAAAGGAACGAGTCCAGCACAACGTAAGTAGGCCATAGATCCAGCCGCGGTCTTCAAATATAATCACATTTGGATTACCTGCATTAATTTTGTTTCTAGGGCAAAATAACGAGAAACCAAGCCGCCCAACGTGCTCCAAGGACATCGCAAACAACACACCAGCAGACTTGGAAAAAGAAACATTTTCAGGAAAATGTTAGTATCCCACCTAACAGATTAGCATAGACACACTATTATACAATGATTTTGCTCCAATTGTTTGCAGGAGTTGCATAGACGAGGAGAAGGAAGAGTCCATTGTACACCTGTTATGCACGTGTCCGACGTTGTCCAGAAGGAAGCGCCCTTTCCTGGGCGACCACTTTCTGGTCTCTTTGGGAGATATCTCAAATAACAAAGATTAGCTCCAACAACTGGTTCATTAAAAGTTCCAAATGACTGGACCTTTGAAAGGGATGGGACCTGATATCTCATGTGGTATTACAAGGTGTCAATGATGGCCTAATTGCGACCTTCGGGCGGCCGCCGTACCTACCTACCTAGTACGCCCAATGATCACTTATGGAGCGGTTCTCTGGGCTATGAAAGCAATATAATTAAACTTTGCACAAGAAATAGGTAAGGTACAAAGGCTTGTTGGCGTCTGTATAATTGGGGACATGAGAACTTGTTCTACGGCCGCCCTGGACGTCATATTGGAACTTACACCCCCGTACATATTTGTGGAAACACAAGAGAAGACAGCTCTGTATAGAATGACGAAGACCGTAAATGGTCCTGGAAGTCTCATCAGGCGTCAGATGGTCGAATGATTATCAAAGACCATTCCAGACAACTGTGTATACCGAAAGACTTCACAAACAAGCGCTACAGCTTCACTAAGTTGTTTAAAATAGAGTGGAGCTACTAATACGCATGGAGAGGTCTCAGCGACACCGTCAGGTTAGTTCAGTCCACGATCACCTGGTATAACGACGGGTCCCTCACAGAAGAGGGTTCTGGTGCTGGGGTATTTAGTCAAAAACAGAAATACTATGAATCACTCGACAAGTTTACTAGCATCTTCCAGGAGGATATCCACGCTATTGAGAGATGTGCACAATTCAACATTGAGAAAGGATATGAGCGCGAGAATATTGCCATCCTATCGGACAGCCAAGCGGCCATTAAGGCACTTACGCCTTATCAGGTAAACTCAAAACTGGTAAGAGAGTGCATCAAAAACTCAATACTCTTGACTCACGCAACAAGGTTACAATTCTATACTGGTATAGAAGAGAACGAGATTGCCGACGAACTTGCAAGGGAGGGGGCTCCAGCCCCCTTTATTGGCCCAGAACTCTACTGTTCAATCAGCTTAGGGGTGATGAGGTACACCTTCAGGACAAGTATTGGGTTGACATACCCAGCACAAGGGTATCAAAGAGTCTGCTAAGGACATACCACCTAAAACGATTCGGATCACTCATCAATCTCTCTAAGAACAGTCTTAGAATGATGATAGGCCTACTCACAGGACACTGTAAATTGAACTCACATATGGTGAGGATGGGGGTCACCTCGGAAGGCTCCTGCAGATTCTGTATGGAGGAAAAGGAGGTGTCTTTACATGTGCTGACACAATGTCCGTCTCTCATGCACACCCGCAGGAAATACTTGTGATTCTTCCAAAGCTCTGGATCTAAAACTTGTCATCACGATTATCCAGAAGGTAGGGCTCGAAGATGTACTTTGAACCTCTGATGAGGTCACAATAGATCGTAAGGTTGCGCGGCATTTACATCTCCTATACAATAATAATAATCACATCAGAAGAAATATTGAATAAATTATATTATCAAATAATATAATTTTGTTTTACCTAAATAAAGATTGGTTGTAGTTAAATTCTTCACAAATGGTCAGATTTTATATTGTTACGAAATTGCCTTCTTGACAATTTACTCTGTTACAAAATTGCCCTCCTGACAATTTCTCTAACTCTCTGTACTCGGACTCGTACCACTGGATTGTGTAGTAATCAAACAATCGCTGGTTAAATTAAAATTATTAGCTTTATTTAATTATTGCTATTTACACATTTAATATTAGGCTTACAGTTTACTTAGTTATTATTTGCACTTTATTTCACAAACCATTAGTCACTTTATTTAATAAGTAATTTCATCACTTTATTTAATAATGAATTTCATCACTTTGCAAAATTACAAATACTGCTAATACTGCTGCTTAGATTAAAATGCCTCATGTATACACTTTTACGATCTCTGATCTACTGTCTTCGAATTTGAACAGTCTTGTCGCTTTTATAGTTTTCGAATGGTTGCGGTAGAAACTTCTACGCTATTCTCGTAGTTTCTAGCAGCTTTTATACTCTTCGACAGAAGTCGAGAATATTCTTTTTGATATTACCGACAGATGGTTCTTGAATAAACTTTTATTCGAATAGTTCGCATCTTGACTCACAGGGGGCACTCATTCTCCAGATGGGATCCTAAAAATATGCTATCCCGTTTCACTGAGCTATCACGTTTCAATATATTCAAAATAATTAGAAATGCACCGTTTGGATCTCGCAAATACGATATATACATTTTTATATATTGATTAAAATGTTTTAATACTCTTGCAGTGTGTCATAAAGCAGAAACGGCAACAAAAACATTGTCCAATACACGTGCAACAGAAACAGAATCACGAATAGATTAGCTACAGAATTTAACAACAGAATATAAGCGTTTGGCGACAGAACCAAAACATCGTTTTCGGTGCTTCTGTCGCAGAAAGCGAATGCACCTTAATGATTTAAAATTTGTAGCTTGTAATTTGAATTGTTAAAAATAATAATAATGATCAATTTACACTATTTCCGAAACTGATTTGCAAAACTAAACTTCTAGGACAACAGCAAGCCGGAAATGGCTTCAGTGGTAAACACAATTCGAACCTTCGAGAAGTACCAATATAATAATAATAATTATTATTATTATTATATCTTACACGATAATTAATTATGAGTGCAAGGTGTTGGGGGAATGAGTACCAGCTACAGAGGCTTTCGACTCGAAGAGAAAAGGATTTGATAGAAAGAAGCATTTTGGAGACCAAGCCCGTGGCAGGATTTGAACCTGCGACCCTCGGGGTGTGAGTCTAGCATGCTTACCACTAGACCACAGAGGGTGGCTATAATATAATTATGTTTATTAGGAATATTTAATATAAAATATTGCTATTTAAATGTTGGATATTAATAAAAATCTGATTGAAAATTGGTTGTCAACATATTACAATAATTTTGCTCCTATTCTATTGGATTTCTTTGGGGTTAGGAAATTCAATGGTAGCTTTTTTCCCTGTAGTTTGTTACTTAACAAAACGCTGCATACAATTCCTCGTCACTACTCACCCCTAATTCGTTTTCCATGTTCACGCTGTAATTTAATTACCTTTTCATTAAATATAATGACAAAATTCAAAATCAAATGATATAGAATTTTGCATAATTTCTTGTGAATTCTGTTTCTATCTCTGTGTTTGTTTCTGTTTTATGTGGCTATACCCGCAACGCAAAAAGACACAGAATTACCTCCAGAAATACTAATTTTCCGTTTCTGTTTTTGTCACTCTGCATCTCTCGCTGCAAGTAAACGAATATTATCTACCATATACCGTATGGGCTCTGAGGTATACCGTACGGTCTGTGATATTTTCGTACTTTTCTTAGCGCACGGCAGCACTGTTCCTATTTATTAAACAGCTGTGCGGTTGCGTACGAGCACACTTTTCGTTCGTAAATAAATGTAGATCGTAGAGTTTTTGTGTGAAAATAACTATTTGAAAAATACGTCTATAATTGAAGGGGTCTATAAAATAAAGCTGTAATGGACATTAAGAATAAATTCAAACAAAAGTCAAAACTGACCAATGTGATGCATGAACGTGTGCCAACGCGACCTCAAAAACCACGCGATCAAGCTTGGAGAAAGGAACGAGTCCAGCACAACGTAAGTAGGCCATAGATCCAGCCGCGGTCTTCAAATATAATCACATTTGGATTACCTGCATTAATTTTGTTTCTAGGGCAAAATAACGAGAAACCAAGCCGCCCAACGTGCTCCAAGGACATCGCAAACAACACACCAGCAGACTTGGAAAAAGAAACATTTTCAGGAAAATGTTAGTATCCCACCTAACAGATTAGCATAGACACACTATTATACAATGATTTTGCTCCAATTGTTTGCAGGGCAAAGCATCAAAAGTCCAGAAGAAAAACAATCCTGCTGCACTACGAGCAATTGAGACGCAACGCAGACAGACCGAGAAACGGGAAAAGGAAGTACGCATTCAGGAGTATAAAAAGAAACGTATGGAAAAAATTAAGATTATAAGCAAAAAAACACGGCGCGGACAGCCACTGATGAAGGATCGTATGCAATGGCTGCTGAAGGAAATTCAAGAGTCGAAAGGATACTGATTTGTGCTGTTCCAGCGATATGTCGTTGCCCTAAATTGTAAGCTGAGTGAATATGTATAATATTATATGTAATTATATACAATATTAAATTTGTCCGGATTCAAATGAATTCCATACTAAATGTGACTGCCATATTTTGCGCTGAAGTTGCCGCAATTAATGGAAGCATGAGCCAATTTGTTAGGCCAATGTGAACAATTCCAACTTGGCATGCAAAGGACTTCCTAATACTACAAAAAAAATTCAGCTCTACAGCGTTGAAAAGGGAAAACATATTTAAAATGATATATATCATGGTAGCATATCAAATACTTCCCGAGAAAAGCCACTTTTTTCGATTCGACAATCACACATCATCACTGAAAAGGGACCTACTTTTTCAGGGGACTTTTTTATTTCTACCAGCTTCTTAGCTCCACCAGCTCTTCTAGCCAAAGAACACAAACATAAAATGTTTTGTATGCACCACCAATTTTCAGCCGAATATTGTTCCAAACCAATGCTGAATGGCAGTTTCCTACGGACATTTCATTGCTAAAGTTTAAATATGTTCTACGTCAGAGTACAAGGATCTAGGATAGCTTTAGCTATTGTCGCAGATCAATCGTGAGTACCAAGGCATCAGAGCAACTTATTATTTGTGTGCTTATAGCACACTGAGGCGTGATCGTATAGGGATTCATCAGTGAAGTAGGCGTTTCCATTCTTGATTATTCATAATGATTGCATAAGCAGATTATCCGGAAACATTTCTACTACGTAACTTCTTTTTGTGTTTGGTGAGTCTAAGACCTAGTGTTGTATATATTAGAGGCCAGGAGGAAGGTGAACTGTTGCGTGTTGCCAGTAGCTGGAATGCCCTTTGCATTTTCTTCAGATATTTTATGATATTGTTACATTGCTTGCTATTGCTTGATAGTATTATTAATCTAATGGCCACCTGTGAACTAATGTTGAAGTATAGCGTTGTGCGAGAGGCCAATAGGTCTTGGGCATACGAAGGCACTTTCTTAATGACTAGACTAATGTGGCCGAAACTTGACCTATCGAGAGAAGATATCTTAAGGTCGTGGCTTGTATAACTGGTCATTGGTTATTCGGCAGGCATACTCTCAGGCTAGGAGTATTCTCTCATGAATTGCTGTGGATAATGGGAGGAGAAGCTATGTAACATCTCTTCTGTAGGTGCCCAGTTCTAGCTAAAAGCAGAGCGGGCTCTTTAGGCAAATATGCTTTTAGCTCTCTTACGGAAGTGTCCGGCGCGAAGGTCAAACATATCCTGCGCTTTATTAGGTCTTCGAAATGGTTTCTCGATTGAAATTAGAGATGCAGTGCTACGCGGTGGTATTGCATTGGACCATATGAGCTGAGTGAGTGTATCTGTAGACCGGCTGCCTACTGGTATAGCAACTTCGCATTTGTCCGTACACAAAGGAACGTTGGTACCCCGTCTGGCTAGCTCATCAGCCCTACAGTTCCCCTCAATATCCCTATATCCGTCGATGAAAAGCAGAGATGCAGTGTTACGCGGTGGTATTGCATTGGATCATAGGATCTGAGTGAGTGTGTCTGTATACTGACTGCCACAAAAACCTAACCTAATCTAATCTAACGATGATGATGATGATGATGATGATGAATCTAATCTAATAACTGGTAGTAGTGGTCCCATATTATATAGACCCATTGGGCGAACCAGATATATCGTAATCGCTTGCATGTATTTCGAGGTTAGCCTAAATTATTAGTTCTGGTTTTAGGATTGGGTTTGATGCTGTTATGTTGGCAGTAGAAGGTTGGTAAGCACACTTAGTTGAACCGCTTAAAGAAAAATTTCAAAGGAAAATACCTGAGCTTGGTTTAACATCCGTCGAAATTAACAATGCAGATGAGTTCGGGTTGTACTTTCGCCTTTTATCAGACCATACTTTTGTAAGTTCTTCTGCAAAACCTGCGCCTGGTTGAAAACTGTGTAGGGAGAGGATGACGTTGTTACCATGGGCAAATGCAAGTGGTGTCCACAAATTGAAGTTGCTGGTCATCGATAAATCTGTGCATCCACGAGCCTTCAAAAATGTCCATAATAGTTCTGTTCCTTATAAGGCAAATCGAAATGCGTGGTTGTGACATCATTACTTTCCGAGGAGTGGTTCCCAAACATATTTGTTCGAGAGGTAATTATGTATCAGAAATGTGTCCAGATTCATATCTGATGAATTATTACTTTATTAGTTAGATATTTTTTGGGCTGCAAAGGACTGTTCAAGAAGGCAATACTTGTGTTAGACAATGCAAACGGACTCCCGCAAGATGGGGATCTGCAAAGTGATGACGGCGTAATAACAACAAATGTCCCTTCCGCAGTATTGTGCTGCTCTTAACCAACCGAAGGATCAAAATCTCATCCAATTAATAAAAGTGCGTTACAAAGAAAGTCTCTTACCAGATCTTAGAGCAACTCAAGGGTCAGATTTAAATGAAAAATTGAAGAGCCTTAGAACCTTAGACAAGTTTAATTTGGCTAAAGCATGGGAAACCCCCTTCTGGAATTCAGAACAATTGATGTCTGAAAATGATTGTTGCTCTAAAGAAGACGATTTGCCTTTAAGTTCAATATGAGCACAAATAATTCGGGATAATTCATACATTTCATCTCTGCTCCAGGACATCTGTTCCAGGTACAATTTTTCGTTAACGGTCATTAACCATGAAAGTAAATGAAGGTTCTGCAATTTCTTACAGATCGGAAGATGTTGGTTTCAAGTTCTTCCCTAGGAGCCAGTCCAAATTTCATTTTCAGTTGCTCATGTTTTTGGAGAATATGTTGCCACCATGTCCATTTGTTGTCTATATGCATTCCAAGGTACTTATCATGGTGTTCTAGCTATTCATTTCTTGTTAATTTTCAGTAGTATTGGTGTCTAATTTCTTCTTGTTGTATATATCACTTGCCCTGTTTTGTCCTCATTTATTTGGATGCCCGAATAGCGGAACCATTCCATTAATTTGTCCAAAATTTCTTGATGGGTGATTGTTGCTTTGACATTGCAAGTATGTGAGTGTGCCATCCGGAAATGTTTCAATCATAGCGGCGTTTGGCTTAGGTATGTCAAAGGTGAATGTGAGATAAGATTGGTCCTAGTACGCTGCCTTGAGCAGTTGCTTTGTGTAATTGTGAGCAACCATCATTAAATTGAACAACCACCAACAACTCGGTCGTTGCGGTAGCTTCCGAGCGTCAAGTAAAAATTATGTGGAAGAAATTGTTTTAACTTGGCAAGTAGTCTTCTATGCGAGACACTATCAAAAGCCTTGGCAATATCTAGGTAGACGGCTATGCAGAATCTTCTTTCAGCCAGGTCTGACAAGATCTTGGTGGTAACTCTATGTACTTATTGTATGGTAGTGTGTTGTCGGCGAATTCCAAATTGGTGATCAAGTTGACTGTAATTCCAAATTGTTCGCTAAGATTGTTGCCAGGCGGTTAAGGAGTAATTTTTCCAACAGCTTCGATATAGAAGGCTGTGCGTGTTGTACGAGGTCGATTTTGTTGTGTCTTTGCATGGCTGGGGATTATTTTGGAAACCTTCCACACCTTTGAAGTATTTTTGTATCAGTATTGCATTACATATGTTCCTTACATGGCATATTGCGCAGTCAAGTAGCTCTTTGAGGATTTCTCCATCGATTGATTTCGTCCTGGCACAGTCAGGTAGCTCTTTGAGGATTTCTCCATCGATTGATCTCGTCCTGGCACAGTCAGGTAGCCCTTTGAGGATTTCTCCATCGATTGATTTCGTCCTGGCACAGTCAGGTAACTCTTTGAGGATTTCTCCATCGATTGATTTCGTCCTGGCACAGTCAGGTAGCTCTTTGGGATTTCTCCATCGATTGATTTCGTCCTGGCACAGTCAGGTAGCTCTTTGAGGATTTCTCCATCGATTGATTTCGTCCTGGCACAGTCAGGTAGCTCTTTGAGGATTTCTCCATCGATTGATTTCGTCCTGGCACAGTCAGGTAGCTCTTTGGGATTTCTCCATCGATTGATTTCGTCCTGGCACAGTCAGGTAGCTCTTTGAGGATTTCTCCATCGATTGATTTCGTCCTGGCACAGTCAGGTAGCTCTTTGGGATTTCTCCATCGATTGATTTCGTCCTGGCACAGTCAGGTAGCTCTTTGAGGATTTCTCCATCGATTGATTTCGTCCTGGCACAGTCAGGTAGCTCTTTGGGATTTCTCCATCGATTGATTTCGTCCTGGCACAGTCAGGTAGCTCTTTGAGGATTTCTCCATCGATTGATTTCGTCCTGGCACAGTCAGGTAGCTCTTTGAGGATTTCTCCATCGATTGATTTCGTCCTGGCACAGTCAGGTAGCTCTTTGGGATTTCTCCATCGATTGATTTCGTCCTGGCACAGTCAGGTAGCTCTTTGAGGATTTCTCCATCGATTGATTTCGTCCTGGCACAGTCAGGTAGCTCTTTGAGGATTTCTCCATCGATTGATTTCGTCCTGGCACAGTAAGGTAGCTCTTTGAGGATTTCTCCATCGATTGATTTCGTCCTGGCACAGTCAGGTAGCTCTTTGAGGATTTCTCCATCGATTGATCTCGTCCTGGCACAGTAAGGTAGCTCTTTGAGGATTTCTCCATCGATTGATTTCGTCCTGGCACAGTAAAGTAGCTCTTTGAGGATTTCTCCATCGATTGATTTCGTCCTGGCACAGTCAGGTAGCTCTTTGGGATTTCTCCATCGATTGATTTCGTCCTGGCACAGTAAAGTAGCTCTTTGAGGATTTCTCCATCGATTGATCTCGTCCTGACACAGTCAGGTGGCTCTTTGAGGAGTTCTCCATCGATTGATCTCGTCCTGACACAGTCAGGTGGCTCTTTGAGGAGTTCTCCATCGATTGATTTCGTCCTGGCACAGTCAGGTAGCTCTTTGAGGATTTCTCCATCGATTGATTTCGTCCTGGCACAGTCAGGTAGCTCTTTGGGATTTCTCCATCGATTGATTTCGTCCTGGCACAGTCAGGTAGCTCTTTGGGATTTCTCCATCGATTGATTTCGTCCTGGCACAGTAAAGTAGCTCTTTGAGGATTTCTCCATCGATTGATCTCGTCCTGACACAGTCAGGTAGCTCTTTGGGATTTCTCCATCGATTGATTTCGTCCTGGCACAGTCAGGTAGCTCTTTGAGGATTTCTCCATCGATTGATTTCGTCCTGGCACAGTCAGGTAGCTCTTTGAGGATTTCTCCATCGATTGATTTCGTCCTGGCACAGTCAGGTAGCTCTTTGGGATTTCTCCATCGATTGATTTCGTCCTGGCACAGTCAGGTAGCTCTTTGAGGATTTCTCCATCGATTGATTTCGTCCTGGCACAGTCAGGTAGCTCTTTGGGATTTCTCCATCGATTGATTTCGTCCTGGCACAGTCAGGTAGCTCTTTGGGATTTCTCCATCGATTGATTTCGTCCTGGCACAGTAAAGTAGCTCTTTGAGGATTTCTCCATCGATTGATCTCGTCCTGACACAGTCAGGTGGCTCTTTGAGGAGTTCTCCATCGATTGATCTCGTCCTGACACAGTCAGGTGGCTCTTTGAGGAGTTCTCCATCGATTGATCTCGTCCCGGCTTCGTGTATTACGTCATTTAGATGGACAATCGCACTGTCAAGATTATGAACTGTTTTGAGGGCAAGGTTTGGGCATAATTTCTGCTGCGCTATTTCTCTGAAAGACTCCCAGTCTGGATATTCATTATACAGGTGTAGTGTCGGCCAAACTAATTTTGGACTAGTCGACGATTTAGTTACTTTATTAGTATTGCGCTTTTATTTGTTAAGGACAGGTGGGTGTGCCAACTGTTCCTTTGCCTTGTTTGCAGGCAGTTTGTTTGAATGAAAGCTTCTTCTCTTAGAGGGCAAATCAGTACTTGCATAAATATCGGGTGGATATAATTTTCTTATATAGCTGCGCCCTGTTATTGATTTAAATGTTTTATTCGGTGTATTTACTATTACTAAGGATGTATTCCGTATTACAAGGGATGTCTTCCGCTGCTACGGTTTGGCGCCTGGACTGAAAATGTTCGTTTAGATGGAACTGAAGATGTCTTAGGAATAGTCGATTATGGACCAATTTTTCGATTCATGCTCTCTCTCCACTTTGAATTGCGCTATAGCGATAACATGCGAGGAGGTCGTTCCCAAAGCTTAGGTTAGATTAGGTGGGGAAGGCGTGTGCGGATACAAAGTATCCGCACTTCCACTCGGAGACATCTATGTCCATTGTGACTGCCTTAAAAAATGCCAGGAGGAGGCATACCCAAAGCTTAGATTACTTGAATGTTTTGCTACAAAGTGAAGGAGCATCTTCGTGCCAAGAGTAGTAAGCTTTGTCTGGACGGTGGAGTTTTTCCAGTTCTCCACAGTGCAGAGGATAAACTCGTTTGGGACGATTGAAGATCTGCTGGCTTACGTCTTCTTAGACGTTTTCTTGTATTGGTTTCCTGCTCTGGTCTAACTTTTTATTTGATAGTTTGTGTGATTACAAAGCTCGTTTTCGTGTTGTCTGTTTCTTATTTTTATCTTCTCTTAAGTTGGGAATATTGAGTTCACTTTGAAGGTCTTCGTTGGTTATGCACCAGATTGCGTTTACTGGTACCTAATAATGAAGGATTTCCAAATATTTTACACAGCTTTCGCTTCAGTTGTGTTGCCGCAGTTTGCTGACAGATCCTTTGACTCAGGAGCATTTCTCTCAACATCACTCGATGCTTCGATTGCTCCTTCTTCACTGAATTATTTTATGTCCGTATCTGTCTTAAAATTTACTTTTGTCAATTTAGACTCATCTCACTGCGGATACATGGTAGAATCTTTCGAATTCTGAAGACCTTTTTCCGATCTGGTTTAGTTTCCTGGCCCTGTCATAGCTTTTGAAAAGTTTCATTAAAATATCTTCAAGAGTTGATTAAAAGAGACAACCGACGCCAAAATGGGCGGCTGGACCAATGAATATGGTTATAATTTGAGTCAGGAGGTGATTCTATATTTGGTACATATCATCACAGTCGAAAAGTAATCGTTTAATGTCCATCGCCATCCATTGATGTAACGAGAGGGCCGACGAGCTGGCTCACAGAGATGCGTCGGAATACAACCTGTATGGATGAGTGTGTCCCCCTAACCACAGTTAAGGGAAATCTATGCAATCACTTCCTCCCCAAGGCACAGAAGAGGTGGAACAACGCTGTTACATGTGCCATTTCGAGAATGATGTAGTCTAATTACATTGTAAGATGAACCTGCCCTGATGAATATGCCCATTGTAGATGTATGCCCGGGTCATTGGACTATCGGCACGCTCCCTGAAAAAATGGGCATTCCATTCAAAGTTGCAAAAACCCACTAAAGAAGGAAACAGTGGTCCACTTTCTTTGTAACCGCCCACGGTCGCATGAGATACAAGTCCTTTCCTGGAGAGTCTGGGACATTGCGCCAGATTAGAAAATTTAGTCCCTACAAAGTTTATAAACAACTTCTGCTGGTTGTAATCCATAGCCTATCACTATCTTTGGACTGGAGAGTATATCAAAACGGCAATATAGCTACTTGAGCGGCCCGAGGGTTTGCAACCATCTTCTTTACCCACCTATGTACCTAGGTCGAAGTATTTCGTTAGCATATTATTATTGAGTTCAAGTAAAGGTTCTTCACGTAAAACTCTATCGAAGGCCTTTGCAACGTCTAGATAAACGGACACGCAATAGTGTTGGTCAACCAAGTCATTGAATCAATCAGTTTTTCCCATAAAAGCCATTTATTCAGTCGGTTTTTCCCATTTCAGTCATTTTTCCCCATCCAAGTTTTTTATTCAGTCAGTTTTGCTCCAGTCAAGCCATTTATTCAGTCAGTTTTCCCCATAAAAGCCATTTATTCAGTAAGTTTTTCCCCCATTTAAGTAATTTTCCCCCATCCAATTTTCTTATTCAGTCAGTTTTGCTCCAACCAAGTCGTTTATCCAGTCAGTTGTGCTCCAGCCAGGCCATTTATTCAGTCAGTTGTCCCCATCCAAGTCATTTAATGGTTGGTTACTCCATGACCTTGTTGTATAGTCGTGTTGTTCAAAAATCAAATCGGTGGTCCGGGATAAGCGGTCAAGTAGCAACTTCGAGGGTTTTAGTAATAATGGGTAATAGACTTATCGGCCTATATGATGTAGTCTTCGGATTTTGGTCAGCTTTAGCAATGGCGACGTTCTTTCATCGTCAACGATCCATTCAAACTAATTCCGCGCAAACTAATCCTTTGAAGAACTTAAACTGAAGAACTGCGCACCTACTTGGAACAATTGGAATATTCCTGATCGTTTTAAAACACTATCCAGAAAATACACTTGAACGTTCGTAGAAAAACTCAGGAAACAGAAAACAAAAAATAAAACAACCTTTCGAATTAGTTTCGTTGAAATTTTCAGCACAATTTTTCTTTTTTGGATTCAACAGAAAAATTTTTTAATATTGGAACAAAATCCTATTTTATTTTTCTAAAACGCATATTCTTTTAATATAAATTTCGCAAAAAATGGCTCAAAATTGTCTGTACATGTTTGAATTTGTGGTCGATGACATCTTGATAACTCGACCGAATCACTGCGCTCCGGCCGAGTATCCCACATGTTGTGAGATCTCGTTTCGGTCCAGTGTGTTCGTCTCGATCTGCGATCGTGAGTTTGGCCAATGCGTCGAATCTTCCGCGCAGTGCGGCAAATGTTGCCTCTTCTCGTTGGAGTCGCCGGTCACTAGCAAGGATCGTTTGCTCATACACGTCTACAAGAAGAAGACGGAGAAGTGTAAATTCTTACTGGGCGCCACCGAACTACCCATTAAGCCGCTCTTCGACAAGGTATACGAATCGTTTAATGCCCGCAATGAAAATTGGATTGAGAACAGCACCAAACATACCGCCAAAATGCCCGACCCGAAGACGCCTCCCTCGAAGACAATGGTCGTGGACAACGACTGCGACGAGGAGGCGGTCGAACGGCCAGAGCAGCTGTGCGCCACATCCGAGGTCTCCAAGCGGCTGCTGCCACTCTTCAACATGAAAGGCAAACAGACGGGAAATCTGGTGCTAATTATGCGCCTGGTGTGCAATGGGCCGACGATCGTGTCAAGTTTTCCATTTGGCCAGGCAGACAACAATGCAGCTTCGAAGAAACAGCCGTGCCCTGCAGACAATCCCACCAGTGAACACCGTGGTGCCGGAGGCGGCTGCTCTGTCCCCGATCCATGCAGGAAGAAGGAACACAAACCGACACCGTGCCATCGGTACTTCGCCAGCAATGCCGAGAAGGGTTGTCCCTGTGATGATTGCGAGGATGATTACGATGAAGGTTTGTTTTTGCATAGCGTTTTTGTTACTCGACTCGCATTTTGAATTCTTTCTCTATTGTATCCCGACAGAAACTGCCTCCGAATGTAAGCAAAACACGAAAAAACAAAAGTGCTCTAGCTGCCAGCAGCCGGATGCGTGCCAGACGAAGGAGCCTAAAGCAAGCATGTGCCAGCGTTATTTCAACAATTCGGACAATGGCGGCTGCCCCTGCGAGGAGTGGCTCGACGAATGCGAGGCTGGTGAGTAAAGTTGCAATAATATCGTTGAATGGATCGTACCCTTTTGTTGCGTATGAACTTAAAAATGCTGAAATACGTTCTGTCCGATCATTGAGATTTGTTCTTCACTACAAAGAAGGGGGGTTGAGGTTCGTCGTCGTGGACTGTATTACTCACATCGTATATCATACTCATTCAATCAGTTTAATTTGCAATTTAAGGCCGGGCTCAATCAAAACTCCCTTTGAGAAGCACTTTCAGGCAGCACAGACCTGCAATAGTGCGTCCTTTGACACTGCGTTCTTTCAGCTGCACGACAGGCAACAAGTGTCTGAGAATGCTCCATAACAGTTTTAAATGACTCCATTTCTCGCCAGTAGCAAGAATGGAAAATAACTATTTACGTGGAGTTATGAGTCTATGCAAAATGAGTTTTTCTCTAAAATACAATCACAAGTAAATTTTGTTGTTTCTTATGACACCTAAAAGTATGCTAAACAATTTATTCATTTACCGTTCAGACTAATTTTGATGCAGAGTGAGAGCGGCATCTTTTCATGGGCAGGTGCCTCACGAAAACTACCAAAAAGAAAACTCTCGTGAATGTGTTCCATTGCATGTCCCTGCTGACATGGATGCGAGTGAGTAAATAGAACAGTCATACAATTTCTGGTACACAAATGGACTTATTTTGGGGAAGTGCAGTTGGACCTAAAGCAAACAGTTCACCATCACAAAATGGACATTTTGCAACTAATTGTAGAAAGTCTCCGCATTTATCCATGGTTGCCCTACAAACAAATTTCCATTGCTTATTTATAACTGTATTGAAGCTGCATAAATATGCTCTGCATATATCATTTACTAAAGATTCACAGGTGGTCTATAATTGTATTTCCTTTTTCATATCTTTGTGTGCAGGGGTACGTACGACCGGGACACTTTTGCTGGTAGACGCTGCTTATTTGATGAACGCTAACACACTCTTTTATTATGTAGAGACAGCAGGTTAGGATGATTCTTTCCTCCAGCGGGTGATTTGGTTATCCTGTCGACTCTCAATATCTATCTCATAATCTATCTCTTTTTCTCTTATAATCTCTCTCTCTTTCTCACATCTCATAATCTCTCTCATCTTTCATATTCGCTCTCATAATCTCTCTCTCTCATAAACTCTCTCTATCTCTCTCATAACCTCTGTCTATCTCTCTCATAATCTCTCTCTCTTAATCTTCCTTTCTCATAATTTCTCTTTCTCATAATCTATCTCTCTCAAATTCTTTCTCAAATTCTTTCTCTCTCATATTATCTATCTATCTCAGATTCACTCTCTCTCTCATCGCTCTCTTATAATCTCCCTCTCTCTCTCTCATAGCTCTCTTATAATCTCCCTCTCTCTCTCTCTCATAGCTCTCTTATAATCTCTCTCTCTCTCTCTGTCTCTTATAATCTCTCTCCCTCTTTCCCTTATATTCTTTCATAATCTATATCATACTCTCTCATAAAAATCTCTCTCTGCCGCATAATCTCTCTCGCACCCTTATAATCTCTGGCCCATAATAATATTTCTCTCTATCTCTCTCTCTATCTCTCTCATAATCTATCTCTCTATCTTCCTCTCTCTCTCATAATCCTTCTCTATCTCTCTCCCTCATAACTTTTCTCTCTCATGATCTCTCTCTCTCTCATGATCTCTCTCTCTCTCTCATGATCTCTCTCTCTCTCATAATCTCTCTCTCTCATAATCTCTCTCTCTCTTATAATCTCCCTCTCTCTCTCATAGCTCTCTTATAATCTCTCTCTATCTCTCTCTCTCTCTCTCTATCTCTTATAATCTCTCTCCCTCTTTCCCTTATATTCTTTCATAATCTCTCATAATAATCTCTGGCCCACAATAACATTTCTCTCTATCTCTCTCTCATAATCTTTCTCCCTCTCTCTCTCATAATCCTTCTCTATCTCTCTCCCTCATAACTTTTCTCTCTCATGATCTCTCTCTCTCTCTCATGATCTCTCTCTCATGATCTCTCTCATAATCTCTCTCTCTCATAATCTCTCTCTCTCATAATCTCTATCTCTCTCCCTCATAATTTTTCTCTCATGATCTCTCTCTCTCTCTTATAATCTCTCTCTCATAATCTCTCTCTCTCTCTTATAGTATCTCTCTGTCTCTCATAAAAATCTCCCTCTCATAATAATCTCTCTCTTTCTCATAATCTCTCTTATAATCCCTCTCTCACTCTTTCTATCTCTCTCTATCTCTCTATCCTTCTCTGAAATCTCTCTTTCATAAGCTCTCTCTTATAAACTCTCTCCCTCTCTCATAATTTCTATCTCTCTGTTTTAATCTCTATCTGTTATAATCTCTCTCGGGTATAATCTCTCTCTGTTATAATCTCTCTCTCTCTCTCTCATAACATCTTTCCACTCATAAGCTCTCCCTCATAAAATCTCTCCATTCATAATATCTCTCTCATAACATCTCTCCACTCATAATCTTTCTCTCATATCTCACCACTCATAATCTCTTTTACTCTCTCTCTCACAAATTCTCTCTCACTCTCATACTCCCTCTCTCTCTTTCTCTCACAATCTCTCTCTCAGAATATAAGATTTATTGTTGCCCATGGGAGTTTGGATTCCGGCTTGGCAATTGTCGCCTTTAGAACAATACTCAAAACTGAGTAATTTATGCATATGATCTTTTGGGTTAGATGTCCTACTCTATGAGTAAGCTTTGCCCGTATTTCCGTGTACTCTGCATATACCCACCTCCATTTTAGTAGACGTTACAGACAATCTAAAAGGAGGCGTGGCATGTCTGTTGTACTTTTAGACATTTGTTCAAAGAACTTTTCTTGTGGAAATGGTTTGTGGAAAGATTTGAAGCTTAGAAGACAAAGTGGTACTGGACGGAAAGTGGAGGGTACACTATACACGGATGTATATTTTTTATGTATGATGCTGTCGTATGTATATTATGCTGTATATCATTTATATATTTACATATCAGATCAAGATAGGTAGTTAGGTAGAACTAACCCCTCACTTGCCAGAACACACCAATATGGGCTATTGCCATACCACACGATGTCAGGGCTTCCTTTAGGCCTCGCATCAACCGGAAGCGATGCACAAAGCTCGGAAAGAATTCGAAAGCTTTTTTAAGCTCCCTATACGTTTAAGCTCCCTATAAGTATAACGCGAAACTCAAGACACGTTTGACGGCATATTGCATATTGTGAATCGTTGATATATATCGCATTTCGCATATATACTTTTTTCTTTTTATATTGTCCTTCAACACTATGTATTGCAGTTGTTGTCGATGTGCCCGATTGGTAAGCAAACTGACTACCACGCAGAGGTTTGTCCTTCAAATAAGTTAGTCATCAACTCCTTCTCCATGGCGTTAATCATGAAGGAGCTGAGGCTGATGGGTCTATACGATTTAGGCAGTTGAACTGACGTTTTAATTGCCTTGGGTATGAATACCACATTTACCTCCCTCCATTTTAATGGAATGTGGGCAAGCAGAAGGCTCGACCTCATTATCTTGACCAGACTGGTGGCAATTATGTCCGAGCCTCTGAAGAAGGCAAGGCATGTCACCGTCTGGGGTAGGAGATTTGTATGGGCCAAAAGTTGAGATGGCCCATTGTACCTACCCTGACATCATGGCTTTAATTTGTAAGTTTCGTCGGATAATTCCTGAGTTCTGCAGTTCTGTTTTTAATGACATCTCCGGAAGCGTTCGCTGCATTTCGTTTAAATAAACGTGGCATACTTTTCCCGTGCACTTATGATGGAAACAAACATATGTTAAAATATATAAAATCCTATGAAATTTCATTGCATATTTTTGGGGATTAATAGTAACAAAATTGCCGCTTACGTTTCTGGGCGATGCCATTTTAGTGGGTTTGGACAGACAAATACGAACCTTTCGTTTCCTTTTGCCGTTTAATTGAGGGAAAGCAAAGCGAGTCGTAGCAATTTCGAAACGGGTGCGATTCTTCTTCATGAGTTACTTTTACTTTTTCTATAAATGAAAATAAAATATTTTCATTTCATTGTAGCCAAGGCTAGAGCTTTACGGAAACTGCGCTATTTAATGCAAAAATATAATATCAAAAATTAGAAAGTCCAGTCCAAAGCAAAAAAACTAAAACTAAAAAAAACCAAAAAAAAGAAAGAAAATTGTAAACCGAAAACTGAAAATTGAAACCGCGAAACAGATTCTCCAAAACCAAAACAGCTAAAAGGGTATGTTCTATAAGTGCGCTCTCTGCATAACAGCTTCAAAGCTTCGCATTTTGAGTGATGTCGTTTTCCGCTTCCCTCCCCCTTTCCCTTGCAGAAGAGTGCAGCGAAGAGGAGGAACCTGAGCCAATGAAACCGTGTTTCATACAAGCAAGTGCCCCCGATCCCGGACCGGAAGCGTACGAGGAATTCGAGGCCTGTTTGAATGGGAGCGGCGTAGTCATACGCGTGCTACGGGACACGCATCAAGTGGAGAGCATTGACGATGGCGAAGAGCTCGATGATAAATGCAGCGATTGCGAGAAGTGCCAGAAGGTATTTTTTCTTTATATACCATATATTCTTTATCTAATGTTTTATCAATTAGGATAATTGCTCTCATTTTGGCCAAAACATGCAGGAATTTGTGGGTCATGGTAATTATGCCCAGAATTATCTGGACCGCCGCACCAATGGGCCCATCATCAATAATCCCAATCTGCCGAAAATACGGGCGAACATGAAGTATTCGGGCAACGATGTGTGCTGCCCCGAAGAGCTGAAGATGCCGTTAACCAAAATGAAGCAGTTCTGCAACAATCAGGAGAAGAAACTGGCCATGTATCGGCACTGCAAGCCCAACGAGCAATACGATACGTCGGTGCCGTTGCAGCACGCCGGCAACATACGCAACTGCTGCTTGCAGGTGGATCAGAACAACATCACCAGTGCATTGCAGGGCATCAACACAGACGCGCGCAAGAAAGGCATCGAGGTAATTGTAAAATCAATCAATCATTCCGAGATCAACTGCAATGCGATGTGGTTAAATGAAACGGCACCACATAATTGTGGCCGCATTACACGCTCGTGTGATGTAATCACGCCAATCAGCGCAATGGGTACCGTACTCGTACGGCGCCAGCGACATAGGCGTGTGTACAGGACCGGTTGAACCGGGTTAAAGCAACCAGCTCGGGTTGAACTGGGTTAAAATAAGCAGCTCGGGTTGAAGTGATGGGGCTAAAGCAAGCAGCTCGGGTTGAAGTGATGGGGCTAAAGCAAGCAGCTCGTGTTGAAGTGATGGGGCTAAAGCAAGTAGCTCGGGTTGAAGTGATGGAGTTAAAGCAAGTAGCTCGGATTGAAGTGATGGGGCTAAAGCAAGCAGCTCGGGTTGAAGTGATGGAGTTAAAGCAAGTAGCTCGGGTTGAAGTGATGGGGCTAAAGCAAGCAGCTCGTGTTGAACTGGGTTAAAGCAAGCAGCTCGGGTTGAAGTGATGGGGCTAAAGCAAGCAGCTCGTGTTGAAGTGATGGGGCTAAAGCAAGTAGCTCGGGTTGAAGTGATGGAGTTAAAGCAAGTAGCTCGGATTGAAGTGATGGGGCTAAAGCAAGCAGCTCGGGTTGAAGTGATGGAGTTAAAGCAAGTAGCTCGGGTTGAAGTGATGGGGCTAAAGCAAGTAGCTCGGGTTGAACTGGGTTAAAGCAAGCAGCTCGGGTTGAAGTGATGGGGCTAAAGCAAGCAGCTCGTGTTGAAGTGATGGGGCTAAAGCAAGTAGCTCGGGTTGAAGTGATGGAGTTAAAGCAAGTAGCTCGGATTGAAGTGATGGGGCTAAAGCAAGCAGCTCGGGTTGAAGTGATGGAGTTAAAGCAAGTAGCTCGGATTGAACGGGGGGTTAAAGCAAGTAGCTCGGGTTGAACTGGGCGGTTAAAGTAAGCAGCTCGTGTTGAACTGGGTTAAAGCAAGCAGCTCGGGTTGAACCGGGTTAAAGCAAACAGCTCGGTTTTCTGTTGTGTCTTCAAAGCCCCGAATTGAGGCTGGCTTTTTAACTCCCCATCTGGCTCAATCACCACTGCGTTAGCAATAGATTCCATATTAACCCTATCTGTTGATAACCAGTGAAGAAGGTTGTAGTCGCTTTACACCGACCACGACATGCCCACTACGATCAGTGTCTGTGCACTCGTACGCCCTGAGGGCCTGTGGATCCGGCGATGTTCAAAGGCTCCGCATACCTGCGAAAGCTGTTTTAAACTTTCTTTAAGTACCTAAGTCGCTGTTGGCTATTGGGGGCCTTCAGTATACCATCATACACATCCTATTGGACGTTATTAGGGATGTACTCGTAACATCATCTGGAATTAGGTACAACATCTGGAATATGGACATCATTTGTAATAGATACATGAAAAGGCCTTACAAGCCAGAGTAAGGCGGGGATTTTTTATCCGTTCGTTGCTACTTTCAGCTTTCAAAAGAGTGTCCTGGTATCTTCGGACTCCTTGAACGCAGTCTTTCTACGTTCCACCTTTACGAAAAGTGCTCTGATAGTTTCTCAAGCATTCTTGTTTTATTGGATTAGTTGATAGCAGTCTTCCTCAGTTCGATTTGTAGGAAAAATCGCCTGATATCTCTCCAAAGTTTCTGATCCATCAGTTTAGTTGAAAGAGTCTCCCTCAGTTCCACATTTCAAGAAGTCTTCTGATAGTTCTCGAAATTTTATTCTCTTGAAGATGCTCAATATAAAGCCAACTTTTGTGGAGCAGTTGAAGACGAAGCAATGAATGAAAAAAGTCCTGGGGAATAACATTTGAAAGCGAAGCAGAACAAAATCGGACCAACGTTAGGGGAATATCAATTGAAGACAAAGATCATGAAAATAGACCTCGGGAATAACATTTGAAAACGCAGTTGAGGAAAATGTAAGGTCAGTGTAGTGATAATAGAAGATGAAGCAAAAGGAAGTTATTATACTTACATTTTTGTGGAGTTACTCGTGTTGTATTTTACCCCCCTTTTTGTGGTTGCGATTTGTCTTGACGACTGTAGGCGGGACGGATTCGCATTCGCATGCTTCATTGAATGCAATTTCCTATTGCAGCGTTGCGGCCCTGTTGCATGAATGATTGCTATGACTGTGATTAACGAACCCCGCAACAATGTTGTGCTGGCAATTCGCAGCACCGCACTGCACCGTACTCCATCGCACTGCACCGTACTCCATCGCGCTGCATTAAAAAGCCTTACAATGCATTACAATGCACGACCATGCTCTGTTATAGTAAATTATGTCTTGCAAGTACTTTCGTGTGTCTTGTGCAATCCGCGGTACCTCGCATTGTGGCCATTGGTAGGATAAAGCGAGAGATAACAATTGTACGCACAGTTTTCGAAGAAACACAAATCCATTTCCAATTCTATTGAATTGCGGCGTTGTGTGCCAGCGACGGCGTTGCCCCACTTTTTCATGTTGCATAAGAGAGCTCCAATTGCTGAGCGAGGCTGCGATTATTTGTGAATAGTGTGCAGATACGCGTATATACCTGGAATGATGAAGAAACAAACTTTGCTTTTTAATTTATTAATGATAATGACTAATTCCAATGGTTCCGCGGGGAGCAAAGGGCCACTCAAAGTTTACTCCATTCTATCCGAGTTTTGTTTGTTGTACTTTCATTGATACGGTGAATTTAAGATTAGTAGGGTATCAACTTACCTTGCCGAGTCTGGTGTAGGGTAGTCCAACTTTACCTTCCAGACTTGCTAAGAATTCCTTGGTTGTTTGCAGAAGTAGTTCTTCAGGGCTGATGGTAGGGTTATAGCGCCTTTACCCGATAGCCAGAATCTCGTTTGCTAACATCAAGGGGGGGGAGGGGAGCACCACGTGTAGGCGAGGTTGGCAATTGGCTGGGAGAGGCTATATAATCGCAATTCCATACCGGGGCTACTCAAAGCCATATATAGATCGATTTGTTTAAGGGTGTTATACACCGCGACCTGAAAGACCTATTGTGATGCCTCTATTTATTTAAAAGATGAGGATAGTCTCATCTATAGATCTTCTACCCAAACCCATACTTTTATTATAATTCATACTAAATAAGAACTTCACCTCCATAAACATACGCAAAGGAGCACAATGAACGTTTTGTTCAGGATGTAAGCTAATTTGTGTTTAAGAAGAATATCGTCCTTAGGTCCCAAACCCGATCTGCCCAAGAAATGCACTTGAGAAACCACAAGAACAAATCTAATTGTAGTCCAATCCAGTTTTACATACCAGCAAATTATCAGCTCTCTTCCTCTACAAGCCGAAAACAGTGGGGAATCAAATTCTTTACCCCGAAATCTCTAAGCCAGGAGAAGATATTAAAATTCTTCATAATTAAACACAAGGATTTTCAGTAATTGCAGTGGAAAGTAGTTTCGAGTAGATACGGAGGATGATCAGGATTGGAAGGAGGAAGAGTGAGCAATTCCACTGATGAAGTTGCTGGAGATTTGTTGGTCAGGCAACCGGAGTGTTCAGTTGGGTTGCCTAATGAAGAATGGGGTTCCTTTAGTTGTGGATCTCTGCAGACTTTCCGAAACATCATCGCGCAAAGACATGGTCTGGTATATCAGTCCTGCATTCGAACCAGAGGCTAAGAGACCCTTCTAGGTGCGAAGATGGAAGTCACAATTTATTTATAAAGACTTCGTTCCCACTTTTGTGCCCCAAATTGGGAATTCCAACTTTTGTCGATATCCGCTTACCAGCCGGGCTTCATAGCAGGGTACAGTTATGTCTCGTTATCTGATATCATGAGTAAGGCTAGTTGGCACTGATATACACATAGACCTGTAAGGTCCTTGCGTTACCAGTTGGGTATCCATTTACGAGTCATTAAACATCGATCGATAAACATAGATCGTTAAAAAGAGAGACGCTTTTAGCGAATTTTATGAGCGAAACCTCATTTAGGTCCCTCAAACCAGGAGACTCCTAAGTGTGTTAGGCGCTTTCTGGGCGCCCAGGGCGCAGGCAGAGAAGATGGGCCAATGTTTGCTTTGTGCATTGCTTCCCACATTCCCTGCATCCTGCGTTTTCTGTGAGACCCTTCCTTTAAGCGTGTACCGCCATTTAACAGTGTCCTGTCAGTACCACCTGCTTCCCACATTTCCTGCATCCTGCGTTTTCTGTGAGACCCTTGTTTTTAACGTGTAGAACGCCGTTAGATAGTGACCTGTCAGTGCCATCTACAATCAGGCTGCAATTCTTTTTTGGAAGTGCCAGCATGGATTTGGTTTGCCAAGTGTGTCGTCCTTGTGATTTTGGATTTGGCATTACCCCAACTTAATTCCGCTGTCGTCATCACGCCGTCGTCAACACGACAGCGGACCATTTGTAGAAGCCTGGCGTGGCTTCAAAGTGTGGCTTCAAAGTGTGGCTTCAAAGTGTGGCGAGCAATACTCAGATAATTTCCTGACAATACAGATACTACAGGATCAAGAAGGATTGACTTGAACCGGGTCATGCATATACCAAAACCAGTTGAGAAAGCTGAAGTCGGATCATATCGACTTCGAGATAACCTTTAGCCTTACATGTGCGAGCGAGTTAAATGATTGCGTCGATGGGACTTTTATAGGAGTCCAGTCATGAATATTTGGGCACTGTGGGCGTGGCAGTTGAATTATACCTGGCATTTTCCAGTAGTACACTAGTATAAATTACCATACATTTTTCATATATCTACATTAGGAGCATATCTAGGGTAATTTTCGGCTGTTGATTATATAAGAGGGAGGCGTGGTCTTTATCTGATCGCCACCATTCCTTTTCTAAGGCTTAATAGCGTCAATATTCATATTCATAACAAATTTCATCCACAAATCTTGTATTAGGTTGTAAGGTTTAAAATGTGTCAATAGTGGGCGTGGTTATAAACATAACCCGCCCATTGTCTGGTATTTTATGCTACTGCTATCGACGTTTGCGTGAAATTTCGTTGCTGCATCTTTTATAGGGACACAGTAATGGTGATTGTGGGCTTGGCAATAGTAGTATGATTCCCATATGTTGTACACACGCTAGCAGGGAAGAAGGTGGCCACAGACGGTCCGACGGATGGATGGACAAAATAAAAATTACTCAGAAAGTGATTGTGGTCATTTGTATATACTTGTATATATATCCATACATATCACGCCTCCTTCTGGTAGTTGACAAACAACCCAACTGCACAAACTTAGTATTCCCTTTTTTCCCTTTTTAAAGGTAAAGGGTATAATAAGAGATACATAGATATATTAAGAGATACATACTTATAGAGGGATAATCAGGTATATAGAGAGACTTAAGTTTAGAGGGATTGGGTACTCAGTTATAGAAAGATAAAGATACTCACATATAGACAGATACCCTGGCATAGAGATACAGTGAGGTATATAGAGAGATATTTTGGTATAGAGAGACATTTTGGTATAGAGAGATATTTTGGTATAGAGAGATACTTCGTTATAGAGAGATGCTTAGGTACAGAGAGATACACAAGTATAGGGAAATAGTTAGGTATAAAGAAATAGTTATAGAGAGATACTTCGTTACAGAGAGATACTTCGTTACAGAGAGATACTTCGTTACAGAGAGACACTTCGTTACAGAGAGATACTTTGTTACAGAGAGATACTTTGTTACAGAGAGATACTTCGTTACAGAGAGATACTTCGTTACAGAGAGATACTTTGTTACAGAGCGATACTTTTTTACAGAGAGATACTTCGTTACAGAGAGACACTTCATTACAGAGAGATACTTTGTTACAGAGAGATACTTCGTTACAGAGAGATACTTCGTTACAGAGAGATACTTTGTTACAGAGCGATACTTTGTTACAGAGAGATACTTCGTTACAGAGAGACACTTCATTACAGAGAGATACTTCGTTACAGAGAGATACTTTGTTACAGAGAGATACTTCGTTACAGAGAGACACTTCATTACAGAGAGATACTTCGTTACAGAGAGATACTTCGTTACAGAGAGATACTTCGGTATAGAGAGATACTTCGTTACAGAGAGATACTTTGTTACAGAGAGATACTTCGTTACAGAGAGATACTTCGTTACAGAGAGATACTTCGTTACAGAGAGATACTTTGTTACAGAGCGATACTTTGTTACAGAGAGATACTTCGTTACAGAGAGACACTTCATTACAGAGAGACACTTCATTACAGAGAGATACTTCGGTATAGAGAGATTCTTAGGTATAGATAGAGACGCATATTTCTAGAGAGATATTTAGGTATAGAGAGATACTTAAGGGAGATAGGCATCGAGAATACTTAGGTATACAGCGATACTCAGGTGTACACATATACATAGAAAGATACGAGAGATGCCTTTTATAGAGAGATACTTAAGTATATACAGATATTTACATATAGAGAGATCCTCAGGTATAGAGATATTTCGCTATAGAGAGGTACTTGAGTATAGAGAGATACTCGTTATAAATATATGTTTCAGGATAGAGGGATATTTAGGCATAGAGCGATAGGTAGGTTTGCAGAGATACTTAGGTGTAGAGATATACATAGAAAGATACGAAAGAAATGCTAATATATACAGATATACGTAGGAGTATATACAGATACTTCATTAGGGAGAGATACTTAGGTATAGATATATACTTAGGTATAGAAAGATACTTTGTTATAGAGAGATTCTCAGGTATAGGGAGATAGTTAGGTATAGAGAGATAGTTGGGTATGGAGCGATACTTCATTATATAGTGATTCTTAGGTATAGAGATATACTTAAGTATAGAGAGGAACGTAAGTATAGAGAGATACTCGTTATAGAGAGGTACTTGAGTATAGAGAGATACTTCGTTATAAATATTCGTTTCAGGATAGAGGGATATTTAGGCATAGAGTGTTAGGTAGGTATGCAGAGATACTTAGGAGTAGAGATATACATAGAAAGATACGAAAGAAATGCTAATATATACAGATATACGTAAGAGTATATACAGATACTTCATTAGGGAGAGATACTTAGGTATAGATATATACTTAGGTATAGAAAGATACTTTGTTATAGAGAGATTCTCAGGTATAGGGAGATAGTTAGGTATAGAGAGATAGTTGGGTATGAAGCGATACTTCATTATATAGTGATTCTTAGGTATAGAGATATACTTAAGTATAGAGAGGAACGTAAGTATAGAGAGATACTCGTTATAGAGAGGTACTTGAGTATAGAGAGATACTTCGTTATAAATATTCGTTTCAGGATAGAGGGATATTTAGGCATAGAGTGTTAGGTAGGTATGCAGAGATACTTAGGAGTAGAGATATACATAGAAAGATACGAAAGAAATGCTAATATATACAGATATACGTAAGAGTATATACAGATACTTCATTAGGGAGAGATACTTAGGTATAGATATATACTTAGGTATAGACAGATACTTTGTTATAGAGAGATTCTCAGGTATAGCGAGATGGGTATGGAGCGATACTTCATTATATAGCGATTCTTAGGTATAGAGATATACTTAAGTATAGAGAGGTACGTAAGTATAGAGAGATACTCGTTATAGAGAGATACTTCGTTATAAATATTCGTTTCAGGATAGAGGGATATTTAGGCATAGAGTGTTAGGTAGGTATGTAGAGTTACTTAGGAGTGATACTTCATTATATAGTGATTCTTAGGTATAGAGATATTAGGTATATACTTAAGTACAGAGAGGTACTTAAGTATAGAGAGGTACTTAAATATAGAGAGGTACTTAAGTATAGAGAGATACTCGGTACTTGACTATAGACAGATACTCGTTATAGAGAGGTGCTTAAGTATAGTGTGGAATACTTTCTTATAGAGAGATGCTTAAGAATATAGGGATACTTTGGCATAGAGGGATAGGTAGATAGAGAGAAATTTAGTTGTAGCGACACATTTAGTTATAGCGAGACACTTAGTTATAGATATAAACACAAGTATAGAGAATTCTTATGTATACGGAGATGCGCAGGTCTAAGGAAATACATAGAAAGAGAGAGATGTAGAGAGAATACTTAGGTATATGGAGATGCTCAGGTATAGATAATTATATGGAAAAAAACAAGGGAAAGGTAGAGAGATTCCTATGTATAGAGAGATTCGTTTGTATAGAGAGATACTAAGATATCGAAACATGCGTAGATCCTGATGGGGATATATAGAAAACGGAGGTAATATCGAATCTAAGAACTCTCCATTGGAACTTTTCACAACAACCACACTCAATCCCCATTATTTTCCCATATCTTCAATTCTTCTTTACTCTTAAAGTAAAATGACCAAGCCTCATGGTAATTTCCATCCGTCCACATTTATGCCATCCACAATATGTCAGTTTCGTCTTCCTTTCTCTTCTTGGTTGGATATTCTTGGTGTAAAGTACTCGTATCTCTCTATTATACTATGCTATTTTTGTTGTTGCAGGTTTGTTACCGAACGTGCGAGAACTCCGACAGCGACGTGTTCCTGGTCAAGCTGGGCAGCAAACATCCATCGAAGAACAAAAAGAATTGCATTGAGATTGAATTGAAAACGCCAAAGCAGCCCATGTCTTCAGCCAAGCAGAAGGTGACCACCGAGACTCAAATTACCGAGGCTGAGCTGGACAACGAGATGGCCAATAGATGCAAGAAGGGACGCAAGGGTAAAAAGGGCAAAGGCAAAGGCAAGGGAAAGAAATAAGACGGGAAAACACCAAAGACGACTGTGGGAGAATATATTTCGCATTAGCAGAAAAAACAAAAAAAAAAATTTTTATTGTAATAAAATTCTTTATATTCGAGTGACCAAAATACGCAATAAATCTGTGAACAATGAAACTTAATTCCAACCCAGAGTTCAGTTTGTGTATCAGTCCTATTGTTTGGCAAACGCCACGAATTCCAATCGTCCAGTTGGGTTGGTACACGTGCCAGCAATGCGCAATTTATTCGAGGCACACTTCCGCAATTGTTTGCTTTCAGGCAACTCCAACACGAACCCCAATTGCCACAAGCCCACAGAAGATGGAAAAACCAACAACAAGAAAAGACATTGCCGCATAGCAAGAAGCGAGTTTCGTCGGTTGCATCTGGTCGCGTCGAGCCTTGTGTGAACACACACACCAGCGATCCCGGCGGTTTGGTGAGTTGCTGCAACCATGCTCAGTGGCGGCTCCACGGGAGTAGTTGTGGGGTTCGTACATGCTCAGTCTTCAACGGAGCGCGTATTTGTGAATACTGCATGAGAACTGGAAGTATGGGGAGTAGGGTATTCAAATGTGTCTCGCTGATGAACTGTTTTAATGATGTTTCTTTTTAACAGGATACAAACATAGCTCTGAGATTTGATCCTTTGTCCAGAATCAGTCGGCTTCACAATATTTGCTTTACTCTCAGATTAGAAATCTTCGCATAATTCAAGACGTCAATTTGTGGTGATTTTATTTAATTTATGAAAAATATGGGAAACAAGGGGGTTAGGTAAACATACTCCGGTCCTACCGAGGGAATTCTCTCGCTATGTTTCTGTCCAAATTTTCTTGCTCTTCGTGGCGTTGTCATTAATGTGCTTTTTAACATTCTTGTCAACGTCCTGGTCATGAAATTTGTTTATAGAGAGACAAAATTTGTACCCATTTCTTATAGGCCCCTCTGTGAAAATCATGACCCCGCCACTGGGCATACCAATGCATTTGCGCAAGTATCAAACTGTGGTAAATGCATCTACATCTTCACACGCTGCCAATTTGTTTATAGTTAACATTTCTTAGCCAAGTTTG
The DNA here is from genome assembly GCA_920105625.2 of Clusia tigrina. NCBI lineage: Eukaryota > Metazoa > Arthropoda > Insecta > Diptera > Clusiidae > Clusia > Clusia tigrina. Next base: position 181,740,395 of record OV050032.1, read on the forward strand.
TAGATGGTATTATACACAGCCAATATCGGGCAGAAAGGAAAACGGGGTCCAAGCAGTGCCACCAAAGATGAAACTTGCTATAAATGCTTACAACTCGTAAGTGTGAGTTGTGGATTCACATACGAGCTGGACTGGAATTATATGAAAGTGGTGTTGGCGGTGGCAACCATGGTATTTGGCGATTTATACAGGGTTATTGAACGTAGTATTACAATTTGGAAAAACATAAAAAATAGCGTCGTTGTTCCTTGGAATACTATATCAGCAAAGGACTTGCCAGTCTGTACCTCTCATCTCGATCCGTAACAGTTTTAAACAGTGTCCATATGTCGGACCCTATTCAGCCCCTAATATAACGGATATTATCCTTAGCTTAGGTTAGGTTAGAGTGTCAGCCTTCTTCGGGAAAGCTCACTTAAGATCTTAAAGGCTCATTGTGATACCATGAGCGGCGGGCGCGACTCATACATTTACCGACTGGGGAACCATTTGGATTCTGATATGAACCTAGCAATGTTTCTAATAACAATTTGATGATAATTCGATGAAACCATTAAGGTAAGGTGAGCCCAGGAATCTATGTCTTCTCCTAGCTAGCAAGGGGCACTTGGAGAGCGGGCTGCTTCCTCTTCTTCAGAGCCGCTGCCGCGACAGAAATCATTGGATGGCAACCCTAGTCTTTCGGAATGTCTACCAATCAAGCAGTGTTCCGTGAGCACAGAGATTGTTGTGCTGGTGGGGTGTCTGGTAAGTTTGAGCAGCTGACCAGTTCGCCTGTAGTCCATGGCAGTCTAAGTATGTCTGAAAACTAGTCTTTGGGCATGTCTACCAATCATGCAGTGTCCTGTGAGTATTGAGATTGTTGTGCTGCTGGGGTGTCCGCTTTGCTGTAGTCCATGGCAGTCAAAGTATGTCTGAAAACACCACAGAAGCGGACTCTTCCTTTTCTTCAAGGCCCCAGCTGCGACAGAAATCATTGGATGACACCACTAGTATTTGGGCATGTCTACCAATCATGCAGTGTCCTGTGAATATTGAGATTGTTGTGCTGATGGGGTGTCTGCCAAGGTTGAGTATAGCTGACCGGAGGTTGAGCAGCTGAACTGATGTTGATTAGTTGCCCTGCAGTTGAGTAGTTGCCCCGCAGTTGAGTAGTTTCCCTGCAGTGGAGTAGTTGCCTTGAAGTTGGGTAGCTGACCTGAGGTTGCGTAGCTGACCTGAGGTTGCGTAGCTGACCTGAGGTTGCGTAGCTGACCAGTTCACCTCTTGTCCATGGTAGCCCAAGTTTGTCTGGCAACACCACCCAGTATTGTTTTGCTTCCCCGAGGTAGTGTTGTTCGATAGCCCATTTTACAGACACTAAGGGGTACACCCAGGTGAAGAAGGGGTGATAGTTCACTAAGTATAGTGCCCAATCTAGGTAGTTTCTCGGTCTCGCAGTTGCCATATTGTCCTAAAACAAGCCAAACGTGTGTAGATGCATCCTATTAAGTAATTCTCTTGTAGCAGGGCCACGAGATCAAATCTATCATTGGAGTAAAACAAACTGTCTTAAGGACAAATTGGTTAATGCTAATATGAGAAAACACCCTTCACAGAAAGCAGATCTCTGGAATTTTCCTATTTGAATGCCTATAATACAGATCAACCAGCTGGAACCTGGAACTTTTCGGGGGAGAAGAGCCCCTTGGCGTTATTGATGAAATACCGCATCCAGTACAAAACGAGTATCAAGTACAATACCCACAATACACTAGCTTGGAAATATAGAGGGACCACGGACTACTCTCCCAACTAGGCGACAGTTGACAGTAGACAGTTGGAACATGGGTATCATACCCTTAACCCTGAGGTTTATAGCAGGAGCTGGTTACAATGCTAAGCATTAGAGCTCAAGATTTGATACTGTGAAACGTCGCAATCTCTTCAACACATCTCGTGGACATCTGGAGATGAGCCAACTTAACTGATCAGGAGGATGAGGATTTTTAAGTGCACAATTAAGCATCTCGTGGACATCTGAAGATGAGCCAACTTAAGTGGTCAGGAGATGCTGTGGATCTTATTGAAGTGTTGAAAGACTCACACCATAATAAATCGATCTACAAGGATCATCCCGACCAATTTCATTTATATGATGCTAAGTTCAACGTGCTCACTCAAAATAAGCAGCCTGAATCTATAAAGTTTCTTTAGATAAGAACTTCAATGCACGGACTTTTGGCGAAGGTTTCCACTCGAAATTCTTCTAAAACTAAAAGGTATACGAATATAGATGAGGTAGGGGAGATGATGAATATCACTATCCACAAAGCGTAGTGGGCGTTGACACTATATAAAAAGACTAAAGAAGTCTGTGTGACTGTTGAAACAAATCATTAAAAGGCATTCTATGAGAAGATCGTGACAAACTCTTGGAACACGAAGGACAAGGAACGATTTAGTAATGTTTGAACATGTCTAAAGAAGATAACCTTGAAATTGAACAATTTATATCCAACTTAGCCAAATACCGGACGAACAGTCTTCTCTCTTTGGGAAGTCGCCAAAAGAGTTAAAAAGCTTCAGATATAAAAAAAATGCTTGACAATGCTTGGCCCAGAAGTGACGAAAGAGAAAGCTACCGTATTCGGTATACGCCTACACGCCTTTTCCTTGCGCTTAAGAACGGGTTTCAGCTCAAAAGATTCAATGAAAAAAATGAACAACAGCAACAGCCCGGCTGTGATGTAATCTTGGGAGAAACTTTGGAAGAATCACCTGATCAACTGCGAGTAATAAAATAATGATATTGTTGTTCTATGATGTGTTCACTTCCCTGGCCTGGCCTGGAAAAGTGGCGCAGGAACACCACCTAGTCTAGGTCTATTATATGCATTAATCACGTCTCCAAGGCTTGAGTCCATCTGTGTGGAGTAAAAATGAGTTCAACTTGGAAGTTTGTTATGGGTTTATGAGAATGGAAACCTTCGCCAAAGGAACACTGCATCTATGGTATTAAGAATCGCTGATATATCGTTAAGCATAATAATTAATTAGGGTCGTGCAAAGGACTAAAACAAGTTATCTCCATTCACTTCTGTCAAGCGCCCACATCTTCATCACCTACCATTTTTTCTTAGTTTCAGTTATTTCAACTTTAAGGTTTCCTCTTCAGGTCCTTTACGGGTCTGCCTCTTCGCCGACTCTCCTGCTGGTTCCAGTCGATTGCACTTTGGGTGATGTCATTCGGTGCTTATCTTAAACAAAGTCACACCCATTTTTTTTTTTACGAATTTCCAGTTCCATCGACCAGCATATGCCATTGATATTCTTAGGGAATTTTATCTGGAACTATTTCAAATAAGCACCAATTTCTGAAGATTCAGTCAAAGAACGCACCATTGAATGTTTGTGGAGGTGGTTACTCTGAGTCTGCCCTGCATAAGGTGGAAATAGATTTGGCTAGTGACCCTCTGATTAGGTTAGTTTAGACTGGCTGCCCGAGCAGGGCTCGCGTAAACCTATTAGGTCCTTAGTGATACCAGATGAGTGTCCATTTAGCACTCACGGAGTTGGTGACTCTTATTTGACAACAGTAAATCATCATTCCTTGTTTTCAGGCTATACCTTGTATAACTCGTGATCCATAGAAGATCCATCAATGAAGGTGGAAATAAGTTTATGTGGAAGATACAATATTTTTATAATTAAGGTCCCTATAATAGAATGCTAGTATAATAAAAAATATATGAAAGTCTGTATTAAAAGCACCCTCAATGTGGACAGACCTTGTATAACTCGTGATCTTTAGAAGATCTATCAATGATCTTCACTATAATTGTAGTAAATTTGTGTGAAAAGTACAATATTTGTATAATCACGGTCCCTATAATAGTATATAATGAAAAAGCAATACTGTAAGTCTTTATTCATAGAAACTGCCATGTTTTCAGACCATACCTTATGTAACTCATGATCCATAGAAGATATATCAATGATGGTCGCTACTACAATAAATTTGTATGAAAAGTACAAAGTTTTCATAATCGAGGTCCCTGAAATAGAACACTTATATAGGGGGAATTCTGTAAATCTTTATTCAAACAATCCTCCATGTTTTCAGACCATACCTTGTATAACTCATGATCCATAGAAGATATATCAATGGTGGCCGCTATAACTACTATAAATTTGTGTGGAAAATACAAAATTGTTATAATCGAGGTCCCTGAAATAGAATGCTTATATATGGGGAATTCTGTAAATCTTTATTCAAACAATCCTCCAGACCATACCTTGTATAACTCATGATCCATAGAAGATCCATTAATGATTTTCAACCCAATAAATTTGTGTGGAAAATACATTGTTTTTAAAATGGAGGCCCTTATAATAATAATATAGTACAATTCAGCGAATCTTTATTAAAAGAACTTTCCATGGTGTCAGACCATACCTTCTATAACTCGTGATCTATAGTAGACACATCAACAAAATTTTACATGATGGTTTATAGAGATGCTATGAATCTAACTTACAAATATGCACAGAATTCCTGACATGATTGCCTTCAAATACCCACCCACTACATGGTCTCCAAGGTACTACAATATACAAATTTTCCATAATAAAACCTACGAGTATGTGAACGAGTTCCTCTAACTCTTTCGCATTTATTTCCACCTTCTTGGTTTCATACATTTTCTGAGGCTGTAGGGTAACTCGTAGTCTTTGTAACGCCACTTCAAGCCACTTTACTGGCTTTATACTTGAATGGATTTCATAGCTGACAACACAACGTCTCTAATAGTCAACGGGGTATCGCCTGTAATTCTGTAATTGGACAAATTGCCGGCTGTAAAGCTAAACGGAATTGAAGACTCCCAAAGCGCACCAGCGCGATGAGTGTGAGTGGCCAACTATTAACAGCGTTTTTGTGTATAATAAACAAACAAACGAACAAACAAACAAATACAACAACAACACAACAAAACCCACTTGACCAGTAAGTAAGTGAATTCCGAAGCGCGTCAGCGGACTTTGGAGTTCGGAGAGAAGCTGTATTCTGCTTCAGATTTAGTTGCGTCGATTCGCTTTAGTACGTAAGATATCCAGCAAGCAAAGAGCGCGTCTGTGCCGCCAGCCCCAGCAAACGAGCCACATCGAAACCAAGCAGCCAACCAGCCAACCAACGGCACAGTCTATTGTGCTCCAGCGTCCATAAACGAATGCAAGTGGCAGTCGCAGCATCCCAGCGAATAGGCCCGAAATTTCAAGAAACAGATCATAAATCGCTCAAATCGTGAGAGAGGTGCACAGTAGTACAGCGCACGCGAAGGCTCGATAGTAAGACAGTGGAAGACAGCAGCTGCAGAGAAGAGCAGGAATTCCAACGCCGTGGCTCCCTCCCATATGCTAATGTGAACGCAGCGCGAGCTTCGATTTCAGCCACAGCCACAGCTTCAGCTTCAGTAACGATTTGAATGCCCAGCATTTTCACCACAGAGCTGACCAAGATTTTTCAAATTCTCCGGGTGAGATTATATCGAAACTATTCGAACGGCAGCTGACAAGGCAAGGGGCAAGTCAGCGCAAGACTAGACAAGGCAAGTCAAGTGAAGGCAAGACAAGACAAGATAAGATAAGTCGCGCGACTCTATGAAATTGGAGAAAGACGAAACCGCTTTCTTATGAATTTAATTAATTAATAATAAGGCGGAAACAAAAACAAAGCACACGACCAACAAAATATTCAGTCCGCAAATCAAAGACGTAAACAAAATTATCATTGTTCCATATTGCCGCCATTCGCTACGGTTGGCAACGTTCGTTCGTTCCGTTTCTGTTCGATTAAATTATTCAACGAAACCGTTGTCAATGGCCCGATCGAAGAATTTAGAAAGCGATCATAGTGCATTTACATGAATAACGTTTATATGTAACACCACCACCGCCACCACTGGCTTTCAATCTGGGCGCCAACAATAGACGAGCACGAGTACCCCAGATAGTCCGAGTGCGAGAGCGATTGCTAGTGACTGAGAGTCAGGCCGAGAGTCAGGCCGAGAGTCAGACCGAGAGTCAGGCCGAGAGTCAGGCCGAGAGTCAGAGTGAGAGTCAGAGTGAGAGTGAGAGAGAGTGTACGGTTGACAATTCTCTCAGCGCACTGAAACGAGACCCGCAACACAACAGGGCACTCTGCCACTGTCACTGTCACCGTCGCATCTGGTCGCTTTTACCATTGCGGCTTTCTTTATTTCCTGGAGTGCGGGCTCTGCTCGCCCGCCCGCCCTACACACCGTCGCTTCCGATGCACAGCTCGGACATATCGACCGCTGAGCTCTGCCGTGCTGTAACAAGTGCTTCTGTTGAGAGGTTCGCCAATGCTTTCTCTGCCGCTTCGACGAGCATCTGATTTAAAACATTTCAATTTTGAATGCGATTTTTAACCGTGCAGAGGTGATTATCGTCCGTAAATTAGAGTGTCATCAGTGCGTGATTAATTGATTATCTACCAATCAAATGATGTATCGTGTTTCGGTTGTAGTACTTTTATTGTTAATGGCCACCGTCGATTCGGGCAACAATAAAAATAGCAGCAGTACTGCCAGTACCAGCAACAACCACAACAACAACAACAACACACACAATGGCAGTAGCCAACAAAATAACAACAACAACAACAATTATTACAGCAACAACAAAAACAACAACTACAGCAGCAAAAACAACAACTACAGCAACAGCAACAACAACACCAACAATCATCAACACCAACACCATCACAACCATGAACATCACATCAGCAGCAACTTCACAATTACCCCGATTGATAATGTGCATCATGACAGAACCACCGTCGTGCCGAGGGATAAGCGAGGTAAGTTCCTTATATTACTCATAAGTTCCTTAAATACTCACAAGTAGAATCACCCACCACCGCACCCTAGTGGGTATCAGAGATGTGTAGGAACAGTTTCGAGAACAATTTCGCTGTGCTACGATACAAAACGATACCCCACCGCCGCCCCTATAGGGTATCAGAGGTATATAGGAACAGTTTCGAGAACAATTTCGTTGTATATTTTAATACGATACATTACTATATAAAAAAATACCCACCACCATCCCCTATTGGGTATCAGAGGTGTGTAGGAACAGTTTCGAGAACAATTTCGTTGTGTTACGATACAAAACGATATCCCCACCGCACCCTTTTGGGTATCAGAGGTGTATAGGAACAGCAATTTCGTTGTGTTACGATACAAAACGATACCCCCCACCGCACCCTAGTGGGTATCAGAGATGTGTAGGAACAGTTTCGAGAACAATTTCGTTGTGCTACGATACAAAACACCCCACCGCCGCCCCTATAGGGTATCAGAGGTATATAGGAACAGTTTCGAGAACAATTTCGTTGTATATTTTAATACGATACATTACTATATAAAAAAATACCCACCACCATCCCCTATTGGGTATCAGAGGTGTGTAGGAACAGTTTCGAGAACAATTTCGTTGTGTTACGATACAAAACGATATCCCCACCGCACCCTTTTGGGTATCAGAGGTGTATAGGAACAGCAATTTCGTTGTGTTACGATACAAAACGATACCCCCCACCGCACCCTAGTGGGTATCAGAGATGTGTAGGAACAGTTTCGAGAACAATTTCGTTGTGCTACGATACAAAACGATACCCCACCGCCGCCCCTATAGGGTATCAGAGGTATATAGGAACAGTTTCGAGAACAATTTCGTTGTATATTTTAATACGATACATTACTATATAAAAAAATACCCACCACCATCCCCTATTGGGTATCAGAGGTGTGTAGGAACAGTTTCGAGAACAATTTCGTTGTGTTACAATACAAAACGATATCCCCACCGCACCCTTTTGGGTATCAGAGGTGTATAGGAACAGCAATTTCGTTGTGTTACGATACAAAACGATATCCCCCACCGCACCCTAGTGGGTATCAGAGGTGTATAGAAACAGTTTCGAGAACAATTTCGTTGTGTTACGATACAAAACGATATCCCCACCGCACCCTAGTGGGTATCAGAGGTGTGTAGGAACAGTTTCGAGAACAATTGCGTTGTATTTTGTAATACGATGCATTACGATACAAAATGATACCCACCACCGCACCGTTTTGGGTATCATAAGTGCATAGGAACAGTTTCGAAAACAATTTCGTTGTATTTTGTAATACGATGCAATACGATACCCGCAAAGCAGTTTTCTACCTGCAATTTCGTGCTATGATACAATTCTGATAACTGGAGGGGTTTTTACCAGCTCCCAATGTTATTTCAATGCCGATTAAATTGTGATATTTTATATATTTTAGAGTCCATTGTTTTATATTACTCGATATTACATCGAGTACTATGAATTTTCTGAATAATCTCCAGGGTAATATAGCGCTACCAGACCCCTAAAGTAACGCAATCAACTTGGCCAGTATTTTACGTGAACAATGCCATGTCTCTGTGGTATCACAACGGGGCTTCCTTTTGCTGCCACCCTAACCTACCATAACCTAACCTACCATAACCTAATCTATGTGAACAATCGTTTGTGGTGTGTGTGAAGGTCTCTGCTAGCACATGCGACAATTCAATATGAAGGCTAGTTTGCTAGCCACAAATGTTTACTCGATCAGTTAAACAATATGCTAAATTCTCTGTCGGCGTTGTTTTAAGTAATTCAGTACTTGGAGAGCTGCTGTAAAATGTTGTGTGATGTGTGAGAATGGGCATTAAATTAAAACAACTTGGAAACTGTATAAGCTAAGTGGGTTCTCGACATTGTGTCCACATAATTAAGAGTTGTACCAATGATTATGATGAAACTGATAAGTCTTATCGACTCTGCAGTCTTGGGAAGATTCTCTACTCCCATGAATATTTTTATAATACAACAAATAAGTTTGGATTTCCTAGTCCAGTCTTCTAAAACGCTTCAGAAATTTCGGACTTACTGAATATAAATTTCACCTCTCCGATCTCATTGGTCTAGAGGTAAGCATGCTAGTATCGCAGCCATGGGACCTTGGACTCAACCAGTGCATGGTCTCGAACTGTTGAATACAAAGCCTTAGTTGTTAGATATCATTCTTCAAAGCCACTGTAAACGTGATTACTGGGTAATTGCGGTGTAAATTATAATCCTAATAATAAGTTCACCTCTCACACCAACCATCCTCCTATAAATCCACATTCCCAAGAAGTAGTCAATTGGGCCAGGAAATGTTGCATTAATACACCTAAATCAGTTATCATAAATCAGACAAATTTTATGTTATAAAGTTCAACAAACACAACACAGCTCTTCAATCCACCACTATAAAGGCGAAGCTGGTCAAGTAGTTTGGAGAGGTGTGGACCGAGCTAAGTCATTATGCTGACATTACCTTCATCTGTGTTCCCGGCCATAGAAACATTGAGGGAAATGAGATAGCTGAGGAATAGGCTCCATCGGGTGCTTCTCTTGACTAATTCCTGGGGGTACTAATGCAAGTCGTGAGGAGGGACGCGTACCTGCAATGTCTTCAGCTGGCAAATATGAGGTGGAGGCTACTAACATCCAGTGCAATCTGACGCTTGACATGGCCCTCATACAATGCGGGCAAAACGCGTGAGTTAATTGACAGGGATCGCACAGATACGGCAGGGCTCACGGCGGTTGACACAGGGCACTGCTGTGTGGGTGTTCATGCAGAGAGACTGCGTATCCCCTTTAACAACTACTGCAGAAGCTGTGGGGACTTACCACAGAAAGAAACGCTCTTCCATTATCTTTGCGAATGTCTTTTGGCAAGGACAAGGTTTAGGTTTCTAGGAGCATTGTATCATGAAAATCTATCGGACTGCTTGGAGGTTAGTCCGAAGTAATTAGGTAGATGTTAAACCCACCCCGTAGACTTGTTACCTAAAGTCTACGGGGTGGGTTTAGCATCTACCATAATTCCGTTACTCGGTGAGGAAGTGGCATCAAAACGGCGTTACAGCGCTAATTGTGTTACATATCTGGCGGGTGCGTATCAATCGCCGAAACCAACCCATCAACCAACCACAGACACAAACTACGAGGAATGGGAAAACTACAATTGAATCTGATGGGATTTCTATGAATAGACGCATGGACTTTTCCTTTCGAATTTAAAGCAGACCCTTAGAGAAGGAACTGGATTCAAATAAGAATTCCACTTCCAAGGGGGTGATTTCATCTGAGTATTCACGATTGTACTCAGCTTCTCTTCATACTTCTTCATCTTCTCTGACATCAATTTTCCTGACAAGTTCCCTCAACAATCTCTTTCCTCCTGTGCTTGTCCTTTGGCTGGATATGTGCCTAATTCCAAGGATATTAACTACGTTCCCTCTTAGCCGTCATGGATGGTCTCTTTTTGTTTGCTTTGCCGTTACGTTTTTTCCAACTCCCCAAGCAATTTGATTTCATTTTGGAAGATCGAAAAGAAAATTTGTATGCTTGCTGCATCGTTTTGAAAGTTCATAGTATTAAATAATTTTGCTTATGATGACGTCAATTAAGTCGCTAATTTATTGATCAAATATTTTGTCTTTATGTGACAGAGAAACTTGCATTTTTGTAAGACAGCTGGCGTCTGTGTTACCTGACCTACTTGAAGCGTTTTACGATCCGTTTCAGAATCTCGCGAAGTTTATTTCAATTGATTTCCTAATTGCCAGTGTAGCGTGTAGTCCACATTTACGAAATGGAATGAAAGAAGCACTCGCACAGAACCACAAACATGAACTGCGAAGAAAAATTTGCAAATAGTTTCCCAATCTGGAGACTAAAGAGACTAGCGTGGTCAATGCCGAACCAGTTCTCATCTCGTGCATGTTAACCCTCCAAGACAAATATCGCACACCGAAGAAGAGTCGTCGAAGTTACTCTAAAAGCAAAGGTAATGGAAAACTTACGAGAAGAATCTTCTTTGTCGAATTTTATTATGTCTCCCCGAACAACAATCACGATTTCAGTATCAATAATTTGCGAATATACTGATAAAATCCGACGATCCTACCGATCAAGGTGATTAGAATACTAAATTCTCCTTGGTTGGTCACACACTTCAAATAAAATCCGTCGGTCCTACCGATCAAGGTGCTTAGGATACTCAATTCTCCTTGGTTGGTCACACAATTCAAATAAAATCCGTCGGTCCTACCGATCAAGATGATTAGAATACTAAATTCTCCTTGGTTGGTCACACACTTCAAATAAAATCCGTCGGTCCTACCGATCAAGGTGATTAGAATACTAAATTCTCCTTGGTTGGTCACAATCTTCAAATCTTCTTGGCACCGATTATTACAATGAAACTGACCCCAGTGTTACCACGATAAATGCACGTCTTCTACGAGGAGCCACAATCATGTGCCTCATCCGATACGATAAGCATGGCAGTGGGAGCGTTTCGAATCGGAATACTGCCAATTTCATGATGCATTACCATTTCCGGTTATCGAAGCTTCTGCCCAAGAAACCGACCAAGTTGTACGTCAGATACGGAAGGAGACAGTGAAACAGAATGGGGTTATTCTCTCTTATTTAATGAATCTTTCACATACCTTGTCTGATCAATCGGGAGGGTTCTGACATCATAGGCCAAATGGCAGCCAGGTACGGTTCCTCTTTCCGAGATTATTGTAGGAGTTGTGGAGATGTGGGGAAGGAGGAATCGGTGAAACACCTGCTCTGTGCTTGCCCGGGTCTTCAGAGGAGGCGAGCCAGTCATATGGGGTCGGCCTTCTTTGAAGAACTACAAGAACTGAAACTAACTGATATTCTCAACTTCACAAAAACTTCTGGATGGTTTAAGGTCAGGGGGTTCTGGGGGTTTTTAGAAGGATATAGGGGAGGGGGAGTGGTTTCCTCCTAAAAACAGGTCTCAGAATGGGCCAATGGACCTCCGGGTGCTACCTGGTTAATCTCAACCTAACCTAACCTTGTCTGGCCAAAATTCAGTCAGAAGTGCACCTAATTGCTCAGTTCGTTCAAGCGTCATCGCCTCCATCCTGACAGAGTACTGTCTTTTTGGGCTTGATGCTAGAAGAGTTTGCCTAGAGGAGGAGGAAACGGTGACTTACCACCTATGTCACTGCTCAGCTATCTCCGAGATGAAGATATCTGTGCAGTCTGTCTTACAATGATCTGGACGATCTAAATTCAGTGGACATATGTAAATAGTGTGCTCAGATTCGTCCCAAACACTGGGTGACTTAAATAATAATGGGGGAGTAGTCTCAGTTCCCAGTTTCTTTTGTGGTACTCCAATGGTCTAAGTATGCCGTTAGTCAACCACCAATACATGGGATTTGGAAATCACTTCTATGTCGGATTTGAGATACGATTACAGGAACTGCCTTAATTGCCATAACTGCCATAATTATATGTCACAACTCTAATACGCACGACGAGTGATGATCGATATAGACGTATTCATACCCGAGACTTATCGAGCCACTATTTTTCATAATCGCTGGAAAGGAGACTCATGACTTGTATTCCTGACTGGTGAGTGTTGTTACCGATAACTTGCCAATATTTATGTTAGGAACCAACGACATAATAAACTTTTTTACTACCAGTGTTATTGAGAGCTGTGAAAGAGACTTTGTCGATGTCTAGTTTTACGTTTATTTCACACAGACAGCGGGGAGAAAACTTAGATGAAGTCGCAGTCAGTAACCCCAGCTAACTGCCTCTGGCCACAGATAATTTATCTACATGAAATCTGCTGATCTGACAAATCCTACTCAGACGGCATCTGTTACTATTAACCAACCTATCCTCGAAGTTCTTCATTTGAATACGGATGAATCGTACAACGGGTGGGTGATATTTCTCAAAGAAGAGCAGGATTCCCTTTAAAATTATCTGTTTGTGAGGACCAATAAATGTCCCTTAAATTTCATTTTATTGTTTAAAAGAGACAAAGTTGAAGGATCAGGATTATTGGCGAAAATCCTTTTCATTTAAACTCAGGTCTGTAGTGCAATATATTGGTCTAACAAAATTGAGCGTGACAATCCAAATTGTAGTTACGATGATTATTTGGTTTACGTTGGAAGATGTTGTCCATTTACTGCTTGGAATCCTTCATGATTTCCAATTAAGAAATGAATATAACTTTTGAGGTTGAAAGATACTGGAAAAACAAACCAAATTTGAGGATGATGAGAATAGTGTCTCAAATATTCTATTCCAAACGCACTCGGAAGCAGAACTTACATTCCGCACGGTTTACCTCCAAGTTAAGAAGATTTTCCGGTGATGACATCCTTGTTATGGGATAAAAGTCATTCAATGGAAATGATTCATGTGCCGAAGCACAGATTACGATTCACGCTCGACTGAAAATAACGTGGACAAAGTTACTATATCGAAATGGGAATGATACTTCAGCAGTTGTGCAGGGTTGATATTCCTATCATTGAAATATTATCTTTTTTTTGAGACAGGTTGGTGTTCATCGAAAGGGGAGACAACGAGAATGAGAAGAGTATTGCTATATTCCATGCAGTGACATTGCTCAGCATCTCTGTCCCGAATCTGTACTGAGCTTTAAGTCCGAATGAATTGAGTGTGATATAAAAGTATGTAGTAGACACAATATTCGGTTGGTTCCCGTGACATGTTTATGAGAATGTCTCAGAATGTCTCAGAAATTCAGTAGAAACAGAGTAGTAGTAGAGTAGGAGTAGAACTCTCTTTTAGCAAGTCGATGATTTTGACCATTAGAGTACTATCTGAAACGCTCAGCTAATCTATAATAAATATGACGAAGACAAGCACAATGGGTGCGTCGAATAAATTAATCGATAATCTTCGATCGTTAATCGATTATCGATGGGGTATTTTGAATTTTGGTGTACTAAACAACAAGGAGGTGGGTCTATTCGTATGTACACATTGGGAAATAAAAGCAACACTAAAGTCTTTAAACATATCACATATTAATCACGTCGATTACTGGCAGATTAACCAGGCAGAAGTTACATCGCCTTCTCGAGAAAGTTAGCATTAACGTCCTCAAGAATCTTCCCAATATTGAATGTGTATTTGGAAGAATGATTCAATTTTCAAGAGTGGGTTTTATGAGGACAAGCAGAAGCTTAAATTGAGTACACAAATACATCGTTCCACTCCACTCAGATTTGATGAATATAGTGGATGAGGAATCAATTCATAGCCAAATTCGTTACCTAATTCGTAGCCCAATTCGTGGCCCAATTCACTACCCAATTCGTAGCCCAATTTGTAGCTCAATTCGTAGCCCAATTCGTAGTCCAACCCTGCAACACTTACAAGTAGGCAGCCATATTTTCCCAAAGTAACTCTGCCTTCTCTGTGTCCTTCGCATATTTCATTAGTTTAGTTTTCAGTCGAACATCAGTCGCGTTGAGTGCAGCGGCACGGGAACCATTTTCCATTGGACTCATTTTATCCGACACCAAGGAAAAAACGGAGTCGAAGATGGAGAATGTTCTGAAGTTGTAGGTAATCCGTACGGAATGTGCGTTCTGCTTCCGAGTGCATCCGGAACAGAATATTTTCGACACTATTCCGATCATTCTCAAACTGGGTTCGTTTTTTCACTATTTTTCATAACCTCAAAAATTATTTTCCATTCTTAACAGGCGACCATTGAGGTCTCCATGCAGTGGAGTATGGACAACATCTTCCAACTCCTTGCAAATGCCTCTCTTTTAATAGAGGACGAGTGTGCAAGAGGCGGAAGATCATGCACAGGACCTCGTGCGTGTGATTTTAGGTTAAGTAGTATTCTTAGCAGCAGAAGCACTTTCGTCTTTGTTGCTGTACGTTAAAGATTGTCCTGGAGCAAAAAGTACATTTTGTGTAAGCGAGCTAAACCATTGCTCTGTGAACTTGAATTGGCGAGACAATTGGAGTGGCTTTGGGACTTCATGCCCGCCATTACGGCTATTGGGCCCAGTCTTGTAGTTGAGACAAATTGGTTTATAGCGCACCTGAATACATTGCAACAGGGCTCAAAAGCGTCTTTCATTCAATGTCCACATTAATATTGTAAAAGGAAAATATCGAAATAAAAATAAATAGCCTCGAACATTCTGCGATTCTTTTCTTTCAAAAGGTTCAGAGACCGGGTTTTCAGTATAAAAATATTTGTAGAGATATTTAGTATCGTGGGTATTTCAAGATGGAGGATTGTTGTTAACTCGCAGCCAACTTAACTCTTTAAACAATTATCGGTTTAAGCGGTATTGACCATACTCGCTATTTGAATCACCGAGTTTGCAGTCGTCGGAGACTTGGTTTGTTGGAGACCTGAAGGGCAGTGTCACCTAAGCCTCGATAAGCAAAAAGTCGGCACTTATGGTGGCTTCTTCTTCAACACTGGAACAGTTAATATCACGAGTATCTGTGGAGATATTTGCTATCCCAGGTATTTCAAGATGGAGGAATGTTATTCACTCACAGCCAAGTTAACTATTTAAAGAGTTTATCGGTATGTGTATTTGACATCTTAAACCTGTGGGCACGCATCGCCCACCTCCAATCTCATTCGTATACATACGTACATCTCTTGGGCAGTTATTATGAGTGTCTTGTTCTCAGTCATATCCGTTGTAGGGTATCCAGTTAGAGCTCTGCTTCGTCATGTTTGAAAAGTCATACGCAAATTAATAAAGTTGCATTATTTATGCATGTGGCTAAACGAGTCTGTGGAATTCGCCACAGACGCGGCGAGGTCTGAAATACGAGGCGCACTGAGATCATTGAGAATCTGCCTTGCGAAGAACGCACGTGCACCAGCTGCCAGTTGGTGATTATTCTCAAGTTTGTTCGAGGCGCTCGGACGCTTTACACGTTTGATCAGCGAACCTGTCGACGGTGGCTAATTCAATAATTGCCATTCTGTGTATGCAAATTTAAAGTTATAATCCTCTTCAAGCCATCAGAGATAATTATTACAAACCGTCAGCACTGGATTGTGCACAATTGAAGAGATTCGGACAGCTCGTATTCATTTATGCGTTAATAAATTAGCAAATGGGTTTATTTAATCTTTTTGGGGAGTTCTTTTGTGGTTTGGAATTGATAGTTAGTCAGCCTTTGTTCTGGCTGGAGTTGGACCATTCAACTCAGAATGACAATGAACGATTTAATTTAATTCTATGAATTTAGTTGTGCCGATGGAGCGTCTTAGTCGGTCAAAAGAGGTCAAGATTAGAAAGTTTCGAAAATGGCACTTGTTTATCCTTACCAATAAATCACTTTAGAAGTGGTCAAGAGGAGAGAGATGAGGTAATATTCCTCTAAAAAGGTGAAAGGTGAAGCTAAGCAGTGCTCAGAGCTATTAATAACTAGAAAAAGACTACAAGACCGTTGCTAGAATGACAAATGGCACTCAACCTGCGGGGTCATTGAAGAGTTGGCAAATTTTTGGGGCTAACTATATACAAGGATCCAAAGGTAAAGTCAGGCTAAAAAGGCCACCAAAGCCTCATTCTTAGAACCAACCGTTTCCTCAAGTCATAAGCAAGTGGACTAGCAAAAGATTGGGGGAATACAGGCCACCAAACTCATTCCTAGGACCAACCGTTTCCTCAAGCCATAAGCAAGTGGACTAGAGAAATAATGGGGCAATACAACAGGACTACAAGAATATTTTTAGAATGGCAAATGGCACTCAACTTGTTGGTTAACTGAAGACTTGGTGAACTTCTTTGGCTAACTGTATCCAAGGATTCAAAGGCAAAGACAGGCTAAAATGACAACCAAAGTCGCATTCCTAGAACCGTCTGTTCCCGTAAGCCATAAGCACGTGGACTAGAGAAAGAAAAGGGAAATTTAAAAGGACTACAAGAATGTTTCTAGAATGGCAAATGGCATTCATCCTGCTGGGTCATTGAAGAGTTCATAAACTTTTGGGGCTACATGTATCCAAGAATCCAAAGGTAACGAAGCAGCATTAGGCTAAAAAGGTAACCAAAGTGTCACTCTTAGGATTGACCTTCTCGCAGAGCGATAAGTACGTGAGCTAGCGAAAAATTAGGAGAATACAAAAGGTATAGCTTGATGTGACAGTCTACGAAGGAGGTACTTTGAAGTGGTTCTTCCCACGAAGGAAGTACTTTGAAGTGGTTCTTCCCACGAAGCAAGTACTTTGAAGTGGCAGACCACGAAGGAGGTACTTTGAAGTCGCAGACCACGAAGGAGGTACTTAGAAGTGGCAGTCCAAGAAGGAGGTACTTTGAAGTCGCAGACCACGAAAGAGGTACTTAGAAGTGGCAGACCACGAAGGAGGTACTTAGAAGTGGCAGACCACGAAAGAGGTACTTTGAAGTCGCAGACCACGAAGGAGGTACTTAGAAGTGGCAGACCACGAAGGAGGTACTTAGAAGTGGTTCTTCCCACGAATGAGGTACTTTAAACTGGCAGACCACGAAGGAGGTACTTTGAAGTCGCAGACCACGAAGGAGGTACTTAGAAGTGGCAGACCAAGAAGGAGGTACTTTGAAGTGGCAGACCAGGAAGCAAGTACTTTGAAGTCGCAGACTACGAAAGAGGTACTTTTTAAGTCGTAGACCACGAAGGAGGTACTTAGAAGTGGTTCTTCCCACGAAGGAAGTACTTTGAAGTGGTCCTTCCCACGAATGAGGTACTTTGAAGCCGCAGACCACGAAGGAGGTACTTAGAAGTGGAAGACCACGAAGGAAGTACTTTAAACTGGCAGACCACGAAGGAGGTACTTTAAACTGGCAGACCACGAAGGAAGTACTTAGAAGTGGCAGACCAGGAAGGAAGTACGTTGAAGTGGTTCTTCACACGAATGAGGTACTTAGAAGTGGCAGTCCACGAAGGAGGTGCAGTCGACCCCCGGTAATCCGACAAACATTTTTCAAGGTGGTGTCGGATTATCGAATTTGTCGGACTATAGAGTGCTGTCACCGACCCCTTGCAGTCCGGCACTTTTTGAAAAGGATTATCTTGTAATCCGACAAATTACAAAAACGGTGAGGTAAAATCGATCTCTGTATGTACATAATTGGCATGTCGGATTACCGCGGGTCAAATGTACTCTTAGATTATTAAGGCCGACTGTTTCCAGATCACCAGATTTCAGTATTTTTCACACACTCGAAAAATCATCCTCAATTTTAGTCTAATAATGACAGTCAGAGTAGATTAGATCATCAAAAAGTCAAGACAAATCTTGACTCCTTCACTGAAATCGTGGCAAATACTCGTACCGAGGGGAAGTGTATCATAACTTTCTTCAGCTCTATGAATACTCGTCGTACTAAATATACTATAGAAAGCTAGCTAAGTTGCAGTATATATCTGGACCCACAGGCTTTTATGCAGGACACTGGCAAGGACCTTTCAGGACTGCTCGACTATTAGAACTTCTGTAGTTTATGGGAAAAAGATCATTCAAGTGGTCCTTAGAACTCGAAAGCTTCTGCTGCAGTAGGTTATGTGTAAATTGACAAAAGTACATTTTGAAACAGATGCGTACATAAAATAATTCAGTGAAGAAGGAGCAATCGAAGCATCGAGTGATGTTGAGAGTATTGCTCCTGAGCCAAAGGATCTATCGGGAAAGTGCCTCAACACAACTTAAGCGAAAGTGTCATTATTAGAGTAAAAACAATCAGAACACTTTTCAGTGCACTGTTGCCTACCTTATTTAGCCATGCTTTCACCCATACACAACCACCACCTTATATGTGCGAACCATTTCCATACACATGACAAGAGAACAGCGCAAGCAACTACTCGAAAGAGTGCTAGCGGCAATGCGGAGCAGGAGGGATCGCACGCATATTGAATGGATCACCGAATCGATTGTCCGGTTTCTGAGTTTCTGCCCACTGGCACGAAGATATTGTTAAATTAATTGTTATTTGTTAGGAGCCAGTTAAACAAGTTGGATGTGCTCTGCCGTTGAATAATTCATTTTCAGTAGATTCATGCTTGCAGCGAGATTACACAAGATTCGGGCACACTTTTCAGATAAGTTGAATTTGGTGTCAGAAAATAATAATTAAGAAAATATTTGCAGCAAATTGCCTTTTTGCATGCAACTCTTCGGGTTAGACAGAAAGAGAGGGAGAGAGGGAGGGCGAAAGAGGGCGAAAGACGGAAAAAAAAGATGAAATCTCAGGTGGTGAGTAAATTATCGCTGTGGAAATATTTTGTCTTCATTTAACTGTGGGAACAACACCCATCAAGGAAGAGGTACACATGTCCTGAGTGACTGTTCCGTATTGTCTGGAACTAGAACTGGAACCACCCACACCTGCTTTGAGTAATTACCTACGTCGGTGATGGAATTACTTTCCTACAGAGTGCCTTTGTGGGTATTCTTTGATGGAGGGTATTTTACTGAACTATTAATATTGAAAGACCCCAAGGTGACTTGAGTATTTTAGTGCGAACACGGTCAAGGAAGCAATGCGGTAAATATTCATTTGTAGTGCGTTTAGGTGAGTAACACAATTTCCCATATGAAGCGGTACAATGAATCATTTCAAATACTCGTAAGGGGACTTTAAAAAGTGATTCTGCAAACTAATCAGGGAGCTTCTCAGACAGCCAGGCCGCCATTAAATCTATTTTTGGCTACACGGGCACATCAAGACCAGTTCATGACTGTCGAACATCTTTAAATGAGCTCGCAAGTTACTCTCGGGTGCACCTAGTCTGGGTTCCCGGACATAGCGAAATCCCGGGAAACTGCGAGGCGGACGAGCTTGCCAACGCAGGCACGCTACTGCACGACATTCACCCCTCCGTAAACATCGGCATTCCACTGGCAACAGCCAAGCTCGAAATCAAACGGAAATATCTGGCTAACGCCTACAAATCCTGGGCTAACAAGGAATCCTGCCACACGGCTGGACTAACTTGGGCAAGAATGGACAAAAACAGACCCAATCAACTTCTTCGACTTGATCGCGTATCACTGTCGACAACTGTGTCGGTTTTGACCGGCTACTGCATAATGGGGCAGCACGCAGAAAGACTGGGCCTACCCTTAAATGACTTTTGCCGAGGCTGTGGCTTCGAGGAGGAGGACGAGACGGTTTTCCACCTCTTAGGCCACTATCCATCCTTGAGCAGAAGAAGGATTCGCACCTTTGGTGCCCCATTTCTTACAAGCCTGACAGAGCTGTCATCCATTAATATTAGGGACATAGCCAGGTTCATCAAAGTATCAGGATGGTTTCCTGAAACATGACGGGGGAGTCGTGCCTTTCCTGGCGCTGTCCTTGCGCTAACAATCACCATCCCAAGTAAGGGAACCTTTTTGTCAGTGCTTGAACGGCGCCACACTGTGGTATCACAATGGGCCATTATGTGTGCTCAAGTGTACTTTTGGCAAACTGGGCGGCCACTCCTACCTAACCTAACATAATCAGGGAAGTACTCGTAACATGCGATTATTAGAAAAGACTCCACCTGTGACCACATGTAACCATCTCTGATCACCCGTGACCACTTCTGCCATCAGTTGACTATTTCACTCGCACTAACTATAGCAAAGCACTGAGGTAAGACACAAACTATCTTGGATGCACTTCCCCTTCATGTTCTGTCCACACTACTCAAGTGGGCTGAGTTGTGAAGTAGTTTGCAAACCTTTTTGAGGTGCTCAGCTGTAATGTGTTGGATTATTGAAGTTCATCTTTCATGAGTACAAATGAGAACCAATTTTGTTTGTGACTAGGTGGGTAGGTAGGTAGGTGCGTTGAGCGGTTACCAAAAAGCCCACTTGGGTCTGGATTGGCACTTTGTGACACCGCATGAGAAAGAAGTTCCATTCCCTCTCAAAGGTACAGCCAATAGAGCTTTTGATAAGGCACTGTTGGAGCTTACTTTGTGATTTGAAATGTTCCCCCGGTAGGCCAGAAAGAAGTAGCCTAGAAAAGTGTTTCACGTGCAGATCAGGTGTTCGATGAACTCTTGCCACTCCAGCCATGCAGCTTCTGCAAAGACATTTCACGCGATTCCCAAACTCCTGGCTTGGGTACCCAGGGTCCAAAGTTCCGTAAGGACGCTTAAGACGGTACCTATATTTTGCCTACTTACAGAGATGGCTTGTATAACTGGTCATTGGCTATTCGGCAGACAGGCTCTCAGGCTGGGAGTATTCTCTCATGAATACTTCAGAAGCTGTGTGGATAAGGAGGAGGAGGAGACTGTGGAACATCTCTTTTGTAGGTGCCCGACTAGCTAGAAGCAGAGCGGGCTCTTTAGACAAATACGCTTTCAGCTCTCTTACGGAAGTGTCAGGCGCGAAGGTCAAACAAATCCTGCGCTTTATTAGGTCTTCGAAAAGGTTGGACAAGTAAATCAGAGGTGCGTTCTTACGCGATGGTATCACAATGGGTCCATGGTGGTCTCAGTGAGTTGGTCTGTAGACCGGCTGCCACGATAACCTAATCTAACGTACAGATATTATATGTGTTGGGTGCTTGACGTTTATTTCAGACCAGGTTATTTCAGCTATTTTGCATGTTAATCCTTCAGACCAGCTCCTGCTGACTGCGTCTAAGGATATTGTATTTATTTGTATACCTTCGCATGTAGGAATGGGAATACCGAGTTTTGACTTGCTGGCTGAATCGGTATCGTAGTGTCCTCTCGGACGAGTTCATCCTTATTGCAGCTCTCTGGGATATCCCTGCGGCCGGGAACCCAGCTCAGAGGCAGACAAGTCTGCTTAGCTAAACCCGTCTATAGATTTGCGGCAGCATCTTCTAAAGTACTTTGGTGGCCAGCATAATGCAGATATTATAAGTGATCCTTGCGGTCCTCGATTTGGAAGGTTATCGATGGTTGCTAGCTAGTCTTTTTTGTACTATTTTCTTAATATTGGCTGACAATGCTTCCATGTGGGTCTCTTGGTATATGGCCAAAGACCGATGAAACGGAGATTGTTGGGTTAGTTAAACAGATCATTAGCTAAAGGAATTCTTGGATATAATGTAGTGTTAGTTTCCTAGGGTGGAATTCCCAACTTCTTTACCAGCTGTCCATGCTTAGAAGCTTTGAAGTGAAACTCTACTTCGCGAACAAATTGCTTCCATGTATGCGGTTAACTGGCATACGGATACATCCAGTCTGGAGTCGCTGGGTAGATTGCGTTACACAATTACGAACTGGACACTGTCATGCCACAATAATGGGAGTTGCAAAATTCTGCCGTGATTTCAGTTGAAGTGTTATGGATCTCGAGGAGAAAGGAACCATGTCTAATAATCTTCTGTGTAGATATTACGCTCTTAGTATGAGGAGGAACATTTAGCTGGTTGGTTAGTTGGTTGGTTATAGCGGCGATGATCCCTCATCCAATTAGCGCAGGCTGGTTTGGACACCATTATTTTGGTTTGGTTACAAAGAGATGCTGATGTTCCTTTTTATCCGTCTGAACCTTATAGCCAGATCGAGAGGTTTATGAACGCGAGAATTTCCTTTATCTTGCAGTTCGAGATATTTCCAATGTTTTGTAACATCGATTTACCCAGAGTGTCGTTTTTTATTAGGTTATCGCAGTTCCGGCACCTAGTATTCAAAGTGGTTGTTGCCACATGTTCCCCGATGGGCTAGTGTCCTGTGATGACTGCGTTAAGCTTAGCTGCACCACGATGGCCTCTGTTTATTATCTGTGGATTTGTTTTTGTTATATTCCGGCCATAGTGCTCTACTGATTTTGCAGGCTTCCATCCCTCTCTATCGGCTCTTTGCTGTTTCAAAGATTTCTTTGCTTATAGTGCTCTTGATTGACTCAATTGAGCCACGAACCGGCTTCGCCTCATGTTCATCAAGAGCGGATCCCTTTCGAGTTAGCTCATCAGCCCTTTTGTGTCCATCGATATTCTTCTGTCCCGGTACACATAGCCATGTTACGTTGAACCGAATCGGAGGTGCATTGTTACGCGGTGGTATCACAATGAACCCATGGTGGTCTGAGTGAGCTGGTCCGTAGACCGGCTGCCACGATACATAACCTACGTTGAACCGTTGAGCTAGTTCCAATATGATTGCTCTGCATTCCCAAGATGGAAGGCTACTTTTTCAGTCTACTTTCTTCGGTTCCTCTACTAACTCATTTAAAACACAAAATGGTTCAAGTCCGGCAAGGAAAAAACTGAAATCTGGTGGTATCGCAAAGGATATGACAGGTTTAAGAGTGCCTTCTCCATGACTGCCACTTTATATCATTCATTAATTTATTATTAACGAAGTGTGACTTTTAAGTAAGGGTAACATTCTCAGTAATTTATATTATTACTATGCTAGCAGAGTACCCTGATATTCGTTCACCATCGCCCTATATATTTTCGGTAACTACCTCTGCATATTGGATTGTTACACGTGCATCTATCAAATTTATTATATTACGCACCTTTCGTCTTGTGGACCAGTTCGACGCTCTCGCTAATCAATGGAAATTTATTCATAACTCTGGTAGCGTCCTCTTTTGGCAACACTCGTAATTACCCGTATCCCCGTATCAATGCTCGCGACCTACACAAACTATTCTTGAACATATGCAAAGTCGACAATGCAAGTGTGAATAATCTGAAGCCTTCATCTGGCGTTCGCATTGGAGCGATTATTTATTGGTGAACAAATTAAATCATTCCGATAGGCTGGGCCCGGTTGGAAATCGAAAGAATGCACATATCATTCATGTATGTATGACAACACGCCGTAAATCATATGCGCTGACATTGAATTCGATGCCCATGGAGCGTGTATCAAATGCTGTGTTCGAATCGCGTCAGTTTTCGGTCGTAATGAATGCGTTCACACGTCCGTCTATCACGGTGCGTGGTAATCAGTCGCGGCCGTTCAGAAGTGCGCACATTCGCGCCTATGGACTAGATTGGATGTGCTTGAAAGCATGTCAACCAGTCACGGACGAAGGTGATTCGGTTGCGCACTTCAAAGAGTTTGCCTGGCTTGGCTTTGTGTGTAATGATGCACGCATTATTTAGTTGACTTTAATTGCTAATACGCAGTCAGGCGTCTCTATTCATACGCAGATATGTGTATTAGGGATGATCGCATTTAGGGCACTCTTCGGTTATTCGGTTATTCGAATGATTACTTTTTATTAGCAAGCCTCATTGAATGTCAGAAGAGTATTTAACGAATAAATGAAAGGTAAAACTGTGCTGGATGAGTCAAAAAATCCCTGACAATTGAAATAAGGAACACTCTGTTCGGCACAAAACCTTTTATTTTTTCACATAGTCTCCTTTCATCCAACGTCTACCCAATTTTTTGATGCTCGCCAACTAATAAGATTTCTTGAGACCCCCAAAATTGGGGTTTCTTTAATCGACAACCTCTTCATTCGACCCAAATATCTTACCGCCGAGCCATTTCTTAATATTTGAAAACAGCAAATAGACGCAGGGGGCTCAATCTGGAGAATATGATCGATGAGTGAGCAATTCTTAAACTAATTAATGCAACTTTGCCATTGCGACTGCGCCGGTGCATTGACCTGGTGGAAGAGAACTTTCTTCCTATCAAAATGCGGTCAAATCAGCGTCGAATCGATTCAACAACTCTGCATACTATGCGCCGGTGATCGTTTTAATCCCTTTCCTAAAAAAACTGTCGCCGTGATCTTGTTTGCCGACAGACCCACCTTGGCCTTCTTCGGCTTCGATTTACCGGTAGAAGTCCACTGTCTCAACTGTTCTTTGGTCTTTGGTGTGTTGTGATGAATTCATGTTTCGAACACGGTTACGAAAAGGCGCATCAAGCTCATTCGGATCAAATCTCCTTTGAAGTCGTCAAACGCGGCACCCATCTTGCCCATAGCTTTTTCATATTGTACTGAATCCATCTTTCTTCGACGGTTACGAAATGGCTTAAAAACTTATACGGACTGCGATTGAACGTCGCCAAATCTCCTTTGAAGTAGTCAAACGATTCTGTTCGTTGTCAATTGTGAGCAAACGCAGCACCCATCTAGCGGATAGTTTCTTCATATCCAAATATTTATGCAAAATTGTACTGACCGATCCATATGACAAGCCTGTAGCCTCTACGCACCTTCACTCGCCGATCGTCTAATATCATACCGTGGATCAGGGTGACGTTCTTTTGAAAGATGCTTCGTGAGAAGCAAAAGGTTGGATTTGATGGCAACGCCATCTGTTGTAATTTTCAGGTACCTATTAAGAAGAGTACATCCAGAGAATCTGTGTGGAGCCTTACTCCAGCCATTTTGAATGTAGAACGAAGAGATCGTCCAGGTGATTAAAGAGGGGGCATCCTAAGGTTTTCCATCGATGGACAATCGTCTCGTCTTCATCTTCTTCTTGACAACTGCCACAGAAATACTGGACTCCGAGGCCCAGCCTGGTGGCAGGGCGCCCAAATATACCATATCACGTCAAAACCGCCATAACAGAGCTAACATGTTACCTGCTGAAGGAAATTAACCCTTCAGTGCGTCTGAGGTCAAAAGAAGGCCAGAGCTCTGTAGTCGTCTTACAGGTACTGTCCTCCCGCCAATCTTTGTGGGCCGGTTCGAGGAAGCTAGGACTAATGAAATGTCTGCATGTTGCGAGTGGTATTCCTCCTATGTGGGTGTAACTGATGTTAGTTAATGTTGTATCACGTCTAGCCAGTTCAGCGGCAACACAGTTTCCACTTATGCCACAAAGACCTGGCGCCCAAGTCAGGGAGATGTGGTGTACTTGCGCCAGCTCATTAAGCAGTGGGTAATAGAGGGATCCACTACCTTCGAGGAGATGAATGCCTTAATGCTTAGGGCCTTAATGTCAGCCTGGCTGTTTGGGCACATTTGAACATGTTTGTCTGGCAGATTATACTGGTTAAGTAGAGTAGAGAGATTAAAAGATTGCCAGCACCTCCGTCTGGAAGCCGCTGCAGTAGTTCGGGAGCCGAAAGCTTCTATATTTGTCCTATATTGAGCTCAATATTTCAAGACACATCTACAACGAGGTTATGTGATCTACAACCGAGTTATGGCGTCTGAACTGACAGTATGCTGTTCTGGCGATGGTAACGTTCTGGCAATGGTAACGCTCTGACAATGGTAACGTTCTGATAATGGTAACGAGGTTACCACTAAGGACATAACAATTTAGTATTTAAATAAAACACAGAATAATTGAGATATCGGCCTGAAATTTGTACCAGGTGTAGTGCACATTCTGCATTTAAGTATGGAATTCGATCTCGTTCATATGACCACCCATGGAATTCTCGTTTATGTGCGAACGTGTGCAGCGATCGATTTTTTGGAGCCAATTTTCCACCTCTCTTCAAACACAATCGGCCTGAACGTTGGCAACGTTTCGCGATCGTTATTGTTCCTGAGCTCCTCTAATATAGTGGGATTCTTAGCATACACCAATAACTATAAGTAAACCCATAACAAGAAATCCACCGGCTCCTATGACCAAGGTGGTCGTTCGACCGGACCATTTCTCGAGATTACACGATTACTAAACTTCCCCTTTAATACATCAATTGTTTGACCACCTCTGTGGCATGTGGCATCATCTTGTTGGAACCACATACAACTGAAATCAAGTTCATCGAATTCTGGCCAAAAGTAGTCTTCCACCATGGCACGATATCATACCCCTTTGACTGTAACATGGCGATAATTTTGATCGACGAAAGAATAGAATAGAATCGAAGAAGATTGATCCACACCTCCGGTATGAAATCCGTACCACACGGTCATTTTTTGTGAAGACAATAAAGTTTTTTGAAGCACATGTGGGTGCGTTGCTGTCCCATAATGTATATTTACCCTTATTACCAAAGTCATTCAGCCAGAAATTTGAGCTTCATCTCTGAAAATTATTTTTCGATGAAATTCGGGATTTTCTTCACACTTTGGCAGAGCCCAATCGGCAAGTTTCGGCACTTCCAATGATTAAGAGTCTTCAGTTCTTGAGTTAGTTTGATCTTTTAAGGATGTATGGCAAGATCTTTATGGACAGTGCATCACAATGTGGACTGAGAAATTCAAAATTCCTGGGAACGAAGTGGAATCGACTGATTTGGATCATTTTGAATTGAAGTACTTAATTTATTTTCGCTACTTCAACCGGTGTCTGGTCTCACTGGTTACAGGATTATTCAGTAGTGAATATGCTGATTCGAATTTATCCACCATAGCCCCCACAACCGGTCTGGTGGGACGACTATTACGACCGAAACTGGGAGTAAACGCTATTAAAGCTGCCACCACCGACTCAGAACTTCGGTAGTTACCAAATGTTGCTAGGTTCGTCCACTTCACCAGAATAAAAATGTGAACCTTCACTTACGCTTTACTTTTGCCAGATCATCAAAAGAGTTGAGGGATGCGTTTGTATCAAAATACAAAATTTTTCTGTGTCTATTGAAAAACCCGGTAATACATCTATTCATTGGAGTGTCCAGAGTGTTATATAATGACGTCATTGTGTATTTGGTGAGCTCGTGTACAGCCTAAGGCTTGAGCTGTGGGTCTTGAGAACTATTTCTACGTATTCGGTATTCGTGTTGGCGCATAGGAAATTTCTCGCTATCCGCACATCCCTAGTACGAATGAATGAGAGTGCTATTATGTATGAATGTGACTTTGTTTGTATGGTTGTATGTGTGTGTGAGAGTGTTTGTGTGTGTGTGTGTGTTTGTATGTGCACCTTTGAAGTTTTTTGTTACTCATTCGTATTGAGTCTGCGTGCTAACAATTGACAACATCAGCGCCAATATTCGGCCTGCAATTCGCAATTCGCAATCGTTTGTAAGCTGTTCAAGTATCTTGTCCGGCATCCATGGAGCCACTTCGGCAGCAATTTAATTGGAACCAATTTTGGGATGAAGAAACTGCTGTGCTGTTGTTTCGCAATTTTGGCTCTGCTGGTAATGAGAGTAGTGTAACTGAAGCAATGCATAATTTGTGCATTTTCACCATCCACCATCAGCACCAATATCGCCACCACCACCACCACCACCATCAGCAGCACCACCACCTCCAGCACCATCATCAGCAGCATTGCCAGCAAGCGCCGGCGAAGTTTACGAGTAGCAAATAATGAAAATGCTTTTCAGTACGACTGTTTGCGGGCTGGCTTAGCTGCTGCCTTGTGGCTCGGTTCTCTTAATTGACCTCATTTCATTCAAGCGGCAATTACACCAGCGCAAATAAGCAGACACACAAACACACAAATATACTCACATACACACACACACACACACACACACACACACACTCTCTCTCAGTTACACAAAACGTTGGAGGCATACAACAAACACACCACTCAAGAGCTTCAGTTCAGTTCTTTGTCATTTTCAAGGTGCTTTGATAGCTCTTTTTTAAGCCAGCGGGGAGGGTGAGGACGGTACAAATGATTTATTTTCCGTTAAAAACAAAGCTCAGCTTGTGGTACTTAAAGAAACAATTGGCCACATTCATCATGCCTGCGTTTTTTCAGATAAAAGTGACACAACTGGGGCTGCACAGATAGTCAGATACAACGATACAAATGGAACGACGAATCGTGCTCTGTTGACCAATCATATCTGGCACGAATGCGATTTATCTTGGTTCCGCGGCTACTTCTGGACATGGCTATTGTTTTTGGCTTAAAACAGCAGAGGAGCTACGAACAATGTGTCAGTTCTTCTTAGCATATTCCGTTCTCTGACCTTTGAGTTTCTCAGGCTACTATTTAGGCTACCCCAGCTGCAATGTTCTGTGACTGGCAAAGCTCTTCTACCTCCTTCGTGTGCTCGGCTTCGTTCTATGCCCTCAGTAGAGTCTTTACTGGCACTAGTAGTAGTTTTATTATTATTATCATTCAATCTTGCACCATAATCAATCATGTCTGCAAGGAGTTGGGGAAATTTGTACTAGCAACTAATTTAGAAAGAAGCAGTTTTCAGACCATGCCCGGGGCGGGATTAGTAACTAATTTAGAAAGAAGCAGTTTTCAGACCATGCCCGGGGCAGGATTTCCACCCATGAACACCCGAGTGCGAGTCTAGCATGCTTACCACTAGACACCGGAGGTCGGCCACTAGGTAGTAAATCATATCCTAACTCTGTAGTTCTGGATATGGTTGGTGGTTGGTTGGTTGGCTAATAGAGAGCTAAAGAGAGCCATCACTTAGTCCTTAGGCCTTTAGTGTTACCATGAGAAGCTCTTTTGTACTAAGGGGCGGTCTGATATCTCTCAGTTGAATAGGTTGGTCACGTTCCTCAATTGTGACAAAACCAAACTTGAATAAGCTAAACAAAAGAAATCCAACAAAAACAACTTGAAAACAGAAACTTCCCGCATCAGCGACCTGGAAATAGAAGCATACTTCATACTGAGGTCCCCTCCAGCATCGAAATGTGGCAAATAGAAGTGTTGATTGATGTCTCCTCCAGCACCGAAATGTGGCAAATAGTAGCATGCTTCATACTGATGTCTCCTCCAGCTGCGATAGGTGGCTTAAGGAGTACTTTCCCATTCGGTAGAAGTACCTCTCTGCCAGCTCTGGGCATTTGCATAAGTGATGGCACACACTTTCTTCTTCTAGATATGATTTGGATAAAAAGGATGTACTGAAGTTTGGCTGTCAAAAGGAGCCTTTCTAAATATATAGTATAGCTCCTTCGGAGTCCATTCCCTGCAATCTTTGGCTTTATAGGATGCTTTGCTATTAAAACGGTTCCATGAGAACACTTGATCACCCTACAATTTATAGAAGGCAGTTGAAACACCACTCTTGATCTTTTGCAGTCTTAGTTACCGAATGGATTACTTTTTCATGGGCATTTCATAGGAGGTAATGACTTAGGTTAGTTCATAATTGAAATGTAGGTGGTGGACGCAAGGAGTGCTTCACTTACTTTATATGTCCTTTTATGAGGAAACCATGAGGTCAAAACCAAGTAACAAAAACAAACATCATGTTACAAAATCCCGTAATATATTCGTGCCTTGCTGATGAGGATGAATTCATAGACAACAATAACAATGATGAGGATGAATTCATAGACAACAACAACAATAGTGATGAGGATGAATTCATAGACAACAACAACAATAGTGACGAGGATGAATTCATAGACAACAATAACAATAGTGATGAGGATGAATTCATAGACAAGAACAACAATGACGAGGATGAATTCATAGCCAACAACAACAATGATGAGGAGGAATTCTTAGACAACAACAACAACAATAGTGATGAGGATGAATTCATAGCCAACAACAGCAATGATGAGGATGAATTCATAGACAACAACAATAATGATGAGGATGAATTCATAGACAAGAACAACAACAGTGATGAGGATGAATTCATAGACAAGAACAACAACAGTGATGAGGATGAATTCATAAACAACAACAACAATGATGTGGATGAATTCATAGACAACAACAACAGGAAAATCATAGCAGAGACCAGAATAAGAAATAAACTTACTTTCAGCCACCATTTGCACTGCAGACATGGGTTAAGTTGGGGTACGAGAAGATGAGAAGTGGTTACCAGCCTTAGGAGAGACGTTGTCGTTGGGAGAGAGGCATTGTGACACCATAGGACTTCTCCCTTCTCTTCTCCTCTTACCTAATTTTAGTCATTTCCTACAAAACAATTCTTAGCCAATTCTTAAGAGGTCTCTGTATTTCCCTCCCCTCATTATTCCCACAGGTTCCTCAAATATTCCGATACGGTGGGCTCTGTTATCCTACGTGTGTATTGAGTAGGGAATATCCTGCGACACCTGAGTAGGGAATATCCTCCGACACCTCAGTAGGCAACATCGTTCAACACCTGCGTATTTTAATTCCCTGATTGAATTTTGTATCGGTAAATGAATACTGGAACCTCACAAAAAGATGTGCACTATTTCCGTCTTCTCATCATTCTGCTTGCCTGACAAATGGGCAACGACCCCTAGAGTAAAATTTGTATTATCCTCTACTAGATCCTTTAATTCCCTGATTGAATTTTGTATCGGTAAATGAGTATTGGAACCTCAAAGGGTCGATTATACTCCTCCATCAATACAGATACTTTGGATTTGAAAGAGTGGACTCCTTTCTTCACGTTTTACGAAGACTAAGATCTGCAAAATTCCTCAAGCCGTATCGAATCACTGCCAAACACATATTTACCTAAGTGCAGTTCTTTGTTTTTCTAGTTATAGTGAAGGATGTAGTAAGTGAACTACACTAGGATAAATCCAGGGATGTGGTCGTCATGAACTTCAATGCTTCAGCAATACTTAACATTACATAGCGAGGAAAATCTTTAAGCTATTGACTGATGGCTTTTTGCTTTTGTTTCGGTCTAAAGGCAAATATTTGACATTATGCTTTCCATATTCTTGGAAGATTCTTTGTAGGAATACCTATTTCCATTGCCCATATTTGGAGAGCTCTAAAGATTGATCCGAGTTCTTCAGAGCGTGAGTGCATAGAGATAAAATCCATCCATTCACCCCTCCATATATTCACCCATCCATCCATTCACCCCTCCATACATTCACCCATCCATCCATTCACCCATCCATCCAATCACCCATCCATCCATTCACTCATCCATATGGTTCACCCCTCCATACATTCACCCATCCATTCAACCATCCATCCATTCACCCCTCCATCTATTCACCCATCCATCCATTCACCCATCCATCGATTCACCTCTCCATACATTCACCCATCCATCCATTCATTCATCAACTTTACAATTTCTTTCATATCGGATTTCTTTCCTCCCAAATCGCAGCAATTTTCTGACACAATCCGTTGCTGAAGTTATTAGTTGACATTCTGTTCTGTTCGCAGAACTTATCAGCTGAAAATTATGTGTTTGTTACGTTCATTTTTATGTAGGAATTGTGAAATTTGTGTAGAAACATGTGGCAACTTTCTAACGCTATGCTTGATGATGATATGACACGGATTTCCTTCGTCTGTAAAGACTATATAGTGTTCAAGATGTGTCGATAAATAGTTTTCTAGACGTCACCGATATTTGTTTTTAACAATTTATCTTCAACATTGCCTAAGCTGATCTTGAAAGATGATTCGATAGGATTCTAATGGCGAAGAGAACTCTTAGTAGAGGTTACTGGATGGAATAGCAATCCTGAACATATCTCAACAATTTATCTTCAACATTGCCTAAGCTGATCTTTAAAGATGATTCGAGATGATTCTAATGCCGCAAAGAACTCCTACTCGAGGTTACTGGATGGACTAGCGCACCTGAACAGATCCCGGTCTGACAGCAAACATTCAACTTGTCGTCTACTACTCACAGGAAATTCTCACCCAACCTCAAGAAATGTTCTAGACAAACCCGGCAGGATGTTTAATGGTATGCAACTACTTGCGTCTCCGGTATATACCCCGTTCAGATAGGAGATCATGTTAGACCTCTCATTCCGCCATGTAAGTGTTTCAGTAATTCAACTAAATTTAAAGCAAACCAATCCCAACCTTCATTTGCGATTAGCCTCATCTGAAAACCACATGCCTCGCATGCATGTGAATTGTGGCAGATTTCCACAGGCGTTGCTTTTTCTGCTTGCTGTCGTGTTGCACAAAGCGCCATGATTTGAGTTGTCCGTCGTTTTTAATTCACAAACATTTGCACAATTCGAATGACCACTCCGTCGCCACCGCCGCCGTCCATGTCGCTGCCCCATCCAACCACGAAATGCTGAATTGCTGTATCAGTGTGCCGTGCAAATCCATTCATCCATCCATGGTGGCGGAGTTATGGTAGCGCTGTTTTGACATCAACATGCTTTATTTCAATTCATTAATTTTGTGTGTTGTGGTTGCCATGAAAACTGGTACAAATTGCGGGATAAAACCGAGTAAATTAATAATAATAAAAACTGTGTCTGCGCTGCTGCTGGCATGGCGAACCGACTGAGGTGACGGCAGCGCGAAAAATACTCTCACATTTGTGCTTAGAGTGCCCTAATTGTCCAGACGGACAGACTCGCAGTTGGAAGTGCGGTAATAGCACTTTTTCTTTTCAAAGGGGTTGGCTCACAACGGTTGCCACTTTCCCTCAGCTGTCCCAAACATTGCCGTACATATCGAGCATCATGAGTGCGACTTGTCTGGCAAATTAGTACAGCATCTTCGAGAACATCCTTGCTCGTTTGTTGCATGGTTGTTGCTTCTGGTGTGAGTATTCTTGGCTAAGACAGGCCTTTATGTGGGACTCTCAGTTTCTTTTCTTTAAGCTTACACTGGGTTCAGTTTCCAACAATGTAGAATAGAATAGAATAGCAAAGGATAGAAGTAGGCTAGGCTGAGCAAACGCCGAAGAAGGAGGTCTCCAACCACTCCAAGCTCCAAGAATGTAAGCTTCAATTTCCCGACTTTTTTATAACAATCCAAAATTCATAACAATCCGAGAATCATAACAATCCAAGAATGTAAGCTTGACTTGCCCGACCATTTCATAACAATCCGAGAATCATAACGATCCAAGAATGTAAGCTTGACTTGCCCGACCATTTCATAACAATCCGAGAATCATAACAATCCAAGAATGTAAGCTTGACTTGCCCGACCATTTCATAACAATCCAAGAATCATAACAATCCAAGAATGTAAGCTTGACTTGCCCGACCATTTCATAGCAATCCGAGAATCATAACAATCCAATAATGTAAGCTTGACTTGCCCGACCATTTCATAGCAATCCGAGAATCATAACAATCCAATAATGTAAGCTTGACTTGCCCGACCATTTCATAGCAATCCGAGAATCATAACAATCCAAGAATGTAAGCTTGACTTGCCCGACCATTTCATAACAATCCGAGAATCATAACGATCCAAGAATGTAAGCTTGACTTGCCCGACCATTTCATAACAATCCGAGAATCATAACAATCCAAGAATGTAAGCTTGACTTGCCCGACCATTTCATAACAATCCAAGAATCATAACAATCCAAGAATGTAAGCTTGACTTGCCCGACCATTTCATAGCAATCCGAGAATCATAACAATCCAATAATGTAAGCTTGACTTGCCCGACCATTTCATAGCAATCCGAGAATCATAACAATCCAAGAATGTAAGCTTGACTTGCCCGACCATTTCATAACAATCCAAGAATCATAACAATCCAATAATGTAAGCTTGACTTGACCGACCATTTCATAACAATCCGAGAATCATAACAATCCAAGAATGTAAGCTTGACTTGCCCGACCATTTCATAGCAATCCGAGAATCATAACAATCCAAGAATGTAAGCTTGACTTGCCCGACCATTTCATAATAATCCGAGAATCATAACAATCCAAGAATGTAAGCTTGACTTGCCCGACCATTTCATAGCAATCCGAGAATCATAACAATCCAAGAATGTAAGCTTGACTTGCCCGACCATTTCATAATAATCCGAGAATCATAACAATCCAAGAATGTAAGCTTGACTTGCCCGACCATTTCATAACAATCCAAGAATCATAACAATCCAAGAATGTAAGCTTGACTTGCCCGACCATTTCATAGCAATCCGAGAATCATAACAATCCAAGAATGTAAGCTTGACTTGCCCGACCATTTCATAACAATCCGAGAATCATAACGATCCAAGAATGTAAGCTTGACTTGCCCGACCATTTCATAACAATCCGAGAATCATAACAATCGAAGAATGTAAGCTTGACTTGCCCGACCATTTCATAACAATCCAAGAATCATAACAATCCAAGAATGTAAGCTTGACTTGACCGACCATTTCATAACAATCCGAGAATCATAACAATCCAAGAATGTAAGCTTGACTTGCCCGACCATTTCATAACAATCCGAGAATCTTGAGTCAAGTTTCGTTGAACAAATTGACATATGATGCCTTCCCTCTTCTGCCTCTGTCATTCTAAGTATGCGGAGATATCGTCTTTGGGACTCCCAACGGAGGATGTGACGTCTTCTCCAGCGGTATATCTGAGGCCTAAGTGTTTCCTGGGTTCATTCTTTTACCGGCCCTCGTATACCTCACAGATGGTGGGCCACATAGAAGCTTGGTATATACATTCTTATTTTTAAGAGAGCTCTTTATGTATTTTTTTTCTTCTTTGAGGTGCTGTCGAACTATTCACTCGGAATCTCTCACTTTACTATATAATAATTTATATATACGAGTATATGTTTTTAATATAATAATTTGTAATGCATTTCTCAGTATGTTCAAATCAACTAAAATAACTAACGAAAAAAACGTTAAGTTCTTTGAGATCTTTCTGATATATTTCCACAAAAAACACCCCAAAACGACAGAGAAGTCAGAACGCTTCAATTAGAAACCACCTTAGTTTGTTTCCTCACTCAGTTATGTGTTCCCTTCACAAGAGAATCTCACACAAAAGCGTCTTTCAACTCGTTTGTCTGTGTGGAGGCCCTTCCCCTGAAGGTTGCATGGCATACATATGAGAATTTCTAGAAGCTTTTCCATGTCACGGTTGGGTGACTTATTGAACCCATCAGAAATGTTGCTTTTAGTGGCCGTTGCACCGTTTTGTTTTAATCATCCACAAGCTTCCTTTGCCAATAGTTTCCCTCCCATTCGTGGTGCGGTATTCGAAAGAATCGTCTCTGAGCGTGTTCCTCCGATTCAACTTCACATTCTGAGTACTTTTCTGACCTGTCCATGAAGAAGATTGTGCCATTCATTTATTCCTTAATTCCACAATTTTCTATTCTCGCTTGCGTTGACTCCCTTCTCATTGCAGCCGAAACAATTAACATGATGGCACCATTTTGATAAACAATTGGGAAACGTTTGTGCAATTTCTCGGCCAGACAATAGACCAGTGATGAAGTAGGTTCGCGAAGTCGGCGCTTTGCATGAACCAAGCATTTAAGCACTATCTGCAGAAGCATTCATAATTACCACAATTAACTCAGTGTACCCATTAAAATATGCAAGCCCGTTAATTAAGCAACAATGATTGCGAATATAATCGTAATTGACTCAAAACCGCTGTTTTAGCACAGGTGATTGTGAAAAAGAAGGCATCCGCTTGCCACTGAATCGTTGGCCAAGGCCCGCTTTGCAGGGCAGACTTAGTACGAATGCGACCTTCAACTTAAGCATAAAAGCAGTAGTATACTTTTTATAGGAATCACCTTGGCAAAAGCTGAAGTCGCCAAATTATGAAATTTTAGTACTCCTTAAAAAACACCTGTCGGGTTTTTATAGTCTTGGTTTGAGGAAGCTCGGTAAAGATGATGAAAGAATCATCAAGTCAATAAAAAATCCAACATTTTCCTCAGCTGAATTCTGGCTTCACTCCGTGGACTAAACGAGAACACCTGTTCAATTTCTAATTGACACCGTTTGAGGAAACTTGGTAAGGATGATCAAAAAGAATCTTCAAGTCCACAAAAAATCCAACATTTTCCTCAGCTGAATTCTGAATTCTGGAAATAACAGAAAGACTGTCGAATCATTGTGTTAAAAAATAACAATCGCAAAATCACTCCAGTATGAAATGAATTATCATAAAGATGTCCGATTCTCCCGTGTTCCTAATCGAACTACTCGGGGGAAATGGATGCAAGCATTTGTAAGACCGAAGAAACTTTTACACTCTGCTAGGCTAGTCCAACACTTCCCACATCAATAACTGCGGCAAAGGTCAACAACAAACCGAACAACTGAACTACAGCAATGGCCACTAAAAGCAACATTTCTGATGGGTTCAATAAGTCACCCAACCGTGACATGGAAAAGCTTCCAGAAATTCTCATATGAATGAAATGCAACATTCAGGGGAAGGGCCTCCACACAGACACACGAGTTGAAAGAAAGACGCTTTTGTGTGAGCTTCTCTTGTGAAGGGAACACATAACTGAGTGAGGAAACAAACTAAGGTGGTTTCTAATTGAACTGTTCTGACTTCTCTGTCGTTTTGGGTGTTTTTTGTGGAAATATATCAGAAAGATCTCAAAGAACTTAATGTGCATATGCACATAAGCAGATACTGAAACTGCGAAGATAATTACAACTAATTATTATTATTATTAAATATAAATTATTATATAAAAAATCCTGAGTGAACATCTTTGACTTCCCCGAACATATTGAACATGCGAATTCAAATCCTTAGAACGGAAGTCCTAATAAGGTTTCTCAATAGGCGCTTCCCATGTTGTTTCATCTCTCCTACGTTGGATTGAAATCATAGAAGCAAGAATCGTCATAGTCTCTAGGACAGCAGTGCCCCAGCTACGACAAGTAGAACAAAGTGCAGTTCACGCTCTTTGAGGCCGGGAATTTCCCTTGATTCAAGGAAAAATCATTCATAAGGAAATATCATATTCATGTTCGTGCAGGGCATAATTTTTCGATGCGTTAATGCTTGCATCAACGATTTTTCTCTAACGCAATTCTGCTCTATAGATTTGAGTATGTGTGAGTATGTGTGATTTTCATACTCACCATTTTACCTTAACAAGACTAGGTCCAAATTTTCCAGAATAGGATCCCACTGAGAGTTATTCACATAACCATCTTGGTGGTTTTCTGAGGAATTCACAATGCGTCTCCTTCTCTCCTTACCACTCTCTATCTTTCTCACTCTTTCTCTCTCTCCATCTCTCTCCCTATCTCTATCTCTATCTCTCTCTCTATCTCTCTCTCTCTCTATCTCTCTCTGTCCATCTCTCTCTGTCCATCTCTCTCTCTCTTTCTCTCTGTTCATCTCTCTCTCTCTCTCTGTCCATCTCTCCCTCTCTATCTCTCTATATACCACCCCATTTTCTCTTAATTGCTCTCTTTATGTCTCTCTTTCCATTTGTTTTATTATTTCCCTTGTTATCTCTTTGCTTCTATCTCTCTTAATAACTGTATCTTTCTGAGTCTATATCTATCGTACCCTTTATAGCTCTGCCTTTATATCTGCTATATATTTCTATCTCTATTTTTCTATGTATCTATTTTTATTTCTCTCTTTATATGACTCTCTCTACTCTATCTTTTTATCGCTCACTTTACATCTCTCTCTTTCTATATCTCACTTTATATCACTCTCTATCAAGCGTTCTCGGTATACCTCTCTCCTTTTGTAACTCTCTTTTTATTTATCTTATTCTTTCTCTCTTTATCTCTTCCTCTCTTTATATGTTTCTTTACCTATCTACCACTTTATATCACTCTCTTTCAATCATTATTTTTTAATGCACTCTTTATACCTTTCTCTTACTACCTCTTTCTTGTTATCACTATCTTTCTATCTCTATCTTTCCAACGCTTTCTTTACATTCCCCACTTTATATCACTCTCTTTATATCAATCTTTCTATCTTTATCTTTCTCATTCTATCTCTTCGTACCTCTATTTCTATCTCTATCTTCATATCACTCCCTTTATATAACTCTCCTTATATCCCTCTCTTTTTAGATTGGTCTATATTTATCTGTTTCTCTCTCTTTTTCTCTTTCTCTCTCTCTCTTTCTCTTTCTCTCTCTTTCTCCCTCTCTTTCTCTCTCTCTCTTTCTGTCTCTCTTTCTCTCTCTCTTTCTCTCTCTCTTTCTCTCTCTCTTTCTCTCTCTCTTTCTCTCTCTCTTTCGATCTCTCTCCTTATATCCCACACTTTATATCACTCTCTTCCTATCCATATGTTTTGAACGCTCC
Organism: Clusia tigrina; assembly: GCA_920105625.2. Taxonomy (NCBI): domain Eukaryota; kingdom Metazoa; phylum Arthropoda; class Insecta; order Diptera; family Clusiidae; genus Clusia; species Clusia tigrina. The sequence continues at coordinate 181,779,098 of OV050032.1, forward strand.
CAGATCTCTCTCCTTTTGTACCTCTCTCTTTCTAACTGTCTCTTTCTATTTTTCTCTTTCAAACTCTATCTATATACCTCTTATCTCTCGTTTAACTCTCACGCACATATAAGGGTAAAGGGTATTTCGAAGTCGGTCTAACCGACTTCAGATATCTTTTCTCTCCTCCTTCAGAGACCTCTCTCCTTTTGTACCTCTCTCTTTCTAACTGTCTCTATTTTTCTCTTTCAAACTCTATCTTTATACCTCTTGTCTCTCGTTAAACTCGCACACTCATATAAGGGTAAAGGGTATTTCGAAGTCGGTCTAACCGGACTTCAGAGATCTTTTCTCGTCTAAATCTATCTTTGTAAATCTCTATTTGTAACTCTCTCTCTTTGTACCTCTTCTCTTTGTACCTGTCTCTTTCTAACTCTCTCTTTCTATCCGTCTCTTTTTTACTCTCTGTTTCTGACACTCTCTTTACATCTCTCTTTATATCACTGTCTTTACATACCTCTCTTTCTACCTTTTTCTTTTTTCTCTTTTTCGGTATATCTCTTCATATCTCCCAGTTTATATCAATCTCCTTCTATCAATATATTTTTAGCGCTCTCTTTATACCTCTCTCTTTCTATCATTCTCTTCTTTCGTATCACTTACTTTTGCTTCCTCTTTATTACTCTATATTTTTCTCTTTGCCTCTCACTCACCAATCGATCTCGGCGGAATAAATCGTCTTTATCTATGTTGAGTTTCGTTTTTTAGTTTATATTGGTTGAGGGCGGGCGGTATAAGGGGAGTAAGTTTGTACTAATTTCGAAATTACCCGCCAACCGTAATTCTGAGAGATCATGAAGCGTGAGAAGAGCTATTTTGAGATTACTCGCTGAACACTCACAAACCGAAGCTTAAGAATTCCTGTAAGTTTCATTTCATCAGACAGTTCAATCGAGATAAAAAATGTTTGTTCATGGCAGGGTCACCAAGCCCAGACCAGGCCCAGACCAGTCCCTGTTCAACGCTTCTCGCCTTCAGCAAACAGCTGTGCACCCACAATCAGCAATGAGCAAGAATTCGTGTTTCTGTGATGAGAATGTGGCGGAAACTGTTCGATTTGAACGAATTTACATGCTACGATAATTAAAATTGAATTAAATATTTTAAAAGCGGAACTTGGCGATAAACATGCCTTGTCCAAGTACAACAAACAAATTTATTGATTCGAATAGGTTTTGATATGGAGACCAGCATCTACATCATCATCATCATCATCATCATCATGGTAGGCTACGTATGAAATTGATCACTTGAGTTCGCCAATCTACTTCGCAGTACCTTCCCAACCAGTTGTAAGTTTTCGATTCTAAGACAATTCAACACCATACCCAAAGGCGGATACCATTATATGACGGACATCGTTATACACTCCTTGTGTCGCGCTTAATGACCACTTGCAACGTAATGCAATAATAGCCCTCCACAACTGCTGTGACCTCAATAGTGAAATTCGGCGTATTATCGATGAAATTTGTCGCAATCGCTGTGAATCTGTCACAGAGCGAACATTTTATCAACAACGCCAAGGTTTGTGACCGCAGCGGAGGTGCTAAAACTGATGTCTGACACCTTTTCCGTACTTAATCGCAGAGTGACGACGAATTTACTACTCAATAAAAATCGACTCGTAAAATTAATTAAAAATGGATTTTATTTCAAAATTAAATCCGACACTAAATTTGGGACGAAGCCCTTTATAAACATGCATCTGCGGTTTTTATAGAGCAGAAACCCTCAAGGCCGAATTACAGTTCCAAGCATAACAATAGCCATCAGTGATGAGTGTGCCAACTGCTCAGATAAACGCGTGTGTAGTCACTTTAGGCGTCCTTTAAACCACACTCCCCAGACGCTGTTTGATGTGAGTGCAGTCTTGTGAGCTATAGGGTGTTTTTTTATGAGACCAGAGACGTATCCAGTAGATCATCATATCAGTTCGCCCTGGTGGCAAGCTTGACTCGGCTACCTTAAATTTTGACAGCTGAGGAGGGTGGGGTTGAAAAAGGTATTCACCAAAAACAAGCACAGAGTTTTGTCTCAGTATTGCTTTACATGAACATCGCACATCTTTATAAGATCACCATTTCCGTTCGCCATGGTGGCAGGCTTGACTCGACGCTTTCAATTGTGACAGTTGAGGAGTGTAGTGTCAAAGAAGATACTAAGAAGCTCATATTTTATCTCAGTATTGTTCTACAAGAACACCGCATGCCTAGTCAGAACACCATTTCAGTTCACCCTAGTGGCAAGCTTGACTCGACGCTTTCAATTGTGACAGTTGAGGAGTGTAGTGTCAAAAAATGATACTAACCAAAAACAAGCCTAAACACAGTCAATCCACCATTTCAGTTCGCCTTGGTACAAGTCTAACTGGACGACATTTTTCTTACCACCTTATGTTTTTGTCAGTATTGGGGGACGCTTAGCGAATGAACCCCGGCAAGTTGCTACCTCTTTACTGCGCCATGGCTCACACCAACGCCATCAGCATGTGTGGCCATTATGCAAATGAGGGCACGCGTATGCTCTTGATTGTTTGCTCGTTTGATTGCTCCCACAAGCCGAAAATTGTTGGTTAGCTTGCACCGCTTTAGGTGAGTGAATGATTAATTAGCAGCGCTGAAATGAGTTACGAGCGCTGCTGCAGACTGCTGTGCGCCACTGTGGCCACTCTGGCCTTGCTGGCCATGCTGGCCGCGCTAGTCACTTTGATGTATCGGTGATGGCGGTTTGGTCTGAATTGGGCTGATAAGTATGCGAGCGACTTGTGTGATTTTCTGGAGCACTCCAGTGTCAACCTGAACATTTGGTCGTTTTGCCTTTGTGTGAGGCCGTTGCACGCGTGCTTAACCGTTCATATATGTCAAGGGTGGAAAGTTTACGGCCACGCAGGCATTGATATAGCACTTTATGCAGACGAGTGCACTCATGAAATTAAAAAACAATTTAATCTTGTGCAACGAATGGCAAAATCTCTTCACAAAAACACTCGAGACACGCACACACGCGCGCCGATAAGTCCCCCCGTCGGCGTGCACGGGTAGGCGGGCGCGTAAGTACTCGCACAGTGCCATCTGCCGTCGCGAGTGGATCACCATTGACAGTTTATGGCCAAAGTGAAAAGGCCAGCGAAATAAAAATAAATAAATATACAATTATGTAATTAAATGTGAAATGTGGCCAAGTGCGGCCATGGTTACAGCAGCCACCCTTGCAGCTTTGACATTTGATTGCCCACGTCGTTAAGCATCAGCGGCCTCAGCGGCTTCATCGCTTTATCGACCAGACAAGGTTACCAAGTGGAGTAATTAATGTGTGTGCATAGGCCGACCTTCTATAGTGCCACTTACTCGTATATATTTTCTGGGTTTCTTCTATAGTGGTGGCCGCCAGGAATCTTGTTTGTATAATCACACCAATATTTTCTTTTTGCAGGCACCAATCTTCAATTAGATCAATCTGAGTTGGCGCGTCAGAATCAAATCACCCAACAAATATTCGCCAACTATTTGGAGCGACGACTCTTTCCGAATCGCAACACCAGTCAGAAGATCCCCACCATCGCTGAGATCCTGCCGAAACGCACCACTTCCACAACGGCTCGGCCCAGACCGCGTGGCTTTGCCGCCGCCTCCAGTCTGCAGCATTTGAAGCGCGGAGTCGGCGCCAATGCGGCACGGAATCGGTTCGCTGGCAAGGAACCGCCGCATCAACGATTGCGCAACAACACGAAGCAACCGAATGCAGATGAAGCGGAGGCGGCTAATTTCGAGAGTCGCCCCACCGACGAAGATGTCGACTTCGATGGCCAAGAATCGCTGCAAAGTGTGGAGTCTGAACAGCACGACCAGTACTACAGCGATGTATTCAATCGGGATCCTAGCGAGAACGAGATCGATAGTGGTGAGTACAACTCTATAATAATACAGGTGTAATACAGGGGATGCCTGTAGTGTACAGGGTGAACCAAGTACTGATCTTGAAGGAGAGTATATACACCTTGAAGGAGAGTATAGACACCTTGAAGGATAGTATAGACACCTGAAAGATAGTATAGACACCTTGACGGAATCTATAGACACCTTCAAGTATAGTATAGATACCTTGAATGATTCTATAGACACCTTGAATGATAGTATAGACACCTGGAAGGATAGTATAGACACCTGAAAGGATAGTATAGACACCTTGACGGAATCTATAGACACCTTCAAGTATAGTATATACACCTTGAATGATTCTATAGACACCTTGAAGGATAGTATAGACAGCTTAAATGATATTAAGGACACCTTGAAGTATAGTATAGACACCTTGAAGCAATCTATAGACACCTTGAAGGATACCATAGACACCTTGAAGGAAACCATTTTTTTTTTTTTTTTTGCTGAGGACGGGAAACATCTAAAGACAATGGCCGAGGCCGTAGAATGGGACTTTAACCCGAACCAATATATAAAATTCAAAGCATTACAAGAAAATTTTAAAAACATTTATAAACCTTTTATATAACTTTTTTAGAACTAATTGTGGGCTTTTATACAGTTCTGTGACCTTTATAAAAGTATTGCTTGATACAACTTCTCCAGAGCCAATTTCGCAATTTTATATAGTTCTGATAGTCTGCGTATTGTGCGCTTTTATACAGTTCTGAAGCCTTTATAACAGTATTATGCGATTTTATACAGTTCTGTGACCAGTTTTGCTAAATAAAACTTTTCCAGAGCTAACTTGGCGCTTTTATACAGTTCTGAAGCCTTTATAAAAGTATTGTAGGACACTTTAATTTCTTTATAAAGCTGTAATAAACCTTTTGGAACGCTAGTACAAGCTGCCACGAGCTAGTCTTAAATAAAATATTTAAAGCCAGTCTTAAAGAAAATATAAAAAAAAAAAAATTAATTCTAGAATGTGCCATGAATCTCGCCCTCTATCGTTGTCTCCACCACTTGAATGAAATCTTTCAATATCACTTTGATTTATAATGAGTGTCAATCTCACTCTTTCTTTTCTTAACACTTTCTTCCACATTCCAGCATGGATTGTCAGTGAGTTTTTGGAACTTCAAGTGCCCATAAAGTCGCTTTGACATCCCCAACTGCTGAACAGAGCCCTGCTCGTCTTCAAATTAATTACACCATCGAATCCAGAGGTTGAACAATTTTTGATCAAAATTAGAAATTTACTTCCCAGTACTGTTAAGAATCACTATATATAAGGCCGTATAAGGTTCAACAAACACAGTTATAAGCTTTGCACAATTAAATAATAGCTGTAGAAACAAAACTTTATAAAATCTTTATGGTGTGTCTTTACATTCTACTCTATGAGGATATAAAGCTTGAAGCTTTATAATGCTGACTCCAAACTTCATGGCGTTTCTTTGGAGTGTTTCCTACTCTATATGAATACAAAGCTTGAATCAGTATAAGGCTGCCTCCATAAGGACTTAAAGAGCGGTATTTATGAAGGTGAAAGCATAATAAATCAAAAGAACAGCGTTGCCTGTAGCTTTATAATTTGGCATCCTGCATCTTCATAATATCGCTCCCTGTAGCTTTATAATTTGCCAACTCTGTTAGAAAACTGGAGTTTCCAGTATGCAAAACCGAATTCTTTGGAATTTCACCTTGAAATTCTTCTAGAAATGAAGAACAAGGTCGCACCGGTTTAGTGCACAACTTTTGAGAATTTCTACATGAATCTTAAAAACGTGTCCAAGTACCCTACACTCATCTTCATAAACAGCAGTCAATCAGCAAATGAGGCTGTTACAAAGTTCTTCTGGTCCCCTTTGGAAGTTCCTCTGGTCCCCCTTTGGAAATTCATCTGGTCCCCCTTTGAAATTCATCTGGTAACCTTTTGAAGTTCGCCTAATGCCCTTTTTAAGTTTATCTGGTGTCCTTTTTAAGTTCCTCTGGTACCCTTTGGAAGTTCATCTGATACCCTTTTGAAGTTCCTCTGGCACCCTTTGGAAGTTCCTCTGATATCCTTTGGAAGTTCATCTGATACCCTTTTGAAGTTCCTCTGGTACCCTTTGGAAGTTCCTCTGGTACCCTTTTGAAGTTCCTCTGGTACCCTTTAGAAGTTCCTCTGGTACCCTTTGGAAGTTCCTCTGATACCCTTTTGAAGTTCCTCTGGTCCCCTTTGGAAGTTCCTCTGGTCCCTTTGGAAGTTACTCTGCTACCCTTTTGAACTTCATCTGGTACCCTTTTTCAGTTCATCTGGTACCCTTTTAAAGTTCATCTGGTGCTCTTTCAGTTCCCCTGATGTCCTTTTTAAGTTCATCTGGTACCCTTATAAAGTTCATTTGGTGCTCTTTTTCAGTTCGCCTGATGCCCTTTTTAAGTTCATCTGGTACCCTTTTAAAGTTCGTCTCGTACCCTTTTTCAGTTCATCCTTTTTAAGTCCTTCAAAAGTGTGTCCCCAAATCTTCCACAAAATCATGTTGACTTGTGCCTGTATTTTACATATTCATCGGTGCAGGGTGCATCAACTTCGACTACACCGAAGCAGAGAGAGTTTGGTTCTGGTTTTTGATGTTCCGATTTTTGATGGTTTTTAAATTATTGTTGCGTGAATTTTGTTTCTTTGTCTTCGGTTTTTATTGAGGCAACTTTAAGCAACTTCACGCACAATCCGCGCAGTTTTCAATATTAAATTTTTATTCAACTTAATTTATGGTCGATTTTTTCCTCCTCTGCAAATTAACCTTTAAAATGTTCCGCTCCGTTCTCGTCTGCTTCAACATGCGAAAATTTATTCGCTTTTGCGAGTATCTCGTGCGGAGATATGCGTGGATCCGTGCGTAGCTGCGTGTGCGTATGTGCTTATGTAGGTGTATGAGTGTGTGTCCGAGTGTTGGTGTGTCCGAGTGTGAGTTCCAGCGTGCGTTTAAAGCGTGAATTCGTCCCTGAATTGAAGTTGGTAATTAATTTATTTGATTTTGTGTTTGGACAGTTTCGAAGTGAACTTTAATTGAAACACTCTTCTGGCAATATAAAAATTCGTGGGAATTAATCGTATATAAGTAAGCAGAGGCGGAATTGATTCCCAGCAGTGGCGGTTCTATGGGGTTGGTTGAAGGGCCAAAGCAGACCTACATTTCGTTGAGGGTCTTTAGATTTCTTCATAATCCAACAGGATGCCAACGCTGGGCAAGTGCATATAAAACGTTCTGCTGTTTCCTGTCGTCAGGAATCATTTTCTACCACACCTCTTTTCTTCATATGGTAATTGAGTCGACAGTGTCCTGTCAATAGTTCAGTGCAGAGTTTAATATAATTTATGCTGAGGTTCAGAATAGCATCTACCTTGATGTGTTCAAGTCTACCTTGATGTGTTCAAGTCTACCTTGATGTGTTCAAGTCTACCTTGATGTGTTCAACTCTACCTTGATGTGTTTCAGTCTACCTTGATGGTTTCAATGAGTCTTCTCGATTGCCGCATGCCTGTTTAGGATCTCTAGTACACGAATAGACCTCGTTTTTCCCGTTCACACATCAAGTTATTTATGAAGCTACTGTTTACCCCACAGAAGGGTTCTGGACCTATGAAAAGAGTGTCTGCGCCCTTTTTTCTAGGCTATCTGCCATTTCATTACCTTCATGTCCCTCATGTCTCGGTATCCACATTAGAGTAACAGAATTCCTCGCTGCTATTGAGAACTTGAAAACATTCCCAGACCAGCTTTGATTGGAATGATGAGTTTAATAATGATTTTGGAGCTGCCTGGCATATTTTGGTACTGCGGGTGTCCCTATGTACACATTCTCTAGCACATAACTCTAAGGCGTGGTCCTCCGCCTGAAAAATGGAAGCAGGTTTTCCCATTGTAATTGCTTTCGGGAAATTTTTGCCCTACAATTCACGCTCCAGCACTGCCATCTACCATTTTGGACCCATCAGTATACCATAGCTGAGAGTCCTGTTCTAGGATTACTTCATTGTTTCTCCACGCTGACCGGTCACTTATGAGCACTTTGAATTGCTTGGAGAAGTCTAGTATTATGTCCATCTTGTCTAGGGTATATGAAAAGAAGTAAGCTCAATACTTATATAGTAAAGGTACGAAAAAACTTAAAATCTATTGGATATTGGAATTGGATATTCAGTGCTGCACGTCCTTCCACTTCAGTCGTCATGAGTCCTAGATTTAGCAGCACCTGTCTCGCTGAAGCATTGGATGCTTTTCTAGCTTAACTAAGAAGGGTTTAGCAAATTTTGAGATCTCTTCAGTTGCACTCGGGATGTGTAAATCTCTGTGGATGTTTGAGTTTTTAATGCACCAAGGGGCGCAGGACTTTTGACTGTGCTCTTTGGAGTTTATTCACATTTGATGGCGATCCGGTTGGATACCATATGTTCCCAGAGTTGGATACCAAATGTCCCCAAAGTTGGATACCATATGTCCATATGCTTTTATTGAGTCCCTTATAGAGCAGTATCTTATAGTCCAGTTTGAGCTTGATATGCCGGTTTAGGAGCCATCCCAGTTGATTTACATTGAGTCTGATTTGGGTGACTTTGGCGCTTATGTGCTTTGTCCAGGTAAGTCTGCGATTGAGGTAGATTATAAGGTACTTTTTTTCAGAAGTCTGTGGGATAGGCTTGGAGTTGATTTTCACAGGGGGACAAGTACTTCTGCATAGAGAGAAGAAATAGATGTGTACGCATTTGGCCGCATTGGCTTTTATAATCTAGGAGTCAAGCTATGCTTGTAGGGTATTCACATGTTCTGGTAGGAGCTTTGATGCCACTTTCGGGTCTGAGTCGGAACATAGGAAGGTTGTATCATCGACAAAGGTTGTGGTGACAGTATTTTCGATAGCGAAGTTTGTAGAGCATAGAGCAAAGTGTAATGTGTAGAGCAAAGGGCCCAGTACAGTACCTTGGGCTATACCAGCATTAATTGAGTATTCAGTGGAAGTGAAACCTTTTTGGTTCACCACAAATTGTCGATCTGAGAGATTGCTTTCCAGAAGCGTGTAAATATTTAGATGTAGGATGCATTTTAGTTATATGTTTGAGAGCGACGATTGATGGAAGTAAAGAAATATTGCTATAATCAGGACATGTTATCCAACGATATTCAGTGTCCCACAAGGTATCAATGCAGCACGCTTCAAATTCATTTTATCAGTGGATTCCTCATAGCAATTTTATTGTTCTTGCTCTACACTCAAACAAGAGCTTAGTTTACTCAAAAGTTTGCTCTTCTCTGGTAACCTCCTTCTTTAGTTCAAAAATCAGTCATGAAGATCTCTCCATATTTAGATCTTCCCATGTAAAAGATAACTGCTGATATTGGCGGTTTAAGTTCGCTCTGCTATGTAATCTTATGTATTAAGTTCGCTCTGCTATGTAATCTATTCAATAGTTAAGGTATTCCCAATAGCTTTTTCAGACCCTATACAGGGCGAATCTTTCAATTTGTTGAACTATCTCCTTGAAGTAATTTCTCATTGAAATCGTTTTTCTCAGGTGGAAAATTCGCAACTCACTGCAAATGGGGGAGGTTTTCATGTTCAGATACCACAGATATTTTCCTCTAATATGATCAGGAGCTCATAACAGAAGCTTCTGGAGAGTGTGATTTGGTACTATTGTTAACTAATGCCCTCTCAGAGGTTCTAATGGGCTTCTCAATAAGGACACAAAACTTTTGTATTTGAATAAAACACCGAGATATCGGGCTGAAATTTGTACCAGGTGTAGTGCACATTCTGCATTTAAGTATGGAATTCGATCTCGTTCATAACACCACCACGTATGGAATTCTCGTTTACGTGAGCACGTGTGTAGCGATCGATTTTTGGATGCAATTTTCCACCACTCTACCACACTTATCTGCCAGAACGTTGGTAATTTCGCGTTCGATATTGTTCCTGAGCTCCTCTAACGTTGTTGTTTGTTGCTTGTTTCCGTAAACCAAATATTGATGTATTATCTGAAAGATTAACACTATATTATAATCCTCCGGTATCTTCAGACTGCTTATATGTATGATTGCTTCATATTTGCAATAAGTGAAGGAGCTCAGCTTATATCTTTCCATGCAAAACATCTTTCCATTCATTCAAGTCAATCATTGTGTTGTGTTGTGCTCCCTCTCTTGGAATCTTGTAACCCCATAGAAGTGCTCTAGACTTCCTGACAACGGTTTGCAAATAGTGTTGAAACATGGTACATGGTTAAGTAGAGGAAAAGTCCATTGAACGCAGAAAAGAAAAACAAGAAAAGTCCCTTCAAAGGACCAAAACAGCAAAACTATGAAACAGTTGCTTTTTCTTGACGGAACAATTTGTCAGACATAGCAATCAGACCATAAAATATCCCTTATATATCGTATAAACGAAAGTCTCTGCCATCGAAGCATGTATCCGAGAATGTCTTCATAGAAGACTAAATGGCAAGCTCATACACATTATGTCAGATAGCCAGGGTGCCCTTAAGGCACTGAGATCGTACCACTATACGTCCCGAATGACTGAAGAATGCCATAAAATCCTAAATGAACTAGGCCAAGACAACAATGGTACACTGGGTGCCTGGTTATGAAGTACACGCTGGAAAGGAATGGGCAGACTGCCTCGCAGAATGTGGAGCACTCCTTCCACTCATTGGCCCTGAACCTTTCTGCGGTGTGACTACAGGCCACTCTGCAGACTTACTTAGGAACTGGGAAGCAACTCAGATAGCTATTCAATGGTAGCATAATTCTAAGAGATTTCTTACCCCAAACAGCAGTATCTCCAAAAGGATACTAACCCTGAACCGCGAGAGTCTTAGGACTCTGGTGGGTTATCTTACAGGACACGAATGCCTAAGGTATCACCTTAACAAGATAGGCTTGTCACACATATCTGACTGCAGATTCTGTGGACACAACTCCGAAGCAACAGAACACATCCTAGGTGAGTGTCCAAGGATTAAGAGATTAAAATTTCTAGTGAGAGTTGTAAACTTCAACCTTCCAAAGTCTAAAGGTAGAGTAAATTACAGGGGTTAGCACAATAGGGCCGCGGTTCTAGTACTCTCTGATATATCAAATACTACATACTGAATATATAACGTTCCAGTTTTATTTTGTGGACTCATGGTTCCATGTTCAAGTATCGCGTGGAACAGTTTACCTCAGATTAACAGAACGTGAAATAATCTGAAAAATGTGGATTGTTTGCTATAATCGCCCAGAGCCCTAAAATGAACGGGTAAACAATGACTACGCACAAAAGATCAAATTGGTCGAATTGCATTAAGGCCAATAATGCCAAGAATATAATCGCCAACTTCAGTTAAAAATGCTTTCAGAACTTGCTCTGCCGCCAAGTTCACCAGTATCTACTATGGTAAGCCCCGCAATATCGGAAACGTGCTTAACATATCTGGGAGCCCCTTGGTTGGAAGGACTAGAGGAAGTCGCACAATTAGAGACAGTTTCGCTCTTAAGATTTGCTAAGAGGGTCTCTCTGTGTTTAACGATCTATACTACAACTCTTCAATGGATATCCATCTGGCACCGCAAAGGACCTAGCAGCTCTATGTGTGTCCTTCACGGCCAGCGAGTTTAACCTAATCTAAGGTCACCATCAACTATGACTACTCGTAAATCATGAGCCACATTCCTGAAATTAAGTACCAAGCGACTTGTCTTGTTTCCAAACCTAAAAAGTCCACTGCAACATGATCTTCAGACCACTCAACGAAACGAGTTGGAGCCATCATTTAAGTCACTTTTCGATCTCTGTAATCCGCATGTTCCCAGATTAATGAGGAGAAACCTGAAAAATTAGTTTTATTTTCATGTTTATTTATTCTGGGAACTTTGTTGTGTGACCTTGCCGATGTAGAGCATTTATAGCTGTCGTTGCGGCCGACTACACTCGTCTGTTCAGTGCTATTAATTAATTAATTGAGGTGGAAATGAAACTGTAATTGTAATAACTTAGCTCGGTTAATGGAAACGAGGAAGTGTCAACGAGAAATCGACCCGCAGTCGCTCCGTTTAGAATCGACCTGAATGAGGAAGCTTCCAGTGCGGTGTTATTAAATTAAAAACAATATTTCGTAGATTCTTTGACGTCGTTAAAGCTGAATTTATAAATGGTTCGCAATTAAAAAAGTTGCCAAAACAAGTTCACCCTGCCAAAAGCCAAAGCCGAGAGGGCCTCGTTTACAGACGTGTGTAAAAGAGTGAGTGAAGCGGCCGAACTGGCGCAGGCACAGTTCCTAGGCATGACGCCGCTTTGGTTCGTCTCCCTGTTCCGGCGCACACACACAGAGTGTACCGCAGTCGCAGTTCGCAGTCGATTGCTCGGTTGGCGTGGCCGCCGCTGGTGTCTTCGTTGTTTGTGCGAAACTTGATTGGTGGGCTACACGCTGAGTCCGCTCGCTCTGGACACTGGAAATGAGTTATTTAACCTCGCCTGCGATATCAATGAACTTTCCTACGTAGCGAACCGAATGGCTGAAAATGATACCAAGGGTGGGTTAAGTTATTTGTTTGCTCGCCGTTGTCGGCCAATTCCAATTCTGAGCCATTTTAATTTTATGCATTAAACAAGTTCAACTCTGTTTAATTGAATTGAGTTGGTGGTGGAAGTGATTTTTACAAAACTGTAAAAATATGCAAATTTGTGGCGTGCGTCCGTCCGTCCGTCCGTCTGTCCGTCAGGCGACATTGACGCAAACAACTGGTTAGAATCCGTCGAGGTCCAACTGAAAATTCTAGAACATTCGGACACATCTCAAGGATCGTCAAAGAAAATTCTGATTTAGGTGCACGAATCTATTTACTTCGGATTCGCCAGAGATGGTTCGGTTACTTGGGAGTTTCAGGTGCACAGGATCGCAGTGACCCCACAAGAACTCGCCTCCGAACTCTCCTCAGTAGTGCAAAGATGCAAGTAGTATGAACTTTGCTCCAAATGTCTGCAGTAGTGAAACTCTCCAAATGAAGGTGTGTTTTTGGAGACTTTTTGTCAAAGGTGCGAGCTGCATGAACTTTTCTCGAAATGTCTGCAGTAGCTTAACTCTCCAAATGAAAATATATTTGGAGACTTTTCGTTTAAGATGCGAGTAGTATAAACTTTTCACCAAATGTCAACAGTAGTTCAACTCTTGAAATGATACTGTGTTTTTGGAGACTTTTTGTCAAAGATGTAATAAAAAACTTTTCTCGAAAATTTTTGCAATAGTACAACTCTCCAAGTGAAAACGTGTTTTTGGAGAGTTTTTAGTCAAAGATGCGAGTTGTATGAACTTTTCTCGAAATGTCTGCAGTAGCTTATCTCTCCAAATTAAAATGTATTTGGAGACTTTTTAGATGCGATTAGTATAAACTTTTCTCCAAATACCTGCAGTAGGTTAACTCTCCAAATGAAAACCTATTTGGAGACTTTTAGTCAAAGATGCGAGTTGTATGAACTTTTCTCGAAATGTCTGCAGTAGCTTAACTCTCCAAATTTAAATATATTTGGAGACCTTTAGTCAAAGTTACGATTAGTATAAACTTTTCTCGAAAATGTCTGCATTAGTATAACTCTCCAAATGATACTGTGTTTTGGAGACTTTTCGTCAAAGATGCGAGTAGTATGAACTTTTTTCAAATGTCTGCAGTAGTGAAACTCTCCAAATGAAGGTGTGTTTTTGGAGACTTTTTATCAAAGATGCGAGTTGTATGAACTTTTCTCGAAATGTCTGCAGTAGCTTAACTCTCCAAATGAAAATATATTTGGAGACTTTTCGTTTAAGATGCGAGTAGTATAAACTTTTCACCAAATGTCTACAGTAGTTCAACTCTTGAAATGATACTGTGTTTTTGGAGACTTTTTGTCAAAGATGTAATAAAAAACTTTTCTCGAAAATTTTTGCAATAGTACAACTCTCCAAGTGAAAACGTGTTTTTGGAGAGTTTTTAGTCAAAGATGCGAGTTGTATGAACTTTTCTCGAAAATGTGTGCATTAGTATAACTCTCCAAATGATACTGTGTTTTGGAGACTTTTCGTCAAAGATGCGAGTAGTATGAACTTTTTCAAATGTCTGCAGTAGTGAAACTCTCCAAATGAAGGTGTGTTTTTGGAGACTTTTTGTCAAAGATGCGAGTTGTATGAACTTTTCTCGAAATGTCTGCAGTAGCTTAACTCTCCAAATGAAAATATATTTGGAGACTTTTCGTTTAAGATGCGAGTAGTATAAACTTTTCACCAAATGTCTACAGTAGCACAACTCGTGAAATGATACTGTGTTTTTGGAGACTTTTTGTCAAAGATGTGATTAGTATAAACTTTTCTCGAAAGTTTTTGCAATTGTACAACTCTCCAAGTGAAACTGTGTTTTTGGAGAGTTTTTAGTCAAAGGTGCGAGTTCTATCAACTTTTCTCCAAATGTCTGCAGTAGCTTAACTCTCCAAATGAAAATGTGTTTGGAGACTGTTTGTCAAAGTTACGAGTAGTAAGAATATTGCTCATCTTTTAATCACGCTTCTAATTATTTTCTGGGAGAGTTCATTGTCACTTCTTCCAGTAAATCTCAAAATAGCATTGTTTCTTATCTTTGTTTTGTGAAATAATGTGTGGATTTCCTACTCCTCCATTCCAGTAACAATTACACACCCAAAGCATAAAAGATCCTCCTCCATTGATCACACAATCTATGACCTTTTTATATAGAAGTTCTTCATCAGACTTTTGCCATATACATCGGGTTCTGTTGGGGACCGAATACATTGAATTTCCTTCTGTCCATATACAAGTGCTGTGAACTCTTATATCCTGTAACAAAAAGGAATGGAGCTTTTTAAGTACCAGTATATTCCTGTCATGTGGTTGGAAAACTGAAAGTGGTACCGGAGCAGGAGTATTAGGACTAGCTGCTCCGTGCCCATGGGATACTACCCAAGCCCATGTGAAATTATCCAAGCTCATGGGAAACTACCCAAGCTACAAGCATTTTCCAAGCGGACATCCATGCCATCGAAAGATGCACACAGATTAACTTGAGCAGGAAATCCAAAAGACAGGACATAACTACAATATCGGACAGTCAAGCTGTCATTTGAAGCCCTTACGAAGTAGACTGTAAGTTAGAATGGGACTCTCTTAAGAAGCTAAACCAGCAGGCAAACATAACAACGTCAACCTTTGACGGGTTCTCGCACATGTAGGGATGGAAGGTAACGAGGAGCCAGACGAACTTGGTAGGGAAGGAGCTTCCACAAAACTGATAGGTCCAAAACCTTTTTGTCGGATAAGGAAGAAGAGTATGGGGAACGTACTCAGAGGATATGAAAACTTTGCAAAACACAAACTCTCTTCAAGCCACGTAGGCTTAAGGCAATCTAATCTCTTGTTAGGCAACTACAACAGCAAAAGATTTGAGTCTTGCACTGGACTATCCAAGAATAGACTAAGAATTTTAACCGTTCTTCTGACTGGACACTGTAGGCTCTAAGAGCATCTGAGCAAGCTAGGAATTGTAGCATGTCCCATGTGCCGATTCTGTGCGGAGGATACTGAATCACCAGAGCACTTAATTGGGGTTTGCGGGGCATTGATGCACAAATGGAAAACGCATCCGGGTTCTTTTCAAATAGTAGGTAGCGTGATAGAACTACTTGAACCAGCCGATATCCCCAAATGTTTGAGAGCCTTAGGGTTTGATGACATTTTATCAGTCAGATGTGATTAGAGGGATATCCTATTATCAGAGGGTAGTACAACAGATCGTTTTGGTCGCAGTACTTCACACACCTCCTTATACATTACATTGCATTATATCCTGTAAAGTCGCGTTTCCAATCACAGCCAGATAGTCTGAAGCTATTAAGTTGAATTTATTTGGTGTGGATGCCATTATTCTCTCAGTGAAAAGACATGTCGAAGCTGTTCAATGCTACATCTGTATTATACCCGGTCTTAGAGACATACCAGGCCTTAGAGACATACCAGGTCTTAGAGACATACCTGGCCTTAGAGACATACCAGGCCTTAGAGACATACCAGGCCTTAGAGGCATACCAGGCCTTAGAGACATACCAGGCCTTAGAGACATACCAGGCCTTAGAGGCATACCAGGCCTTAGAGACATACCAGGCCTTAGAGACATACCAGGCCTTAGAGGCATACCAGGCCTTAGAGACATACCAGGCCTTAGAGACATACCAGGCCTTAGAGATATACCAGGCCTTAGAGGCATACCAGGCCTTAGAGACATACCAGGCCTTAGAGAAATACCAGGTCTTGGAGACATACCAGGCCTTAGAGACATACCAGGCCTTAGAGACATACCAGGCCTTAGAGGCATACCAGGCCTTAGAGACATACCAGGTCTTAGAGACATACCAGTCCTTAGAGACATACCAGGCCTTAGAGGCATACCAGGCCTTAGAGACATACCAGGCCTTAGAGACATACCGGAAAACAGTATAGTAAAGGATTTTATGTACAGTGGATAGGTTTCTTTGCCAAAGTATGTTGACAATCCTCGGGATTTAGAGATTTTGAAATCCTTTTCGCGCTTTCAGGATAACATTTTCTGTGAGATCTGGAAATTTTTATATGCCTAGATTTGAAACTCAACTTTAGGCACTGATCCGTTCAGATTAAGATATTCAGATATTCGGTATTGATACCCTGAACAGTTCAGTGTAGACAGATGGATAGATAGAAGCGTTGTAGGCCGGGGACCTGCCGTCGAAAGAGTTTCTCTAAGCACTCAGGGAAGTGATGCCCATAGTCAGCCTGAAGTGAAGAGAACATGAAGAGGTGGGAGTTTTGAAGAAGGAGGTTGAATGTGTAACTAAATTTCTTTGACTCTTTTATGAATCTCAGTAGTCTGTGCAGCGATAAGGCATGCATCTTGTCCTGACTTGACTATGTTTACATTACCATCAATCTATTTGGTCAAATTCCGGTTCCAATTGCTTTCTGTTACAGTCTTCAATCACATGTGTGGGTGCGGTCCAATTCAGGGAACTTGATAATGTTCACATTATGGTCTTGAATAGTTTAGTCAAAATCTCCAATTGCTTTCTGCCACAGTCTTCTGTCACAGATAGCTGTGGTTCCTAGTATCGTCTAATTATGGACTTAATGGCTTTACGCGAGTACTCACCTTTAACTTGACTTGATCTGCTCTTCACATGAGTTACCATGGAGTCCAGCCAAGAAGTTTCCACCTACTTAACGAGTAGGCCGCACATTTGAAACGTTTAATAGATTTGCAGCACTTGCAAAGCGACCCAACCGTGGATGGTGTTGCGTGTTGCGTGACAGTGGCTAAACCGGCTGTTGGCGCATACGCGTTGCAACACACTTGGATGCGCCAACTGTGATTCTTGGCAGACCCGTCCGTTGCCTAACGGCGTATGTCATGGGTTTGCTGGGAAGCTGGGAAGTACGAGCCATGCTTATTATGCAAATGAAACAAATGTAACGCGAGATGCACACCGAACTGTACCGGACCGAATCGAAACGAAACGTCGGCACTGCTGGTCCGGCTGGCCAACAGAACATGAAGAAATAACATCCATTTGGAAGATGCCGACCGCAGCTAATTTTCGCATGCATCAAGATGCGAGTAGCAAATTAGTGCGAACAAGCAAACAAATAACAAGAAATCTCCCAAACGAGTGAATACCCTCCTACCGTGCCCGTGGGAAGCCGAAATTACTCTGTTTGCCACTCAAATGTCGTGGTATAATGGAGCCTGAAGTGATTGGCATGGCCACATCAAGAAGGCAGCGCTTCCAAATGCAATTTGACAGAATAATCAATAAAAGAAAAATCCATTACAAAAAACGCACACACGCAATGAAGAGGAGAGAACGGAAGGACAGAACAGAGAAGAGCAGGGCAGGGCAGGAAATGATAGAAAAGAACAGGACATGGCAGGGCAGAGGAGCGCTGGATATGGCAGGGCAGAGGAGAGTTGGATATGTGAGGACAGCACAGTGCAGGGCAAAGAAAAGCAGTGCAGAGCAGCACAACACATCACGGGAGGAAGGGGC
This sequence comes from Clusia tigrina, assembly GCA_920105625.2. Taxonomy (NCBI): domain Eukaryota; kingdom Metazoa; phylum Arthropoda; class Insecta; order Diptera; family Clusiidae; genus Clusia; species Clusia tigrina. The sequence continues at coordinate 181,797,148 of OV050032.1, forward strand.
CGGAAGGGGTAGAACAGTACAGGAAAGGCGCCAGCTAAGACCAGCACCATATTATGACAGCCAGAAATTGTGACAACCGCAAGTTTCCGTAATAACCCTGTCTGAGTTTCAAGAAATTGGAAAAAGGAAATTGCTGCAATTATACGACAACAATTGCACGCATGTGTGTAATTTTCCATGAATACCAGAGTGGCACTGCGACCTGCATACGCAATTTGAAGGGCTTTATAGTGTTTCATTAAAAAGTTCAAAGGTTTATAAGCGACATAATGAAGCCTTGTAATAACATCCTTGGAATAACTTCCTTCCTTACTTACAGCTACGAGTAATTGTTAAGCTTTGTAGTCCTTAACCAGTGAAGGAGACTTCAATGTGCCAATATTGATGGAGCTGTTAGACGAGAGGACCGGACATAGCATAAATTATCAGAGTATGAATTTGTAAAGCAACTTATTATGAGACATTTTTCAAAGCCTTTTTATACGTACAAAACTTACGAGTTAAACTGCAGCCGGCCTCTGTGGTCTAGTGCTAAGCATGCTGGGCTCACATTCCAGGTGTCGCGGGTTCGAATCCTGCCCCAGGCATGGTCTCAGAAATGCTTCTCTCTAAATCTTTTTCCTTTCGGGTCAAAAGATTTAGTTGATCGTGCTCATTTCCTCAACCCTTATAGTCATTCCAACAAATTTGTTCTATTTAATCTGAACCTTTATCCTATTTAATCTGAACTTGAGCATACTGAACCACTGGATCTAGTGATTCAACAGCAGGAGTTGTGAACCATATGGCGGCTGTATTCATAAGGATATTGGTGCGGCTAAAAGAACTTTGGACTCAAGAGGTTGTCAGAGCAATACTCGTTGTTTCTGGTACCGAAGAATAAACTCATATCTAGAGTTTCTTCTGGAATAAAGTATAGCGTCATTGTCCCCGACAAAAGAACAATGGTGTGCTCCAGAGTTACTTCTAGGGATCCTGGCGAAAACTTTCTTCATTGACGACTCCAAAACGGAAAAAGGAACTGGGGCTGACTGGCATCTGAATGAAAATGTCAGCTGCTTCTCGGCTATGGGAATTATAGCAATGTTATTCCAAACGGATGTGTTTGCTGGAGGTACCTGAGGTGGCGGACTGGGTAATTGAGAAGAAATGGCGTGGTGACCGCCAGGCTGCACTGAAGGCCCTAGAAAACATATTAACCACTTCAGAGATTGCCCAAGAATGTAAATCCACACTTAACTCCATCGCAAGAGGAATTTACTTGACCTCTTTTGGGTGAATAAAATAGCTGACGAACTGGCCAACTATGGATTTGCGGGTACTCTATTAGATCCAGAGTCAGTTATTCATATGAGTTTAGTAGGAGCTATTAACTGGATCAAGAGCCATGCGAATAATATTCACAAGGACCGATGGTGTGGTTCAGTTGCCGGCAAAAAGTGCCTCCTAGAGAGCCCGAGCAAGAGTGTTGCAGATTTCCTTCTAAAGAATCATCATTGCTTGGGCTAATCAGGGCGCATAATCCATAGAGCCCTCATATGGCGATCATGGGCATCATCGAGAGTCCGAACTGCGTGTCCGGTTTGGAGGAAGAATAGAACGGCACAGATGATTTTCTCTGCATTTGTCCTGTCTTTGTCAGAAAAAGGAGGGGCATATTACAATCAGATGTATTGAAAATGGACAGTACTCGTATACATTCCTTATACCTAAACAGACTTCTGAGATGCATGAAAGAGGCATAGAAGTTCGAAAGGTGTAACCTCCCTTTAAAAACCCCCCTAATATTGCATAGCTTAGTTTACAATGGGCATCAATGCCGGAGTGCTTGCATATCTCCTTCTTCGGCGGTTCTCCGGCTTAACCCACTTCTATCTATCTTCTATTTATACCTTTTAATCGCTCCATGACCTTATTTGATAAACAAGTCCCTTGCCAGCGTGCTCGCGTGGAGTTCCTGCTTTTGCAAGTATCTTCTGCGGCATTTTCTTGCTTCTTCTTTCATCATGGGCATGTTGAAAGTTCTGTGAATATTTCCGTTTTATACTACTGTGACCCTCAATAAGTTGTGTATCATCAACATTCAGTTTGGGAGGAACTACAGAATTATTCCTTATCTACTTTTGATAATTGGTCACTAAGCAGAAAACTAGTTGAGGTGGAAAAAGTTCTACAACAAGAAAGGACAAATTCTCAGGCTCCTAAAAATTTATACTGAATATGTTATTGAAAACATTCCTTTAGAAGAGTGAGCTATTTTGGGTACCTTCTAGAAAAATGTTTCTCAAAAATAGTACATACTCTCTTATAGAATTCTCCATAAAACTCACTTAGAATACTCCATAATACTCTCTAATACTCTCTTATAGAATACACTCCAATACTATCTTATATAAAACTTCATAATACTCTCTAAAACTCTCTTATAGAATAGTCCCTGATACTCTCTTGTAGAATAATCCATAATACTCTCTAATACACTCTTATAGAATACTCTCCAATATTCTCTTATATAATACTTCATAATACTCTCTAAAACTCTCTTATAGAATACTCCATAATACTCTCTAATGCTCTCTTATAGCAGAGTCCCTGATACTCTCTTATAGAATACTCCATAATTACTTTCTAAAACACTCTTATATTCTCTAAAACTCTCCTATACAATACTCCATAATACTCTCTTATATAATACTCCATAATACTCTTATGGAATACTCTCTAATACTCTCTAATACTCTCTAATACTCTCTTATAGAATACTCTCTAATCCTCTCTTAAAGAATATTCTCTAACACTCTGCTATAGAATTTCTCTCATGTAATTTTGTGAGGGTCTCTGAATGTAATAAACCGAACATACCCCAAAAAGAAGGGAATCACCGGGTTACCGTGGGCTACAGTGACCTACAAACAACTGTTTCCCAGCGGCATTTAGTTGGGAAGTGTGCTGTCAAGGTCGGCAAAAATGGGTGCGCAGAATGGCAGCGCGTTTCATTAGCACCTGCTTTGGAGTATGTGCCTCTGTAGCTCTGGGGCATTTGATCAATTTGCAACACTTCTGTCAACTGTCCATGTTTACACTTGCGAGTGCATGCAGTCGGCCAGCGCGACTTTGGCTTGGCCAATAACCAGATTCCGCCAGAGTGCAGTGCGATGGCGCGCGTGTATGCGACATTAGCATTTTGCACATATCCGCGACGCATACCTCACCACAATTAATTGCAAGTGCGCCGAAACGAGTGTCGGGTAAGCCCAAGTTCCCAGTTGACAATTCGAAGTGGCCAGAAACGAGTTGCGGACGAGCGCACCAAACGTCCATTGCCACTTGTCAAGCGACCGACCGAGCGGAGATGGACACCTCTGCCAGTCGCTTGAAATAAGCAAGTGGCCAACATCGATGTGGGCCATGCACAGCTCGCTGGACCGTTTCATGTACAGCCAATTGAGGCTTCTTAGCTTTCCACACACAGAGATACGCATGCGCACACACTGCCTGCTGGCGGCTGAGAAGGCTGAAGCGGCGCGATCGTGGCTGTGATTGCGGCTGTGATTGTGGCTGTGATTGTGGCTGTGATTGTGGCTGGGCCTAAGCCAGCGGCAAAGGTAGCGTAACCTGTCTGGAGCATCTCTCATCTCGGCGTCATCAGACAACAGTAAGGAACTGGTTACTGCATCTGCTCTGTCTGGCTCTCTTCGTGTGCGCTCGCGCGAATAGCTGCTAAACGCCGCTCAGCGGCTTGCTGGAGGATTGTGACTGCTTACAAGAAATTAGTTCTTCGTCGACGGTCAGTTCAGGCGCACATGCGCACATATTAGCAACTTTCGGTTTCGTTTGGTACGAGCTTTCTGAGCAATCCGCTACGCTGCCGTTTCACTTTTAATTTCGAACCATTCGATATCTCGGTGTCGCTGGAGCTGAAGCTGAAGCAGAAGCTGCCGTTTAAATTCGTAGTCATTGTCGTTGTCGTTGTCGTTGTCGTTGTCGTTTGCGCTGTCGTTATCGCTATCGTTGTGGCGGTCGCTGCCGTTGTTCGAGTGTCTTCTTCTTATTCTTGATATTCAAATGGCAAACGCTGCCTTTGTTGCTGCCACCACTATTGCTGCTGCTCCCGCCGCCGTTGCTGCCGCTGTGCATCCGCGAGATTAAACAAATTCCAGAAATTCAAATCGAAAATATTTATAAAAAAATATAAAGAAATTCCGAAAGGTTTCCAACGCTAATTGATGCTGGCTTTTTAGAAAATGCTGCCAACGAATTAATTCAGTTTTTACACAAAAAGCGAAATTCACGAAACCGACTGCGACTTGGACTGGGCCAAAGTAAAAGTGCGCCAAATTAGCATAAAACTAAAATCGAATCTGAAACTGAAACTGAATCTGAAACGGAATCTGAAACTGAAGCTGAAATTTCAATTTCATCTCATTTTTAATATTAAATTATTGATTATTAATTGTTAATTATATTCGCCTGTTTCGAGCTGGTATCGTCGACGACGACGTCTTACAAAATGCAAAAATACATGATAGTGACGATGATGCTCTATCTGCAAATGATCGGCGGGTACACTGTGGCGCCGAACAAGAGCCCCCCCGTCCCAGGTAGGAGGCGCGCCTGCACCGAGCACTGACCAGCAACGTACATACGTGACTTCCTTCGGCTGTGAGTCACTGCACGGCGCTGTTCGGTGCTCGGTGCTCGGAACGCTGCAATTGTGCTATTTTTTGTGTCTTTCTTTTTGCTTCTCCTTTTCTGGCCGTCGCTTGCGTAATACTCGTGCGCTGCATTTGCCCCACATCCTGCCTGCAGCATGCAGCTGCAGCTTTGTCTTACTTACTTACTTACGAGCAGGTACACGCGCACCGAAATCGATCGACTTTCTCTTTGCGAGTCCGCTGCTACCGCGCCAGCCTCGTACGCGCTCACCTGGCGCACACGTATATCTGCATCGATGGGTATACCAGGCAGACCTTTCTATGGAGTGGAGCCGCGCTATGGAGCTGCGGAGCTTTCTTTACAAATGCCAAGCATTTCAAATCGCTTTAAACGTTTCTCTAAATACATGGAAGTACAATGCTGGGTAATTTTGCTTTTCATGGCATACTGGGAAAATCTTACATCATCATTCCACACATTTCTGTCTTTCTGGCTTAATGGGATACTAGTTTAGTTTTTATGAGTTTCCTTTTCTCTTTTTGTTGTTGAGTTATTCCACGCTTAATCGTGTGATTTTAGACTGTTTTATGTGGAGGACTATCGGTGGCAGATTCCAGCGAACTCTCAGCCATTCTGAACTCTAATGGGAAGCTGAATGGTGGTGGTGGTCTGTGAGTTCTCTACAAGTAAATGATTGGGTGTGTTATTCCATCAGCATTGTTGGCTCGACGCTGCTAGTTGAACCTTGACCTCCCACAATTGGCTTCCAAGGAACCTAAATATGTGGTGAGTTAGAATTTCTGTGGAACCAGTGCCATTCTGCAGAGCTGTGTCCCTTCGGCAATTCTTCGAGAACTTTCCGAGACAAACATGGAGAGAAAATGTTCTCTAATTGAAAGAAACATTAAGTTGGTGTTAGAGATACTCACCAATGGAAATCATTGCACACCTCAGTCGCATATCGTCTATTGTTAATGAGAAGTCCAACAAGTTGTTTATACGACTATTATAGATAAGTTTTTGTATCAGTTGAGGAACTCATTCGCCTTAAAGAGTATTATAAATAATCTTATGTATCAGTTGAGGAACTCATTCGCCTTAAAGAGTATTATAGATAAGTTTTTGTATCAGTTGAGGAACTCATTCGCCTTAAAGAGTATTATAAATAAGTTTTTGTATCAGTTGAGTAACTCGTTGGCCTAAAAAAATGTCCATCAAATTTTTAGTTGATTTATGGAATATTATTCCAGCTTTCCATCTACATTTCTATATAGACAATCTTTTGTCACCTTTAAGGAACACATTCGACTTAAAGAAAGTCCTAGCAAATTTTGTTTCGTTGGTTTTTAGAATATAGTTCCGAGGGTTCGTTGGTTTATAGAATATCATTCCATCTTTCCATTCACATTAATATGCAATTCACTGAAGTCAACTGAAAACTGTGATTGAAGATCATCCTTTCTTCAGTTTAAAGATGATTCCTCTCTATTGTTTTCTAATATAAAACACTTGAATGTGGTTTTATAGATACTCATCAATGAGAATTATTGGACCCCTTTGACTCCTCGTATACTCATGATGAGAAGTCAACATGTAGTTTATACGAGTATTATAAATGATCTTATGTATCAGTTGAGGAACTCATTCGACTTTAACAAAGTCCTAGCCAATTTCGAGAAGGGGGTTCGGTGGTTTTCGGGAAAAAGTAACGTGTGAAATTAGTAAGAAGTGAACTGCAATGTACGAGTACTTATAACGGGTCCATGGACTCTTCCTATAGAGACATTGCAGCAAAAAAGATACTTTCTTAAATACTTTAAGCGGGTCCTTGCTGTAGGGATCAACTATAGTAGCATATATATAGTATATGTAGATAGATGATACTAGATCTCTTGATATATCTAAAGTAAAGGAAATTGAAGTTCTATGGACATCTTCTGAGGCACCTCTTGAACAACTTCAATGTGATCAAAGTTGTGGGCTGGTTCAATGTACTTATAACGAGTCCATGGACTGTGCATATAGAGACATTTGACACTTTTCATAAATACTTTAAGCGGGTCGTTGCTGTAGGGATCAACTATAGTAGCATATCAAATATATAGTATACGAGTATATGTAGCTAGATTATACTAGATCTCTTGACATATCTAAAGTAAAGAAAAGTAGAGTTCTCTGGACATCTTCTGAGGCACCTCTTGAACAATTTCGAAAATCAATTTCAATGTGAACAAAGTTGTGGACTGATTGGTTGCTCGACCCTTTTTATACAGATCACCTACGCATGCTGAATGTTACATGAACATAAACATTTTTTAAGACCTAAATATAGATATATATATATTCTAGAACTATATATTCATATATGTATTCATATAACATGTTCTACAATAGTTGAGAATTCTCTTAAATTGAGCGTGTTGTCAATATTGTAGCAAAATAGCGTTATGAGGACGAGTTTCGACTCATAGGTGAGGTGCACAACTGTGGGAGCAGCTCCAAGCAAAAGCACCCAGTCAGCAGTTGACATGGACATGACATTAAAAAGAATCGCAGAATCGTTGATTGTAGAACATTGCTGACGTCACTAACTAAAGTTAATTATTTTGCATATACTCGTACCTGAACTACCAGTTTCGAATGACTGCTCTAGCATCACGCAACTGAGAGAAGGGGATGAAATTGAGCCTCATCAATTACCACAAAACTCGTATCTGCACACACTTCAGCCGATTTCTTTGGAGGATGACAGCTACTTTCAGTTCAGCGCAGGAAACTGAACTCGGTTTTTGTGGCTTCGATCGGTACCGAAATACTCGTGTACCCCGCCCCCGGGCTCTAGCACTAGATACGATGCTTTTTTGGCTTAGGGAATTTAAGATTCTTGCTAAATGCTTTTACCAAATAAAATTTCAACATTAAAAATGGCACATAAAAATGGAGAAGCAGCAAATTGGCGAATGTTTTAAAATTGCAAATGCATACTCGTATATTTGCATATCAATCGGAATTTAAGTAGTCAATTTGTGACCCCGGAAGACAGCTTTGCTATTTTTTTCATTCCTCCTTTTCAGTTATGAAAGTGAACATTGTTGTTGTTGTTGTTGTTGTTGTTGCTGTTATATAGTAGCGGCACATGTTTCGACTTAAATAAATTATGCCGCTGGGTCCGGTCCGGCTTCTCCAAGTGTGCATCTCAATCCAGACAGACTCAGGTCAGGAGAAGATTCTTTGGGGAATTCGTTGCGATGACAGAGATTTCGTTGAATGGTTTCTATAACTATGTAAATAACTGGAGGTGGTATTGTGAAGACTCAGTCCGGCATGGAACATAAAGTACCTTCAAGTTCCATAAACAGATAAGGCACATGAGATGTCAATGGTCTTTGAGACGGTATTGATTGATTTTCTCGGACTTGTGAGGACATTTTATTAGTTTACTTGACAGAAAACATAAAAATTATACAGGAAACATAAAAATCACACAGAAACATAAAAATGTTACTTGCACCACCTGCATATATAACCTATAAGGGATCCATAATTGAACAAAATCTCTGCCTATGAAGAAATTTCGTTGGTTTAATGGAAAGTCTTTTTGATAGGAAACATAAAAATTATAAAGGAAGCATAAAAATTATGCAGGAAACATACATGTTTATTATATAACCTATAAGGGATCCATCGTTGACAAAAGCCGCTGCCTATGAAGAAATTTCGTTGGTTTAATGGAAAGTCTTTTTGATAGGAAACATAAAAATTATAAAGGAAGCATAAAAATTATGCAGGAAACATACATGTTTATTATATAACCTATAAGGGATCCATCGTTGACAAAAGCCTCTGCCTATGAACTAATTTCGTTGGTTTAATGAAAACTCTTTTTGATAGGAAACATAAAAATTATACAACAAACATAAAATTATACAGGAAACTTAAAAATTACACAGGAAACATAAAAATTATACAGGAAACATAAAAATTTTACTTGCAACACCTGCCTATATAACTTAGAAGGGATCCATAATTGACCAAAGCCTCAGCCTATGAAGTAATTTCGTTGGTTTAATGAAAAGCCTTTTTGATAGGAAACATAAAAATTATACAGGAAACATAAAAATTTTACTTGCAACACCTGCCTATATAACTTAGAAGGGATCCATAATTGACCAAAGCCTCAGCCTATGAAGTAATTTCGTTGGTTTAATGAAAAGTCTTTTTGATAGGAAACATAAAAATTATACAACAAACATAAAATTATACAACAAACATAAAATTATACAGAAAACATAAAAATTATACAGGAAATATAAAAATTATACAGAAAACATAAAATTATACAGGAAACATAAACATTGTGCATGCACCACTTGTACCTATAAGGGATCCATAATTGAGCAAAGTCTCTGACTATGGTTCTATTAAGGGAGTTATTTCAATCTTTTAAGAGTTTGGGTTGTTCTTAGTGAGATTTAATTTGAGCAGGGACCTCAGGATTGAGAAACCAGCCCTAAATTGAATTGTTTCTATTTAACGAGTGTCTCAGATTTATGAAGTTTAATATGCTGAATTTGGGGGTACAACACTATTGGAATCATGAAACTTAGTCAAGTGCTATGAACATATATGGGATCCATATTATTACTATTGCAACGTGCAGCATAATTTATTATGTCTGCAAGGGATTAGGTGAATGAGTAGTAGCAACTAAGGCCTTCGACTCGAAGAGCAAAGGATATTGAAAGAAGTATTTTTGAGACTAGGCCCGAGGCAGGATTCGAACCCGCGGTCCCTCGATATAGGATCCATAACTTACTAATAACCGTATATTAATTCCCTTAAGTTATTTCTTGGAATTTAAGAATATTCAGCCTCAGCACTTAGCATGACAAGAGGAATATAGAAGTTTTTGAGCCTGCCATTAACAGAAAAGGGTTCCATAATTGGTCAATGAACCCTGATTGCAATGGGAGATTTATTTAGATTCGTTCTAAGCTCAGGTGCGTTTAGTGGTGTCTCAGTTTGATATGAAGAAACATAAAATGTTTGCAGATGTAACGGATATATCAGAGTTAGAAGAGAAACCAGCAGCTTACTGTGGTTCCATTCAGAGAAGTCCTTTTATGTTTACGAAAGACTCGAACTAATTTAGAGAAGACACAGCTTGATATGAGGAGAACATAAAACTTGTTCAGGGGTTTATAACATTACAATGGACGTCTCTGGTTCTATTTAGAGTTTGTCTGATTTATGGGCACTTAGGATGAGGATGGATAGATAGATAGATAGATAGATAGATATATTTAAGGGTGTTATATACTGCGACCTGAAAGATCTATTGTGATGCCCCTATTTATTTGAAAAATGAGGATAGTCTCATCTATTTATAAATCTTCTGTCAGGTTAATTTCCGACAGGAATTTATATCTTGCTCATATCTAAGATATAATCTCCAAAACACCTGAGTCTATTGTGTGCCAATGGTCCGCAGTCTGTAATCAGGTGCAGTGAGCTTTCGTCACTTTTTCCACAGAATCGGCAGATGGCATCTGAAGATATACCCAACTTGTTCAAATGGTAGTTGAGTCTCCAATGTCCGCTTAAAATGCCTGTGATGATGAGGATGGGTAGATAGAACATAAAAATGCTTAGGGTTCCACAAAAGTACAAAATAGGTACGGTAACAGAACCAGGGATATATGCGATTTTACCTTAGTTTGGTGAATAGGTCGGCCTTAACTTAGCATATCAGCTTGGCAGGGAACAATGCGAATTTCTAGAGGCTTCTTTTTAATATACGTATTTAAAGCTGTGTAGAACTCAGGTGGGCTCATATCAGGTTTACTGGGCATAAAAATGGTATGCCACAAAAATTCACAACAGACCGAAGTGACTCTATTGAGGGCCCCACTAATATTGGTTCATAAGTTGGTTTATTTTAAGTCCTTCATAGGAAGTGTCTCCTAGGAAAAACACTGAGAATTAGTGGAGGTTCCATTAACAATTCCTTTCAGATTTGTTAGAAGAACTTGGGTTGATTTAGTGAAGACTTTGGCATGGATTCAAAAAGTTTTTAAGGAGTTTCATACCATCCCCATATTTCGCCCCGTGATTCCGCTGATACTTGTATATGTTCCTTCGATTTGTGACGAACTCGGGTGGGTTAAGTAAGGGAACATTAGAATAATTCGGGTGCTGTAATAACAGTACAAACTGATAGTGGGATCCAGCAGACTCCTGTGGTTCTATTAAGAGATGTCTTGGCATTTATGTATACATCGTGTAAAGAGCGGTCTCCTTGATGGTATATAGGAAATCCACAATACACCCATGCACTCCTCAGATTCAACTGAGGGGCATCTTTGGCTTCATTCTGCTTCCTTGTCCCTGTGTTTTATAATGTTTCCTTGCTAACCGCCATGTTGGTAATTCGCATATAGTTGGAAGTGATTATGGTCGCCCCATAAATCTTGCACCACGCCTACTTCTGTGTTATCTGCCAAAGCAATTGAGTGAACTTCCGCTGTTGTGTAGTACAGCCAGGCGCAGACAGAGGAGCGGCACTGGGCAGCGGCTACATTAGAAGCTAGTTTCAAATAAAAACAATAGACAAATATGTTTATTAATTATGCACAACTATGGAAAAATGCAAAAAAGTTCAAACAAACTATTTTATGGCATATTAAAGTAAATATTTGAGGCAAACACATTCAAAACGCGAAGTAAACAACGAGTTTCACTTTTCTGATATTATTGCTGCTGTCATTGTTGTTGGTGTTGTTGTTATTCGTGCTGTTGTTGTTGGTATTGGTGCTGTTGTTTGTGTTGTTGTTGGTGTTGTTGTTGGTGTTGTTGTTGGTGTTGTTGTATCGGAAGATCTAACCCGATTTGAACTGTTTGCTGCCTGGCTAAAAGCTTTGGGTTAATTATGGGTATTTTGCGTTATATAACAACGGATTCGCATGTCGCGCTCGAAGGCCGCCGATAGTGGAAATCGCACTTAGCCGAGTACAATTATGCACACACACACACACACACACACACACAGATACCTACCTACCTACTTTTCCTCGTCTACCTCGGCTTGGGTCTATTTTCAATCGATTGGTATTTACGTTTCATTTCGACATTGATACTTTTTCCCCTTTATTATTTGATGGCCATCAATCTATGTAGTTAGTTATGACGATGACGCACCCAACTTATAAGCCCGGTTGCAGCGAAAGGGTTTATAATTGCGTTAATTACTAGGCAATAAAAAACAATTTAATTTTTTTCTATACCCAAAACATCCTTCCACGGATTAAAGATATTCGTGCCCGTATAGCATTCGCTTCCTGTGTTGAAGGTTGTTATAAAACCATAAAACACAGATTAGTAAAATCGACTGCAGTTCAAGTCCATCAGTTGCGATTTCCCCCACAACCTAGGAGAAGTATAAAGGCATACAAATAAAGTGATCTTATAAGTCATACAACGTTACAAGTGACCATGTATCGAACCAAAAGCCGCAAATTATCAAAAACACCATGTGAAAGTTTCATATTGTATTACTTGATAGGCACATGTGACAATTCAATATGCACAATTCTCCGTCGCTCATGAATCACACTACTATGGACGTCCTTGTGATCATGCTCTACATTTTATTATGTAGCTGGGCGTGGCATTTCAGTTACTATATATAATGGAACCTGTGTCTCTGTCGGTATCACAAAAGGCCAATCATGGCCTAAGTGTGCCTTTTTGGTGACCGACTTCTTACTTACTACAAAGGTTGAGATGGTTGCTCTTCAGTAACGTCATTAAGTCCTAAATGGACCTCCAGTTGTATTAATGTGTATATAGTCGATGCAAAAGTGGCCTTGTTCTTCTACGGCAATACAGACCTTTCTCCTACAGCATCGCCTCCCTGGTTCTAACTCATTCGCAGTGCAGTTCTTGACTACAAACATTATGCTGCCTTGATAGCACATCGAATCTAACCATATTCTCCTTGATTTTCCGAGCATCCCCTGCAATTTTCTCGAAGTCTACCAAAGTAGTCATCTACGTATCTAATTTCTGTGTCCATATGTCCAATACATTACAGTCAGGAATGTGTATATGTTCCAAGAGACATAAGCCCCAACATTGTGCCTCCTGCATCATTCTCTTCTATCTAACTGCAACAAATAATGGTCTGACGTGCCAAATATGGGTCTGAGTTTCCAAATAATGGTCTGACGTGCCAAATATGGGTCTGAGTTTCCAAATAATGGTCTGACGTGCCAAATATGGGTCTGAGTTTCCAAATAATGGTCTGACGTGCCAAATATGGTTCTGAGTTTCCAAATATGCGGCTGAGTTTCCAAATATGTGTCTAAGGCTCCAAGTATGGGCTTGAGAATATTCCCTACGGAGTTCTAGCTTTCATTTCCACACCTATCTATTGTCCACACCTCACAGCACTAAGTTAGCTTGGTCTTTGGGAGCTCTATGAAGCTGCTCTAGAACCACCACTAACAATGGAGTTACCTGCCTTTGAGTATTGGAAAAGTTCTTTTTAAAGTTCCTCTCTGATTCAAACTACAATGAAGTCTGAACTATAAAGAGGGCCCAGGCACAATAGGTCAAATAATTAGGGTCATTGTGGTGGAGTAGTTTATCTTTAGCTTCCTTTTTGACATTTTTACTGCACCAATTTGAATATGTTGCGAAGTTTATATTCGAGGAGGATTTGATATATATGAAAAGGATATATTTTAATTTGTATGTCCATAAACGTAACGATAATCGTTAACATTTGAGAGAAATTATCCAGAGAATTATCGATTTTAACCAAGCTTTAAAGCAAGTTGAAGATGTGGCGGGGTTTATATTGAAGGAGGATTTGATATATATAAGAAGGATTATATTTAGATTTGTATGTCCATAAACGTACCGATAATCGTTAGCATTTGAGAGAAATTATCCGGAGAGTTATCGATTTTTACCGAGTTTTAAAGCAAGTTGAAGATGTACCGGGCATTATATTGGAGAAGGATTTGTTATATATAAGAAGGATTATATTTTGATTTGTATGTCCCTGAACGTAACGATTATCGTTAACATTTGAGAGACATTATCCAGAGAGTTATCGACTTAAACCTAGCTTTAAACAGAGTGGAAGATGTGGCGGGGATTATATTGAAGGAGGATTTGATATATACGAGTATAAGAAGGATTATGTTTTGATTTGTATGTCCATAAACGTAACGATAATCGTTAACATTTGAGAGACATTATCCCGAGAGCTATCGATTTTAACCGAGCTTTAAAGCAAGTTGAAGATGTGGCAGGGATTATATTGGAGAAGGATTTGTTATATATGGTTCGTCTTTAGCTTCCTTTTTGACACGATTGACTGAACTTAATGCTCTTAAATCAAGTTGAAGATGTTGCGAGGAATACGTTGAGGAGGATGATGAGGAGTTGATATATATACCTCGTATCCGCACACGCCTTCGCAACCTAACCTGATATACTCGTATATAAATATATGAAGAGTTGTTTGTATGTTTTCATTTTTATGTCCATAAACGTAACGATAATCGTTAACATTTTCCCAAAATTCCTCAGAGGATTATCGATTTTAGTTAAGAGCAGAGTCAACCAGAAATGGGGTGCAGTTTCTTTGGGAATTTTTCACAAGATGTTGTGGGAATTCCCCTCCTACCCTACCGTATATAATCTGCTTCCACACTTTCACTTCAGTCCTCTTTTATTTACTTAGTCCTCAGTTCATATTCAACTTCCCTCAACTCTTCTCCTTTGGTCTTCTCCTTTCAATTTATTCTCGCTTCTAATTTACAAAACTGAATTCTCGCTTTCTAGTTAATTTGACTAACATATTTGCGTGAGTGTGGCTTGCATAATATGCCTGGCAGATTCATACCTTTTATACATTTAAATAAGTTTCTCGCACTTCGAGCCAGAACAAAATGTTGGCTTTAAGTAATCAGCCGCTTGCTTGCACGCTTAACGCCTTAATGGCGGCAATTAATCAACAACGCGTTTCGCTGTTGCCACTCTCGCAACAAGGCCAAGTGGCATTGTTGATGAAATATTTTGGCAATAATTGCGGTATTAATTATAAAAAAACTTCACACATTCTTGATAACGGGCAACGAGCAGAGAAAATATGTCAAAATGGCATCACCAAAAACGCGGCCAAATAGCGTGGCTCTGACAGCGACTGCAGCACTGCGGCCACTCGGCGGCTTGAGTGTTCAACGGACGCAGTGCTCTTAAATCTTTGTGAAATCTTCTGTCGACTGTGTTGCATCACAATTAGACGCGGCCTGCTGCACATGCGGGATAAACCGGAGAGAGACAATCTAAAAAGTTAATTAGCGAAAACAAACAAAGGCGAAGAAAATGAAAGAAAAAACAACAAAAAAGGGAAGACAAGAAATCCGCCAAATCCATCAACCAAACGATGAATGAATGAATGAATGGTTCAGTGGTTGCTCTCGCTGTGGGGAAATCATCTTGCAGCAACATCTTGCATTGAAGAATTTACGACCATTGAGGAGCACTTGGAACGACTCCGTTCATTTCAGGCATCGAAAGTACTTTCATTTGCTATGCTAGTTAGTGTGGTGTAACCGAAGAAGCAGCTGGGCTGAAATTGGAAAGCGCTGCTGCGGATTTCCACATAGAAAGTGGCCGGCGAGTCTGCTGCTCTAATCTCGACGAAATCTCAGCAGCAGCAGAGACCGCGTTACGTTGGCAAAAGACCATCAAACTCCAAACAAAGGCATTGGCGGCAATTTAAAATCGAAAAGGGAGTGGAAATTGGCCAAAGGGCCAAACTGATTGGAAAAGAGTGTGTCTGTATATGTGTGTATTTGTATATGTGTGTGTGTGTGTGTGTGAGGCATAGGAATAGCGTTGCAAGTATGACCTGACGGTGGGTGCAATCTCCAACAGCATAGTTTATGAGCATAGTGCATGAAATAAGTGGGGTTGGAGCTCTAATTAAATACTCGTACATAATTAGCTCACTCATGAATAGCACTTGACTTCAAAGACCAATTGGGTTCCTAATTAAATACCAATTTAAATCTTGAATAAATCAGAGCAAGGTGAAAGTATTCACAAAAGGTATTCACAAAAGGCTCCAGACAATTTTAGTACAGAAATGTTGAAGCCCTTTCTAGTAGCATGGAGGAGTGCACAAAAGGATCACTTACTGCATTGAACATTTCACACTCCCTTCCACGGATGAATTGAAGTAAGGTTCCGTTTTATACTCGGTAAAGAGGCAGCACAGAAAAATACTCCAAATCAATATTTATAGCCACATCGTTCGACTGAGCTGTGGTAGGTGTCGATTGGTACACTGGACTCTAATACTCCAAATAAGAACCGGGAAAAGGTGTTCTTCGACTGAAGACTGTGGTCATCTCGGCAGGTATCGATTAATGATTAGACTCTGAATATAAAATAAGAACGTAGATAAAGTATCGATTGGACTAGACGCTGAGGCTGTGGTCATCTCGGTAGATGTGGATTGGTGACTAGATTCTGTTTATTCAAATAAGACCCGAGAAAAGGAGTCGATTGGTGACTGGACTCTGAGAATGTGCTCATCTCCGCAAGTGTCGATTGGTGACCAGATTCTGATTATCCCAATAAGAACCTGGAAAAAGTGTTCTTCGACTGAAGACTGTGGTCATCGCGGCAGGCGTCGACTAATGACTAGACTATGATTATCCAAATAAGAACCTAGATAAAGTATCGATTGGTGACTAGACTCTGAGATAGTGGTCATCTCGGTAGTTGTCGATTGGTTCACTGGACTCTAATACTCCAAATAAGAACCGGCAAAAGGTGTTGATTGGTGACTAGATTCTGATTATCCCAATAAGAACCTGGAAAAGGTATTCTTCGACTGAAGAATGTGGTCATCTAGGCAAGTGTCGATTAGTGACTAGACTATGATTATCCAAATAAGAACCTAGATAAAGTATCGATTGGTGACTCAGAGACTGCGGTCATCTCGGCAGGTGTCGATTGGTAGCTAGACTCAGATTATCCAAATAAGAAACGAAAGAAGGAGTCGATTGGTGACTTGCCACTGAGACTGCGCTCATCTCGGCAGGTGTCGATTGCTGACTAGATTCTGATTATCTCAATAATAACCTGGAAAAAGTGTTCTTCGACTGAAGACTGTGGTCATCTTGGTAGGTGTCGCTTGGTAGCTAGACTCAGATTATCCAAATAAGTACCGGGAAAAGGAGTCGATTGGTGACTAGACCCTGAGACTGTGGTCATCTCAGTAGTTGTCGCTTGGTAGCTAGACTCTGATCATTTAAATAGGTACCGAGAAAAAGTGTTCTGCGCCTGAGGCTGGAGTAATCATGGCTGGTATGGACATTCCTATACATTCTTGATTAGTATCACTTCCAGAGTTGCTTTATATCTGTCTGTGGGAAGTCATCTTTAAAACTGTTAAATATTAGTTAACGAAATGTTATGTAAATAATGATCATAACCAGGAGCCAGGAACCGATAATTAGTGAATTAAATAAGAGGAAGAACACACCCAACTTTTGTACTCGTATATTGAACTCTCGGTACCAGATTCAAAATTAACAATACTGGAGTTTTTTCGGGTAGCATCAGATAACTTCGGTGTAATTGGTATACTTAGGGTCTACGTATAAAAGGTATTCTGCAAAAAGTGGGCGTAAATATATAAACCAGCAATTCACAAAGGCACTCGTATATTTATAATTTGGGAGCAATATACGATTTGTGGAGGATATACAAAGAATATCACAAAGCAGTATCGTAATAAATCCACTTCGCAAAACCCCACTACATCCCCACTGAAGAGGATCTGTGATCTGTTATCTGTGATCTGTGATCTATTATCTGTGATCTGTGATCTATGATATGTGATCTATAATCTGTGATCTGTTATCTGTGATCTATTATCAGTGATGTGTAATCAGTGATCTGTGATCTATGATCTGTGATCTGTGATCTGTGATCTATTATCTGTGATCTATTATCTGTTATCTGTGACCTGTGATCTATGATATGTGATCTATGATCTGTGATCTGTTATCTGTGATCTATTATCAGTGATCTGTAATCAGTGATCTGTGATCTATGATCTGTGATCTGTTATCTGTGATCTGTGATCTGTGATCTATTATCTGTGATTCGTTATCAGTGATCTGTTATCTGTTATCTGTGATCTGTTATCTGTGATCTGTTATCTGTGATATATTATCTGTGATCTGTTATCTGTGATCTGTAATCAGTGTGGCATGGATAACAACCAATAATGGCTACGTAAAATTTCACAACTTGTTTGAAGCATATTCTAAGGATTCTTGAACTAGTGGCGCCCCTAACGCTGAGGAATATGGGCTCTAAACAACGCCGATGCTCGAAACACATTCCCGACTGACTGAAAACTTCAAAGACACCCGTTATAAGTAGGTCAGCTGCCACACAAAACACTCGTCGGAGCAATGGGAGAAAAGGACACAGTCAGAAAATCAGGAAGAACATGATTAGACCCAATATATGAAAACACCAATAGAATATTGGGAGTTGAGGGTGCCTCAACACAAAAATATAATTGAATGGAGGCTCAAATGGATCGAGCCAGAATTGTAGAAGAAATGTCCAATACCACGCCTACTATTTATATGGTAGTGCATGACACATGAAAGATTTATGGAGAAAATTTGCATTGATGATGATCAGTCAGGGAGTTTATGATGATTATTGCAGTCATATTTTACAACAACAATTGTTCTTCTATATCTACGGAGCTTCTTTATGAGATCAGAAAAGTTGTACACGTTGTATTCATTACAAATATATTGTAGGCTTCTTTAAGTCCTGAATATTGAATTGTCACTTGTGCCTGAAAAAACGCTGCTCACATAGAACAACGACTATTAAGAGTGATTCTTCATATAATGTTCACAATAATGTCGCTATTGTGGTTCGATAAGTGATCAATTTGATTGTCATTTTGCTCACAAGCTTCCCTTTTTGTGTGCCTCATTGGGGGTATGGAAGAAAATAGTCTGGTGCGTTAACTAAATTAAAGAAATTGATACTTGGTGATCAGTGTGAATCCCCGCAAAGAGTGGGTTACTTAACGAGTACCAACAGGGCATCGCTGTTCGTGGGGTACCTCGTAGTCAGTCGAACCTGACTGTGGCCTTCAATAGTTCAGAATGCAGTTTGAGCTCCGTTGCCCATGTACGCCACACTGGACGCTGGTGTTCATGTCACGAGCGGTGACAATTCTACTCGTGCTTTGCAAGCTGACAATACAAGATTGTGACCGTATTTAGTGACTTTATTTGCTCGCAGCTTCCAAGGCCGTTATTTTTCTCGTGCAATTATCAACTCTTCTGATATGAGCTCTGGCAATACAAGCTTAAGCAGTGGCATATTTTTGCTTGGTCGAGATTCCTGTTTATTTGAGTGGTTATCTTCGATTGTCGCCGAGTCTTCTTCAGTCTTTTAGGGCACACTCGTAACGCTCAGCTATTGATCGCAGGCGTATCTGCATCTGCAACCAGTTTATACACCTACAGTCGAAACGATTGGAAGCGCACGAGTTATTTATTGCAAGCTACGCCCAACTTTGTGCAGTAACCGGAGTACGAGGAATGCAAAATTTATGCGCATTCGTATTCAGTATTTTTCTTATTTTTCTTCTCATATTTTTTATTTAAACAAATTTTCTCATGCCATTTTGTATTTGTTGTTTATTCCGCAGACTGCCCGAATTGCGTGGACGAGACCCAGCAGTATGCGAACAAATGGACAATGCCGTTATTAAAGCTTGGCGAGAAACGTTACTACCTCGGCATCTTCTTCAAGGTAAGCGGCATTCCGTGTCTTACTTCTAAATAGCTTTCGCAGTCGGTTGCGCTGTGGCCTTTTGCATACCTACTCGCGTGTACTTTTGGGTTTTTATTTTTCCAATTGATGCGTTCTTGGCGGCTTTTGCGGTGGCCGAGCTGCGTGGCTCTGATGCGCTCCAAATAAACTCGAATTCGAAGAAAATTAGACCACTCGGTCATAGTGAGCGATGCATAGGCATTACAATTATGTTGCCACGCCTTCTAATAGACAAAATAGATAATCCAACAGAAGAGCATATTTTAATATACAAGGTATTCCAGGTGGGTTCCTTTGGTAGGGCTAGTATTGATCGTTGTACTTTGGCCTCAATCACCGTGCTTCAAATACTGACAGATCTGTAGTGTTTGACAGATCTACAGTATCTGAAAGATCTCTACAGTATGACAGATCTATAGTGTCTAAAAGATCTGTGATGTCTGAAAGATCTGTAGTGTCCGGGAGACATGGGGTATCTGAAAGATTTGTAGTGTCTGACAGATCTATAGTATCTGAAAGATCTGGACTGTATGACAGATCTACAGTATCTGAAAGATCTGTACAGTATGACAGATCTATAGTGTCTAAAAGATCTGTGATGTCTGAAAGATCTGTAGTGTCCGGGAGACATGGGGTATCTGAAAGATTTGTAGTGTCTGACAGATCTATAATATCTGAAAGATCTGGACTGTATGACAGATCTACAGTATCTGAAAGATCTCTACAGTATGACAGATCTATAGTGTCTAAAAGATCTGTGATGTCTGAAAGATCTGTAGTGTCCGGGAGACATGGGGTATCTGAAAGATTTGTAGTGTCTGACAGATCTATAGTATCTGAAAGATCTGGACTGTATGACAGATCTACAGTATCTGAAAGATCTGTACAGTATGACAGATCTATAGTGTCTAAAAGATCTGTGATGTCTGAAAGATCTGTAGTGTCTGACAGATATTTTGTGTCGGAAAGATCTGTAATGTTGGAAAGCTCTGCAGTGTCTGACAAATCGGTGGTGTCAGAAAGATCCGGCACAGATCTATATAGTTTGTCAGATCTGTAGTGTCGTAAAGATGTCGAGTGTCTGAAAGATCTATAGTGTTGGAGAGATCTGGGGTATCTGAAGTGTCTAACAGATCTGTAGTAGAAAGATAAGAAGTGTCTGAACAGATCTGTGGTGTCAGACAGATCCGTAGTGTCTGAATGATTTGTGCTGTCTGGAAGATCTGTAATCTCAGAAAAATTGAAGGTGTCTGAAAGATCGGTGGAGGCTGAATATCTGTGGTGTCGAAAACATCCGTAATGTCTGAAAGATCTGTATTGTCTGACAGATCCGGAGTATCTAACAGATCTGTAGTGTCTCAAAGATCGAAGTGTCTGACAGATCTGTGGTATCTCACAGATCCGGAGTATCTCACAGATCTATAGTGTCTCAAAGATCTGTAGTGTCGGAAAGATAAGAAATGTCTGACAGATCCGGAGTATCTAACAGATTTGTAGTGTCTAAAAGAAAACATCTGTAATGTCTGAAACATATGAAGTGTCTGACAGATCTGGGGTATCTATCAGATCTACAATGTGTCAAAAATCTGTAGTGTCGGAAAGATATGAAGTGTCTGACAGATTTGGAGAATCTAATCGGCCTGGAGTGCCTGAAAGATCTGTGATGTCTAAAAGATCGTAGTACCTGAAAAATCTGTAGTGTCACAGTATTTAAAACATCTGTTTGTGGTCTGAAAGATATGTAGTATCTAATAAATCTGTAATGTGAAAGCTTCGTGGCTAAGTTTACGCTTCAGCAACTTTGAAATATGTTCCAAAATTATTCTCAAGGTGTGTTTTGTGTTTTAGAAACTGTGTGAGAACCTTAAGAATTTTTGGTCGAACTGACGCACCTACAGGGACAGCAGAACTCATAGAGATATATCATAAAACTGACATGGATACCAACAGCCATTTACATGCTCGTCCGTTGGACAAAAGTAAAAGATTTGCTGCTACCGCCAAATTGTGTGTGAAAACCCCAGAACTGACACATCAATCATACTTCTCTGAGAAGCCATTACACAAAGACCTCCGAAAATTGGCCCACGAAGGCCAACTCACTGAAAATGTTAAGCAAAATCATAATTTACTTCGCTTTCTGTGTAATTTTTATAGGAGTTGGAAAATAGCGTCGAGCTCTAAGGATATATTAATATATAATTTAGCTCTCAAGAACAATACAAATCAGATGCAATCATCACGTTACCCTTGTTTGGTTTCTCGACTATAAGAATATCGAGAATGATGATTATGTTTGCTAACAGGGCTGGGGATGCTCAGCTCTAAACCCTTTCTGAACGTCGAAATTTTCTGGCAGTTTTGGTGAATTAAGGCGAAGAATCTCTGGGTAAAGACAGAAGAAACCATCCGATGATTAACCAAAGTATTTGGCATACCTTTAATCTCGTTAAGGTGCGCATCTAATTGGCGTGAGTCGAAGAGCGAAGAGAGAGAAGACTAAAATCGTCCTGATTAAACACTCGTTAGGCAGAGAAATAAGCCCGATATCTGTGGATCCCCCTTGAAATTTACAGTTTAATATTTAAAGAATCTAACGAAGGAGAGTTTCAAGGAGGTTACAAAATCCCATCAGCGAGCATCATCAACATTAATTTTTAAGGTTGATTATAGCACCCACTACAACGTAAAATTGGTGAAGAAGTGGCACCAAAATGACGCTAATCTACTACTTAATCATTGTGTAGTCTACTACGCTAATAAGTTTACGCTATATTAACGTAAGCGCCGATAGAGCCCATTATACAGCCCGGATCGTCTGAGGATCATATTTTCCTAAATCTACATAAAACTAAAAGGAGTTTCACTCCAGGTAGTCTCAGCAGCCAGTCTGGAATCTTTTCCTACCTCTTATTGAGTATAATATCCAGCGATACTCGTATTCTTCTATCTCCAATTAGTTCCTTACTAATGCAAAACTAGCTACTATCTCCAATTAGTTCCTTACTAGTGCGCAAGTAGACTGGGTTTCATACTGATTTGTAGGGAGTTGGTTTGAGTGATTCATACGGCAATATGAGTTGTTGGATTGAGTGACATCAAATGAGGTCCTATTAGGCACTGTGATGGAATCTCAATGAACTTTATATGCGAGTGTCAGGGAAGTCAAATATACTTCCATATCAGTACACCCTTTCACTCGGACCTGTGTTGCAGTTTAGTGCACATGATACTCATTACGAGCAATGCTTGATGAACATTCCTTATGCAGTCAGTCACTGATGTCCTTGATGAAGTTTTCTTTTACAGTCACTCACTCATCTTCTTGTTAAAGCTTCCTTATACAGTCACTCACTCATATTCTTGATGAAGCTTCCTTATGCAGTCACTCACTCGTCTTCTTGATGAAGCTTCCTTATACAGTCAGTCACTCATCTTCTTAATGAAGCGTCTTTATACAGTCACTCACATGTTTTTTAAATGAAGCTTCCTATGCAGTCATTCACTTGTTCTCTAAATGAAGCTTCCTTATGCAGTCAGTCAATCATCTTCTTGATGAAGCTTCCTTATGCAGTCATTCAATCATCTTCTTGATGAAGCTTCCTTATGCAGTCATTCAATCACCTTCTTAATGAAGCGTCCTTATACAGTCACTCACATGTTTTCTAAATGAAGCTTCCTATGCAGTCATTCACTTGTTCTCTAAATGAAGCTTCCTTATGCAGTCAGTCAATCATCTTCTTGATGAAGCTTCCTTATGCAGTCATTCAATCACCTTCTTAATGAAGCGTCCTTATGCAGTCACTCACATGTTTTCTAAATGAAGCTTCCTTATGCAGTCATTCACTTGTTCTCTAAATGAAGCTTCCTTATGCAGTCCTTCACTCGTCTTCTTGATGAACCTCCCTTTACAGTCACTCACTCATATTCTTGATGAAGCTTCCTCGCTCATCTTCTTGATGAAGCTTCCTTCTGCAGTCACTCATCATATTCTTGATGAAGCTTCCTTATGCAGTCAGTCACTCGTCTTCTTGATGAAGCTTCCTTATACAGTCACTCACTCATCTTCTTGATGAAGCTTCCTTATACAGTCACTCACTCATATTCTTGATGAAGCTTCCTTATGCAGTCACTCACTCGTCTTCTTGATGATGCTTCCTTATACAATCACTCAGTCGTCTTCTGATTAAAGCCTCATATTCTTGATGAAGCTTTCTTATGCAGTCACTCACTCGTCTTCTTAATGAAGCTTTCTTATGCAGTCACCCACTCGTCTTATTCTTCTTTCCTTAATAGTATTTATCTAGACACTGCGCATAAATTATTCCTCTTAGAAATCCACATGGTTCCAGACTTGAGACTCAATTTCTATTTCTATTAATATATATTCTATTTTATCTTCCGTTTCGGTCTTCCGTTGAAATGATTGACGTTCGCTCCAATCTCTTGAAACCTCCAAAGCATTCTAACACTCAATTCTTGAACCGTCTAGAATGCCACTACTAAGATTAGTTCTGTCGAGTTCCAGTAAGAAGTTAGGCTTTTCTAGGGAGTAGAAGTGTTCACTCATATCACAATGGGCCCATGTCTGGCCGAGTGTTCGTGCTCTTGACAGACATTTGCTAATATTGAGGAACCTTACTTTTTTGGGGGAATATTATTCTGATTAAACTGCAATGTTCGAGTGGGTTGGCTTCGTTTTCCACATGGTTTTTGAAAAGCAGACACTGGAAAACAGAACTCTAAAGGAGCGACTTCAGTTCCAGACTAGTATATTAAGATATGGGTGTTTATATGTCCTTAATAGCCGCCCTCTATGGGCTAGTGGGAAATATGCTAGACTCACACTCAGAGGGTAGCCGGTTCAAAAACTGCACCGGCTTGGCCTCAAAAATGCTTCTTTCTAAAAAGTCTTTTCCTCTTCGAGTCGCAGGACTCAGTGGCCAGTACTCATTCCCCAACTCCTTGCAGTCATTATTAATGATGTGGTGGAAGATATAACAATGATTAAAAAAATTTCCTTAACTGACTTTGCGAAGAGGTTCCTTGACCTTTGAATCAGAACAAAGCGCAGTGTGATTGCAGGAACTGTTAATCTGCAGGAAACGTTTAAGCGCCCGGGAGGCTGCGGCTTCTTAGGGAGTTTGAAGTGAAATGTATTCTACTTATTCTAATCTCTAGCGATCAATTATTCCATTTATTTACCAATGAAAACATTGTTTATGTAATAGAATTAATAAAAATTCTTTCGACCTGAACAAGGTTGTGGGATTTCTAAGTGGAATTCCTTGAAGCTAGAAAATTGTGGTCGTAGATGGGTCACAACACTTAATCGTACTGAAGCAGTGGTACAGCAGTGATTCTAAAATTTAGCATAATCGGTTTATCGCCAGTTCAATGTCGATATTTACCGATACATATTTCCTGACACCGCAGAACTGAGAATGAAATAGAATTTCGTTGCGAGAAAAAAAAAACAGCCGAAACACAGAAATAGATGAAGAAATCTGAACAACGTCTCGGACTTCACACAACATCGATCAACTTAAAGTTCAGGGACGCTTCCAATTCTCAACTTTAGCTGTAGATCACACGCACACACACACACGTTCAGCCACGAGGCACTCACACACACACAGATCATTGATGATTAAAGTGTTTTTAATCTTAAATAAAACACAATAAAAATTTACATACGAATAAAGGCGTGTAGCGAACTTGGGGTTTGATGGCATTGCCTGCGAATGAAACACTTCTGCGGTCGTAAATTTAACAAAGTGGTAAAAATTTTGACCAATTTTTTTTAATACGAAATTAGTTTCAGTTGTTTAGCGTCATAAAAGTCATTTCAATAATTTGTGTTGGTTTTTGTTTAGGTTTATTTTTGATTTTATAAATAAAATCGTATTAAATCGGACAAGTTTATCGCTCATTCAGCAAATGCGCCAACATCACATGAGACACTCTCGCCAGGGTGCATGGGTATTTTCGCCGATACACACACTGACTGGAATGAAGTTCATGCTGCTTATGATGATGATGATAATGGTGATGAAGAGGATCAGTATGATGTGGATGATGATGAGGATGACTATGGTGATGATGAAGATGTTTGATGATGAATTTGAAGAGGATAGGTATGATGAGGATGAGGATGACAATGCTGTAGATCAGTTTGACAATCAAGATGAGTATGACAATGATGAGGATGAGTATGAGTATGACTATGATGAAGGGGATAATGAAATATATAAGTTTGACAATTATGTTGAGTATGACAATGAAGATGATGAAGTTGTTTGATGATGAATATGATGAAGATAGGTATGATGAGGATGATAATGCTGTAGATCAGTTTGACAATGATGATGATGAGTATGACAATGATGATGAGATTGAAAATTATGATGAGTATGACATTGAAGATGATGAAGATGTTTGATGATGAATTTGAGGAGGATAGGTCTGATGAGGATGAGTATGGCTATGATGATGAGGATGACTGTGGTGATGAGGATGATTATGATGCTGAGCAGGACGATGATGTAGATGAGTTTAACAATGATGTTGATTATGACAATGATTATGAGTATGACAATGGTGAGGATGAAGATGTTTGATGAGGATGAGGATGACAATGGTGTAGATCAGTTTGACAATGATGAGGAGTATGACTAGGATTTGGGCGTTGGCACTGTGGTATTTTCACCATGACGTTAACTTCAATCACCGCATACGCATAACTGATGCGGCTACAGTTGTTGAGGCGGAAGTACTCGCAATCAGGGAGGTTGTTATTTTTATGAACAGCCGGGCTGTTATAAAGGCTCTACAATCAAACACCATCAACTCCAGGCTGGTCAGACAGTGCAGGAAGGAACTTAGAGCGCTAAGTCTCCATGTTGACATCACAATCATCTGAGTTCCAGAATATCGATGGAAATGAGAAAGCTGATGCATTGGCGCGCAGGGAGGCCACTCTCGACCTAACCCATGCGGAACCAGTAGCTGTTTCTCTGGGTGCGATCAAATGGGGCATCTACCTGCATTGTCTTCCCTAGGCGGGCAGAAGATGGAGGTCACTTACTACAAGCAATGCATCCCGGGAAACCTGGTTAGTCTATAACATAGGTAGGTCAAGGGATCTTATAAACAGGGATCAGCCGACTCACGGTGGCCTTTACAGTTCACTGGTTAGTAGGAACCCATACGGAGAAAATGCAGAGACCTTTCAATCCCCATTGCAAAAGTTGCAAAAACCCGGACGAGAGGGAAGCAATAACTCACTTTCTTTGCAAATGCCCAGCTCTGGCGGCCGCAAGACATAGAGCCCTGGGAAACTACTTTCTAGCGGGACTATCCGACCTTTCAGCTGTGAAACCGAAAGGCTTTTAAAATACCTAAATTCCACAAAGTGGATCTAGCTAACAACCCATCTTTTTCCAGCGTTCGGAGGGGCCAATTATGATTCATGCGGGGTTTCCGTGTATCAGCCACTTAAACGAACGAACGATGACTATGATGATGATAAGTATAACTATGATGCCCATAGTGGTCTGAGTGAGTTGGTCTGCTGACTGACTACCACGAAAACCTCACCTAACCTATGACTATGACGATGAGTATGACTATGAAGTAGATGAGACTGACTTTGATGACACTGATGATGACTATGTTGATGATGATGACTATGTTGATGATGATGGTGAGTTAGTCGAGACTGTATTAAAGCTGACTGTTATTGGATGACCTGATTTGCATATCGAATTGGATTTACTTGGCACATTGATGTTCGGGTATGCCCACAAATAGCCGGATTATCCAATTAAGGGCTCATTTAAATCGCATTAAGAGTAACTAACTCACCTTTCAGCCATTTGCATATTCATGTAACGCTCGGCTATTGATTTAATTTAATTGCCCTGCCATCATCCATCATGTCCATCTACGCCGACATGATATTCACATTCACTCAACACCACCACCACCACCTGGCATCCGAACGGCCACTAGAAGTCTATACGAGTATGTCGCCTATGCGTGTTCTACCGGAAGAATACATTCGTTCTAATCTGCTAATGTCGGCGCTGGTTTTCCAAATTTAATTACGAGTGCCATAAATAAACTAACTCTGTGGAATTCTCGTTTAACGGTTTCTTCAGCTTACATCGTGCCCCAGACTTGTTACGTCAAATTGCTGCGGTTGTGTCTGGCGGACTCGTTTTTCGTGTCTTCGGAAGTAAATTGTTATGTTTCGTTGGTGATTATCAGGTGTAACGCTTCTTTGCTTCCTGGAGGTTGAATATGGCAAGGTCAAAGTGTTGTATTTAGTTGGGCTACCAAATGGAATGTTCCTAAAATGTCTGCCTTTAATCACTGTTCTTGAAGATAAGCACTGAAGTATAAATGTGAATTATAGCTCTTTAAATAGTTCTTAATACGATGGCATTTATTGTTCTTAAAGATATCCGTAGAAAACCGAATTTAAAGAGCTGTGAAAAGTCGCGCTTTGAGAATGGCCCTTTAAGTAACTCGAAGCAATCACAGTTTACAGCGATGATGTTCAAGGAGAAGAATATATCCCAAGCTCTCCGTACAAAATCGAATGTTCTTGATATTTTTGCCTTTAATCAGTTTTCTTGAAGATGAGCGGTGAACCACAAATGTGAATTATAGTTCTGCAAATCGTTCTAAAACAATCTCTGTCTCTCTCTCTCTATCCCTCTTTCTTTCTTTCTCTCTCTTTCTCTCTCTCCACCTTTCTCTCTCTTTTTCTCTCTCTCTTTCTCTCTCTCTTTCTCTCTCTTTCTCTCACACTTTCTCTCTCCCTTTCTCTCCCTTTCTTTCTCTCTCACTTTCTCTCTCTCCACCTTTCTCTCTTTTTCTCTCTCTCTCTCTCTTTCTCTCTCTTTCTCTCTCTTTCTCTCTCTTTCTCTCTCTTTCTCTCACACTTTCTCTCCCTCTCTCTCCCCCTTTCTCTATCTTTCTCTCTCTCCCTTTCTCTCTCCCTCTATCTTTCTTTCTCTCTCTCTTTCTCTCTCTTTTTCTCTCTCTTTCTCTCTCTTTTTCTCTCTTTCTCTCTCACTTTCTCTCACACTTTCTCTCTCTCCCTTTCTCTCTCTCTCTCTTTCTTTCTATCTCTCTCTCTTTCTCTCTCTCTCTTTCTTTCTCTCTTTCTCTCTATTCAAATAAACTTAAAACACAACGAGGAAACCCAGTTTATAGAATTGAGAAAAATCTCACTTTGGGAAACCCAATCACAGTTTAAAGCAATGATTTTCAGGGCTAACAATTACTTGAACTCCCCAAATGCTCTCTCTCATATATTCTTCGTACGCTTATCTTCACTTCACCTTCTTCTTTAGGCTTTTAATTTCATTTACTAACTTAACTAGAATAGCAAATTAACCCCTTGCGAAATATTCTTATGAAAGGCTGCAGTCTTCTAGCAACTGTACCAAAGTGTGGGGTTCTTGGTTTGATGACTTCCGCAGTAAACAAACCTGCACCTACCTCCCTTCTCACCACGTCCCTCATACCAAATATTCCATCTCTATTCCCCTATTTAAGGTTCTCAAATTCCCCACCTTCAAAATTATACTAAACTTCCCATATACTGAGTAATCTCTTGTGGGTTATTCCAGCAATGAACAATGGAATAACCCCGGAGAGCTCAACCACAACTACCGCAATTATAACAACACAACAACAGCATAGTTTAACAATCATGCAGCAAGCAATGTGCGCCTCATTGGGTATTGACACTTTCCTTATAAAAGGTAGCTTGGGTAGGAATGAAGTGTGGGTATAACGACACCACATGCAGCCTAGTTTGTACACCTTTCGGAGAACACTAATATGACTAAAGCTCATCTACCAACTGGGTCTCCTTCCCGCATACGTCTGGTATACGTGCGGGAAGGAGACCCAGTTGGTTGATGAGCATATTAGTGTTCTCCGAAAGGTGTACAAACTAGGCTACATGTGGTGTCGTTATACCCACTTCATTCCTACGCCAGCTAGTGAATTCCCCAACGTGGCTGATATCCTGGTATCCTGAACAAAACTCTCCGGATCATGATGATTGTTTTTCTCTGTTTAAATCTGTTAAGAGGTATGAATAGTACCTGAATAGTACCGCCTTAATTTGGCCCGATAGATCTTAGTGTTATTTATATATCTCTATTTATTTATATATCTCTATATATAATCCTCTTCTGTTCCTTTTGAGCCCATCTTTCAATGGCTACTTCCATCACCTTTAATTATAACTTATTCTAAACAATTTGCCTTTACATCCTCTGAAGCAATTATCTTTCTTCACCTTCCTTCACTTCTGAATCATGGATTTTCCTGCATTTCATTCATTAATTTCTGAGCTTCAACACACTCGTCAAAAAAATTGTGGGTTAGGAATTGTTGTGGTTGCTCTCTGTGTCTGATCCAGACTTGTTGTTGATTTTATTGTGTATGTTTTGTAAGTGGGCTTCATTTTTAGGGACAACGCTGCTTCAAAGCACTCAGAGCTCTAACATCGTCCTTTAAGTCTCTCTGAACAGTCGCTATTCTAAATTCTTTATATTTTTATATTTTTGTTGTTGTTATCGCAAGGACCCAGCCTTGTTAGAGTCTGCTCTATATGAAAAATGGGCGGCTGAAGATCTCATTTCCATACTTAAACGAAAGACTCAGCCTTGCTAGTGAACCTCAAATTTGGGTACTAACTGTTCTTCCACAGCCAGTTTGTGTGTGAATCAACTCCATTATGTTTGCTATATCTCATCAACAAGAACTCGACTGAAGCGGTTCAAGGTCAAAGGAACACACCCTAATTAACGAGCATGCCCGCTGCCACATTCAACTATTGCTGGCAATAAAGTGTGCTTTATTATTTAATCGCTGTCGCAATCGGTCGTAATCGAGCGCCGTTATTTTTTGATCTGCCCGTAATTGTTAACGGACAAACTCGTTATGGACCCACAGAGTCATACTTACATATCTGTGCATATATAGCCGTATCACTATGCATCGATATATTACTGGAATGAGTAAGATCCCCGAAAAAACACAATTAAAAATAGCGCGAGTCCATAAATTTGGTTTCTTTAGAATAATAAAATGTTAATTTAAAAATATTTTGCGAAATGTTAATACACTCAGACAGAGGCGTAGACATAATGTAGACAAGGGGGTCGATAAGACCTTTGGCTGGACAGGTTTAAGCAACGGACAATTTTAACACAATTATTTTTGTGTTTCAAAATGTAGAAAGTACAAGGAGTACGTTGAGAGGATTGCGACCATATCATCGATAGTCCGAACTACGTATGCTATCTGGACGAATAACAGGCCGGCTCGACGCATTTTCTCTGCGTTTCTCTGCCTATGTCGAAATGAGGAGGCACATATTAGGATCAAATATAATAGGAGTGGACAATGCTCATTCTTATGCCTGAACAGACTTCTGAGATTCATAGAAGAATCAGAGGCACGAAAGGGGAAGTACTCGTGCTTATGGAAGGACTATCACTTGGTCTTCCAGATGGAGATTGTGGGTATCTTGAGAGCTGCCAATTGTGGAGCAAATTTCGCTTATCAAATTAAGTACTACAGCTATTTTAGTGCCACCGAAGAGTCCATGAAAACAGTATTGAGATACTTGTTAAATAGGAGCAAGGTTCTTGTGGACAATGTCCATTCCTTAGCCTTAGAAAGACTTGCGAGCTTCATAAAAGAGTCAAAGACGTTTGAAAAGGTGTAACTTCCCTTTCACAATCTTCGATTTCAATAATATTTCCAGGCTTAGAGTACAATGGCCATCAATGTCTGAGTGCTTGGAAACCTCCTCCTTTAGCGGTTCTCCGGCCTACTCCACTTCTATTCTATCTATCTATATATATATAGAGAGGTGGTTCATATAGGATGCGTTTCAGTGAAAAAATTCCTTCTTTACTCCATCGATCACTTTTTAATGATTTTGTGTGCTAAGATTGAATTCGTTTATTGTTTCCGTATTGCCAGTATATTAGTCTGGTAAACAATGAAGGAATGGAACTCTAATATACCACGTTCCTCTATAAAACCATTGAAAGAACGCACTATAGAAGTAATGCAAAATAGTTCAAGAGCTGTTTCAACTTTAAAGCAGCCAAAGAACTCACCTACCTTAAAGTTAAAGTACACTCCTCAAATGTTGGCACCTTAGTATATATCCTAAGGAGAGTTGTCTCAAGGCAACCTGTGCTGGTCCAGGCTGTCGAATCCCATTACATCCAAATTCATATTTCCTGAACGAAAAGCTGAAAAGCTTCTACTCCACAAAACATAGATCATGTTGGAATATTGCACGGCTCGGAATTCTGCATAAGGATTAAAGGAGCGTTAAGGTTCGGGTACTTCGGAGAAGAGGAAAAGAGCAGAAGGAATAACCAAGGAATCCACGAGCGGCATAACGAAAGGAGAACATTTAGTTGATATCATAAATATCATTGCACTGTAGTGGCGATCCAACTGGTATATTTCACTGCACTAGTTCAATCAGTACACTACAAGCGATCGTATATACCCATGTTTAGAAAACCGTTGAAAATCCGTTCTAAGGTTCATTCTAAGATCTGTTCTAAGATCTGTTCTAAGGTCCGTTCTAAGATCCGTTCAATATACGTGATCCGTTCAAACTACTCATGACTCACCAAACCCGGCTCCATATCATCTCCGTTATGATTTCAGCTCAGTCCACATAAAGAAACGAAGAACTAAGATTGTCACAGACTGATTAGACCGATCCGACATTTCAGCACTGGTTCAAGTTCGACACACTGAACCATTTGAACAGATCATTCACTACAAATTGTACCGCTCTATTGGGTCATATCACTGATTCAGTCACTGACTCGTTCACTGATTCGTTCACTGACTCGTTCACTGATTCGTTCACTGATTCGTTGCGATCGTTTCCTGCTTAGGCTGTGATTCAATAAGTGTATTTGTAAAAGAGATAAGAAGATTGATTGCATAAACTAGATTCCAGAATCAAGAACGATTGAAAAACTGCTGATATGGTGTGTTGCAATCAGTGTCCAGAATTAAATGGGGAGTGTTTAGAACTGCTGAAATGTTATGTTGAAATAAGTGCTCAGAGTTAGATGGGGACTGTTTTCAATTTCTTTACAGCGACATGGAAAAATCATTGATGATTACCCTAAAACACTGTGGACAGATCATCACTGAAACGACTTCCAAAAATAATTGATGATCACCCTAAAAAACTTTGGACATATTAACAACACTGAAGCGACATCCAAAAATAATTGATGATTTCTTTAAGAAAATTCGGACAGATCATCCTTGAAGCAACTTCCAAAAATAATTGATGACTTCCCTAAGAAATTTTGGACAGACCATCCTTGAAGCGACTTCCAAAAATTCATTGATGGTTACCCTAAAACACTCTGGACAGATCATCCTTGGAGCGACTTTCAAAAATTCATTGATGGTTACCCTAAAACATTCTGGAAAGATCATCACTGAAGCGACATCCAAAATTTATTGATGACTTTCCAAGAAAATTTGGACAGATCATTACTGAAGCGAGATCCAAATATAATTGATGATTACCCAAAAAAACACTGACGAAGTCCTTTCTTCTCTTCTTAAGAATAAATTCCGCAACTAAACAACTCATTTACGACAATCACATTCGCTCAGTACGCGTTTGCATCTCGCCAAAAGGTTTGGAGGATATCACTGACCCCTCGTCGCTTTTTTCATTGACGACGCCTCTGTTCTCATTAGAAAGTGCTAGCGTGGTTGACGCATCGGGGGCGAAAACTCGATTTCGGACACACGCATACGTCTCAAACGAGCAGAGCAGTGCACGAGCCTCTGCGGCTGAGGTTCAAGGTTGAGTTCGTTGTTCTCTGATCTCTTTCTGACAGCCTGTTATATAACAAGTATATAGCTACATGTGTGTGTGTGGATTGGCAAGAACTTTAGCATTTGATGCAGTAGAAGCAAAGCGTGTGGTCATAAAAACTACTTTCAGAACAAAGGAGGAAAACAACTGTAAATTATGACACGAGTATTGAATATAAAAATTCCACAAAAGGCGAAATTTTTGAACTTTTTGGGTTTTTTGCATCTCTTTATAAGCCCGATTTAGTTAAAGTTTTTAATTAAAATTATATGAATAGATTGAGACTCTGATAAAAAAAAAACGAAAGCTGTAATTTTTACGATTTTAATTGAATTGTGTGGATTTTGTGGATTATTTTTGGCTTGAGACAATTTTATGGTCTGTTTAAATTCATTTACGAACTTAATTAGAGAAGCAAAAAAACCCAACAAGACAAGAAAACCAAATCTGTTCAGGCCGTGCCAAATATCCTTCTTTTATTACTGATGCATAATCGTAGCTTATGAGAGATGAGCTCTTGGAGCAACTGTACGTATATACACCAAAGTGTCAGGTTCCCAATTTGATGATTTCTACAGTAAATTAACCCTACACCTATCTCCCTTCTCCTCTAGAGAGATATACCACTTATATTCACCCTATTTAAAGTTCCCAAATCTCCTTATTTCAAAGTTATTCTAAACTTCCCATACAATGAATGAGCTGGATAGAGGATTGTGAAAGGAAAGTTACACCTTCGCAAACTTCTTGAACTCTTTTATGAAACTCAGAAGTATTTCTAAGGCTAAGGAATGGACATTGTCCACAAGAACCTTGCTCCTATTTAACAAGTATCTCAATACTGTTTTCATGGACTCTTCGGTGGCACTAAAATAGCTGTAGTACTTAATTTGATAAGCGAAATTTGCTCCACAATTGGCAGCTCTCAATATACCCACAATCTCCATCTGGAAGACCAAGTGATATTCCTTCCATAAACACGAGTACTTCCCCTTTCGTGCCTCTGATTCTTCTATGAATCGCAGAAGTCTGTCCAGGCATAAGGAATGTGCATTGTCTACTTCCATTATATATGACCCCACATTCTGAAAAAGGCAAGACAAGCGCAGAGAAAATCATCTGTGCCGTTCTATTCTTCCTCCAGACTGGAGACGCCGTTCGGACCCCCATGATCATCAAAGGATAACCCCTTGGATTATATCCCATAATTAGCACAATCATTGATCGCAGATCTTCGTAGTGTTAGAAGGAAATCTGTAACTCTCCTGTTCGGGCTCTAGGAGGCACTTGTTGCCGGCAACTGAACTGAATATTATTCGCATGGCTCTTGATCCAATTAATAGCTCCTACTAAACTCATATGAATAACTGACTCTGGATCCAATAGAGTACCCGCAAATCCATAGTTGGCCAGTTCGTCAGCTATTTTGTTCACCCAAAAAAGGTCAAGTAAATTCCACTTGCGACGGAGTTTAGTCTTGACTTACATTCTTGGGCAATCTCTGAAGTGGTTAATATGTTTTCTAGGGCCTTCAGTGCAGCCTGGCGGTCACCACGCCATTTCTTCTCAATTACCCAGTCCGTCACCTCAGGTACCTCCAGCAAACACATCCGTTTGGAATAACGTTGCCATAATTCCCATAGCCGAGAAGCAGCTGACATTTTCATTCAGATGCCAGTCAGCCCCAGTTCTCTTTTCAGTTTTGAACCCGTTAGGGGAGAAAGTTTTCGCCAGGACCCCTAGAAGTAACTCTGGAGTACTCCATTCTTTTCTTGTCGGGAACAATGACGCTATACTTTCTTCCAAAAGAAACTCTAGATATGAGTTTATTCTTCGGTGCCAGAAACAGCCTCTTGAACATCTCTCTATGCCGAAACTTCTTGTCGTCGTACCACTATCCTTATGAATATAGCCGACAGATCGTTGTCATCGCCTTCTCTTGAATCATTAGATCCAGTGGTGGCATTCAAAGTGTCATCAGATGTAGTGCCCAAGGCGACCGTAATGCTCAAGCACTTCTCTGCAGTCTGCTTAGCCACAAACATGTGGATTTATCCCCAGTTCTGAGCCACCAGACTGTAGCAGCATGCTAGATTCTTGGCTTGATCAGTGCTGTGTACCGATAGATCTTTCTCTTATTTATATATATTCTTGATGATTCCTGACGTGTTCTTGTTTGAGCCCAGCCTTCATTGGAATTATTCAGCGCCCTTGGTTGTCTGGCCACTCTGAGTTATAAACCTCTCCTAAGCAATTCCTTACAACGCCAGTGCAATTTCTCTTCACAGAATTTGGCACTTCATTATTCTACGGATCTGTATTATAAGATATAAAGAAGAACCGAATGGTACAGAGCAATTTCTTCGCATTTGTCCTGACTTTGCCAGAATGAGGAGTCACATCTCAGGATCAGATATGTTTGGGAATGAACAATATACATTCCTCATCCCTAGAAAGACTTCTGACATTCATAGAAGAGTCAACGAAGTTTGAAAAGTTTTAACTTCCCAGTCACAATCTTCTATTTGAACAATATTTTCAGGCTTAGAGTACAATGGGCATCTATGCCTGAGTTCTTGCAGACCTCCCCCTTCAGCGGTTCTCCGGCCTACCCCACTTCCAACATATGCTGTCTAAGATAGGTATAGTTCAGAACTTGTTCCTATTTAACATGTATCAAAACTGTTTTCACGAACTCTTCTTTGACTATTTTATGAAACTCACAAGTCTTTCTAAGGCTAAGGAATGGACATTGTCCACAAGAACCTTGCTCCTATTTAACAAGTATCTCAATACTGTTTTCATGGACTCTTCGGTGGCACTAAAATAGCTGTAGTACTTAATTTGATAAGCGAAATTTGCTCTACAATTGGCAGCTCTCAAGATACCCACAATCTCCATCTGGAAGACCAAGTGGTAGTCCTTCCATAAGCACTAGTACTTCCCCTTTCGTGCCTCTGATTCCTTCATTGATTCCGCATCGTTCGCGACTGTCACAACTCTTAATTGTATCCATCACGATCAGTGGTCATCGGGTTCCCAGCTATGACGGATCACTTTGTACAGTTTGAAGCACTACGCCACTAACTCCATACCAACTCATAGAGCATTGCTCATGAAGCTTGAAGCGCTATAAATGCTGTAAAATGTCAACTTTATCGGTTGAAGGATTTTACACAACTCTTAAACACACAATTTCACGGTCTGGCTGCGGTTTTATAAGGCACCCAAGCAAAGTGACGAGGGTGGAGTAATAATAAAAAGCAAAGCAAACATAATAAAAGCGCGAGGGGTGTTGATTGATGGCCTGTGAAAGTGTTAATTTGCCGGCGCAATGGTTGCACAAGCGTCTTGTCCGGCGCAGCTCTCATGGCGCTTCTGCACAAAACTCGCTGCAAGTGTGGTGACTCGTTATAAGTGTGAATAATGTACATGTGCACAATCGTGGCTGTGTTTGTGTTCAGCGGTATGCATGTGTGAGTGCACACACTACTGCGATTGGACGTCCGTCCAATGGGTGTAATTACCATTTTCACATCTGCGGTTTTATGTGCTTTAGAGCCCGATTGACACAGTTTCGAGACATGACATTTCCAGACGAACGGACACGAAACCAGTTCTTATTGCTTTGGATGCGCGATTACAGAAGTCGCTGCTAAAAGTCACGCTTGATTTGTTATCGCTATTTTCCATAATTTCTCATAAATTCAAGTGGGGCATTTACAGCGGAGCCACTTAATTTATTCTCGTATAAATGTGTGTGTCTGATTTAGGAAGAATGCTGTTCTATTGCGAGTAAGATGAACACTTTATATGGTTAGACGCGTTCAAGTGCCACCCTGGTGGCACGCTTGCTAAGCAAATGCCGTAAGTCATTAAGTCCATGATTTTTAATGAGTTGGCAGCACTGGTAACAGATGTGCCGTCAAGAGTGTTGGTTGTTGCGGAGCATTAATGTCTTAGTACCTTGAATAAGTTTCTATTTTTACGCATGGGTTTTTGGCTTGGAGTGCAGCGCTAGAAAAATGTTCCACCGGAATATTTGAAGCTCAAAGATACTCGTCTAACAGGTGAGCTCAGAAACTCAGATGACTGCAGTGTCTTCCCAGGCAGGTTCTGAGGCTAATTTGACTGGCATCACAGACAGTAGCATCTACACATCCCCTATCCTTTATCAGCCAAAGGGTTATTCGGGCACGGATAAGCCACCTAAGAGCTTCCAAGAGCCTAAAAGACTGTGAATCAGTTATTACAGAACTGGAATCCCTTCCACCTAGAAACTCCCAAGACCATTAAAGACTGTGAAACGGTTATTAGGGCCCTGGCATCTCACCCATCTATAAACTTCCAAGGCAGTAAAAGTCAGTGAATCAGTTATTACAGCACTGGAATCCCTCCCACCTATAAACTTCCATGACCGCAAAATACTGCCGAGTGATTATTAAGGTCCTGGCATCCCTCCCACCTATAAGATTGCAATACCATAAAAGACTGCCAAGTGATTACTAGGGCCCTGACATCCCATCTATAAACTCCCAAGACCGTTCAAGACTGTGAAACGGTTATTAGGGTCCTGGCATCCCTCCCACTTATAATACTCCAAGACCATAAAAGACTGCCAAGTGATTATTAGGACTCTGGTATCTCACCTATAAACTCCCAAGACTGTGAAAGACTGTGAATCAGATATTAAAGCACTGGAATCCCTCCCACCTGTAAGCTTCCAAGACCGCAAAATACTGCCTAGTGATTATTAGAGTCCTGGCATCCCTCCCACTTATAAGACTCCAAGACCATAAAAGACTGCCAAGTGATCACTAGGGCCCTGACATCCCATCTATAAACTCCCAAGACCGTTCAAGACTGTGAATCAGTTATTACGCACTAGAATCCTTCCCACTTATAAACTTCCATGACCGCAAAATACTGCCGAGTGATTATTAAGGTCCTGGCATCCCTCCCACCTATAAGATTGCAATACCATAAAAGACTGCCAAGTGATTATTAGGACCCTGAACATCCCATCTATAAACTCCCAAGACCGTTCAAGACTGTGAAACGGTTATTAGGGTCCTGGCATCCCTCCCACTTATAAGACTCCAAGACCATAAAAGACTGCCAAGTGATTATTAGGACTCTGGTATCTCACCTATAAACTCCCAAGACTGTGAAAGACTGTGAATCAGATATTAAAGCACTGGAATCCCTCCCACTTATAAACTTCCAAGACCGCAAAATACTGCCGAGTGATTATTAGGGTCCTGGCATCCCTCCCACTTATAAGACTCCAAGACCATAAAAGACTGCCAAGTGATTATTTGGGCCCTGGCATCCCATCTATAAACTTGCAAGACCCCAAAACACTACCGAGTGGTTATTAGAGCCCTGGTATCTCACCTATAACCTTCCAAGACCTCAAAAGAATACCAAGCGATTGTTAAGGCACTGGCATCCAAATTACAAACTTCCAAGAAAAATCTGTCAAACCTCGTGAAGAGGTGGCTGAGCGGTGCAATCTTCAACCTAAAAAGAATGTCCAATCTTAGTGATATTCCAAGTAACTTCTAACTAGGAGACCTGAGTAGAGACACTCAATAGAAGAGAGACAGAAGGAACACATTATTACAATGAACAATGGTTGGCCTGCTCCTCCGATCGGTCATAAGCGCATAAAAGATTGGTACTAAAAGAGCATTAAAAGTTCGCAGGAACGCTAAGGATAGTGGCAGGGGTACTCTTCAATCACTGTGGGCTGGGTAACCATGCTAAATGTATTGACCTACGACCGATGATTTTTTTTGATAAACTGACTATGAGAAGGTGAAGGAGATATCAATGCTTCACTTGCGGGGCACTTTGTCGTATATGTTCCAATATTTAGAATTCCATGAATACAGAGAACGTTATAGACGAGCTATAAACAATTTGATATATTCATAATAAACACAAACAAATATTTGATAGGAATAATGATAGGAATTCAGAGGCCCTGAGATTCTGTGTTGCCATATCTGTTCTCAGTGGAAGCAGTTATGCTGATCTCACTGGAAGTGCCGTATTCGTCTGCCTACTGAACACTCTGGCTCAGAGCTAGCAAGAAAAAAAATTGTAATCTAAGACCAATGTTTACCGAAGACTACATTTACTTGGAGAGATGATTGACTTGCTCGATCACATCAGGTCACTTGTAGCAACTGCGGAGATGGCTATAGTACTCAGACTGTTAGAAGACAGCCTATTCTTCATTTCCATAACATCAAGTTTGGTATACAGAGAAGATTCTTTGACGGGCAGGATAACACTCACCACATACGCATCAAATGACATAAAGAAATGTGTTGAAAGTTCCGTGGTAGTTCACACTAAAATTTAAATAGAAGGACTCGAAATGAAAAAAGTAAAATAACACAGCATATGAAAAGAGAATGTTCGTTATCTCCGATGTTGGTGTTAATGATAATGGAAATACTTGAAAGGGCGTAGTAAGTCTCTGGATGGGAGTTTACACATTTTAAATGAGACGTTGAAATATATTCAACTTCCATATTATGAGAATGTTCCCTGAGGATATTACAGATAAACACATACACATATAAAGGGGAGTAAGTTCTTGATGGGCTTCATTAACTCGGGTATATATTTAAGGTATCACAGATAAACACTGTATAAAGGGGAGGTGTAAGTTTCTTGAGGTCAGTGATGGAGTTCATAAGCCAGGCATATTTTTAAGGTATCACAAATAACGATTGTATAAAGTGGAGTAACGTACTTGAAGGCAGTGAAGGACTTTACTAATCTGACCTATCTTTCGCCCTCGCTCTTTCTTTGACTTATTGGCGCCCCAGCAATAGTCCTGACAATCATGAGTAATTTAAAGTGATTTTTACCGATATTTAACAATAATTGTCCTCCCTTAATGTTCCTTTTATCTACGCCCATCATTATCTCTGGCAATTACGAGTAATTTAAAATAATTTTCACCGGCATTGGCTCAGTTCGGGTCGGGTCGGCTCCGCCCTAATGTCATTGGCAACCATTCCATTCCTCCTGCCATTCAGCCCGGTGGCAAGTCATATTTTGCTTTGATGTGTATCAAGCACCCACTAAACCACTTACATGCAATCACATTTATGGGTTCCTTCGTGCTCCGTGCGTTCCAGCTGGCATTGGGTAAAGTGTCGTTTGGTGGCAGTGCAAGTGGCGCAATTGAATTACCCGTAATTGCTTTAGTATGTGTGCTGCATGGCATTACTCGTAAGACAACGTTAATGGCGAGGAAGGCGAAGAAACGGGCCAAGCGTGCGCGGATAGTTAATAAGTCTTCCTTCTGCTCATATGCAGTTGCGCGGACCATTGAAGCAAGGAAATCCTTTAACCTAATATATATTTTTTTGCATTTTGTCCTGAATTAATTGAAGGTTTCCTTTTCCATTGCAGGCAAATTGGTTTAAGGCCACACAATATTGCAGATACCATGGCATGCATCTGGCAAGCATTTCATCACAAGAAGAGAACGACAGACTGGAAAAACATATTCGAGACTTTGGTAAGTTACAGGCATGGATATGGAACAGCACAATAACGACGTTCCCCCGTGGCAGTTGATAAAGAGACGTTCGTCTCAGTAATCGTAAAATGGCAGCACTGTACTCCAAACAGCTGTACGTAGCAGTTTCTTCCAAGTAATGGCAACTTGGCAGCACTGTACTCAAAACAGCTGTTCGTATAGGGACATCCAAGTATAGGGACATGAAAACAATGAAGAAATCCCTCTTGGAGATGATGCGAGGTCAAGTTGGAGGGTACTGAGGCGGCTTTAGTGGGTAGGAATCAGATACTAAAGAGTGATAAGTGATTTACATCACACAGAAAACAAAAAAA
Organism: Clusia tigrina; assembly: GCA_920105625.2. Taxonomy (NCBI): domain Eukaryota; kingdom Metazoa; phylum Arthropoda; class Insecta; order Diptera; family Clusiidae; genus Clusia; species Clusia tigrina. The sequence goes on from OV050032.1 coordinate 181,838,507, forward strand.
AGGGAAAAAAACAGACACAATGGTAGAGAGGGAGAGGAAGAGGTAGAGTAAGAGGAAGAGGAAGAGGAAGAGGAAGAGGAAGAGGAAGAGGAAGAGGAAGAGGAAGAGGAAGAGGAAGAGGAAGAGGAAGAGGAAGAGGAAGAGGAAGAGGAAGAGGAAGAGAAAGAGGAAGAGAAAGAGGAAGAGGAAGAGGAAGAGAAAGAGGAAGAGGAAGAGGAAGAGGGGGAGGAAGAGGAAGAGGAAGAGGAAGAGGGGGAGGGAGGAACAGAAAGAGAAAGAGAGAGAGACATAGAGATAGAGTTAAAGATAAATATAAAGATAGAGATAGAGATAGAGATAGAGATAGAGATAGAGATAGAGATAGAGATAGAGATAGAGATAGAGACAGAGATAGAGATAGAGATAGAGATAGAGATAGAGATAGAGATAGAGATAGAGATAGAGATAGAGATAGAGATAGAGATAGAGTTAGAGTTAGAGATAGAGATAGAGATAGAGATAGAGATAGAGATAGAGATAGAGATAGAGATAGAGATAGAGATAGAGATAGAGATAGAGATAGAGATAGAGATAGAGATAGAGATAGAGATAGAGATAGAGATAGAGATAGAGATAGAGATAGAGATAGAGATAGAGATAGAGATAGAGATAGAGATAGAGATAGAGATAGAGGTAGAGATAGAGATAGAAATAGAGATAGAGTGAGAGATTGAAATAAAAATAGAAATGCAGATAAAGTAAGAAGTAAGAGAAACGCACAGAGCTGAGGTCGACTTAGCGATTGAGACTAGAACTGGAAATAGAGATATTCAGAGAGTTAAGGTACATTCATATAATGAGACAAGATCTAGAAATAGTTGAGGTAGGATCACATAATGAGGCTAGAACTAGAAATAAAGATAGTGACGGAGTTGAGGCAGGATCAAATGATGAGTCTAGATAGTGACAGAGTTTAGGTAGGATCACATAATGAGACTAGAACTAGAAATAAATAGTGACGGAGTTGAGGCAGGATCAGATGATGAGTCTAGATAGTGACAGAGTTGAGGTAGGATCACATAATGAGGCTAGAACTAGAAATAAAGATAGTGACGGAGTTGAGGCAGGATCAAATGATGAGTCTAGATAGTGACAGAGTTTAGGTAGGATCACATAATGAGACTAGAACTAGAAATAAATAGTGACGGAGTTGAGGCAGGATCAGATGATGAGTCTAGATAGTGACAGAGTTGAGGTAGGATCACATAATGAGACTAGAACTAGAAACAGATATAGTTACAGAGCTGAGGCAGGATCAGATGATGAGTCTAGGCAGTGGCAGAGTTGAGGTAGGATCACATAATGAGACTAGAACTAGAAATATAGTTATTGACAGAGTGAGGTATGGTCAAAAATTGAGACACAACTATAAAGGAAGATAGTGTGATAGGATCAGGTAATGAAACTAGACCTAAAACTAGAGATAGTTACAGAATCAAACTAAATTCAGCAGTGGAGATAGATCTAGAAAAAGAGATAATCAAAGAGATAAGGCAGAATTAGAGGCTATTAGAATTAGTCAAAACTAGAAACAAAAATGGCCATAGTGAAAGTTTCATTGATAGTTACGATCCGGCATAATTTGTATATAGTTTTGTGTCAGAAACTAAAAATGTCGGTCATGCATAAAAAGAAAAAGCCCCTTAGTACCATTTAAAAATTCCAGAAAGTTAAACGAAGTAGTTGTTGAGATTATGGAAGACCGGTCATTATGGAGAATCGATCACTATGGAGAATCGGTCACTAAGGATTATGGTAGAACGGCTGATAATCAGTTACTACGTATGATCGGTCACTCTGGATGATAAGCCATTATGGAAGATGGGTCACTATCGATAGTCAGTCACTACGAATGATCGGTCACTCTGGATGATAAGCCATTATGGAAGATCGGTCACTATCGATAATCAGTCACTACGGGTGATCGGTCACTATGGTTGAAAGGTCACATTTTCTTCGATCGCTTGACCGTCTTTTGTTGCAAAAACTATCAGTTATGTGGAAGATTATCAGAGATGGTGATACACATCGAATAGTCAGTCACATTTGGTTCTCTTTAATGTGAAATATTCAAATAATGCTTGCTAAGTTTTGGAATTTCCCAATCTATCTTTAAGGTGAAGTATTCAAACAATGCTTGCAAGAGTTTTGGAATTTCCAAATCTATATTCATTGAGGAAGATGAGCAGAATAATATTTCAGGGCTTTTAGGGTATTATAGTTAAGCGAAATTTTAATTGGAAAAGTCATGAAACTAAAGAAGAATGCTATGGATGAATTTATAACGCGTGTAAGAAAAGTCTTTCACTGCCTTGAGAAGAGAAAACTTGGGACCCAAGAGATCTTTATTTGGTTCCTGACTGCTTATGACTGGGGCCTGACTTTTAAGGACCTGATTATGCTTGTCACTTATTCCCAATTGATTAGAACCAGTTGGTTATGGCCACTTGCTTAAGACCGCTTACTCAACCACATCACCATAGCGCAAGGCAATTCCCTGCCTCCCATTGCATACCATTTCAGTTCACCACACTCATATTTAGTGAACATTAAAGTCAATGGCCCACTTTGTCTGCAGCGATACCCGGAAATGTATTCCGCATTGCACACTCGCATTTAATCTGCTCAAGAAAGCGAAAAATATTAATAATATGCAGCAGGCCGCTTGTTTGTGCACTTTGCCATGCTCCTACTTAGGCGCACACACTCGCACTCTCCACCAGCTGGCCTCTTTGTGGCTACTCCACATGCCGCAATCTGAAAAAGTGAATGTACGCGGTTGCACTGTGGCTGTCAACGCCGGGTGACATACAATACTCATGCCATAAGCCGCTGCGCCGATCGAATCGGATCGGTTACACACTCTGCCGCAGTGGCACGGTGGACAGCCGACATAGTGCGAGATGACTTTTCATGTGATTTACTTAAATTGTCTTTGCAGGTTTGGGCCACGAACATTTCTGGATATCCGGCACCGATTTGGCGGACGAGGGGAACTTCTTCTGGATGGCCACGGGACGCCCGATAACGTTCACCAACTGGAATGCCGGCGAACCGAACAATTTCCGCTACGAGAACGGCGAGGAGGAGAACTGTCTGGAGCTGTGGAATCGCGATGGCAAGGGACTCAAGTGGAACGATTCGCCGTGCAGCTTTGAGACGTATTTCGTTTGCGAAGTGCAGCCAAATTAGGGGAACACCGAACAACGCTAACGGTATAGGACAAGAGCAACACAGAAAAAAGGAATGAAACACAATTACAACATCGATGAAGGCTTCTTTGAATATATATGCATATAGCAGACAATTGTCACGTGTGTCACGTCCGCAATCAAGCAAACCCAATCAGTGTGCGTGTGTGTGTGTATGTGTGTATTTAAGTAGTAACGTAGCTGAAAATATAACGGGAATTTCACGAATAAATCCCAAATCGCCCCCCAGACAATCAATTATTCAAGTAGTTAAGGTATTCGCACAGAAAGTTAATAATACGCCATGGTGGCCCGACGACGATCCCGGCGAGCTGTGTTTCACAATTAGCATAAAGAGAAAACAAAATAATCAAACGCCACATCACAATGAAAATGAGCATGAAAATCAAATTGAAATTAAACAACAATCAAGTTAAGTTTATTGCAAATTGCCTTAGTTTTAAGTTCGAATTTCCAGCTGCCATGACATTACCTCCAAGGACAGAAGCGCCAATTCTAAGTTGCGAATTGTGTGCACCAACGTAGAACGAAGTCATGCGTCTACCGCACACACACACACAGATTTTGTCCCCACAGCTTAAGGTGGACCGGAACAAGCTACTGTGTCCACCGAACCCACTGCCAGCCCTCTCACACCATGTCCACGAGCGCACCCCCAACGAAAAAGTACAAAAATCTGTCAACTGGGCGCAAAGCAACTTCCTCCCTGGCAGCCTCCCGGCATTCACGGGAAATTAATATGAAAAAACCATCAATATTTTCGTTTTAAAGGTCTAAGGACCCAAATCGCAGAACATAATCCTCAATTTGGAATTGGCGACTGTGTCCTTGGGGCTGATGTCATGACACCAAATCTTCATTATGTTTTAGGTAGACTTATTTAAATTAATACTTTAAAGTAAATAAAAAACACATAAAAACAAACAAACCAAATTTCCATTTCATTTGTTTCTCTGCAAACACATCCAAAAAGGTAATTTAAGCTGAGCCACTGCACTCCTCCTCCCCCAGTCCAGCGGCGCAGAGAGAGAGGAACGGAAAGCAAATAAAATCAGCAGCAACTCAAATGCACACTCCTCCGCATAAACGAAATGCAAAATGAACCAACGAAAAATGATCACAGTCGGCCATGGTGACTGGTGCTAGAGCGCTACACGCAGCGGAGTGCAAGTAAATAAAGGACGAGCTTTCAGGATACCATGTAGAAAAAATCTGTTTATGAAGCAAGTTTTGATATTTCTTCGGTGCTAATTCGTTTTCCATTTCATTAAACTTAGTAAACTAATATTAGTCACGATTGATGCGCCATCTTAGGAACTTGAAGATCCTTGATCTCTAGAAAGTCGGAAGCACAGGCAACAAATTTCAACACTAATTTATTTGAATATGGAAAAGTGTTATCCTAGACACAAAAGTGCACTTCGTAGCATAGTTCCAAAACGCTAGGTAGGTAGGTAGGTAAAGCGGTCGCACTTAGGACCCCTTGTGTTACCGCCTGAGACACAGGTCCCATCCCTTTTATAGGTCCAGCCATTTGGAGGTTTTAATGCAGCAGTTGATGGAGCTAATCTTTTTATTTGAAATATCTCCCAAAGACTACAGAAAGTGGTCACCTAGGAAAGTTCCCCTGCTTCTGGACAACGCTGGACACGGGCATAACAGGTGTTCAATGGACCATTGCTCCTCCTTGTCCATGCAAGAATGATTTTAGGCAGTCCCCAGCCTACTACCGTGAGTACCCAGGCTCCAGTGTCCCGTTAGAGCCCGTTAGAACTACGGAACCTACACTTAGTCTATTTAGAGATACTAAATCCTTTGAGTGCTTGACATTTTTTCTGGCCAGGTTTCTCTCGCTCCGAAAACGGGTAAGTCGAGCAAAAACGAACTCGTTACAAACAGCGACTTCGTTAAGTTTTCTCGGGGTTTTCTCAATAAGAATAATACCCAAAAGTTTGCTTTTCTCTGGTAACTTCTTTCTTTAGTTCAAAAATCAGTCATGAAGATCGTCCCATATTGCTCGCTGCCATATAAAAGACAAGTCCTGCGTTTGGCGACTTACGTTCGCTCTGATATGTAATCTTATGTATTAAGTTCGCTCTGCTATGTAATCTATCTTATATCGAAGGCATTCCCAATAGCTTTCTCAGACCTTATACAGGGAGAAGTCTATCAATTTGTTTAACTATCTCCTTGAAGTCATTTTCCATTGAAAGCATTTGTCTCAGGTGGAAAATTCACAACTCACTGCAAATGGAGGAGGTTTCCGTGTTCAGATACCACAGATATTTTCCTCTAATATGATCAGGAGCTCATAACAGAAGCTTCTGGAGAGTATGATTTGGTACTATTGTTAACTAATGCCCTCTCTGAGGTTCTAATGGGCTTTTCAAGAAGGACACAACAATTTTGTATTTGAATAAAACACCGAGATATCGGGCTGAAATTTGTACCAGGTGTAGTACACATGTTATATTTAAGTATGGAATTCGATCTCATTTATATGACCACCTATTAAAACCCCGTTCAATTTCATACTCAGCTCATATAATATCGAGAAGTTCCTATATAGTTAATCTCATATTTCTCACGCTGTTTAGTAATGCTTCCATGATTGCAGCAAGGTTATTGTGAATCAGATCTATATACGAATATGCACATGACTCAGAGTCCTCTACTTTTTTTCTGCATTATGTACGTTCAGTTCGGAGTATTAGTAAGCATCATAACTGGCTACTGCCTTATTTGGAATCTCTCATAACGACTTCTGCTCCCTCATAACGATTTCTGGTCACTCTTAACGACTTCTGCTCCCTCATAACGACTCCCTCAGAATGAGTTCTACTCGCGCATAACAACTTGGACTCCCTCTTAATAACTTTTGCTCCCTCATAACGATTTTTGCTCTCTCATAACGACTTGTACACCATCGTAACGACTTCTACTCCCTCATAACGACTCCCTCAGAATGAGTTCTACTCGCGCATAACAACTTGGACTCCCTCTTAATAACTTTTGCTCCCTCATAACGATTTTTGCTCTCTCATAACGACTTGTACACCATCGTAACGACTTCTGCTCCCTCATAACGACTCCCTCAGAATGAGTTCTACTCGCGCATAACAACTTGGACTCCCTCTTAATAACTTTTGCTCCCTCATAACGATTTTTTCCCTCTCATAACGACTTGTACACCATCGTAACGACTTCTGCTCCCTCATAATGATTTCTGCAGAAGTTGCGGAAATGAGGAGTAAGAAGTGTTCGTAAGAAGTGTGGTCCACCTTTTATGCAAATTCCCAGCGCTGGCAAAAAGGCGCTTCCATCACATAGGGGAGTACTTCTACAGCCACCTTCCGAAGCTGGAAGATACATCACTGCGAAGTATACTTCTATTTGCCACCTATCACAGTTGAAAGAGATATCAGCATGAAGTACACTTCTATTTCTAAGTCGCTGACGCGGGAAGTCGAGTAGGACAGAGGTCCCCGTGGTAACACAATGGGCCTAAGGCCAAAGTGGCGTCTCTCTGGACAGCCACATTCGCCTAACCTAACATAATAATTTTGTAGATGTGCTTTCCTTATCCAAGGCAGCTTCACAAGAGCCGAGTTATGGTATAAGATTGTCCCTCTTATAACTCAACTCCTGTGGGAGAATCAAGTCAACATTTTTCTTCTGTTCCTCTTTAACTCACTAAGTTAATAGACCCTGGACCTCTAGTAAGCTTATCAGCGCTCTTATGAGTTCTCGAAATAAATGAAATTGCTGGTAAGAAGTTGGAAGCATCCTTTTCCGAGATCAGACATCGTGTTGCACATCACCAATATTTCTTTTTTTGTTGTTATACTCGTGAAGAACTGACATTGCTGCATCATTTGAATTTTTCGTTAACCTCATCCGTGTTTCCTGACATGTTAAAAGTGGTCAATGGCACTCAAATTGGCCAATGGCATTCAAACAGCCAATTCACCATCTACCACCTATAAGTATACTGCCTGTTCTATGCTAGCTCTGATAATGGATCCGGTGAACGCGGAGATCAAGGAAGGTTCTTGAGAAGTTGGTGACGAGACAGTTTCTAGGATATTTTGACAAATATAAACTACTCTCTGATTATCAAGCTAGATATGTTTCCTCCACTGCAATGCTAAAAGTTTTGAAGGACATTCGGCCAACGTTCCATAGGGGTGATTTGACCATTCTCTGTTGCAAGGCCATTCTCAGTCTGTTGCAAGGCAATTCTCAGTCTGCTCCTAGGCCTCTAACACAGTTGAACACAATATCCTCTGTCAAAAGTTAAAATGGTATTTTGTGGTCTCAACGGGGGCAATGCTGCTACTAACAAACTACTCAGCTAACCGGTGGCAAAAAAGAGGGTTCTTAAATCATAACTTCCGACCTTCGAAAACTTGAGTCGGAAGTGCCACTACTAGCTGAGAACATACTATAAGACTGGTTCTTGGTCTACTGGAACTCTCGTCAGATAATACCTTAATCCCCTTGAAGTCCCAAGACCACAGATAGGTTCTTTATAGGCCCACGTTTCTTGAATTTCAGTTATGTGGGGGTATGTCTGCAGCCGGGAAAGCCATCTACCGAAGAGACCAGTCACGGCTTTGGAATATCACAAGATTAACTGTGTGATGGTAACACAAGTAGTTGCGCCGAGAATCATTTCCCGGGTAGATATGGAACGTGATCCTTCCAAAGAATAGATCGTGATCCTTCCAAAGAATAGAACGTGATCCTTCCAAAGAATAGATAAGGCGGTTTTCGTACTTCATTCACAGAACATTGACTGACTTTTGATCCAGACAAGAAGTGTCACAAGCATATATCCTTGGTGCGGTTTTGTTTCGTATTTTTATCAATGACTTTGTACAATGTGGCAATAATGCATCCCACTCACTTATATGCGGATGATGCTCAGATTTATCTGTCCAACGTCCAATCGGTTTATCAGAGGATTTCATTTAAAGAATGACTGAAGACCTCCTTGCGGTCGACTTACGGGCCATAATAAATTAGGATTAAATACATCTAAAGCAAAACATATTGCCCAATGTTGACATATAAAAGATTATCTCCCATGGTCCTTTGGACATACACCAACTGCTACACCGTCGAGTTGATAGTTACCAATCTGGGCTACACATTGAACCCGAGTTTGAGTTGCTCAGACCTTGTTAACTATACTGTGGCAAAGATTTACTATATCCTTAGAAAGTTATGGTATGCAGCTGAGTTTGTTCCCCAGGATACGAAATTAAAGTAGGTATTCAGTTGACACATACAATCTATCCTCCTCATAGCTTAGCTTAGGTTACACTGGTGAAGGCTGCACATAGAGCTGCCAGATACGTTGCCAGATGGGTATCCACTTCAGAGCTGTAAAAATAGATGCCCTTAGCGAAGTATAAGAGCACGACCATCCCTAGTGCTGACACCTTGCCTAGTCCCTCAAACCAGAGGGCTCCCAGGTGTGACAGCCGCGCTTTTGAAGCTGCTGGGCATAGCCACAAAAGATGCTCCAAAGCTTCCTTTATGGACTGCTCCCCACATTTCCTACAATCGTCATTGTTCGTAAGTACCATCCTTTTAGCGTGTACCGCTGTTAGACAGTGACCTGTCAGTATGCCTACAATCATTCTGCAATCCGCTTTGGTAGTCGGTCTGAAGATCAACATGAAGAAAACCACGCTAATGAGGGTGGAAACATCAAACCTGCTCCCACTTACTCTGAGCAGTGGTGGCAACGTTGTGTGGGGTATGTGTGGAAGAGTTATTCTATCATTACGTTGAAGAGTTATTCTATCATTTTTACAGCTAAGTTTTCGAAGATGACGTCACCACAACTGACCTCGCGGCTGGAATAAACGGAGCAGCCCTCCACAAGCTGCAAAAGGTGAGAATTTTCCCTGAAGACTAGGCTACATATTTTTAACTGAAGCGTAAAACCAGTGCGTGCTTTTATATGAATGGGAGACGTAGATTATTTCATACATTATCTCTAATAAGCTTCAGACATTCGTTAAGACGTGTCTAAGGTCCATATGCCGCATCTACTGGCCAGCTATCATCTCCAATGAAGACTTGCTAGCTCTCACCAATAGCGAACCGGTGAACGCGGAGATCAAGTGAAGGAAGTGGTACTGGATACACTTTGCGAAAAGAAGGTGACGACATAGGAAAAATGGCATTCCAGTGCAACCCGCAAGGCAGCACGAGCTGAGTTCGTCCAAGGCAAACATGGATGAGAACAATCCTGGCAGAAAGCCAGCTTCGAGCACCATGGAAGTAGATAAGAAGCAACGCTCGAGATAGAAGGCGTTGAAAGGAGTTGGTCAGCGCCCTATGCTCTCACTAGGAGCAGCATAAACTACACTACAATATGAATTGAACATTATTGCAGCATAGTTTGTGTCAAGGACTATAGCAGAGATCTGCACAATAGATCTCTAAGGTCGCTATGTTCTTTTAGCCAGTTAAATAGCATAGATTTGGTTTCCTGAGCAATGGTACGATTTACACATTTGAGCCTTGCGATTCTGCTTGTGGAAATACTCCACCTTGCTTCTGGTTTCATCATCATGCTATCTTCAACATTACCTCCTCGTAAGTACCTTACGTCTGCTAGGAGTTCTCTAGTCTTTGTGAGTTCTGTTAAGCTTTGGAATTCCCTACCAAGTGGTCTTAAGTTCATTAAGCAATCAAAGATGCTACAAATCGAAAGTATTTCAATGCTTCAATATTTCCATCAAATTTTGCTTCAAATGTATTTTATTTTGCTTTATTCTTTTATTCTTTGTTTTCTTTATCCTTTTTGAGTTATAGCGTTATTGCAGCAAACCAAAAATATAGTTCTGGAGCTCCCAAGTATACTGCAAGTCATCCGGATACGTGCCTATTTAGGTGAGGGTCACTGCAAGTACCTTCACCTAAACAGACATCGCTAAACATACCTTCAAAGTGAGCGAGTGGATCAAGCATACGCCTGACTCACGACCACATCTGCCACTCCCACTATTCGGTGTTGCAATCATGCCCCTAAGTGCAGTATGCACTGCCAGCCAGTGTAGTGCATGGGAAAAGCACCATGTGCAGCCGATGATGTGGTGGTATGTTGGACAACATCAGCGCACCCACATGCACTCGCCTCTTTTTTCTGCCTTTTTTATCTTTGTGGGTTGGTTTGTGTGCTCTCCCAGAAAACTGAAAGTGCTATCTATGTGCACGAGTATGGATGCAAATTTTGCATTTCCCTGCGAAATGAAAACCACAGCAACAACGACAACAACGACAACAACAACAGCAGCAACAGCAACGGCAACAACAACAACATAAAATTTGTTAATCCATTTTCGCTAAAATCATGTTTCTCGAGCATTGTGAGTGACTATCCGCAAAATATGAATGTGAATTGTGCGGCCAACGGTACAGCCGGAAGGAAGGAAGGAAGCGAGGCAGGCAGGCAGGTAGGCAGGAAATGTCTTAGACTTGGAACAGCTCCGGTAAATGATATCAACAGAAATAATGAAAAGGTAATAATCATAATAATGACAACGTGCTCGAAAAGGCGAGCAACGCTTGCTGCCTGCCTGTGCAACGTGGGTGAAAGTGGCCCTAGCCGAGCTGGACGAGAGCGTACGTCGTTGTGCGCATGCCCCCGAAATTCAAAGAGACTTTCCAGGAACGCTAAAGAGAATCGCCAGAGCCGCGTGCTGTGCTGTGGCAGTGTTGAATAGCGCATAAAATGCCAGCATGTGCCTGGCACATAAACGGATAAGGCAATATTTTTGCATAACACTATTATAGGACATTTGCACGTAACTGGCGACCGCCTTAAGAGTGGTGGGGGGTGGAAATTGAAAGTGAGTGGGTGGTGCGTAGCTACATGTAATTGAATAACAGCACTGAAAAACGAGCTGTTGCAAGATACACAATGCAAGGAGCAAGCTATGCAGCAAAGGTGAAATAATCGTAACGAAATAGAGTTTTCATCATTCATAACTGAAAATATGAATAAGCAATAAAATGCTATTCAGAGAAAATTGGTGATAAACCATTAAAGAAAAGTTACTAGTAAAAGGTTCATAAATAAAGTGTCATAAACAACACGTCATAAATAATACACCATAAATTGGTAGTCACAAGCAGCTAGTCATAGAAAAAGAATCATAAGCAAGGTGGCATAAATAATACACCATAAACAGCTAGTCATAGAAAAAGAATCATAAACAATGTGTCATAAATAACGAGTCATAAGCAATGTATTATAAACAATGCATCATAAACAGCTAGTCATAGACAATATTAGTGATAAACTATGTGTCATAAGCAATGTGTCATAACTAATACACCATAAAGAGGTAGCCATAAACAAAGAATCATAAGCAACGTGTCATAAATAACGAGTCATAAGCAACGTATTATAAACAATGCATCATAAACAGCTAGTCATAGAAAACATTAGTGATAAGCTATGTGTCATAAGCAACGTGTCATAACTAATACACCATAAACAGCTAGTCATAAACAGCTAGTCATAAACAAATAATCATAAGCAACATGTCATAAATAACGAGTCATACAAAATCACTAGTTATAAACCATACCATACCACATGAGTCCTAGACAATGAGACATAAACAATGCATCATAAACAGCTAGTCATAAAAAACATTAGTGATAAGCCATTAAAGAAAAGTTACTAGTAAACGGTTCATACATAATGTGTCATAAGCAACATGACATAAATAACACACCATAAATAGGTAGTCATAAACAGCTAATCATAAACAAAGAATCATAAGCAACGTGTCATAAATAACGAGTCATAAGCAACGTATTATGAACAATGCATCATAAACAGCTAGTCATAGAAAACATTAGTGTTAAACTATGTGTCATAAGCAATGTGTCATAACTAATACACCATAAAGAGGTAGTCATAAACAAAGAATCATAAGCAACTTGTCATAAATAATACATCATAAACAGGTAGTCATAAGCAGCTAATCATAGAAAAAGAATCATAAGCAACGTGTCATAAATAACGAGTCTTAAGCAACGTGTTATAAAAAATGCATCATAAACAGCAAGTCTTAAGCAGCGTGTCATAAACAACGAGTCATATATGATCTCCCATGCCTTTTACACTACTCGTAATGGAATATTGCACATTAGTAGAATGTATTGGAACCATCTTGAAAGTGTCATACACTGGATTCCGAGAGTGTTCAATCACGATTTGGAAGCAAAAGCGATAATGTTGTTCTATAGAAGTGAAACTGATTACAATGTTGAGAAACTAAATAGTTTTATATAATTATTTTATGAGTCACAAATGAATTTTCAAAGAAGTCGTTTTTGAACTACTTGACTCAATCCAGTGATCGAACTATTATTAGCAAAACTCATTTTCGTAACAGTGGTGATAAACTTTTGTATACTCTTTTGTTGTTGTTGAATAGAACAAATAAGAATTTAATATAGTTTTATAAAAATTGGCAAAGATTTCCGTAAACCAAATAATGAGGGACATATCACTCCTTTATTGCCTTCATAGAGTGTAGCAAGGATAAATTCTGACCCAAGATTTGCAGGTTAGTAATGAGTGGCCCATAATAAGACGCCATTCCTCAAATTTCTTTTCTGAATCTTTAGGATCAATTCCAACAATTACATCAACATCAATAGGAGAAAGTGAAAAGTCAACCACACCATCTAAAAGTGGTGGTACGCCTTTATTTATCGTTCATATTAAAAGGCCACCAGGGAAGACTCTAGACAGTAGGGGAATACTACTACTGCCTAGAGTCTTCCATATCAAACTTAATTCCGTAGTATGTGAGATTGAAGTGATGGGATGCTCACAATATAAAGAAAGAATCATCGATGATGTAATGAGGTAATGAGGCTAATATAGTAGCAGACTCAGCCACTGATAATATAGAAGCATAGACCTACCTCTCTCTGGAAACTAGAGTATAGACAGAATATAATTGAATAGAATTTGGTGAGGCCATAGAACCCCCGTAGAATGAAGTCTTCACGCACCCAGGCAACTGATGCCCATTGTACTACAAGCCTGGAAGTAGTGAGAAGAAATTTAGAGAATTTATGAAAGGGAAGGGAAGTGATGCCCTTTGAAACTTGTTGGACTTTTAGGAATCTCAGAAGTCTCTAAAAGTAAGAGTATATATTATAAGAGTACATATTACTAGAGTATATATTACTATATTAGTATAAGTAAGAGTATATATTATTAGAGTATATATTAGTAGAGTATATAGTACTATAGGTAAGAGTATATATTACTAGAGTATATAGTACTATAGATAAGAGTATATATTAGTAGAGTATATAGTACTATAGGTAAGAGTATATATTACTAGAGTATATAGTACTATAGGTAAGAATATATATTACCATCAAATAATAGTATCATGAGTTAGGAACAATCGCTAGAATATACTTTAAAAATATCCAATAATCACAGATTTTTCGTTGGGTTCCTCGATTCATAAAACTAGCACTTTGGAGTTTTTGGTCTGAAGTCGACTTTGTGTCAAATTTTCGACCGATATATCAAATATTCTATAAGGCCATATAACGTTTTTCTCCCTATCATTGAATTTTAAAAGGGGTACTAAACTGTTATTCTAAACTCTGAAATTTAAAAGAGGTACTAGAATGCTGTTATAAGCTCCTAGTAGCACTCCTATAATAAATAAGCCGGGTCTACGTATATCATTTTGGTATAGAATGGAACTTCTCAATGTTTAAGTTCTCCCAGTGCTTACGTTCGATTACTATATTCGTCATTATATGTTGCCATTTACTCCTGGTTAAACTTTGCCACAGAACGCAATAGGCAATTAAGGATCGGCCGCAATTTCCCATTACACTTTAGTACACTAGCCTGCCTTTAGTACCCGCCAGCATAGTCAGTCCAGTGTGGACATATCCAGTAAGAAGGTTATGCACAGGAAGATCAGCAACAATTTCTCAAATCGCTTTACATGTGCCTTCAGTGTAAGTGTGTGACTAGCATCGTCAGTCCAGTGTGGACGCGTCGAGTAAGAAGTTTTTGCACAACTTATTTGCCAGTGTACTCGTATGCATGAGCCACGCGTGCCCGCAACAGTACGGACAAAGCACGATATTGAATGCGCGTCGTCTGTCAAAAATAATTAAAACGACTCTGTGATGGACAGCCGCTGGGCATGTCATAACCATAATCAGCGTGCAATTTGATCCGCACTCGCTCGTAAATGGAGCAAAACTGCAAAATGGCCCAACATATTGACGTACATTGTACGTTACGAGTGTACAAGGTGGGCGGTCCGGAAGATACAAGGTGAGGTGCATATTGGCGTGTATATTAGATATATTCGCTGCAATTACGATATTAAGCTGCTTATGGTTGGCTCTGTGTGCGTGTGTGGCTTTTACTCGTACGGCAACAAAGTTACCTCCTTTTTTCACGCAATTTTTGTTTAATTCGGGGCAAATGTGGCTTTAAGGTCGTATAGAACGAAAGGCGTATTCTAGAGGTCTTACAGTTCAGATTCAATCGGTTTGTATAGTTTTTATACAAAATTGTCTAATAAATAATGTAATTTATATGAAATGCTGCTTCATATTATATCCTTGAATTCCTTTTTTACTATTATTCCTCCTCTTGAAGAGTTTTCAATGAATTTTTGTAAAACTACCAAATATGCAACATCATATCCTTGGCTTAATGTTGCTCCTAATCTCCCTTTCTTTACAACTCTTCTTCAACAGTTTTCAATGAAATTCTGAAGAAGCACCGAATTTGGAACAACACTTCCTTGACTTCCTTCTTGTTACTATTCTTCTTGTTCCTATAGCTCTTCTTTATGAGTTTGTATTGAATTTCTGAAGCAGTGCAACGTCACTTCCTTAAAGTTATTTTCTTCCTGTCATTTTTTATTTATAACAACTCTTGAAGAGTCTCCAATGAATTTCTCAGGAAGTCTCGACTTTGCAACATCACATCCTTGACTTCCCTTTTTGTTCCTTATTCTTCCCTTCCCTATAAATACTCTTGAAGAGTTTCCAATGGATTTGTGAAGAAGTACCGAGTTTGCACCATTACACCCCTGACTTCCCTTTTTGTTCCTTATTCTTCCCTTCCCTATAACTACTCTTGAAGAGTTTCCAATGGATTTCTGAAGAAGTGCGGAATTTGCCCCATTACACCCCTGACTTCCCTTTTTGTTCCTTATTCTTCCCTTCCCTATAACTACTCTTGAAGAGTTTCCAATGAACTTCTGAAGAAGTACCGAGTTTGCACCATTACACCCCTGACTTCCCTTTTTGTTCCTTATTCTTCCCTTCCCTATAACTACTCTTGAAGAGTATCCAATGGATTTGTGAAGAAGTACCGAATTTGCCCCATTACACCCCTGACTTCCCTTTTTGTTCCTTATTCTTCCCTTCCCTATAACTACTCTTGAAGAGTTTCCAATGGATTTGTGAAGAAGTACCGAATTTGCCCCATTACACCCCTGACTTCCCTTTTTGTTCCTTATTCTTCCCTTCCCTATAACTACTCTTGAAGAGTTTCCAATGGATTTGTGAAGAAGTACCGAATTTGCCCCATTACACCCCTGACTTCCCTTTTTGTTCCTTATTCTTCCCTTCCCTATAACTACTCTTGAAGAGTTTCCAATGGATTTCTGAAGAAGTGCGGAATTTGCCCCATTACACCCCTGACTTCCCTTTTTGTTCCTTATTCTTCCCTTCCCTATAACTACTCTTGAAGAGTTTCCAATGAACTTCTGAAGAAGTACCGAATTTGCACCATTACACCCCTGACTTCCCTTTTTGTTCCTCATTCTTCCTTTCTTTGGAAATCTTCTTTAAGAGTTTCCATTAAATTTCTGAATAGTATCCGAATTTACAATATCACGTCCTGCACTTCATTTTGTTCCTATTCCTCCTTTCTCTATAACTTCTCTTTATGAGTTGCCAATGCATTTCTGAAGAACTCCCAAACATCACAAATAGTGGACATAGTTTTGTTCCTATTCCTCCTCTCTCTATAACTCCTCTTTATGACTTTCTGAAGAGGTTCTGAAATTGCAACATCCCATCCCTGACTTCATTTTGTTACTATTCTTCCTTTCTTTATAACTCCTCTTGAAGAGTTTCCATTGACTTTCTCCCGAATTTGCAACCTCACTTGTCGCGTAGACAAGTCCACAGGGAATAGTTCACCGACATAGATACTTGTATATAAACGCCTACATGTACCCTTCAATGTTTTTGATCAGGACGAGCTTCTCTACCGAACTTATACAAAACTTCACCACGCCAACGAGGATAGACACGCTTCGCAATACTAAGAAGCAACTGTGATATTTATGTGCGTGTTCCATTTCAGCTCAGGGCCGGTTCCAGGCACATACTAAGCAAGCAAAACTCGCATCAGGCGATTACAGTGAGTAATTTTTTCAAGAATCGTCCTTAATTTAATCATAATTTAAGAGATAAAGAGTTTAAAATTGATCATTGAGAATACCAATTCGGACTTGAACTAAAGTTTCTGATTAATAAACCTATAATTGTGGGACTCATTATGCTTCCTACCAAGAATTTGCGAGAAGAGGCGCAGGATAATTTAAAAAAGATAAGGGCCACTACTAAAGATGTGGCGCACGGGCATGGCAGCCAGATGTAGAACCTTCATATAATCACAGATGGGACTCAAATGGCAGAAGGTGTGGTAGCAGGATCTACTGTCCTGAACTAAATATCCGACAGCCACTCCAACTACCCGACTACTGCAGTATTCTTCAGGCTGAAGTGTTCACTGCCAGAAAAACAGCAGAACTAGGAATAAACTTTTCTATAGACAGTCAGGCCGCAATTAAGGCAATAGTCTCATGTTGTGCATCTTCCAAAATTATTCTTCAGTGCAATGCTACAATGGATAAACTGTCCCTTAACCGGCGGCTACACATCTACTGGGTGCCAGGACACAAAGGTGTAGAGGAAAATGAGACATCACACAAGATTGCCAAAGGCGAAATTGATTTGCCAAAGGGACAGATCAGCTGAGTGCTGATGCCTGTACAAGCAGTTTACAGAGGTTTAGGGGAAAGCTTGTTACGAAACATGAGGCGGAACAACGCTACCATCTCCAGCATTGCAACGCTCACGATCTTGTGCAAACCGTATGACAAGCAGTATACTACATCTATACTTGCACTTCCACTGAACGATTGCAGATCGGTGATAGATATACTGACAGAACATTACCTAACCGCGACTCAAAAGCAGTGATGAGTGTTCGAAATGTGGGGAAACAAACTCCAAGGAGACCTTGAAAGCATCTCCTATGTCAATCGCCAAAGCACGTTTAAAATATTTGGGTGCTACCTGGGATAGCTCCACTTATTAGGCTAGCAAAAAACGTCGCCCTATTTAATGACCTCTACTTCCACGAATCCTAAACAGACACTCATCTGGTATCGCTAAGGACCTAACAAATCTATGCGTTGTCCATTCGGTCAGCCCGTCTATCCTAACCTAACAGAATACACCAAAAGACCTCAGGGGTCTGTTCTTGGCCCTCTTCTCTTCTCAATGTTCTTCAATGATATTTTCACAGTTTGTGACAGTAGGAAAGGTTCATGCATATACAGCTGACATCCAAATTTACCTTGCTAGACGCATTGGGCTATTGCATGACATGTGCTGTGAAGTTGATCAGGACCTTGGCAAGATTTGTCTATGGGCATTTGTATCAGTTGAAGTCATTTGACCCGCCAATATTTACGTAGGTAAGTTGGTCAGTAAGTTGTTCAGTAAGTTGTTCAGTAAGTTTTTCAGTAAGTTATTTAGAAAATTATTAAAGTGGGGCAGAATGCGATTCAATAAGTTGATCAGGATGTTATTCAGTAAGTGGTACAGTAAGTTGGTCAGCAAGTTGTTCAAAAAGTGGTTCAGTAGGTTAGGTTAGGTTAATGTGGCAGCCAGTTCAAGGACCAGCTCACTCAGACCACCATGGGTCCATTGTGATACCACCGCGCCACAACGCACCTCCGATTCACTCGTCGAACCATTTTGAATCCCTAATAAAGCGCAGGATTTGTTTGATCTTCGCGCTAGACACCTCTGTAAGAGAGCTAAAAGCGAATTTGCCTAAAGAGCCCGCTCTGCTTCTGGCCAGAGCGGGGCAACTACAGAAGAGATGCTCCACAGTCTCCTCCTCCTCCTCATCCCCACAGCTTCTGCAGTATTCATGAGAGAATACTCCCAGCCTGATAGCATGTCTGCCGAAAAGCCAGTGACCAGTAATACATGCCACGACCTTAGAGATATTCTCTCTCGGCAGGGCAAGCAAGTCTCTAGTTTTCCTACTATTAAGTTCCGACCACATTAGCCTAGTCGTTAAGCAAGTGCCCTCTTGTGCCCAAGACCCATTGGTCTCACGCACGACCCTATCCTTCAGCATCAGTTTACAGGTGGCAATAAGTATTCCAATTTCACATCTGTCCATGCCTAAAGGAAGGTTGGTACCCCGTCTGGCTAAGTCATCAGCCCTACAGTTTCCCGCAATATCTCTATGCCCCGGAACCCATATAAGGCGTACCTTGAAAGCGGTACTGACATCATTTAGGGCTGCTCGGCAGTCCTGAGCAACCTTTGATTTCAGTGCCACCGAATTCATTGACAAGATGGCCGCCTGGCTATCCGAGTAGATATTTATAATATTTCTTGTTACGGCATGTCTATTTAAGTAGACGGCTACCTCCTTTATGGCTAGGACCTCTGCTTGATAAACACTGCAGTGGTCGGGGAGACGGAAAGAAAGTTCCAGTCCCAATTCTTGTGAGAAAACTCCAAAACCGACTCTATCGTCAAGTTTGGATCCGTCAGTGTAGAAATTAAGTTCCCCCCTTCTCCATGGCATTGGTGTTTGCCACTCTCTTCTAGGCGGAATATATGTCTGGAAGTGCCTATCGAAGTTGAGATTAGGTATAGAGTGGTCAATGTGTTGGACAGAACTACTCCAGGTATACGCAATAGTCGAGTGACCAATCTGCCGATCATGCCATAACGCCGCACATTTCAGCCTTAGTGCTGATGTGGCGGCCACTTGTTTCCCTACCAGCTCTAATGTAGGTAGGTTGAGAATTACTTCTAAAGCTTTAGTAGGCGTGGTCCTTAAGGCACCAGAGATACATAAAAAAGCCGTTCTTTGGACCTTGCTCAGAAGCTTCAAAAAGCTTTGTTTCTGAGTGGCTGGCCACCATACCAGTATTCCATATAGCAATATGGGTCTGACCACCGAAATGTATAGCCAGTGCATAATTCGTGGGGATAGCCCCCACCTGATTCCGACCGCTTTTTTACATGTGTACAAAGCAATATTGGCCTTCCTGACTCTTTCTTCAATATTGGGTTTCCAGGTAAGTTTTATATCTAGTACTAGTCCCAAATATCTAACTGTCTCCTTCATCGGAATTTCCACACCTTTGTATATTAGCGGGGAGACCTCAGGAGATCTATTTTTCTTAGAAAAGAGGATTAATTCCATTTTCTCAGGGTTTAACCCTAATCCCCTTCTTCCCGTCCAACCAGTAAGCGTGGCCATGCTAGAGCGCAAAATATCCATAAGAGTGTTTGGATATTTCCCTCTGATCACAATTGCCAAGTCATCAGCGTAGGCGACGACATGGCAACCCTCCCTCTCTAAGGCTAGCAGTAATGAATTTACCGCCAAATTCCAGAGCAGGGGGGAGAGGACTCCTCCCTGAGGAGTGCCTCTGCAGACCTGTCTGCTTAAGGTGTGGGAACCTAAGCTGGCAGTTACCCTTCTACTGACGAGTATCATTAAGTGGTTCAGTAAGTTGTTCAGCACTTTGTTCAGTAAAAGTTACTTAGTCAGTTGTTCAATAAGTTTTGTACTGAGTTGTTCAGAAAGTTGCTCGGTAAGCTGTTCAATAAGTTGTTCAGTAAGTTGTTCAGTAAGTTATTCAGTAAGTTGTTCAGTAAGTTGTTCAGTAAGTTGTTCAGTAAGTTGTTCAAAAAGTTGTTTAGTAAGTTATTTAGTAAATTATTCAATAAGTTGGTCAGGAAGTGGTTCAATAAGTTGGTCAGTAAGTTGTTCAGTAATTTGTCCAGTAACTTGTTCAGCAAGTTATTTAGAAAATTATTCATTAAGTGGATCAGAAAGTGGTTCAGTAAGTTGGTCAGTACGTTGTTCAGTAAGTGGTACAGTAAGTTTTTCAGAGAGTTGTTCGTTAGTCTGTTCAGTAAGTTCTTTAGTAAGGTGTTCAATAAGTTGTACAATGTAGCAGTAAAGTAAAATTGAAACTTGGGCCATTGTGGGCTTCTTCCAGTGCGAGATGATGGCGTCCAATTGGCGTTCGTATCAAACGTTTCCAGTTTGGGTTTTACTTGGGTCATTTCTAGCTTAACTTGTGTTGATCCTGTTAACAAAGTAGTCAGAAAAATGTTTTACGCACTTCGGAAGCTAAGAATGTCCGCAGATTTCACTCTCATTTCCACACGACGTCAGCTCAAGCATTTGGAGAGCATGTCCTGAGCGGGATTCAAACCACATCTAGGATTTTTACAGTGACATGCTAACATGCCTTCCACTGGATCATGGAGGCTCAGGAGGAGAATTAGAAATTAAAAAGAGTGCTTAGTTTGTTTGAGTTTGAGACACTATTTTCTAAATCAACTGAGCTCAAAGAAAAATCCTTACTCACGATATTTGAATACCAAATGTTGCTTCACATCTATTACAAGCTTTTTTAATTGCATTGTTGGGATGGTTGAAGCATATATCATATATTGCTGACCTGATACATTATGACTTCCTCTAGTTTAAGTCCACAATTCCAGAAATAACCTAGAGATGCTTTCTTAGGCCTTGCCAAATTGCATCCAGACATGATTGTAAGGCTTAAAGTGATTAAAGAATCAGAGAATTGGTGAAAAATTGCGCTGACTTGATACATTATGACTTCCTTTAGCTTCACAATTCCAGACAAATCCTAGAGATGCTTTCTTGGCACTTCCAGAATTACTTTCAAACAAGGATGCAAGGCTTGGGAAGGTCCCTACAATATCAGAGAACTGTTGAAACATTTATTATATTATGCTGACCTGATCAATTAAGACTTCTTCTAGTTTGGCTTCACAAATCTAGAAAGAACCTAGAGATGCTCTCTTGGCACTTCCAGAATTACTTTCAGACTCAGATTCAGATTACTTTCAGGTTGCAGAGGCTTCATCACAAAGTGCTTAGAATATCAGGGAGAATATTTGCCGATTTTCGAATTTTCTGTTCATTACCATGCGCATTGCTTTCAGTGTGGTGGTCCTTTTCGAATTTTCATCAACTAATTAGGGAGCAATAATAATAAAACTGCGAGTGATAAAAACCAATTTGTTTGAACTCTTCGTGCGATTGTGGCATTTTTCACCCTGTAAATTGATCCCCATCATGTAACGGCAAATAGCATAAAAATGCCATGCCATGCCGTGTGGGCGAAGAGCGAAATGCCACAGGAAAATTGCCGCCCCACACGCCACGAACCACTCCTGCCTTCGCCTTTGAGCACGACGAGAAATTCTCTTCGAGAAGAGAAGCACGCCGCCGCAACAAATGCACACACGCGTTCCGTGCTCGCTTCCTTCTGCGGACCAAAGCAATGTGTTGAATTCTCAGCCCAGAGTCACGCAAATTCAGTCGTCCAATGCCAGCCAGCGCAACATTTCTTACAACTCTCTGGCTCGGAATAGAAATTCGTGGTGCTCGCAGTTTTTTGTAGACATTTTCACGCTGCGGATGTGTGCGAATGCGAACGCGAACGTGAACGGGAACACAGCGCGGAGCGCAAGTTTCGGTTGGCCGTCAGTTTTGAACATGAATTTCTTGTACGAAACACAACAAACTTATTCCAAATCCTCGACTGAGATTATGTAAAAAAAATCCAAAAAAAAACAACAACAAAAAATGTTAATTTCTTCAGATAGTTTCGTGTCGGTGTTGTGCTCCGTGGAATTGACGAAAGTAAACAAGAGTGTAGAAGTGAACCAAACATTGGCGTGGAGTGCTCAGCCAGTTGTGGTAATGCCGTCAAATTTAGGGCGCCTTGGTGCAACATTGAATACTACACACACACACACACACAAAGTGCCATACCCTAATTAATTACATGGGTGGATACTGCCACCGAGCTGGGTGGGTTAGCGTTGTGCAAAAAATCGAACCTTAAAGCTTTAAAACCGCTTCGCAGTGGCAGCGGAAAGGAAAACAACAAAACACAAATTCTTGAATCAAAACGAATGCGAATGAAAAGCTTGAAATGCCAGCTGAAAATCAAATAAAATATATTCAAATAAATTAATAAGTAAATTCGCTGAATATGCAAAATAGCCACAAAATATTTAAAAATAAATTTCACCTACGTACGCGGCGCGTCGCATTCTGCGTTGATGGTATTCGGCTTCAGAATGTCACCCTACGCAAAAATTTTCAAAAATATAAAAATAAATACAGTTTAACACAAAACCAAACACCAACAACAACAACAACAACAACAACCAAACATCAACCAAGAACGAGCAATAACAAAAACCGAAACCGAACACAAAAACAGCAATCACAACAAAGACAGCAACAACAAATTGCACTTACATGCGAATTCGCATCGTTGGGTCTTTCACTTGAATTTTTATTTTCAGTTTCGCAAAGTTTTTTAATATTTCTGCCAATTAAAGCGCCAGCGCCGTGCCAACAGCACTTCACATGGCAAGGATATTAAGGAACATAACGTATTTCCTGCCATGACTAAGAGGCGACGGCAGCGCATCCACTCGAGGGTGCTGCCGTGCGAGCAGCTGCGACACAACTCCGTACCCAGTGCCCACAACGGCACATGTCACACAGCTAGGCTCTTGAGTCGAACGTTCCTTTGTGGACACGTACCAGCGTTCAAACCGTTTTGCCGTTTGATTTTCTGCACTGAATCCCCCACCCTCCACGATCCATCCAACCGTCCAATTCAGAGCAATCCATTGCGCGCTGGCCAGGTCTGCATGTGCATATGGCCAGGCTAAATTGCTTCTCTGTCGTGTTTGCGAAAAGGTCCTTTCGCAAGTTGAGGTAATATTAGCATTTTTCTATAAAAGGGTAAAAAGACGCAATTTAATTTTCTCTACTCGCTTCCACGCTTCCTTCCTCTCTGCGTCACTCTACAAATATACCTCAGCACTCCACAACGCACCCCTCCACACTTCACCGCTCCTCACCACTCCACACCTCACCATTCCACACCTCACCACTCCACACCTCACCACTCTACACCGCTCCTCACCACTCCGCACCTCACCAGTTCACACCTCACCACTCCCCACCACTCCCCACCACTCCCCACCATTCCACACCACACCTCACCACACCACCCCATTCCATACCTCATATTTCAAACTACACCACATCACATCACAACATTACAGCGTCCCTTACTTGGTGTACGTGAATACCCTACACCATTTCCTTGAAGTGAGTGTTAATTTTGTGCGTACTCTTGTAACGCCCAAAAGTAGGCGTCAGTTATTATCACACCCTTAGCATAAAATTACCATATTTTGTGTAAATTATCGTACCATTTTCCGTCAACTTCAAATCACGCACTTTATAGTAAAATTTAATGGTTGGTTGCTGTTGTTTGGCAGCACCACAATCAGGGCCAGAACTGAGTAAGGGGTAAGTAAGCGGTAGCCTCGAAAGGAGGGCTCAATCAAATTGAACAGTAGAAAATATAAAATAGTATGCAAATACATAATAACGAAGCATAGAAGAGGACAGAACTGAATAGTCCAGAATTCAATAGTAAGGAATAGAATAATGTGGAATAGGACAGTATGGAATAGAATGATCTAGAATGGAATAGTATGGAATATAATGGTATAGGATAGAATATGAAAGAATATAATGGTCCAGAATAGAATAGTATGGAATATAGTGGTATAGAATATAATAGTCTAGAATACAATAGTCCAGAATAAAATAGTCCAGAATAGAATCGTCTGGAATAGAATATTATTGAATAGAATAATATATAAAAGAATAGTCTAGAATATGGAATAGAATAATCTAGAATAGTATATAATATAATCAACTAGAATAGAAAAGTCTACAACAGAATAGTATGGAATAGATTAGTATGGAAAGGAATAGTCTAGAATATAGTAGTGTAAAATATAATTATCTAGAATAGTCCACAATAAAATAGTGTAGAATAAAATAGTCTGGTATAAAAGAGTATAGAATAGAATAGTATTGAATAATATAATAATGAATAATATATTAATATAAAACTAGTAATATAGAATAGAATAGTCTAGAATATAATAGTATGGAATATAAGAATCTAGAATAGAACAGTATATAATATAATCATCTAGAATAGAATAGTCTAGAATAGAATAGTCTAGAACAGAATAGTATGGAATAGAATACAATAGTTTAGAATAAAATAGTATGAAATAGAATAGTCCACAATAAAGAAGTATGGTATATAATACTCTAGAATAGAATAGCATGGAATAGAATAGTATGAAAAGGAATAGTCTAGAATATAGTAGTGTAAAATATAATTATCTAGAATAGTCCACAATAAAATAGTGTAGAATAAAATAGTCTGGTATACAAGAGTATAGAATAGAATAGATTTGAATATAATATAAGACTAGTAATATAGAATAGAATAGTATAGAATATAATAGTATGGAATATAATAATCTAGAATAGATTAGTATATAATATAATCATCTAGATTATAATAGTCTAGAATAGAATAGTTTGGAATAGATTAATCTACAACAGAATAGTATGGAATAGAATCACAATGAAAATTGCTTATAGAGACTTATAATCTAAAACGTTTCAAAGATAGTAGATTTAAGAATCATTACAGGAATTCTGACAGGACACTGTGGGCTGAATTATCACCTAGCAAGGTTGGGAATTTACTTTAATGGGGTTTGCAGATTTTACAGGGAAGAAGATGAGACCGCGTAACACGTGCTGGGATCATGCCCACCACTAATACACAAACGAAAGAAGCATTTGGGTAATGATCTTATACCAAATGAGGAAATAAGACTCAGCCAAATTGGCTTAATACTAAAATTTATCGAAAAACTGGACTCAGAGAAATACTCTGAATCCACGAAGGGATCTTTAACTTCAGAGTGTAAGTAATAATAATAATAATACTAAGAAAAGAGAAGCTAATTGATTAGAACAAAATATATTACACAGCTTATAATAGTGTAGAATGAAACAGAAGAGAAGAGACTTAATATACCTATAATATAATAGTACAAACAGATACTGAAGAGAAGAGAATTTAATTCAATAAAATATAATACATATGGAATAGAATATAAATATTGGAGAAGAACTTAAAAAAAAGACATTATAAAACTATAACACTTGAAGAATAGTGGAAGTGAAAACAGAATGAAATATAACATAAAATTCGAGCATAGATTGAGATGAAACGGAGAATAGAATACGAGTAGAATAATACAAAATATTATTGAATCTTAAATAACATAAAAGAAGAGCACATCATGAAGCAGAGAATATAAAGCAAAGGGAATAGAAAGAATAAACAGAGAGAGATAGAGAGGGAGAGGGAGAAACGGAGAGGGAGAAAGGGAGAGGGAGAAAGAGAGATGGAGAAAGAGAGAGGGAGAAAGGGAGAGGGAGAAAGAGAGGGGGAGAAAGAGAGAGGGAGAGAGAGATAGGAGAAATTGAGAGAAAAAGCATACAATACAATCCAATTGTCTTGTAATTGAAGAAAGTATGAGATTTAATAGAATTGTGTTTGAAAAAACCACTGCTTTAGGATTGGACTCATTCAGTCCACAAGTTAATTTATCATAATGTATGTTTAACTCAATTGCCTTCTATGGTACATGTAAGTCTATAGCCCCAAATCGGTCCTTCAACATAGAACCACGAATATCATCCACCACAAACATAAAAGATTTAATATCTTTCCTGGCTAAAAGACTTTCAAATTCAAAACCGTGTGGCGGAAACTGGGCGGTCAATCTATGACAACCTTTTCAATATAATCCGTTCTACTCTATTTATTTATTTGTATACTAACAAACTAACATATAAATAAAAGAACTTAGCAGCACTAGCAACATGGACCTCCACTCTATATAAATGCACCATCTAAAAATGATTCCAAAAGAAGGAACTTTTGTGACTCAAAAGGAACGAAAGAGCTAACCGAGATCTCCGAGACTTTCCGGTGGTTAAATTCAAGAACAGTTTCCATACTAGAGACAAACACCACTCCAATGTTGGAACACTACAAAAATAATAGTAATCGTATAATATAGTATAGGCTAGTTTAGGTAGACTAGACTAGGCTAGAATAGAATGTTGGACCATTCACTTTCAAGTATATTAAAACAAAATTCGGTTGATGTTCCATTATTCAGAACTCCTATTTAACTAAGATTAAAGATCGTAGACATCGTTCCTAATAATCATAAAAATTAAACATCTTCCACGTCGCTGAATTTCATGGAACAACATAAAACTAAAATATATAAACTACTTTAAACAGTTCACAGCAGGATTTTAATTTACACATTGACCAATTAATTGGACTTAGTTAATAGCAACGCAATCTAACAACTCGAGAAGTCTATAAGTGTTCTGGAGAAACATTCTCTTATTTCAAGACAGGGCGGATTATTATATAAAAAACATAAACCGACATTGCTTCATAGAATACGTAATTGTAAAATCGTAAGATCAGAAATAATAACTGTGGATACTAGGGTAGAGGCAGATGTAGTGTATTATTTTGAAGAATACATAAGGAAGGGGAGTATACAATCAGAGAAACTGCGAAACCTAATACTCACCCACCATCCTCTTAAGAAACCTTTGGTACTAAGAGCCATGGACTATAGTCTGTGAATCACACACACCTAATTCTTAGGTAAAGGCTTAGAAAAACTTCACTGAAAGGAAAAATAGGACGAAACGTAGTACTCACCCACCATGCTCTTAAGAAACGTTGGGTAGTGAGCCCAGGGACTATAGTCTGTGAATCACACACACCTAATTCTTAGGTGAAGGCTTAGAAAAACTTCACTGAAAGGAAAAATAGGACGAAACGTAGTACTCACCCACCATGCTCTTAAGAAACGTTGGGTAGTGAGCCCAGGGACTATAGTCTGTGAATCACACACACCTAATTCTTAGGTGAAGGCTTAGAAAAACTTCACTGAAAGGAAAAATAGGACGAAACATAGTACTCACCCACCATGCTCTTAAGAAACGTTGGGTAGTGAGCCCAGGGACTATAATCTGTGAATCACACACAACTAATTATTAGGTGAAGGCTTAGAAAAACTTCACTGAAAGGAAAAATAGGACGAAACGTAGTACTCACCCACCATGCTCTTAAGAAACGTTGGGTAGTGAGCCCAGGGACTATAATCTGTGAATCACACACAACTAATTATTAGGTGAAGGCTTAGAAAAACTTCACTGAAAGGAAAAATAGGACGAAACGTAGTACTCACCCACCATGCTCTTAAGAAACGTTGGGTAGTGAGCCCAGGGACTATAGTCTGTGAATCACACACACCTAATTCTTAGGTAAAGGCTTAGAAAAACTTCACTGAAAGGAAAAATAGGACGAAACGTAGTACTCACCCACCATGCTCTTAAGAAACGTTGGGTAGTGAGCCCAGGGACTATAATCTGTGAATCACACACAACTAATTATTAGGTGAAGGCTTTGAAAAACACCACTGATAGGAAAAACGGACTGAAGACTTTAGCTGTTAGTTGCCTAGTTCAGAAGTTTGTTTATAAATTTATTTGTGAACCAACTTTTTAAAATAAAGAAACACAAAGTTTAATATGGGCGTGGTGTCAAAATTACGGTAAATACATTGAATATCCACATGGACAGCAAACTACCTGAAAACACAACAATTGGATGTGATTTCGAGCTGATTAAATTGCTAACAATGGGCATTTTTGACGTTTGAAACACACCATACTCCCTTGGGCTTCCACCTAATTACTAGTACGCCATGATTTGAAACTAATACCATAGTAAATGGTGAGTTCGGAGCTAAAGACGAATTTTGATATAAATCTTAGCTGGACCTAGAGGCTTTGCCCAGTTTATCACAGACATCCGACAAAGTGCCCGCTCGCATTACTAAAAGGCTCACTAGTCAACGAGTCATCCTGGATTGTGGGTTGGTTATCCTAGATTGTAGGTCGTCTCACAGTCGACCTAATCCGACTACAAGCCTCTTTACATGTTTTAAAATAATTCTGTAGCAATAAAGCAGGACAAGCTTCTGGAGTGGCAGGTGGTGTCATGTCGTGTCGTTCGTTGTTTTTATGCCGGCGCATTTTTTTCACTTCCCTGTTACGGCCGTAGACAGGCGAGATGGGGCGCGACGGCAGGGCTGTTTGTTGTTTAAAAGGGTCGGTCGGACGGTAAATTTATGCCTAACTCACATTGCTGTGTGTGTGTGTGTGTGTGTGTGTGTGCTGTGAGCTGCTTGAGCAACTGCACTCATGCCCAAGCTTCAAACAAGCATGCAACGTTGGCGTTTCGTGAAAACATTTTCTTGTTGGCAATTTTTGCAAATTAAAATACTCCAACGGGGAGTGGACAAATTGAAGGGTTTTGCTCAGTTCCTTGTTGGGCAGTCGGCGCATGACGCTAAAAATAGATACGTTTACCATCAAGTGTCCATCTAGGGACGCCAGTGGAGGGATTAAGGAGCATGTTTAACTCTTTCTCGCACAAAACTTACTGGAATTAGGAGAGGAACTGACGCGAACTGACGTCACAGAACGCCAACCATATGGCAGGAAACCACTACTACCCATTTCAGTGAAGTAAAGTTTGAAGAGAATTGAGCAATAGAATGAGATGGTTCGATATTTAGTGGGGAGGACCGGTAGCAGCAGAACAGATACTGCGTAAAGACTGATTTCACTACCTAAGTAGCTTTTAACCACCACCGCAGAATGTTGAAAATAGCTCTTTCTTCCAAGGAGATGGGTGGATGTCAGACTATTATAAATAACCATAAATGAACTATACACAACATACTTTTAATCACCAACGAGGAACCTTAACCTCAGTCTCTTAAGGAGATATATTATTATAAAACCCATAACTGAACTATTCACACAAGTAACTTCCAATCACCACCATCTCTTTAGGAGATATTTCCTAATATTATTATAGAACCCATAATTGAACTATTCACACAAGTAACTTCCAATCACCAACGAGACCATTATCCTGAGTCTCCTAAGGAGATAGAATATTACTACAGAACCCATAAATGAACTATACACAAGTAACTTTTAATCACCACCCAAGAACAATGACCTCCTGAGGAGACAGCAATATTTCCGAATATTATTATAGAACCCATAATTGAACTATTCACACAAGTAACTCCTAATTACCACCGTAGAACATTCTCCTGAGTCTCCTAAGGAGATAGCTATAGTATTAATTGCATCTTATCAGCATCTGATTCTCTAAAGAAAGAGAAATATTTAGAGTAATTAACTCCATTCCCCACAAGACATAATTTTCAGAAAAACAATTTCTGACCATTTTAGTAGACCTACTATAATATCCAATACTCTTATTTCTTCATCATTAACGATCTCTAAATGATTGTAGACGGTATCTCTAGGTTCCAGAACTGATTCACTATGGTGTGTTTACACATTATTCCCGAGACACATTATTCTCTGAAGGGAAATATTTCTCACACCTAAAATAAGAAATTCTCCAGATCTTAATGAATATGTGAGAATTGTACCAATTTGGACTGAAGAATTACCTTGAAATATAGCGTTTGAGATAAGTTTTCGTTTTCTTTCTATAAGTAGCAATTACAATATACCTATATGAGGCGTTGAGAAGCCCAGTAGAGTAAACCACAATCTTCCGAAGCTGAATTATTACATGACTAATTTTCCGAAAGAGTATTAAGACTATTTATTTCTGGGAACTATCCATGAAAAAATTGCCTTCCAGTTTCTAAAACTCTGGCTGCCTCTCATCTTAGGTACACAGTGTGACCAATTTTTAAAAATTGAAATTAAGATAACTTCTGGAACAAATCGACTTTTGGAACTAATCAACTTCTGAAACAAACCGACTTCTGAAACTAACCGATTTGTCAAACTAATCTACTTCTTTGGAAGAGATCCACTTCTAAAACAAATCTACTTCTGAAACAAATCGACTTCTGGAACAAATCGACTTCTAGAACAAATCGACTTCTGAAACAAATCGACTTCTGGAACAAATCGACTTCTGAAACAAATCGACTTCTACAACAAATCGACTTCTGGAACAAATCGCATTCTGGAACAAATCGACTTCTACAACAAATCGACTTCTGGAACAAATCGATCTGAAACTGAACGACTTCTGAAACTAACCGACTTGTGAAACTAACCGATTTGTCAAACTAATCTACTTCTTTGGAAGAGATCCACTTCTAAAACAAATCTACTTCTGAAACAAATCGACTTCTGGAACAAATCGACTTCTAGAACAAATCGACTTCTGAAACAAATCGACTTCTGGAACAAATCGACTTCTGGAACAAATCGACTTCTACAACAAATCGACTTCTGAAACAAATCGACTTCTACGACAAAACGACTTCTGGAACAAATCGAATTCTGGAACAAATCGACTTCTACAACAAATCGACTTCTGAAACAAATCGATTCTGTTACAAATCCACTTCTGAAACAAATCGACTTCTAGAACAAATCGACTTCTGGAACAAATCGCATTCTGGAACAAATCGACTTATACAACAAATCGACTTCTGGAACAAATCGATCTGAAACTGAACGACTTCTGAAACTAACCGACTTGTGAAACTAACCGACTTCTGAAACTAATCGACTTTAGAAGAAATCCACTTCTGGAACAAATCGATTCTGTTACAGATCCACTTCTGAAACAAATCAACTCTTGGAAAAAATCGACTTCTGAAATCAATCGACTTCTGAAACTCTTCGACATCTTGGAAAAAATCGACTCCTGAAACTAACCCACTTCTGAAACTAACCGACTTCTGAAATCAATCTACTTCTGAAACAAATTGAATTCTGGCATAAATCGACTTCTAAAAAAAATCGACTTTTGAAACAAATTCACTTCTGGCACAAATCGACTTCTAAAAAAAATCGACTTTTGAAACAAATTCACTTCTGGAACAAATTGTCTTCGGAAAAAAATCGATTTTTCTGAAACTAATCGACTTCTAAAACAGATACACTTCTGAAACAAATCGACTTCTAGAACAAATCGACTGCTAAAACAAATCGACTTCTAAAACAGATACACTTCTGAAACAAATCGACTTCTGGAACAAATCGATCTCTAGAACAAATCGACTTCTGAAACTTACCGACTTCTGAAACTAATCGACTTCTGAAACAAATCGATTTTTCTGAAACTAATCCACTTCTGGACCACTTTCACTCTTGTAATAAGTGTTCAGGTTGCATAAAAGGTGCTCCTGTCAATTTTCCCATCAAACCCACATGAACACATTTTGACTTTAAGGTTCTTTCGAATCGCAGCTGAATATTCCTCATATCCCTTCAGACTTTTAATAGAAGTTATTACATCAATAGTCTGGTAATATATAGACAATATATGTAGGATGGTAGCTGTTATTAAATCGATATTATTGGCTACCACGGATACTCGTCCTTTCTACGCATAAACAGTCCACTTATCAGTTGAATAGCTGTTGAGAGTCATAAAAATACTTGTCTGCATCTGTTTCCAATGATAAAGTATGAAAATACGACAAACGATGTAGTCGTACAGGGTGCTTTTTATTATTCCACATTAATTTTACTTTGTGTTTTTATAAAATAAAAATAACCTTTGTGAAAGTATTTGAAGTGAATTGTGTGGGTTTGTTTAGGGGCACTTTAAGGATACAAGCATAATTCTATAAAATTTGAGAAGGTTGAAGGACTGAGTTTTGAACGCTGGCTTTCGGTGAAATGGTAACTTCGTGCAGGGTTTGTTCTGCAGCCATCGCTCGCGTGACCAATACAAAATGGCATAAAGCCCAGAAGGACATTGTAAAGAGGAGTGTGTGAGAGAGAATGGTGTTGGAATAATATTAACAATTCAAATCAAATGCAGCTATTTAGTGGGAATTGTGCCTATATTGGCAGAAACACATCCTGCCAGAATGCTCGCAGCTTAAATGTACATTTTTCGACCGATTTTAGGTTAATACTAGCAAGCTAAGGCTGTCCCAATATCCAACTGACTTTGAAGTCTTTACCCAAAGAGTATGTAAAATAAACATGGTCGTCATCAACAACTCTTCATCTCTGGTACTAATCAGGTCAGGCACAATAAAATTCACCCTGTATGAACCCTGTATGAACCCTTATGCAGCTTAGCTGCTGATGTTATTCATGAGGTTGACCTCAGTCCGGAACAGATGTTTTCCCAGGCACACTTCCCCCAAATTGTTGGGAAGCTTCTCGTATCTAACCAACAGTATCTTATCTTTTTGTATCCATTAGTACTTATATAAATATGTACCCACTTGAGTGTATGTGCACATAATTCCGTTATACTTATAAATTTGTTGTGTTCCCTAGAAAACAGAGATGCCAGATTGAAGTTTTTTTTTAATGGAACAGGAGTGAAAAATTTATGTATTTCTGAATAAATTATCTATCAGAGGAAAATAAATTTATATAGGAACAATTTATATAGGAACAATTTATAACAGGGATCAAAAGAACATTGTGCGCTTCTTTGATATGAAGAAGATATCCAGATATGAAATATGAAGTCACCGTAAGTCAATTAATTAGGATAGTTCTGAGAATATATAACCTCCGACTCAGGCAGCTCCCCACATTCTGAGCTAATAATTAGTTATTGGTTTTCTAGTAATAAACAAATCGCCTCCTCGGGAACAATGACTTACAGGCAAAACAAAAACAAATTTTCTGTGAAGTATGTCAATGGTCGAGAAGGAAACCTTAATCCATTTTCTTTGCGAATGCCCGGCTCTGGCGGCCGCAAGAAATAGAACACTAGGAAACTATTTCCTAGCGAGTTTATCCGATCTCTCGGGTGTAAAACCGAAAGATCTTTTAAGATACCTAAACTCCACAAAGTGGATTTAGTGAACAATCCATCGTTTTTTCCGGCGTTAGGAGAGGTTGTGGTATCCAAACGTCGCTAAGGCGATAATTGTGATCCATATGAGGACCGACTTGGATCAGCCACTGAAACCAACCAACCATGTCAATATACTCGCTGCCAATATACTCGCAAAAACAAAAACAAAGATGTAGGAGATATCATCTCTGCTGCAGAATAATGTCGGACCATTGTTCATTGTATATAAAATCTGGGTATTTCATTACTTTTATGACTTTTCGTTTACTTAACACATTGATTTACAGTGTGCTTCAACGTTTTAGTGACATTGATTTTACTTCTTGATTTTTGATTGTTGAAAATAAGCACTCCAGAGTTATCTGGTTTCTACAGTTTCTATCGTTTAAGGAAGATTTCCACTCTCAAGATTTCTGAGCTACTCTTACAGTCAGTCTCTGAAGACTAAGTTAAAAATAACATCAAAAGAAGTAACAGAAATATTCGGATTTTCATGAGTAATTGGGTTTTCAAACTATAATCGACAACTTATCTGAGGGCTAAAAATAAAATCAAAAGAATTATATAGAAGAATTATATAAAAGAATCGTATATAAAAGAATCGTATATAGAAGAATTTTCATCACAAATAATCGAGTTTACTCAAAATATGTACTGCATTGCTTCATCTGTGACCCTTCAGTGACCCTTCAAAATGCCGTCGAATTCTACAATGTAGGCTGATAAATACTGATAGGACCAAAATATGAACTTTTAGTGAGGGAAATTGTTCAAATTCGATCAACTTTTCATAGATTCGATAGAATCGAATATGTTCTTTATATTTTTTGGATTGATATGGAATGATTATAATAATTTCTTTTCGATTCTATTAAATCGGACTGTCAGACTTAGTCACACTGAGTGTTATCATATTTCACAACGAATATCTTTCGATTCCGTTACAAGTCACACATAAATGTTATCTTTGGATGAGTTAGGAGAACTGGTGCTCATCCAGAGTTAACCTTTGATGAGTTAGGAGAACTGGATTCCAAAAGTAAAACTAATGTCATGCAAATGTTGTCCAATGTATTTCTCATACAACTAAATATTTTTCAAAATTCGCTCACCTTCCCAAAGATTCGATGGAATTCGATTGATTTTTATATATTTTGTGGATTTTTTTCCAATTAGTCTTCGAACAGACTAAGTGTCATCGCTTCTCATACACATTGCCACAGAAACCCTTCCCATATCGTTTTAACCTAACTTAGATCTTTTGAAAATTCGATTACCTCTCCAAAGATTCGATGGAAAGCAATTGATTTTTATATATATTTTTTTAAACTTTTTCCAATTAGTCTTCCGTTAAACTGATGCCGTTACTTCTCATACACATTGCCACAGAAACCCTTCCCAAATCGTTTTCACCTAACTGAGTACTTTTAAAAATTCGATTATCTTTCCAAAGGTTTTTTTATTTTTTTTTTGGATTTTTTAAATTGGTCCTATTTAAACTACCATCGCCTCTGACATATTTCACTCTTCACAAATCATTTTATCCTAACTAAGTACCAATTTTTTTAAATTCGATCATCTTTCCAAAGATTCGATGCAAATCAATTTTTTTGAAACTTTTTATATATATTTTTTTTTAACTTTTTCCAATTAGTCTTCAGACAGACTGAGTGTCATCACTTCTCACATATTTTCCCAGCAAAACGCTTCCCAAATCATTTTAACCTAATGAAGCATTTTTTAAAATTCGATGGAAATTGATTTTTATGTTTGTTTTTGGAAATTTGTCCAATTAGTCTTCCGTTAAACTGAGTACCATCGCTTCTCATACACGTTGCCACTGAAATCCTTCCGAAATCGTTTTATCCTAACTAACTACCATTTTATCCTAACTAAGTACCAATTTTTTTAAATTCGATCACTTTGAAAGAATCGATGGAAATCGATTTTTATATATATTTTTTGGGAATTTTTTCCAATTAGTCTTCAATCAAATTGAGTGTGTTCTCATATAGTTTGCCATCGAATACCTTCTTAAATCGTTTAAATCGACCACAAACAGCATAACTCGAGAAGGGTCACGAGTTCTCTCACCCAGATTGCGAGAGCAAAATCCATGTCACAAAACTGTTGTGGCACAATGTAATTGTGTTTATCGTCCGTCTGGCAACTCTGGTTGTGCTAAATAATAATAAACCGCTTGTGATTGACAATGCAAACGTAATTAGACGTCGTTAAATCGGTGCGCCGTATACACCTAAACGTTTCAGTAAATCTCTCGGCAGACATGACATACTCGTAATGGTGGCCGCGATTCAGAACGCGGCATCATCACTTTCACTCAGCACACCGACACACATACACCGTACTCGTACAGGGGTGTGTAGGCGATGGGTGCCTCCTCCTGCCCACAGCCTCGGCCTTCCACAGAAAATTCTTCGACTTGCCCTGCCAGTGGCAACAATTTCATGTTAGAGTTCATACAAAGCGAACCCCTCTACCTAACACCCTTCCACACGCATGTATATAACACACAAATACACACACACACACACACACTTGCATAAACAAGTTAACCTACTTCGACAATGACTTACAGCTCTGCGCTGTTTATCGTCATTTCATTTTTATTGTGTCAACAAGCCACCAACGCAGCAACGCAGCAGAGCCAGCACCCAGCACCCAGCACCCAGCACCCAGCACCCAGCTCCACCAAAGGAGGTGACATTAAGTTTCCTTTCGGCAGAGGCTCGCCGACCCTCTTTCATTCCGCACCTACCACAACACATCTGAGCCCTGCACCGCCCAAACAGACCCACCCAGCAATGACGTTTTCAGTGCTTTTGTGTTTTTACGCTTGTTGGGCGATTAAAAGTGATATCCGCCGTAGTCGTTTGGCCTCATTCCGGCGGAGGCTTCTCTACTTAGTTTCCCTTTTGTTATCATATTCGCATTGCGCTGTATTCGGTTGCCGACTGACTGCATGCCAGTACCATAACCTCGGCTGGATGTGGGTGTGTTGTACCTCAGCGCTGGGTCGTTTATGTTGTTCGCCGCATTGTGAGCGGCAAGTGTTGTGTTCTTAAGATTTCGAATATCTCAGTTAGCGTTCCTTGACTTTGCCACAATTCATTGAGTGACATTGATGAACACTTGAGCAGAAGACCAATTCAATTATGTACGAGCAGATATGATGTGTTCTTTTTTTACCCGAGGGCATACTTTTCACTTTCATTTATAAGAAAAGGTAGGTGGGCAAAGGTGTGGGGTGCGAGGCCATTAAAATACTCGTAAATATCCCAGTCATACTCTCTGACTACTGAAATATTCATAATACGACTTCCAAACCAGGCACCATCTCCAACTCCAACTGTAAGCCGCCCTCCTCTGAGTTCAACTCCAACTTAAATGGCAAAAACAGCACCGGATCTTCATCTCATCCGAAAGCCTGCCTCCAGAGACCTGCCTCTGTTTATGACTTGTGTGTGCCAATTTTCCAAATTGACTGTGGCGCCATCAATATCAACTTCCTGTATCCAGCGCCAGCCATGGGCGCTCATGTTTAGTTGGTTTTTATGGCATACAGGGCTCGATATGTGCTGGGGTCGGTATTCTTAGTTTGCCCTGACAATGATGACCAGCTCATCCTTATCTGATGATATTGATTACACGACCTGTAAGGATATCTGGGTATTAGCATACGACAGAATCCTGGCCGATGCTTTCGCTACCTTTAACCGAAGATATATTATATAAAGGGTGGTATATCAAAGAAAGGGTGTTATGCACTGCGACCTAAAAGATTTACTGTGATGACCCTGTAAGCCATCACAGGAGAACTCTAGAAGAGTCACGAGTTCTCTCACACAGATTGCGAGAGCAAATTCCATGTCACAAAAATGTTGTGGCACAATGTAATTGTATTTATCGTCCGTCTGGCAACTCTGGTTGTGGTAAATAATAATAAACCGCTTGTGATTGACAATGCAAACGTAATTAGACGTCGTTAAATCGGTGCACCGTATGCATGCATTGTAATATGCGTAGATTCCATTCATTCTCTTTGCTAGGATCGGAATATAGAAGATAGAATGAAACTACAATTTAATGGATTGGTTGGATTTGTTTAGGCCAACGTTATACGCTAAGATTGATTATGCTCTATGTCAGCATGGATTTCAGTGGTGTTGTTGTTTGTAATAATTCGTATACTCTCAGACATTGTGCCTCACTGCTTTTGAGCGTGTCGTGATCAGCCCCTTATCAGATCCTTATTATTCATCACAAATTTTCGGTTACTGCACTCAGGCCACAAGACATCGATTGTTCTACATTATATGGTATATTATTCTTTGAATCTACTTGAACTGTGAACAAACCACAGTAGATTCTGAGTCCCTAATTCGCCAGAGTTTGCACAACTTAGAATGGCGCTAACAAAAACCTTCGAAATTGATTCTATGGAGCGCGACTCATCTTCCTCCCCACTGTCAACCGTCTCATCTTCCTCCCCACTGTCAACCATCCCATCTTCCTCCCCACTGTCAACCGTCTCATCTTCCTCCCCATTGTCAACCGTCTTATCTTCCTCCCCATTTTCAACCGTCGCATCTTCCTCCCCACTGTCAACCGTCTCCTCTACCTCCCCACATGCCGGGCAAAGAGCATATTTTGATTTCATATTGCTTTGAGATTTAAACCCATGACTGTAGCTGCTATTTCTTTATATCTGATTTCTGCAAGTGGTCTTGAAATAATGTCATATCGTTTCATCATCATCATCATCATTGGCGAAGAACTATTGTTGATCATATTAGCCTTCGCTACTCGTCTCTGCTAAGCGCATGCTGACACCAGTTAGTAACACCGAGTGCAGCCAAGTCTTCCTGAACGTGGTCCTTCCATCGTAACGGTGGTGTTTTCCTTTTGCGCCGCCCACTCGGTGGCATCGATTCAAATTGTTATGTCGTTTTCACAGTCAAAGTCTGTATAGAATTTTGAGGGATGTGATGATGCAAAAGTATTTTATTTAAGTTCTCATTAAGATCTCATTGTCTCTATTATTGTATTGTTTTCTTCTATTTGAGTTCTCTGCTTCTCATTGAGATTCTTAGTTCATCTTTCGAGGGCTTTTATTGGTCGAAACTACCACCTCAAAGTTATTCCAGCTCTACAAGGCTATTCTGCCTCTTCAGAGTTATTCCAACTCTTCAAAGTTATTCGACGTCTTCAAAGTTATTCCACCTCATCAAAGTGATTCCACCTCCTCAAAGTTATTCCACCTCTTCAAAGTTGTTCCAACTCTTCAAAGTTATTCCAACTCTTCGAAGTTATTCTGCCTCTTCAAAGTTAGTGCAACTTTCAAAGGTATTGCACCTCTTCAAAGTTGTTCCAACTCTTCAAAGTTAACGCAAATCTTCAAAGTGATTCCACCCCTTAAAAGTTAATCGACGTCTTCAAAATTATTCCACCTCATCAAAATGATTCCACCTCTTCAAAGTTATTCCAGCTCTTCAAAGTCATTCCACCTCTTCAAAGTTATTCCAGCTATTCAAAGTTATCGCAACTCTTCAAAGTGATTCCACCTCTTTAACGTTATTCCAACTCTTCAAAGGTATTCCACCTCTTTAAAGTGACTCCAACTCGTCAAAGTTATTCCACCTCTTCAAAGTGGCTCCAACTCTTCAAAGTTGTTCCAACTCTTCCAAGTTATTCCAACTCTTCAAAGTTCTTCCAACTCTTCGAAGTTATTCGACGTCTTCAAAACTATTCCATCTCATCAAAGCGATTCCACCTCTTCAAAGTTATTCCATCTATTCAAAGTTATCGCAACTCTTCAAAGTGACTCCACGTCTTCAAAGTTATTCCACCTCTTAAAAATTATTCCAACTCTTCGAAGCTATGCTACCTCTTCAAAGCTATTCGACGTCTTCAAAATTCTTCCACCTCATCAAAGTGATTCCATCTCTTCAAAGTTATCGCAACTTTTCAAAGTGATTCCACCTCATCAAAGTGATTCCACCTCTACAAAGTTATTCCACCTCTTCAAAGTTGTTCCAACTCTTCAAAGTTATTCCAATACTTCAAAGTTATTCGACGTCTTCAAAGTTATTCCACCTCATCAAAGTGATTCCACTTCAAAGTTGTTCCAACTCTTCAAAGTTATTCCAACTCTTTGAAGTTATTCCACATCTTCAAAGTGACTCCAACTCTTCAAAGTTATAGATATATGTGCAACGAGATCTAACTCATAGTCGATATTATATTGATTGGACTTCTCTAGAAATATGCAATGTGAATGAGCGCCATGGCAACTTTCTTTTACTTTCCCCATCCCTTAACTCTCTCATTGGATCCTCTGAGATTGTTTTCATGGACTTGTCCCAAATGACCCCAGTTTAGATCAATAAGCGAAACAGAAAATTGATTGAAATCATGAAAGATCGAATGATTGTTCAGCATTTAATTGATGTCTTCTAAAATTTTACATTATCCTCAAGTATTTCAGATCTGGAGTCTTGTTCAGAAAGAAGATATGTGGTTGATATTCACCCATGTGAACTTTAGTGGGGGTTTCGGTACACCAACATTCACAATAGTCTAACGATTAGCGGACGTTAGTCAAATATCAATCGAATTTGGTAAATTACTGTTTGACTATGGTGAACTTTTGCTGGAAGTATCGATAATCAACAAAAGTTTGATCGATTCTGATTGACTATTGTGAACGATAGGTAACAATGAAGTTCATTATAATCGAAGACGAACGGTAATCGACCAAAATAAAGCGACACTTAAGTTCAATATAATCGTAGAAGAACGCTAATCGACAAAGGTAGAGCGATAATAGACTTTTGTGGACAACCGCATAACTATTGTGTATTTTGTCTTTGGTGTTTGGTGTAACATAGTTCACAATGGTGTAACGGCAAGTGTGCACAATAAATTCACAATCAATTTGTATGATTAATCAATTCACCATTGTGAACTTTGTGTAATGGTGTTTGGCAAGGATAATCGAATGATATGATAATGCGGGGACTTATAACACCGTTCACAATAGTGCACCAGTACACGTTCGATTATACAGCACAAATAAATTTGCCTTTCTTTCAGTTCTCATATCAGTTTAAATTTGGCAGGGTTGAAATACATTTGTTTCTTAATTGAAAGTAATCTTGCCTCATCGGAACTCTCACAGAAATTTGGCAACATTTGATAAAATTTGGCAAAGTATTTTCTCATAGTATAACGCAACAACAAAACTAGCAAACCTAAAACGGCCCAACCGGCACAGTCCTCCGAGAGTGGTGATATCAAAGCCACACTGTATTCGTTCCAGCGCCTCGCAAGCAGTTCTAACTCCTTCTGTCATTACGCAAGCTCGCCACGATGCCAGCTGCATGAGTGCTAAACGTGCCGTGGTGTTTTGAACAAAAGCAACTAAAATGCCAAATATTGCACGCATAAGTTCGTCGAGCAACATAAAGAGTCCTTGGAACCAGCCGAGCATTAAGCGTGCCACAATTCAAGGCACGCAACTGAGGGACACCCAAGCAGTCTGCACAATCGGAGTTCGCAGGGCGACAACATTAGCGCAACACAGAAATCCACAATTTATGTTAGCGGCAGAGCACAGCGCAGCGGCATTGGAATTGGAATCGGAATCGGTATTGCGGAGAGCAGAGCAATAGAGCAGTCGGAGACAGACTTGGCCACAGGATTGTGCTGCGCCAACATTAATTGGATCTGTGTGACGCCACCAGACGTCAGCAGAATGGGCGACTTGCAAGCAACAATTGAATTTTCAGTGGAACTGTACAAATTTTTTAATGTCGACTTATTTCAACGAGGGTAAGTACGTCATTCATTCTTCTGTACAAGTAGGTGGGGGGGAGAAGGTGCTAAATACCCTCTTGTTGTAGTTTATGTGGCGTGTTAAGCCGCGTACACATCTGAGCAGGAGGAATACTCGTTTATTGACATGGACTTGTGAACGAGACGAAACGATTATCCACGGCCTGTTAGAGGCATGGTTTAAAGCCATCCGCCGCGTATCCTTATATCCTTATATAGCAAAGAGAATTCGAAGGATATAAAGCCGCCAAAACACATAAAAAGCACGCATGCAACACGCATCTGACCTTTCAAGTTGTAAACATGGCTTCTCATGGAAGTATTAAAGTCAAAAGAATGCACTTTTCACAGAGTTCCTATCAAAGATAATTCGAAGAGTATAAAGCCAAAACACATCAAAAGCACGGAAGTAACGCGCATCTGACGCGTCACGTTGTAAACATGGCTTCTTCTAGACGTGTTACTATTATGACTCTTACAGAATGTAGATCCTTACATTGGTTCACAAAAAAGATCCTTTTGGATGTATGCCCAAACGTATGATAAATCCATGTTGTAGTAATTTAACTAAAGCCGGGAGGTCCTATTTGAGATCCCTAGAACGCCATCCGAACACTATCATGACGTCCTTTTATTCAGGTAAAGACAAGTCTTTACCGGATGTACCAAAGTTCAGACCTGAAGTTTCGCAATATTCAAAACGTTGAGTATGGAGGCATTGATTTTGTGGTCACAGTATTTTACACACCTCCTAATGTATTAAGGAGGCACTGAAAACTAGCACTCAGATGTAGCATATTATCTTCAAGGCTCTGTGGTAAGGAATTCATTCCGTGGTCAAAATTCCAAAAATCCTGTTTCAACGCACGCTTTATTTGCTTTGTCATATACTCTGCGTTCTTCCGTATCAGTCGGAATCCAGGCTTATGACAGCATGAGGGCGTATCATACGCCCACCGTGTTTTGTTCGCGTGTGTTCTTAAGTGTATAAGGACCTTAAGATTTGAAGGGTAAATTCAATTGGAAGGCCTTAAAGTTAAAGCCATTTTGAGGTTTTAAATTGGTCTGTTGCATGGTGAAGGTGAATGGACCAACCTCAGAACACTGTTGAGGTCTGACTTAACCCTTCTACTGAAACAGCAGAGGAACTCGAATTTTGGCTAAATCGTTAATCCTTGCTTTGGCTTGGTGACAATTTAATTGACTCATATACGAGTATAGCGAAATTCTCTTTATGGAGATACTACGCACCCCAACTGACAACCACGACGAATGTCGGCATCTTTGGAATATTGTCTCTCACTTACGAGTACGCAAATTGACACCAATCAATATTCTGACTGACTAGAACGGAAATCTTCCTCCACTATCTCATTTCTGGTGCATACTCTCATGTTAATGGAATTCTGTATTTTGTCTCTTTTAGTTTATACCAAGTACGCTGTGCATTGCGTGTGTCGCCCAGACTGCCGGTGCAGGTGGAGACCAGCATTCCCGAGTCTCCGCAGCAGGTGCCAGTTCAGCCACATGCTCCTTCGAATGGGGACCACAGCGATATCGATGTGCCGATGCACCCACAGGACTATCTGGCGAATGGAATTATGCCTGGCACAGCGTGCATAATTAATGGTGTCGGCGCCTCGCGCATCTTTCAGATACTCTATCGGAATGAGGAGGTGACGCTGCGTGATGTGGTCCACTTCCGCACACACTTATTAGGTGAGTGAAACATTTACTGCACATAATACTCGAGGGTGTCTGAATGGGATATGGTTTATATAACGTGAAGTTAACTGAGAGGGAGGAGCCACCTTGTGTGGTGCGGTCACTTTGGAGAGAACCACATTCTCGCTTCTTGTCAAAGTGAAGTATGAGTACAAAGACATGGCACACACACACAAACACACACACACACACATATATATATATGTGCACACCAGGTCCCTAACATAGCTCCTTTTTTTTGAGTTACCTAACGAGGTCAGCGGGTATCGTCCTTTTTAGTCGCCGCAACGTATCTGAAGGATTGGCGAGTTGAGCAGCTTCTTTATTTATATGATGTGTGAGTTTATCTGCAACCACTTTCACTGTTTCGTCAGCTAAATCACGGTGCAGGTTCAAGGTACATTCACAAGGCATA
Organism: Clusia tigrina; assembly: GCA_920105625.2. Lineage (NCBI taxonomy): Eukaryota > Metazoa > Arthropoda > Insecta > Diptera > Clusiidae > Clusia > Clusia tigrina. The sequence goes on from OV050032.1 coordinate 181,882,045, forward strand.
AGGAATGTTGGTTGGAATGTTATATTACTTTTTTTGGGAGCAGCCCCACAACTTTATGCCATACTCCCATACAGGTAGGAGGATTTGCTTATAAATACGGAGTTTATTGTAAGTCGATAGAACTGAATGCTAGGTATGCAGGGCTTGCGTCTCTCTTACAAAGTTTTCAGGATATTCCAGACTCTTTTGATTACATCACGCCCTGATATGCCTTCAATGGCACGTATAGTATCTCCATTCTGTCTAGGGTTGAATGGAAGGACGACACACATGTAAAAAAGATCCATAGCTACGCACATGGCACCAAGCTACAGGATAGGGTGGGAGGTGGTGTATACTCAGAACAGCAGGCCATTAATGTGTCCTTCAGTTTTCCCGACCATTATAGCGTATTTCAGGCTGAGGTCTTGACATTAGAGAAAGCACTGTCTTGGCTTAACAAGAAGAAATTATCTGGACAAGAAATTAGCATTCCATCGGAGAACCACGCAGTTTTGTGCCTCCCGGATTCGGCAATAATCACACCAAAAGCCGTCAGGAGCTGCTGCACATCTATAGGCAAGATAGCTAATGAGACTCCTCTGCATCTGAGCTGGGTTCCCGGTCACAGGAATATTTAACGGAATTGCATAGCGGATGATCCTACCCAAGAGGGCCCTGCAATATCGATTCAGCCAGACAGATTAAACCTCTGGTAATCCCTTTGATACATGTTAGCTAGTAATTAACACAATATCCTTAGAAGCATGCATAATAGATAGACCAACCTGTCCTGAAATAAATGTAAATCCTTCAAAAGATCTAATATATCTAAATAGACAAAGTATAGGTACCGCCATAAGGACACTGGACTCTGGGTAGTTACGGGAAGAGGCTGGGAATTGCCTCAAACTACTCTTGCATAGATGAGGAGAGGCAAGAGTCCATCGGACACTTGGTATGTACGTGCCCAGCGCTGTCCAGAAGGAGATACACTTTCCTGGGTGACTACTTTCAGGATTATCTGGTACACATTCCAAATGAGAAATTAAAATCCATCAACTGCTTCCTAGAAAGCTCCAAATGGCTGCAATTTTGAAAGAAAGCGGGACTTGTGTCTTATGCGGTATCACGAAGGATCAATCAAGACCTAAGTGTGCAGATTTGGCAACCGCTAAACCAACCTGACTACCTTGGACTGAATGCCTGCCAATAAGCCACTGCATTTGTTTCAACTTCAATTCTAACTCGTCGTTTTTCTTCCTTTCACGTGAACTTTCTATCGGAGTTTCGCATCCAATAGCATTCCTAGATAGATAGATAGATAGATATATTTATGGGTGTTATACACTGCGACCTGAAAGATCTATTGTGATGCCCCTATTTATTTGAAAGATGAGGATAGTCTCATCTATAAATCTTCTGTCAGGTTAATTTCCTAGAGGAATTCATATATTTTGGAGGTCTCAAGATGAGGGATCTTGCTCATATCTAAGATATATTATCCAAAACACCTGTGTCTTTTGTGTGCCAATGGTCCGCAGTCTGTGATCAGGTGCATCATTCCTAGATACTCGCCAGAATTAGCAGAGGTATCGCAAGCCCATTTATTAAGAGATTTTGTTTGTGCCATCAACATGAATCGGTATCTTACTATTCAGCTGGAGTCGTATAGTTTCGTCCAGCTAGATTAGAGATTACTCACATCAGAAGTTAGTGCTTATGTAGTGCTATCCACTGTCAGTGCCGGTGGATAGCAATGCAGTATCATTGGCAGCATCACAATTTGCAGAGGGAACATAGTTTGTATACAGGAGGTACAGCATAGGTCCTAGGACGCTTCCTTGCGGCACTCCAGCTTTTATTTATATTAGAGTAGAATGGGAGTCTTGCTGTTTAATGCAGAAAGAGCAGTTTGTTACTCGTAAATATGACTTCAAGCAATCACAAGAGATTGTTCTGGCAGTTGGTTACGCAGCGTATGAATAAAGCCTTCAAGCCAGACTTTGTCTGAGATGCATCTAGCAACACTGCAGAGCGAACTTCTCTTGTTGTCGAGAGCATTATCAATGATGTTGGCAATTCGATGCATTTGTTCACTAGTGGAATGTTTGGTTCTGACACCGAATTGTTTGTTTGGAATCAAATTTCCCTCTTCAATTATTGCTTTAGAAACATTTTTCCCAAGAAGAAACTTCATTAGGAGGCTTTCCAGGCCTAACTATCATTTTAACTTTAGCAACTTTCCAGAAAATGGGAACGTATCTCAGCTTGAAACACGCAGTAGCCATTTCTGTCAGGATGCAGATGGCGAATTTTTCGGAATTTCTGCTGTATCACATCTCAAACAGATTCTCTTAACAGCTGTTTTTCGCACTAGTCTCAAAGAGTTCCTAGAGTGACTCTTCGCAGCTCTCTCAGAGGTTCTCTTAGCAGCTGCTTTTCGCACTAGTCTCAAAGAGTTCCTAGAGTGACTCTTCGCAGCTCTCTCAGTTGTTCTCTTATCAGCTGTTATTCGCACTAGTCTCAAAGAGTGCCTGGTAAGAAACTTCGCAGCTCTCTCAGTTGTTCTCTTATCAGCTGCTTTTCGCACTAGTCTCAAAGAGTGCCTGGTAAGAAACTTCGCAGCTCTCTCAGTTGTTCTCTTATCAGCTGCTTTTCGCACTAGTCTCAAAGAGTGCCTGGTAAGAAACTTCGCAGCTCTCTCAGTGGTTCTCTTATCAGCTGCTTTTCGCACTAGTCTCAAAGAGTTCCTAGAGTGACTCTTCGCAGCTCTCTCAGAGGTTCTCTTAGCAGCTGCTTTTCGCACTAGTCTCAAAGAGTTCCTATAGTGACTCTTCGCAGCTCTCTCAGAGGTTCTCTTAGCAGCTGCTTTTCGCACTATTCTCAAAGAGTTCCTAGAGTGACTCTTCGCAGCTCTCTCAGTGGTTCTCTTATCAGCTGCTTTTCGCACTAGTCTCAAAGAGTTCCTAGAGTGACTCTTCGCAGCTCTCTCAGAGGTTCTCTTAGCAGCTGCTTTTCGCACTAGTCTCAAAGAGTTCCTATAGTGACTCTTCGCAGCTCTCTCAGAGGTTCTCTTAGCAGCTGCTTTTCGCACTATTCTCAAAGAGTTCCTAGAGTGACTCTTCGCAGCTCTCTCAGTGGTTCTCTTATCAGCTGCTTTTCGCACTAGTCTCAAAGAGTTCCTAGAGTGACTCTTCGCAGCTCTCTCAGTTGTTCTCTTATCAGCTGTTATTCGCACTAGTCTCAAAGAGTGCCTGGTAAGAAACTTCGCAGCTCTCTCAGTGGTTCTCTTATCAGCTGCTTTTCGCACTAGTCTCAAAGAGTTCCTAGAGTGACTCTTCGCAGCTCTCTCAGTTGTTCTCTTATCAGCTGTTATTCGCACTATTCGCAAAGAGTGCCTGGTAAGAAACTTCGCAGCTCTCTCAGTTGTTCTCTTATCAGCTGTTTTTCGCACTATTCGCAAAGAGTGCCTGGTAAGAAGCTTCGCAGCTCTCTCAGTTGTTCTCTTATCAGCTGTTTTTCGCACTAGTCTCAAAGAGTGCCTGGTAAGAAACTTCGCAGCTCTCTCAGTGGTTCTCTTATCAGCTGCTTTTCGCACTAGTCTCAAAGAGTTCCTAGAGTGACTCTTCGCAGCTCTCTCAGAGGTTCTCTTAGCAGCTGCTTTTCGCACTAGTCTCAAAGAGTTCCTATAGTGACTCTTCGCAGCTCTCTCAGAGGTTCTCTTAGCAGCTGCTTTTCGCACTAGTCTCAAAGAGTTCCTAGAGTGACTCTTCGCAGCTCTCTCAGTTGTTCTCTTATCAGCTGTTATTCGCACTAGTCTCAAAGAGTGCCTGGTAAGAAACTTCGCAGCTCTCTCAGTTGTTCTCTTATCAGCTGCTTTTCGCACTAGTCTCAAAGAGTGCCTGGTAAGAAACTTCGCAGCTCTCTCAGTTGTTCTCTTATCAGCTGCTTTTCGCACTAGTCTCAAAGAGTGCCTGGTAAGAAGCTTCGCAGCTCTCTCAGTTGTTCTCTTATCAGCTGTTATTCGCACTAGTCTCAAAGAGCGCCTGGTAAGAAACTTCGCAGCTCTCTCAGTGGTTCTCTTATCAGCTGTTTATCGCACTATTCGCAAAGAGTGCCTGGTAAGAAGCTTCGCAGCTCTCTCAGTTGTTCTCTTATCAGCTGTTATTCGCACTAGTCTCAAAGAGTGCCTGGTAAGAAACTTCGCAGCTCTCTCAGTGGTTCTCTTATCAGCTGCTTTTCGCACTAGTCTCAAAGAGTTCCTAGAGTGACTCTTCGCAGCTCTCTCAGAGGTTCTCTTAGCAGCTGCTTTTCGCACTAGTCTCAAAGACTTCCTATAGTGACTCTTCGCAGCTCTCTCAGAGGTTCTCTTAGCAGCTGCTTTTCGCACTAGTCTCAAAGAGTTCCTAGAGTGACTCTTCGCAGCTCTCTCAGTGGTTCTCTTATCAGCTGCTTTTCGCACTAGTCTCAAAGAGTTCCTAGAGTGACTCTTCGCAGCTCTCTCAGTTGTTCTCTTATCAGCTGTTATTCGCACTAGTCTCAAAGAGTGCCTGGTAAGAAACTTCGCAGCTCTCTCAGTTGTTCTCTTATCAGCTGCTTTTCGCACTAGTCTCAAAGAGTGCCTGGTAAGAAACTTCGCAGCTCTCTCAGTTGTTCTCTTATCAGCTGCTTTTCGCACTAGTCTCAAAGAGTGCCTGGTAAGAAACTTCGCAGCTCTCTCAGTGGTTCTCTTATCAGCTGCTTTTCGCACTAGTCTCAAAGAGTTCCTAGAGTGACTCTTCGCAGCTCTCTCAGTTGTTCTCTTATCAGCTGTTTTTCGCACTAGTCTCAAAGAGTGCCTGGTAAGAAACTTCGCAGCTCTCTCAGTGGTTCTCTTATCAGCTGCTTTTCGCACTAGTCTCAAAGAGTGCCTGGTAAGAAACTTCGCAGCTCTCTCAGTTGTTCTCTTATCAGCTGCTTTTCGCACTAGTCTCAAAGAGTTCCTAGAGTGACTCTTCGCAGCTCTCTCAGAGGTTCTCTTAGCAGCTGCTTTTCGCACTAGTCTCAAAGAGTGCCTAGTATGGAACTGTCCCATTCTCCCATGGGACTCGTAGTCGATAAACAATACGCTGTCATTCTCCACACACTCACATAATTTTCCATTAGAGCGTTGAGTCTCGTGAGCGAGTTGCGAGGTCTTTATACTTACAGTCTTCACGAGGTCATTCCAAAGTCCATTAATCAGTCACTCTGTGAGATGACTTCAGTTTCTATAGTATCGCCAGGAGTGCATGGCGAGCACTTTGAAATTGCATTTGCGCCACAATGGAACACGCAGTCCACACTGCGAGTACAATTGAAGAAGTCAATCCACTTTGAAATGCCACGTCTATAAATAACCAAATATGCCACTTCACTCGCGGAGAGTGTGATCCCAATTAGAGCAAACCAGCAAGATGCTTCGCTTCCTGGGGTATGCAACTGCAAAGAAAGTGTCTCGCCGGACGGAAATGTGTTTGCCACTTGCAGTGATGGTCTTGACATTTGTGATGAAGGTATGAGTACACGTGACAGGCGGAAGAAATTTTAAGAGAGACACACTCGAATAATGGGCAACCCTTTGATTTCAGCTTCCAATTTTAGCACCTTGCGGAAATTGCAAGTAATTGTGTGTGTGTGTGTGTGTTCCTGTGTTTGGTTGTGTGATTTGTTGTTTGAGTGTGTGACTACGTGTACTTGAGAGTTGGTCGTCTTTTCAACACTATTCTTAACGCCTTTTGGGAGGTGAGCAAAGAATGAAGTTTGGTGTGGACAAATATTAACTTGGTTGAGATAAGTAGAAATGAGGAATGAGCGCTCATTTATTAAATCATTTTTGTTTTCTTGTTTGACCTTCAAAAGGACCACAATTTAAATACCAAATGACCATATTTTGGCCAGTTTTGTTATACAGAAAATTCTCTTCAGTGTACTTAAAGAGATTTTGTGCAGAAAAGTCTTCATCGTGGATTACGCTCATATGAAAATGCAAGTGGGTTCCTTCAGCACAAAAGAAAGCGGCAAGTCCAAGAGCAGAAGAGCACTCTATCAATTCGTAAATGGCAACTCCATTGACCTGCTGCTCATATATCTGAAGCCCACTTTAGCAGTAGGATAGCGAATTATCTATGGAGGTGACTTTAATGCAAAACATATGGAACCAGCGCTCAAGGATCAGAAATACTAAAGGGAAAAATCTACTTAACGCAATTAAACTTAGTAACTGTAAGCATACTAGCACGGGCAAGCCCACTTATTGGCCATCGGATTCAAAGCACACTCCAGACCTAATTGACTTCTGTATCATTAAAAATTGGCAACACAATCGACCAATTATTCCCTATGGAAAGTTAGCTTAAAAACGCAACAGTTCATCAAACTAACAACTCCTGAGCTGGAACTAGCGAAGACAAAGCACAAGCTCTGACTACATCCTTTGAAACCACGTTTACAAATGCCAATGCCAATATCACTACTTCGAAGCAACATAACACCACCTATGACGAAACAAACATACCATGAAGGATAGTAACTAGACAAGAAATAAAGGACACAATTAAACAACAAGTTCAGACAACAGAGTCTCCAGGATATGACCTAATAACTGGAGAAATCCTCAAAGACTACCTGACTGTCCATTTGCCTGCAATGTGGGGATGTCAACGGAGCCGTCTGTCTACTGCCCACCTAGACACTCAGTCCCAACGGCTCAGTTCGAAAACTTTTTCAAGTTGTTAGGAGCTGGGCAGCTGGGGATTGTAACGCTACGCACACTCACTTGGGCTCGCGTGACCCAAGGGTGTATATTATGGCCTAACGAATCGGCGTAATGAAATTGATTGTGTCTCTTCTGGTCAACCCACATACTAGCCCTCGGACTAGCCACGGACCTCACCTGACGTAGATTATTCGAGTAGAATTAGTCTATTCCACGTATCAAGAGCACTTGACAAACCCCACCCCTAATAAAGCCACACTAACGACTTGCAAGGACAGAACGATCGACGCGCAGACAATCAGCAACAACAACAGAGCGTGCAGCAACAACAATGCCACGCGCTTGACGACAAGCCGATTTCTGCAGCGGTAGTTACAGTTGCCTTCAACCGAATTGGGGCACCAACAACGCCACGGCCTTAGCAACAGAGAATGGTTTTGGAAGAAGCGGACAACAGTTAAAGAACAACAGCACTACTTGGTGGCCATGCCCAGAGAACACAGAGAAAGGAAAGCAGCGTTATAAAGCAGACGGACGTTGTACACGAATCCACTCAAAATCGTGGTGAATCCACTCAAAATCGTGGTGAATCGACTCAAAATCGTGGTGAATCCACTCAAAATCGTGGTGAATCCACTCAAAATCGTGGACGCTGGCGAAAAAGACATTCCTTTCTCTGTGTTCTCTGGCCATGCCTGAAGCTGGGCTATAAGAACAGCAGCAGCCGAGGCACTAACTCTCTTTTCTTCACCAACCATCGACGAGAACGCATCGACGGACTCACTGTCATTCTTCTCCAGCAAGCAACGAAGATGCCTCGACGGACTCAGTCTCTGTTGACTCCAGTCTCTTTTGAAGCAGCTACATCGACTAAACGCTCGGACATCCTTGCCTTAGGGCAAGTAAACGACTAAGCGCTCGGACATCCTTGCCTTAGGGCAAGTAAACGACTAAGCGCTCGGACATCCTTGCCTTAGGGCAAGTACCTGAGTACTGAGGCCATTCTGAATTATCTGGTTTATAATCGGTAGTCCATTAATACCCAGAGTTACAAACGCGTACCGAGCCTTGGTTACTGTACCTACGAGTAGTTTAGCTCATTGATAAATTCAACTTTAAACATTTAATTTAATAAAATAAATAAAATATTAAATAAAACCAAAGAACAAACAAAGAGGTGATTTACTATATATTTTCTGTAAACGATTCCTGGCAATCCAGCGAGCTTACCCAGGCGAAAAAGAGTCGTTACAGCACTGAGTTCAGACCACTCTCCAGTCATAATATACTTAAGGAAAAACGCAGAAGTCATAAACCAACCTTTTCGCTTAACAACAAACAAAACAAATTGGCTAAAATTCCGAAAATAAATTAGCAGCCACCTTCCCGATAAATGTGGTCTTAAAACCCGGGATGAATTAGATTCCGGAGTACAAACATTCAACTGTATGCTTGTATCAGCAGCCAACCACGCTGCACCACCAAACAGGCAAATCTCACGCAAATCCTTGTGCTTAGCCTCATTCGAAATTGAGAGACTGATAAAGCAAAGAGACGGCTCAGACGATTGTGGCAAGAGTCACAGGTCACCAGCGATTAAGGAAAAACTGACTACATCCAAAAACGAACTGCGAAATGCGCTCCGCGACGAAACTGAAGGAGGTATACAGCCCTACATCTCACACCTGAATCCCCGAGGACCAACAAATTACTCCTTATGAAAGCCACTCAAACATATGAACAAACCAACAGAGGCAGACTCACCAATAAGATTTATTGACCGACGATGGACGAGAAGCTCTCTTCATTGCTTCTCGCCCATCGTCGGTCAATAAATAAAGGGGCAAGTTTTTGCTCAACACCTAAAAACTGTATTCCAACCAAACCCTCCTAGTAATAGCTTTAGAATACCAAAAATAGGCCACGAAACCCCACGGACGGACCTACTGTTGAGACCGAAAGAAGTGTGGCATTTTATCTCATCTCATTTAGACAAAAAGAACGTGGGCAGGCCACACCCTGATAACCACAAAGATGATGACGGAGCTACCCACTCTTGCAGCAAAGCATTTAACTATGCTATTCAAATCAATTTTAAGACAAGGCTACTTTCCACAACTCTGGAAACTATCCCACATAACCATGATACCGACACCTGGCAAAACTACAACACAAGTCTCGTCATACAGACCAATGAGCCTGCTATCCCTCATCTCGAAACTATTCGAGAAGCAGTTGCTAGCAAAATTAACCCCATTCTGATACAGCAGCAAATACTACCTCACCACTAGTTCCGCTTTCGAAAAAGGCGTGGCACTATTGAACAAGTTCATCGACTAGTGTCCCACATCAGAAAGGCGTTCCAGGAGAAACAATACTGTTCTGCAGTGTTCCTTGAGTGCCTTTGACAAAGTGTGGCACGAGGGCCTTATTTATAAAATAAAAGATCGTCTGCCCTTAAATATTGATAGTGTCTTGGAATCACACTTCAAGGGTAGATTTCCAGCCAGAAATGGACATAATGGCTGGAGTACCACATGGAAGTGTTCTTGGCCCGATACTGTACACAATATACACTTCAGATCTACCAACAAGCAAACACCTGCTCACCTGAACTTACCCCGATGACACTGCGATTTTTGCTGTGATCTGCTTAGTTATTGCCAAGGCTTTTGATAGTTTCTGGCATAGAGGACTCCCTGCCAAGTTAAAACAATTTCTCCCACATCATTTATACTTGGGGCTCGAAAACGACTTTTCTATGTCCAATTCAATGATGTTTGCTCTCAATTACAGAGAATAGAGTAAATAGAATAGAGTGATGCTTTTCAAAATTTCAGGATTTTTTCAATATCTATTGGGGTGGGATTAGAGAGGAGGGATAAGGGTTCATCGTGGTGAAAGGCACAATATCTTACTCGGTTTAGTTCTGGGCATTCACGGAGGTCATGTGATACTGTGTGAGGAGACTATTAGGAGTTTGGATAAAGCAGTTGCATAAGGAGTTGGGTTCAATATTCATCAGATATCCGTGAGAGATTTTCTAATGACCTCATCTGAGTCTTAGTAATTTGATGCTGTCCAGTCTATTGATTGTGTTTGTGGGACGAGGTAAACAATCGTCAAGAGAAATTCGGTTAGGGTGTTAGGGTCTTTACACCAGCTCGAGGTAATGTTCCAAATTTGCTTATTTATGTCGGTGTCGGTGCTTATTTATGTCGGTATTTTCAGGAAGTGTTTGATGTCGGATAAGTTGTAGTTAGGTGACGGAGCAGACCGATTCGTCTTGCTTTCTTCTTTCTGAAAGTTCTTGAGAGAGTCGTCGATCGCACATTCGAGATCCCTTTGAGGAGCATCCACTTTCAAGGGCATATTATGCGTATCTATGGGGGAGATCTACGGAGACTACACTATATGAAGTGGTGCAAGTGGTAGAAAGATCTCTTCACTTTAAGCAATTTACTCTGGCTGCTTTCGTAGATATCGAAGGGGCTTCTTATAATGTAAGGACTTAAGCTGGTAAATCTGCTCTTGACAAGGCAGGATTGGAAGGACCGAATTGTAATTGGATCTCATCCCTGCTGGCACACGGACAAATCATAGCTGAATTAGGTACCGCTGGAGTTACGACAAATGTGTGCAGAGGTACACCCCAGGGCGGAATCCTTTCAACCCTGTTGTGGCAAGTAACTATCAATGAAATTCTCGCTAAACTTGACTCCGACGGAGTCACAGTGGTCGCGTTTGCTGGCGACGCGTATGCTGACTCCGGACCCTTCCCGACAGTGACAAGTGACATCATGGAGGGTGCGTTGCCAGCTTAGTAGATGGGCCAGCGGGCCAGCTTAGTAGATGGGCCAGCGGGCCAGCTTAGTAGATGGGCCAGCGGGCCAGCTTAGTAGATGGGCCAGCGGGCCAGCTTAGTAGATGGGCTAACAGGTGTAGCTTAACTCTGATAAAGTGAAACTGTTGCTCTTCACTAAAAAATATAAGTTCCCATCTTTCAAACTTCCGAGGCTTAATGGCCAGCGACTCTCACTATCATCCAAGGTAGACTATCTTGGTGTTATACTGGACCCCAAACTTTGTTGGGAAACGTGCTTCGATGAACGAGTACGGAAGGCATGTGTGACTTTCTATGCTTGCAAGTCGATGTTTAACCAAAAATGGAGTCTCAGACCAAAACTTGTACTCTGGATGTAGAATATGGTGGTGCGGCCGTTCTTAACGTACCGTGGTTTGGTGGGAAGCACTCAGCAAAGGCTACAATCTCACGAAATTACAAAGAATTCAACGCACCTCGTGCATTGGAATTACAGAAGCCTGTTGCACTTGTCCCGGGGTAGCTTTAGACGCGATTCTAAACCTCCTCCCTAGTGATCTTCATACTTATTGTATATCCGCACAAAGTGCACTATGTCTCAAGCAATCCGGCAACTGGAGGGATACCATGATGGTAATAGTAGCATTTTGAAACAGCTGCCACCAGACATAGTATCCTCGAAAACCGACTTCTTCGTTCGCAATCTGAATTTTGCGAGCTGTGTTAACACAGTTCTACTAAGTAGGAATGACTGGAAGAAGGAAAAGGTGCTGGCGAAAGGGGGTGCGACAATTTTCACCTATGGTTACAAGGTGGAATCTGGGGTGGCAGCGGGAATCTCAAAATTTTCTACTCTCCCTGAAATTGCCATCGACATCAGAGCATATAGATATCATATATTTTTTCTATTATCCTTCAAATTCCCATCGATATCAAGCGTCTTTCAAGCAGAGGTCTTTGCAATTTGGCAGACATGTGGGTCGCTGAGGGGGCGCTGAGGGGGCTCAAGCTGACCAAAAACATATCAATTTACTCCGCCAGCCAAGCAGCAATGAGGGCGCTAGCGTCACCTTTTACCAGCTCTAAGCTGGTCGATCTCTGCAAGGAGGAAATTAACTCATTATCGGAGAACAGAAAAGTATCACTCGTCTAGGTTGCGGGACACAAGAACATTGAAAGCAACGAGAGGGCTGATGAGCTGGCAAGAAGAGGCTCAGCGGAAACCAACCAAGTATTACCCTAATCTAATCTAAGGGAAATATATATAATCATTTCCTCCACAAGGCTCGCGAGAGGTGGAAATACACTGCGACATGTGCCATTTCCAGAGTGATGTGGCTTGATTACAGTGCAAAAATAACTAACCCTCTTCTCAATAAACCAAGACTCACAATTAGCAACCTTATAGCTGTCTGCACGTGTCATTGGACTATCGGCGCACACCCTGAAAAAGGGGCAGGCCGTTCAATGCTCATTGCAGGAGTTATAAAAACCCACAGGAGAAAGAAACAGTCGTTCACTTTCTTTGTGATTGCACCGACGTCAGCAAAACGAATGTGGAAATTATTCCAAGGTTTCAAAACAAAATACTACTGACAATTATCAATGATCCATGGTATGTTCCTAACGACGTAATATATCGTGATTTCAGAATGCCTCTGGTTAGCGAGGAGATAAGAATCATTAGGCTAGGTTAGGATTACGTGGCAGTCAGTCTGCAGACCTACTCACTCAGGCCACTATGGGTCCATTGCGATACCATCGCGTACTACTGTACATCTGCTTTACTCGTCGAACCATTTGAAGCCCTAATAAAGCACAAGAATCGTTTGACCTTCGAGCCGGATACTTCCGTAAGAGAGCTGAAAGCGTATGTGCCCAAAGAGCCTGCTCTGCTTCTGGCTAGAGCCGGGCACCTACAGAAGAGATGACCACAGTCTCCTCCTACTCTGCATCCCTACAGGTTCTGCAGTATTCATGAGAGGATACTCCCAGCCTGAGAGATAAGAATCATTAGTAATAAATATAAATATAATCCTCTCTCACACCCTAATAATGGACTAAACCATATACTTGGAAAGGAACACACCGCCAGACGACGATTAAAGAGACTCAGGACATCAGATTTTAAAACTAACTATATCTATGTATATATAGGTAGGTAGGGCAGTCGCATCACCAATAAACGAGTGATGCCACTTAGACAACCAGTTCGGTCCGTTGTGAGCCGCGGATGCGAGGCATGGCTACGCTTCCCGCTCCAGATTGAACCAATCTGAGCCTTTTACAAATCGAAGAAAGTTGTTGACATCTGTCTGGTATAAATTATCTATACTTATTAAGAAGTGGAATCCTAGTAAAGGTTCCCTATTTCTAGGAAAAGCTCGACATGTACAGAACAGATGCTGGATCGTTTCCACTTCCTCCTCGTTCCTGCAGCTGCGGCAGAAATCATGTGTATAAACTCCCATTCTTCTTGCATGATTTCCTATTGGACAATGTCCCGTGAGGGCTCCTATTAAAGTCCTAATTTGTAGTCTATTAAGTCTAATGATATTCCTAGATAGACGCAGATTTAGCATCGGCCATGTTTGCCTGGCGATTTCGCAGGTAGTGGCACAGATCCCCCTTTGATTGGTAGAGTTAATTAGTGTCTCCCTTATGAGAAGCTTAGAGAGGTGTACCCACATGCCTACTGACATTTGGCATACAAGTGCCGTCTCTCGCAAGTTGATCAGCCTTGCAGTTCCCTGGTATATCCCTATGTCCTGGTACCCAGCACAAATGGATATGGAATTTTTTTAAGCCATCTCATTTAGAGATCGGCGACAGTCTAAGACACTCCTCGATGTTATTTGGAATGCATTCATAGCCCTTAGTGCAGCTTGGCTGTGTGATAAAATACAGATATCCTTGACGGTTACCTCGTTGATCCTCAGCCAATTCAAGACATCGTGAATAGTAGTTATTTCCGCTTGAAAAACACTGCAGTGATCCATTAGTTTCATAGATTCACTGATTGAGGGCGTTTCGCAATAAAATCCTGATCCTACAGCGGTATTCATTTTTGATCCGTGTGTGTATATCTTGATGGGAGTATCTGGTGGTGGATCCCCCTCGAGCCATTCTTCTCTGGAAGGAATCCTAACTCAAAAATTTCTTTCGAAACAGAGGGAAGAAGGAAGGTTATCAATATCACTGGGTATGTCCCTGTAGAATTATAATATGGTCGCATGTCCTATGTATATATACTATTAGATAAGATTCGATTTTTTAAGGGTATTGTACACCGCGACCTGAAAGATCTATTGTGATGCCCATATTTATTTAGAAAGCTTAAGATGGATCTTCTGTCAATTTAACGATAGGGTTTCATATATTTTGGAGGAATCAAGTTGAGGGACCTTGCCCATATCTAAGATATATTCTCCAAAACACCTGTGACTTTTGTGTGCCACTGGTCCGCAGTCTGTGATCAGGTGCAGTGATGCTTCCTCACTTTCTCCACAGAATCTACAGACGGCATCCTAAGATAGACCCAACTTATCCATATGAGAGTTTAGTCTACAGTGTCCGTTTAAAACGCCTATGATGATTCTCAATTTACTCCAAGGCATGTTTATTAACTCTTTAGCTTAAAGGTCCTCTTTTAGGATTGAAGTCTCCCAGAAGAGCCTTGGATTGCCTTAATCCCAGAAGATGTTTCCAGGTTTGACTTCTTTTTGCATCTGTGCACTTTTTCAGCAAATATCCAATGATGTTGGCTAATTGTCCACTGAAGGATTCAGGGCCGTTGAACTGAGAGGCCACAGCCTTCCTTGCTATATATATACTAAATATATTTCAAATATGTGTAAATTTCAATTCCAAATGTAAAAGTAATAAGCATCGCAAGGATATTGATATGGCAATGACCTAATGAACTCTATAATTCCCTACATATGTACCAATATATTCTAACCGTTAAACTATTGCTTAATGTTGTAAATAATCAAACTAGAAAGTATGACTAAAAATAATCAAACTGGGAAGTAAGAGTTTACTCGTAATCCTGTAATAATGGACAGAATTTTTACCCAGGAATTATGCCATTTGATTGTTTGGTGTCCCTATGAATGCATTTATAATCGATAACTCTATTGCTCGAGCTCTAAGCGTGAATTCAATACCTATATAATCCTGATATGGAGCAACGTATACCTGAAGTATGTGCATCCCTGCGGCGTAAATAAAAACTGTTTAAATAGCTCCTTCATTGAAGCGGTGTCCTAACGTAGCCATCTCCTCCGTTTCTTGTATGCAAGTGTGCGATGCCCACCCAGTGGGAATAGTCTTGAAAACACGCCATCTAATGCCTCCCTCTACTCACAATTTGCCCTCCCACTCAACTGTGAAAACACTTTTCTTCTGCGAAGGATGCTTTTCCAGCTAATAACAAACAGTCCACTGAAGATTATTTGGACAAAAGATTATTTCTCATGAAAGCAAACACACAAAAGTCGGTGCTATTTAAATGAATTACCTTGTAAGTAATGAAGCAGCCATTGCAGCACACCTTATAAGAGAATACCTCTCTCCGATAATCTCTGCTTTGAGATGCAATCCGCATCCAGTCGATCCATATTGAAGGATTCAATCCCATTCAATCCCAACAGTGAATTGCTAAGAAGAGCAAAGAAAACAATGGGGAGCAGTTGGGACCTTCAATTATTAAGGAATGACAATTCCAGAAGGGATTACAATGAATTGTACAGATCAGTTCTAGCACGGTGATAAAAGGGCCTTAGAATTAGTACCAAGTTGTTTAGTTTAATGGAGAGATAAAATGGGAAGATGAAAGGGGACAGGGAAGAGTGGAGACTTGCTTGATGAACCTTTTTGTATTTACTTTTTTCATGTCGTGTTTCAAGACTCCGTTTCATATTTAAGTGTCTTCAAATTAAAAATGAGATTGAAGCATGATGGAATAATTGAAGTATGATAGAATAATTGCAGTGAAATAGCAAAGGCAACTCAAGAAAACTGGATCGATGAAAACCGAAACTCAGCAAAAGTACTTATGTAACCACTGCGATGATGAACAGCCTGAAACGCTAAACTTAACTAATCCGAAGTTCCAGACCCCATCACACCGCATCAGACCGCTTCAGACCGCTTCGGAACGATTCAACTAGCTTTAGACCGATTCAAGCTGCTTCGGACGGCTTCAACTCACTACAGACCGTTTTAGAAAGTTTCAGACCGTTTCTCACCGATTCAGACCGCCTCAACTCACTTCACCGGCTTCACACCGATTCAGACCGCTTCAACTCACTTCAACGGCTTCACACCGCTTCCATTCGCTTCAGACAAATTTAGACCGCTTCAACCCGCTTTTGATCAGTTCAACTCACTTCAACCGGATTCAGACCGCTTCCACCCTCTAAAGACCGCTTCAATTCGCTTCAACCCGCTTCAACCAGCTTCAGACCGTTGGATACCGCTTCAACCAGCTTCAGACCGTTGGATACCGCTTTAACCTGCTTCAGACCGCTGTAGACCTCTTCAACCTGCTTCAACCGGCTTCAGGCCTCCTCAACTTCCTTCAACCTGCTTCAGACCATTTCAACTCACTTCAACTTGCTTCAGACCGCTGCAGACCGCTTCCACTCGTTTCAGGCAAATTTGGACCACTGCAGACCGCTTCAACCCGCTACAGACGCTTCACATCGCTTCAACCTGTTTCAACCTGTTTCAAACCACTTCAACTCACTTCAACTTGCTTCAGCCGGCTTCAGACCGCTTCAACTCGTAACATACCTCTTTAGACAGCTTCAGACCGCTTCACACGCTTCAAACTGCTCCAGACCGCTTCAATCTCCTTCAGCTTGCTTCAGACAGTTTCAACTCACTTCAATTTGCTTCAACCGGCTTCAGACCGTTGCAGACCGCTTCCACTTCAACCGACTTCAGACCGCTGGAACCCGTAACAGACCGCTTTAAACGGCTTTAGACCGCTTCATACCGCTTCCAACCGCTCCACTGTGCCATGGAAAGTGAGTTGAAGAGAGAAGCAAAGTTCGATAGTCTCCCAAAAAAGAAGTGACAGTGCCAGAAATCTTTTTTATCCCATTTGATCAAAACATGCAATAAATAATGAAAAAGCAGTGAGCGTGGCTTTCGTTACTTTTGTCGGAACTTCCCACTGGGCATGTCAGCACACATTCTGCTCATCCAACGGATGTGTGCACGGGATATTTATCTCTATACGGATGTACGCTTGTGTGATTTTGGCGTTTTTGTGTGAACGCTACTTAAAGCACTTAAGCTAGAAACTAAACACGTTTAAAAATGTGATGAAAATGAAAGACTAAGAAAGGGGGAGGGGGGCGGATGTCTATTCACATGCGAACAGAAAAATCTTCTATTCAATACAATGGCTGAAAAACTCATAAGTACTCCGTACCAGCAGCATTTGTGCCGAGGGATGAGGATATTTAATATCAGTTATCTGCATACCCGTTCGGAGGAAATCCACATGAGCGCCAGGCGAAAAATGTACCCCACGTGGGCGAACGTGTTTATACTCCCTATACTCATAATCTGCCATTCCATTCAGCTGTGAAAACACTTTTCTTCTGCGAAGGATGCTTTTCCAGCTAATAACAAACAGTCCGTGGTGTTCACTGAAGAGTGTTTGGACAAAAGATTATTTCTCATAATAGCAAACTCACAAAAGTCGGTGCTATTTAAATGAATTACGTGAGGTGGGCAGCAGGAGGGGGCAGTGGGTTTGGGATTTGCGTTATTTACCTCTTTAAATTTAAGTTCTCTTAGGGAATTTAAGAACAAATTGCAGAAGACTCTGGAAGTGTGGTAGACCCCTGAATAGAAGGTGGTACTCGCATATTTAAAATTGTACTCCTCTTATGCGGAAGAAAATGAGTTACGTCATAGATTGGATAATATAATAGACTAGAAGTGGGGTGGCCGGATAACCGCCGAAGAAGGAGGTATCCAAGCACTCCGGCATTGATGCCCATTGTACTCTAAGCCTGGAAATATTTGGGGAAGGGGGAATTAGAGGACTGTGAAGGGCAAGCTAAACCTTTTCAAAGTTCTTTGACTCTATTATGAATCTCAAAAGTCTGTCCAGGGATAAGGAATGTTGCTTGTCCATTCCCAATATATCTGACCCTATTAAGCGCCTCTTTATATAGACCAAATTTGGACAAACACACAGAAAATGCTCTGTGCCGCCCTGCTCTTCGCCCAGACAAGAGACGCAGTTCGGACTGTCGATGATGCCTACGGTCGCCATATGATGGCTCCATGGATGACGCCCCTAATTTATTTTCAAGTGGGGTCCCCCTAGGGTAATTTCGAGTGAGGTCCCCCAAGGGTAATTTCAAGTGGGGTCCTCCTAGGGTAATTTCAAGTGGGGTCCCCCAAGTTCATTATATGGGTGGGAGGCGTGTTCTTGATCTGATCAACCCCGTATGTATTCATATACAATTTCGGCAAAAAAATTTTTTCAGTTCGTAAGCTATAAAAATGTGTCAATAATGGGCGTGGCTGTGAAAATAACCTGCCCATTTGTTGTGTGGTGTTTAAGTACCCTGTGGAATTTCGTTGATGAATCTTCTATAGAACCCAAGTAGTGATTTTTAGTTAATTGTGGGCGTGACAGTAGTAATATAATCCCCAAATTTTGTACACGCACTAGTCTGGACCGAATGTCCATTACTGCTTATTCTCTTTATTCCCAAAGCTTCAATACGAGCATAGCTGGGCTAATTATTATTTTAAACCCGTAAGTTCCTTATATGAAAAGTAGGCGGGTTCTTCCCCAATCCCCTTCAACCCAATTTATTGCAGTTGGCTTCATAATGTTCACATGCAGCTTCTCATAAATTTGCTCCATGGATCTCTAATAGATATTAATTAAATCTGAATGTTCGTTAATAGTAGGCGTGGCAGTTAATATATACCACTCATATTGCACAGTGTTTAGTGGGCCCTATTTATACTTAACTGCTAAATAGCTTCACAATTCCATCAATTGGACCGAAGTTGGAAATATTGAAAAAAGTGAAAAAGTTGTATATATGAGAAGTTGGCGCGATCTCTGTCCAAATGGGCTCATATAGCAATCTGGTTCTGTAATTTGGACCAGATTATGATGCTGTTTCAAAGTTTCATTAAAATATCTCTAACTGTCTGGAAGAAAATGTCCACAGAAGTGCAGACACAGGGACGTATGGACAATATCAAAATGACTCTGATCATAATTGTATATATATATATAAGTCCACAACTGCCATGCCTCCTTTGAAAATTCACCCAACCACACAACCTTACAATACGCTTTTTTAGGATAAAGGATATAAAAATAGTTGCAAATTAAGATCGTAGTTTTTTCTCAACTTCTCATCTTCTGAACTGACTTTAGTTGCAAAAAACTAAAATGAACTTTACACTCAAATCAACTTCTGGAGAACAGAAATTGACAAAGGCAATTTAAAAGTATTTTTTCCTAGATACCCTTACAGCAATAAATCCAGAAACCACATTTTATAAGAGTCATCATAAATGCTTCCATACGATTCGTGATAATAACTCTTCCAGTGTGGAAGAAAAAGCCAGCATGAGTGATGACATTGGTAGCGACTTTTGTGCTAATCGGTGGTCAGGTGACACTGCCATTCAGGTCTCTAACGAACCAAGTCTCCGACGACTGCAAACTCGGTGATTCAAATAGCGAGTATGGTCAACATCGCTTATCCAGATAACTATTTAAAGAGCTAACTTGGCTGTGAGTGATTAACAATCCTCCATCTTGAAATACCTGGGATAGCAAATATCTCCACAGATACTCGTGATATTAACTGTTCCAGTGTTGAAGAAAAGCCACCATGAGTGCCGACTTTTTGCTTATCGGGGTTTAGGTGACACTGCCCTTCAGGTCTCCAACAAACCAAGTCTCCGACGACTGCAAACTCGGTGATTCAAATAGCGAGTATGGTCAATACCGCTTAAACCGATAATTGTTTAAAGAGTTAAGTTGGCTGCGAGTTAACAACAATCCTCCATCTTGAAATACCCACGATACTAAATATCTCTACAAATATTTTTATACTGAAAACCCGGTCTCTGAACCTTTTGAAAGAAAAGAATCGCAGAATGTTCGAGGCTATTTATTTTTATTTCGATATTTTCCTTTTACAATATTAATGTGGACATTGAATGAAAGACGCTTTTGAGCCCTGTTGCAATGTATTCAGGTGCGCTATAAACCAATTGGTCTCAACTACAAGACTGGGCCCAATAGCCGTAATGGCGGGCATGAAGTCCCAAAGCCACTCCAATTGTCTCGCCAATTCAAGTTCACAGAGCAATGGTTTAGCTCGCTTACACAAAATGTACTTTTTGCTCCAGGACAATCTTTAACGTACAGCAACAAAGACGAAAGTGCTTCTGCTGCTAAGAATACTACTTAACCTAAAATCACACGCACGAGGTCCTGTGCATGATCTTCCGCCTCTTGCACACTCGTCCTCTATTAAAAGAGAGGCATTTGCAAGGAGTTGGAAGATGTTGTCCATACTCCACTGCATGGAGACCTCAATGGTCGCCTGTTAAGAATGGAAAATAATTTTTGAGGTTATGAAAAATAGTGAAAAAACGAACCCAGTTTGAGAATGATCGGAATAGTGTCGAAAATATTCTGTTCCGGATGCACTCGGAAGCAGAACGCACATTCCGTACGGATTACCTACAACTTCAGAACATTCTCCATCTTCGACTCCGTTTTTTCCTTGGTGTCGGATAAAATGAGTCCAATGGAAAATGGTTCCCGTGCCGCTGCACTCAACGCGACTGATGTTCGACTGAAAACTAAACTTATGAAATATGCGAAGGACACAGAGAAGGCAGAGTTACTTTGGGAAAATATAGCTGCCTACTTGTAAGTGTTGCAGGGTTGGACTACGAATTGGGCTACGAATTGAGCTACGAATTGAGCTACAAATTGGGCTACGAATTGGGTAATGAATTGAGCTACGAATGGGGTTACGAATTTGGCTATGAATTGATTCCTCATCCACTATATTCATCAAATCTGAGTGGAGTGGAACGATGTATTTGTGTACTCAATTTAAGCTTCTGCTTGTCCTCATAAGACCCACTCTTGAAAATTGAATCATTCTTCCAAATACACATTCAATATTGGGAAGATTCTTGAGGACGTTAATGCTAACTTTCTCGAGAAGGCGATGTAACTTCTGCCTGGTTAATCTGCCAGTAATCGACGTGATTAATATGTGATATGTTTAAAGACTTCAGTGTTGCTTTTATTTCCCAATGTGTACATACGAATAGACCCACCTCCTTGTTGTTTAGTACACCAAAATTCAAAATACCCCATCGATAATCGATTAACGATCGAAGATTATCGATTAATTTATTCGACGCACCCATTGTGCTTGTCTTCGTCATATTTATTATAGATTAGCTGAGCATTTCAGAGAGTACTCGAATGGTCAAAATCATAGACTTGCTAATAGAGAGTTCTACTCCTACTCTACTACTACTCTGTTTCTACTGATTTTCTGAGACATTCTGAGACATTCTCATAAACATGTCACGGGAACCAACCGAATATTGTGTCTACTACATACTTTTATATCACATGCAATTCATTCGGACTTAAAGCTCAGTACAGATTCGGGACAGAGATGCTGAGCAATGTCACTGCATGGAATATAGCAATACTCTTCTCATTCTCGTTGTCTCCCCTTTCGATGAACACCAACCTGTCTCAAAAAAAAGATAATATTTCAATGATAGGAATATCAACCCTGCACAACTGCTGAAGTATCATTCCCATTTCGATATAGTAACTTTGTCCACGTTATTTTCAGTCGAGCGACTTTTATCCCATAACAAGGATGTCATCACCGGAAAATCTTCTTAACTTGGAGGTAAACCGTGCGGAATGTAAGTTCTGCTTCCGAGTGCGTTTGGAATAGAATATTTGAGACACTATTCTCATCATCCTCAAATTTGGTTTGTTTTTCCAGTATCTTTCAAACTCAAAAGTTATATTCATTTCTTAATTGGAAATCATGAAGGGTTCCAAGCAGTAGATGGACAACATCTTCCAACGTAAACCAAATAATCATCGTAACTACAATTTGGATTGTCACGCTCAATTTTGTTAGACCAATATATTGCACTACAGACCTGAGTTTAAATGAAAAGGATTTTCGCCAATAATCCTGATCCTTCAACTTTGTCTCTTTTAAACAATAAAATGAAATTTAAGGGGCATTTATTGGTCTTCACACACAGTTAATTTTAAAGGGAATCCTGTTCTTCTTTGAGAAATATCACCCATCCGTTATACGATTCATCCCTATTCAAATGAAGAAGCTCGAGAGTAGGTTGGTCAATAATAGCAGATGCCGTCTGAGTAGTTATCTCTCAGATCATCAACTTCTTGAAGTAAATTAAATAAAACTCTGTGAAAATAGGTAAATTGTCTATTGCCTGTGGCCTCAACTTGGGTCCCTAAATGAGAATTCATACTGTTCGAAATTCTGTGGCAGTTTTCTCTCCGCTGTCTATTAGAAATACTCATAAAACTAGGTAAGGTTAGATTAAACTGGCTGGCAGTGAAGCCGACACATAGTCCTGCAAGGTCCTTTGCGGTGTCAGATGGATATCCGTTGAAGAGTTGCAGTATAGATCGTTAAACAGAGAGACGCTCTTAGGAAATCTTAAGAGCGAAACTGTCCCTGACTGTGCGACCTCTTCTAGTCCTTCAAATCAAGGGGCTCCCAGATGTGTTAGGCGCGTTCTGATATTGCGGGACATGGGCATAGTAGATGCTCCAAAGTTCCCCACACATTTCCTGCATGCATCGTTGTATGTGAGACCCATCCTTTTAGCGTGTACCACCGTTAGACAATGACCTTCAGCGTTCCTGTTGCCGTTCTGCAATCCTTCCTCGGAATTGCTAGTATCTATTTAGTGTGAGTGCCGAACGGATTGCGCATGAGTTTTGCGATTTTACATGTGGTGGTACTCCCCCTTTTTTCCACCTTTCTCTTCATGCCATCTTCAATACGGCTATTGATCATTTGTAGAGGCATCAGCACGTTACTTACTTACTCCGCATGGCATCCGCACTCTCGTTTCCTTCTATGTTCGTATGCCCTGGTACCTAGTAGATATGTAGCTCCCGGCCAGTCTTCCCATTGCTGCCTTGCATTGCAGAACATTTCTGGAAGATGCACTGCATGATATGATGAGATACAGCTTTGATCGCAGCCTGGCTATATCTATAGAAGTTTATTGTGGAGTTCCTAACTTATGCTATGCAAGTGAGCTCTGCGGCTTTCCATGCTGCAAAAACTTCCGCTTGGACTACTGCAGTATTAGGGAGTCTGAAAGGCTGTCTGATATCTAGTAGTATTTAGGCAGTAGACATCCGGCCCAACACCGTCCTCTATTTTCGAGCCTTCCGTGAATATGTTGAAGGTTTTGCATTTAGCATTCATGCCTCTACGCCATCGCTCCTTCTCCAAATAGGTTTTTTCTCATAAAACTAAATATCGACCAATTCGCTGTGGCAGTGATGCTGGATGTCAACGGCAGTTTGTCTGATATGACGCTGGTTATTAACAGAAATTTCGGCCAGTCACCAAATAAAAATATACTCATTTTCTTACGGGAACAGTATCAATGAGAGTGACGTCAGAATGGGGTCAAATCGACAGAAGCAGCCGACAGGGATTACAGAAACGAGCTGCTGCATGAAAGTCTCGAGCTAGAAGCAGAAGTCGCTGGTCGTCTTACTGTTGACTGTGAATTTGCTGCAACAGTATCAACATAACTCCATTCACTATGCATCCTCCATAGGTGACGTGCTTCTGCGTCTGGGTTCTTTGGAACTTTTACCTCTTTCAGGCAATATTTTGTGAATTTTTGGAAAACTACTACACTGCGAACAGTGTCAACTCCTCGACATTATTGAATTTTGGCGTTGTTGTCTTTATTAGTCTATGTGGTTAAGTTAGATGGCTGTCCTAAGACTCACTTCACTGGGCCTGTTCAAGGCCCATTGTGGCCACTAGAGCTTTTTCCCTACACCTCCGGATCCTCCTTAAACCATCCTGTGGTTTTGCTAAAAGTAGCCACTTTCGTTAGCTTCATCTGGGAAGCCTCCTCAATGCTGTCAAGAAATGCCAATCCAAGAGTGGAAAACCTTTTTCTGTATAGAGCCACGCATCCACACAGGAGGTGTTCCACTGTTTCCTCTTCCTCGTCATCTTGACAGCTCCTACAAAAGTCATAGTGTCCCAGTCTACTTGCATGTCTACCAATCAAACAGTGAACTGTCAGTACCCCTATCGCTTTTTTAATATCCTGCCTATTAAATTTCCCGATTCCATACCGGCAGGGTTTGTCTACTTGCTAGGAAGATAGATGATAGCTGTCCCCATCTAACATTTGCCATTTCGAGAGTGTATTTGTCTATTAGAAATTTGCATGTTGCTAAAGGTATTGGTAATGGAACTTTATCTGGAAAGACAGTTAATGTTGTCCCAGTTCAGCAGCTCTGCAATTGCCCTCAATATCTCTATGGCCCGGCACCCAGACCAGGTTTATGTTAAAGTATTCAGACAGTTCACTTAATACTTTATGGCATTGTGCTACGGTTTTCGATGATTGTCTTACTGCCTCCAGCGATTTTAAGGCCGCTTGGCTATCCGAGTAGATATAATTATCTTTCGTGGATAGAGGACTATTCTTTATGTGCAGCATGCCCTCTCTTATTGCTGTTACTTCTGCTTGAAACACCGATAAGCGGAAGGATAAACTGACGCCCAGCTTTTCAGAATATAGACCTCCACCCACCCGATCATTAAGTTTTGAACCGTCAGTGTAAATGCTGATTTACTTTTTATTGATCATGATTCCATTATCCCAATGGTGGTAAAGGATTTGCTTACATTCCACTCGAATGGATTACAGTAATCTGTAGTATCGGGAATAATTGAAGATTGTTCTACTATGGTCGTATCACCTCTGCTGCTGGTAGTTAAAAGAGAGAGTTCCCTGAGTCTAAGAGCTGATTTGACTGCAAGTTGCCTTCCCTGCACATCAATTGGCAAAAGGTCTAACATAATGTTCAATGCTGCTGTGGAAGTCGTTTTGAGAGCTCCGTTTATACATAAACTAGCGGCTCTCTGAATACGTTTTAGGTTATGTTAGGTTGCGAAGGCTTCCACTCGGAGACATCTATGTCCATTGTGACTGCCTTCAAAAATGCCAAGAGGAGGCATACTCGTCCTTACCCTTGATTTATGTAAACATTGGAAGTACCATCCCTATTAAACCATTTGGTTTTCCAGATGAAAGTGAGAAGATCCGATAAATCCACCTTCGTTATCTCTGTCCAGCTTGTGAAGAAGCGCGACCCCAAACATTGAAGTCGTTTCAACTATAGTCTTGGACATTGACATAAAAAGTGATGAATCTACTCTATCTCTTCTTCATCATGGCAACTCCTGCATAGCCCACTCGACAGAATACGCCAATGTTAAAGCATTGATGCGATACCACAATGCCCAGTAATAACCCCCGTAAGCACCCTTACTGCAGGTTTGTTGAGCCCTTAGAGAACCTTCGTTCTCTTCATGTCTAACCTAGGCCATAACGCCCTTGAAACTTCACAGTCATCACGATTAGTCCATAGTCACTGCAATAGTGACTTCATCTATGTTCCGAATAGAACAGTTCACATATCGGGAATTGTATTGAGGTATCTGCTTCGTTAATGTCCACTTCAGAGCCCCTTCTGGCCATGTCGTCCGCTAATTCATTCCCTTCTATATTGCTATGTCCGGGAAGCCAGTAAAGTGAGACCTTGTGGGGTCCAATGTTCAGTAGTGAGGTACGACATTTCATTACCAACTTCGATTTAACTGTCTTCGATTCTATTGCCTTAAGCGCCGCCTGACTACCCACAAAGACAGTGATATTCGAGAGTCGAATTGTACTCCTTTGTATCAGTCTGGCCGCTTTCTCAATTGCATAGACTTCGGCCTGAAAGACGCTGCATGCGTCAGGCAGCCGATATGACTGTCTTGCCTGCAAGCCTTCCGAGAAGACACCCGCCTCCGTTCCACCCTCCATATTTGAGCCGTCAGTGAAGATGGTAATGTCGGAATTACCCGTCACAGAGCCTGACTCCCAGTCTTCCCTGGTTGGATAGAGAGTTGGAATTCTAGCTGTAAAATCTATAGTAGAAGTCATGTAGTCTATAGCCGTTTCTAAGTCAACAGTAACTATCCTTTGACCCTTCCGTCTTATTTCGCTCAAAATTGTACAGTGCCCATAGTTAGCAGATTTCCACGTGTTGCACTCCCTTAGTCTGAGAGCATACTTGGCGGCACTCGTAGTGGTAAGAGGTGAAATAATGTGTTTAAGCCTTCTTGAGGCGTGCTGCTTACAGCCCCTGAGATTCCCAGGCAAGCAAGTCTTTGTACTTTCCCAATATGGTTTTGATTGGATTTCCTTCCCAACGCCTTCCACCAGACGATGGACCCGTAGGTTAAAATTGGTCTAATGATTGTGGTGTACATCCCATACACGATGTACGGTGACAGTCCCCATTTTTCCCCAAAGATCCTTTTACAGGTATAGTATGCAGCCAAAAACCCTTCTTTCTTCTCCTCTATATTCTTTCTCCAATTTAACTTGGAGTCCAGAATGATACCTAAGTATGTCGCTTCTGAAGAGAGATTCAACGTTACCCTACCTTACTTTGGCAAAGGGATTTTTGTTTTCCTGGTGAACAAAACTAGCTTCGTCTTAGTAGGGTTAACTCCTAAGCCGTTGCGCTCAGCCCATCCGGAAATCTCGCCCAGTGCTGATTCCATGAGTTCGCTAATTGTTGACAAGAACTTGCCCGGGATTAGTATGGCAACGTCATCAGCGTAGGCTACAAATTCGTTTTAAGTTTTATGAATGAAGTGCAGGAGACTATACTAGTACGCCGTTCATCAATATCGGTCTAACCACTGCCGTGTATAACCAATGTACTATTCGGGGGGCCACACACCATTTTAGTCCTACACGAATAGACTGCTGTTGATGCTTTTCTTACTCTATCCTCTAGGTTTAAGTTCCAATTAAGCTTCCTGTCCAAAATCAGTCCCAGGTAGCGGGCTTTATCATTAAAAGACAAAGTGATTCCATTCAGTTTAGGGGCCTTACCCTCTGGTAATCTAACGGGTTTTCCAACAAGAGGTGTCATTTTGAATCTTCCGGTATTTCGGTAGCTGTCACTTTTGAAGCATTTATTCTTTGACATTTGACAAGTAGAAACTACGCCATTACTAAAAATGGAACGATTCATGCTGCAACAACGCATTGAAGTTATTAAAATTCACTACAAAAATGGTGAAAATCTTGCAGTCACAGTTCGCAAAACTAAAGCATTTTTGGGTCGTCGTGAAGCACCTTGTCGGACCGCAATACAGAAATTGGTGGAAAAATTGGAGCTGTTGGGACAAGTTAGTGATGTGAAGAATAAAACCCGTGCACGTCGCTCAAGAACAACTGAGAATATTGCTGCTGTAGCCCAAAGTGTTGAAGCAAACCCAGGTTTGTCCATTCCTCGTCGTTCTTTGGAATTGGGCATTCCACAAACGTCATTACACCGTATTTTGCATAAAGACTTGGGTCTTAAAGCTTATAAAGTTCAGTTAACACAAGAACTGAAGCCGGCCGATCATCAAAAACGTCGTGTCTTTGCTGATTGGGTCCTTGAAATGCATGAAAATTATCCGGAATTCCATCGAAAATTCATCTTGACTGATGAGGCCCATTTCCACCTCGGTGGCTACGTCAACAAGCAAAATTGTCGCATCTGGGGCTCGAAAAACCCAAGAGTTATTGTTGAGAAGCCTCTCCATCCTCAACGTGTGACTGTTTGGCGCGGTTTATGGTCCGGCGGGGTCATCGGACCTTACTTTTTCGAAAACGAGGTTGGATCAACAGTTACGGTGAATGGATTGCGCTATCGAGAGATGATTAATGATTTTTTATGGTCGGAGTTGGATGGTATTGATCTGGACAACGTTTACTTTCAACAAGACGGCGCTACGTGCCACACAAGCAACGGAACCATTGCTCTTTTACGGGAAAAGTTTCCGGACCGTGTTATCTCTCGAAGAGGTGATCACAATTGGCCACCGAGATCTTGTGATTTAACACCTTGCGACTTCTTCCTTTGGGGCCACGTAAAAGATAAGGTCTACGCCAACAGCCCAGCGTCGATTCAAGACCTCAAAGATAGAATTCGTGAGGCTATCGAGGACATAGGGCAGCCACTTTGCGATTTGGTTATGGAAAATTTCATGAAAAGGATATGGTCCTGTAAGCGTGGTCGTGGTGGCCATTTGGCTGATGTTGTTTTTCATTATTAACAGCACGCCTTTCTCTTTATTATGAAATAAACATCCGATCATTTATCTCAAAAAATGACATTTTGCTTTGTATACCAAAATAACACCTCTTATTGGAAAACCCTTTATGTTTCCCACTAAACATTTCCAGTTCTGTTTTGTTGGCGTTTACGACTAAACCACAAGATTCTGACCATCGATTTAGCTCATTTAATATGCTTTGCATGACTTCGCAAAGCGTATTGGGGAAGTTACCTCTTACCGAGATTGCAATATAGTCCGCATAGGCAACAACATGGATTCTTCTCTCCTCTAAGCTCTTTAACAGTTTATTCATTGTCAGTACCCAAAGGAGAGGAGACATTATGCCGTCCTGAGGAGTATCCCTGCTGACAGGTTTTCGCCTCTCCGAGGCCCTCAATGTTGAGCTCAAAAAACCTGCATAAGAGCATTTGTTCGATGAAGTCAACAAGCGGCCTGGGGACACCCAACTCCGTCAGTGCACCGGTTGTTGCCTTGGGTAGGATGTTATTAAAGCCGTCCTCAATATCTAGGAAAGCTACCAACGTATACTCTGTGTCTTTTATTGATTTCTTAATGACTGTCACTAGCGACTTCAGAGCTGTTTCTGTAGATTTACCTTCATAGTACGCGTGTTGTGAAATCGCCTTTCGAGAAGGGGTTATTTTTCCCTTGATATATGTTTCTATTAATCTCCTTGTAGAGTTTTCAATAAAAAAGAAGAAAGACTGATATGCCTGAAATCCTTTGAACTAACATGTGAGTTTTTCCCCGCCTTTGGGATAAATACCACTTTCACTGCCCTCCATAGTGAGGGGATATGAGTCAATGTGGAGGATTGGAACATATCTCGTGAGTTGACCACGACATTACACATACATACATACATAAGTGGCACAACCACGGCATATAGGTTTTGGTCGAGTCCAGAAAAGCGCGCCAGCTGGTTCTGTCCTGTGCTCGCTGAACCCAGTTAGAGATGCCCAAGATTGACAGGTCATGCATAACTTGGTCTCTCCAACGGAGATGTGGTCTTCCTCTTCCTCGCCTTCCACTCTGGGGTGCCGTCTCGTAGTTCTGCCTTGCCGGAGTTCCTTCGTTCATAAGCGAAACATGTCCAAGCCAGCGCAACCGCTGTATTTTTATGCGCCTCACTATGTCCATAACACTCACTATGTAAATATAACCACGACATTAAGGCCGTCAAATTGCATTGAACTATGCGACAAGACGCATTAAACTATCAACTCAAATTTAGGTTTGTTCCATTCTATCTGAACTCCACACTCTCCATAGGAATAATTGAATATTTTCTAGCTTAATGCGATTATTGAAGTACTCGAAGCATGCCTAATTTTGTTTACAACAATTTTCTACCATTTCAGTTGATAGCCGACATTTGAAGGAGTCAATCGAACGCGCTGAGTTCTCGCTGCTGATTGAGCTGTGGTTCGGTGAACAGAATGGCAGCACCACTTTGTCGCTGGCCTCTACGCGGACGCTGCAACTCAACTTCCATCCCGGCCGAGGACTGCACTACCATCTGCCCGTGCTATTCGATTACTTCCACTTGGCCGCCATCAGTATGGGCATTCATGCGAGTCTGGTGGCATTACATCAACCGTACATCAAGTGAGTAGAAAGCGGACGTAAGACACACGGCAAACGCCACGCGCCGCGCCGCCAGCGGTTGATGCAATGTTATCTCTAATGCTGCATATGATAGTCATTATTTACACTGCATTTAGCAAAATCCGTGCAAAATTTTAATGGCTTCTCCCTGAATATAGTGTCACAGCAAATGCATTGCATAGCAAACGCGTATCTGCATAATTGAAAATTTCCCAACCGCATTCCACCGCGAGCCCCAAAACCCATTTCAGGCAGTCAGAGTGCATGCGGCAGGAGTGAACAAATCACTGGGCAAGTCATTAAAATTGCATTGCACCGGCAAGATTTCATATTAGCAGTGCATATCACCCGCCCCAAAGACACCATCCCCCGTATCCCCCGTCGCGTCCCGTCCCGTCCACGCAAGGTACTTTGTACATGTGCATCATGTAGAGACGTATCTGGTGGTGCGCCGATTTGAATGGCGCTGCAATGCTGCCAGCTCCGAAGTTTTGCTGCAATTAATTTTAATGACTTAAATCAATTGTTCTCAATGCGAGCAACGTTGCAAGGACTGCCAACGACAACGACTACGAATACAACAACTACTAACCCAACAACAACAACAACAACAACAACGACAACGACAACAACAACAAAGACAACAACGACAACAGCAACATCAACGACAGCAACCACGACAAGAACGACAACATTACCTCGAACGCAAACATGAACCCGATTCGCCGAGTCCTTCAGCAGGTCATGCCGCAGAACTTTGCATGGAGAGCACAGTTTGGGAAAGGAATTTTCGCGAAAAGTTTGTACAACTTAAAAATGTGTGAAATGCACAGCTGCCGCCGGTGGTGGTGGCACGCCGCAGCTACAAAAGGACATCCGGGTGCCGTTCACGGTGTACAGATGCTGAATTATTAATGAGGTGCTCCAATCCAGCACTCAACGCTTTCATACAAAATGATATGTTGAAGGCAGAGAGTGATGATGAGGATCTACTGAAATACCCGAATGGAGGGGGTTCGGCGGGTTTGGACACACAATCAACGTAGTGGCACTTATTGCCGAGTGTATTAAACTAAGGTGACCATTTCTTGCCTGAGATAACCACAAAAACATGCCACGATCTAATTGTGATAAAAGTCCGTTTGTGAATGGCTTTGAACCTCGGCAGAGCTGACATTGAGGACAATAGAAACCTGCCGAAGGCATTATTTCTGAGTTGCATCAGCAGCGATGGGTCCGATGGGTGCGCACAATGGGGAGAAGTATCCTGAATTATGTTGAGAAGTGACCAAGCAAGAAAAAAGTTTATGATCCTTTTTCAAACCCTAGACGGGGCTGTTATGGCAAATGCAGCGTCTTTAGCTTCACCGTCATTGTAGCGTGAAGTTCTACGTCCATTGAACTTGTCAGGCTTATAAAACCAAACTGACTTTGCAAGTCCCTGTCAAGTAAATTAGGTAGGTAGGTAAGGCGGCCACCCGAAAAAGGCGCACTTAGGCCAACATTGACCCTTTGTGGTACCGCATGAGACGACAGGTCCCATCCCTTTCAAAGGTCCAGCCATTTAGAGCTTTTAATGAAGCAGTTGATGTAAAGTAGACTAAACAAAAATTACTGGTCACTCGACCTCTCTTCCCATAGAGGGTTCAAGCTCAAACTTTATCAATGTTGAGAAGGGAGGCTCGATGACGCCTCCTCCTCCCAATTCACAACACACATCTGCTGGCTTTTGGGTTGTACGAACACTTCAATATCCCGGAGAGATTGTTTTTTCAGCACAGCCATTCAGTTAAAAACCAACATGCCTCTTTATTGAAGATGATGACCAAAATTTTGGTGAATTTCGAACTATTATAAAGACCGATCTGAAGATGATGACAAAAATGTTGGTGAGTTTCAAACTCTTATAAAGACCGATCTGAAGATGATTACCAAAATGTTGGTGAGTGTCGAACTATTATAAAGACCCGTCAGCGATGAGGTTCAAAACTTAAATCCTCACCTCCATTACAGAATGCCTACTTTTTTATTGTTCAGGCGAAAACTGAAGAAGGCCCCTGATAGGATCTAGTAGGCACCCTGATGGATCTTCCCAAAATTCTTTATGGCTCTGTGTCTAGTGGGGTAAAGACCACTGAAAAGACCGTACAATCAAAGTTTTCGAATGAACAAAAGCAATCCTGTCTACGTAAACAGGACAATTATGTTGACTTCTACAATAGTTATGTAAACTATCTTACATCTTGAACCACTCCACCTAGTAACACAGAGAGTTGGCTAAAAACTAGCTATGAACCTTCCGAAATCGCACTTTTATATAAGGCATCAGACGATTATAAACTGGGTACCTACTCTACAGAATATGATTCACAATAACCCGGTGATAGAAAAAACCCAGTTTCTGCAGATAAAGTTTAAAGTATACATACCTATTATCCATTGATGAGACTGGAGGACTGAGTGGGTCTAGACGGGAACATCACATATCACTTTACAAAGAATCACAGCTGAACCCAAGCACAATCAAAAAGTTCTCAATAACCGCCCTAATGGAGATACCGTTCCTGCCTTAACCATAATTTCTAAGACGTCATCGGTGATCTAAGAAATGATCTATTCAGAAAATATTGTATTCACTCGTCAGTATCTTACTAGGAACCAGGAGGTGTTCTTCATCGGTGATCTAAGCAATTGTCTATTCAGAATGTATTGTCTTAACTCGAGAGTATCCTACTAGGAAAGAGCCCATGATGTGTTCCTCAGCGGCGATCCTACAAATGATCTATTCAGAACATAATGTTCAAGTCTTCAGTATCCTACTGGGAAGTAACACATGATGAGTTCATTTTGGACGATCTAAAAATGATCCATCAACTCAACTCGTCAGTATCTTACTAGGAACCAGTGAGGTGTTCTTCATCGGCGATCTAAGAAATTATCTGTTCAGAATATACTGTCTCAACTCGTCAGTATCCTATTGTGAAGTAACACATGATGAGTTCATTTTGGCCGATCTAAAAATGATCCACCAACACAATAATGTTACATCTCGTCAATATCCTACTGGAGAAATAGCACATGATGTGTTCCTCAATGGCGATCTAAGAAAATATCCATTAAGAAAATAACGTCACAAGAGAATTACTTGTCCGTATTATATTTGGATATGCCCAAAACTTGCACGATGTGTTCCTTTTCGGATCCCTTTGAAGTTTTTCAGAGCGAACAATCCGAAATGAGTCCGATCAGCAAATCTAGTGTGGTCTGCTAAATGATTCAGTGAGTGAACCGCCATGAACCCGATCAAGTTTTTTTATCCTGCCTCGGCAAGTCTGATGTTCCTTGTCCAGATGATCCAGAAATGATCCAGAAAGGGCACCACTCTGCATGGTCTCAATCAGGAGCTCTTTTATCTGAGCCTTGGTGATAAAATCCAGCTCCGTGGACTGTCCTCGGATATCCTGCAAGAATGCTCACCTTTCTTTAAAGCACTCGGAAATGGATTTCGGTTGAATTAATCGCATTTTTGTTTCGTTTCTTTTTTTGTTTACCATTTGAACTGTTTGAGCGCAAATAGAAAGAGTCGCCAAATCACTCGATCATCATCATTTTGTAATCCCATTAAATTGAATTTAATTTTTTCTGTTCTGTTCACTGTTCGATCCACCCACATGAATGATTGGTCACTGCAGGAAAACACTATTTAATTACATAAAACTACGGTAAGACAACAAATCACAAGCGAATTGTAGCTACTCTAGTGCAAGTAGTGCAGTTAGAGCGCCTTGGTCCGTGCGCACAGCGGAGCAAGTATGTAGTTTGACCTTTGCGCCTTGCTATTGTACTGCTTGAGTAATTGTCGGTAGGTATCCTTGATAGAAGGTGCAAATTGTTTAAAGTATGTTTGGGCCTTAGGCTCGTTTAGACCATAAAGTGTGTGTGTGCATCTTCCAGTAAATTGCTTTGCGTAGAAAAATTTGCCTGGCCCTGATTGTGACAAATCGCCACTAATCTGCCACTTTATGCTTGCAGTGCGCCGAAAAGTTCCAAGACCTGGATTAGCAGTGGGAAGCTCAGCTGCCGTGGCAACATGTCACCCGGGCCGTTGGAAGCTGTGTTCTTCGGGCCGCAGGTAGTCGGCACCACAAAGTGCAGTGGCGGCGCTGCGGGGCGTTTATTGCAGTCACGGCAATTGCATCGCGAAATTTGCAGCCTCTTGATTGGAGCGATTGAGAGTCTGAAGGCGACGCTCAACGAGTTCAGCCACGTGCTGCCGCCCAGCATCAATCACCAAATCGGAAATCCGCCGCTGCGTGAGGTTGATACCGCCGAAAGGCTACATCGCCTGACGGAACAATCAAAGGTACTAACTCTCTCTTGTGCGGCATAGGCGCTGACCGTCTAAGCGGTAACTATACTCGGCTTAGGTGATCAGTGCGTGTGCAGCGCCCCATCCGTGGCATCACAATGGGCCATTATTTGTGCCTGAGTGTGCTTTTTGCTGCCTCTCTATTAAGTTTTCACATGCCCATTGACACTGCTACTAAACTAAATTTGTCTGTCCCTTACAGCTGCACGACTCCGAAGAGGATTTCTCCACACGCGCCAATTCCGACATAGCCGAGCTGTGCGCCGAGTCAATTATGCATTGGCGGCGCGTATTGTTGGCCTCCACACAACACTCGATACACACCCTGTTGGCCAAGAAGCATCACATACTGCGAGTGAGACGCTTTGCGGAGGGTTTCTTTGTGATGGAGAATCCACGGCACTCCGCAGCTGGTTGCTATGACAGCAACTATCAGAATTACGTCGCCATGGCAGATATGGCACGTCGCAGCAGGTACTTGCAATCACTGCCACCGCTGCCGGTGCATTGCACGCCGGTCGATGGCGACACCAACTCATTGCCATTGATATTTGAGGACCGTTACGTTGAGCCTCAGAACTATATGCGCCGTCGCACAGGCAGCGATCCCCATTTGAATGGACACGACACCGCCGCCAACATCACCACGAATCCCAAATGTGTTGCCAACAATGATAAGACCCACTCCATAAATAATCTCAATGCACCCCCCATTCCGAGCTCCAAAGAATGTTCTTGCGGCACTAGCTACAAATACCAAAATAACGCCAACTGTGTGGCTGGTGTGCTCACTCCCCGTTTCGCCTTGGGCGGGGACATTCTGCAAGCCAGTTTAACAATAGCGCCCACAGTGGCCGCTAAGGCGCCCAACGGCTGCCTGAATCAGCATCACATGTCCAGGCACTCTGTGACGGGACTGCTTGATGACGCGGGTTGTGAGCCGATGAATGCGCACATGTTCTGCGCCATTGGCAGCTGCACACTGCCAGCTAGGCACAGTAAGTCCCTGGACCAACTGGATGGAACTGTGCAGAGCACACCCTCTCTACGCACACACGGCCAAGCGCAAACCATGTACTTGCAGCCAAAGCAGACCGGAGCACCGCCAAAGTGCGCCTATTTCAGTGTAAACACCCCTGCAAATGTGCCGGGGATTACGTCCAACCGGAAACTGAAAATTCAAGCCGAGGATTTAATGCGAAACATTTCCGAGTTTCAGCAGAAATATAAAAACACCAGCGAAACAATGCGTTGTGGGACAACAATGCATGCAAATGGCAGTGATGCCGCCGGCGCCGTGCTCAATGGTGGCACACTGAACAGACAATCGGAGCACCAAGTCAAGGCAGGCAAGTTCGACTATTTACATGAGATTAAAATGCTCAACCCCCCGAAGCAGCCGAACGAGCGCAACAGCACGTACTACAACTCATTACCAAAGTGCATTGCGAATTGCGTCGTCCCACCCAGGAACTCGTATCCGCCCGTTCACGCGAAGAAGTTGAATGGCTTCGCCGGACATGCAGCTGTGCACACCACAAAGAAAACTGCATCTGCCGCACAACAGCACACAATTCAACGCAGTAACTCCTCGCAAGCTCTGCGGCAAAGGAGTCCCTTGGAGGTTGATGCGAACTCCTCGACCATTCCGCGGTCCGTGGAAATAGCGCGTGTACGAGTATCCGATCTTAAAGAAATGCTCAAGAAGGGATTGCTGAAGAAGGAATCAAGCAGCTCCGAGAGCGACATACCTTCAAAAGCACGTAAGCAGAAGGCGGAACAAGCAATATTGTCCTCCAGAAGCGTACCATTCAAATTAGAGTCCTACAACGTTAGCAGTGCCGAAAAAAGCACCAGCGGGTTCAGCGAATCCCTGCCGAACTTGGCGCCTCCACCTCAGTTCAACTCAGATCCGCAGAAGCAACAGCAGCAGCAGCAACGCAAAACCACCGTAAGCAACTCCACCTCATCCCTGAGCGAAGAGAGCGGTTGGGTGTCGAGTAGACGAAGCTCCTTCGGACCGTCGAGTCCCGAAACAATAACCAATGAAGAGAAAACCCAACAAATACATATCAGTAGCATGGAAACTAAGCTTAACGGCGAGCAACTCCGTCTAAAGTTACAGAAACTACTGGACCAACAAAACAAGACTAAGAAGCAACGGCAAGCAAGCAAGACCAGCAAAATGCACTCAACCAATGCGGACGTGCCCATACATAAGAAAATTTCATCGATTACACTGAAAGTGAAGTCAGAACGTAACAAAACCGACCTGGATCTCCAGAGGCATTTGCGCTCCACTCCATACGGCGAATCCACTGACTTGGAGGATTTTGAAAGGTCGCGACCTCACCGCTGCGAACGACCGAGACGTACGCGTAGTGAAAAATCAAAGTCCTCATTTGATTTGTCGCGCTTCAGAGACACGAATCTCTTCGACAATGTGCGTGTACCGCCACCGCAGCAGTTTCAAGACGACCTCTTGCCACCGGACGAATTTCGAGATCCACCAATCACACCACCAGCCACACAAGCAAACACGAGTAAATTCAAAAAGGTGCCAAACAAAATTCAAACCCCCAAACCGAAGCTCAAGCTTAACAAGAGTTGCAATATCAGCCCCAAGAAAGTCATGTCGCCTACCTTCGCGCAAATCCACACCTCACAGACGCTGCCGGCCACTGCCATCTCACAGCCAACTCTGCCACAGCCGCCGCCACCGCTTAAGGAAATACCCCAACAAGGCTTGGCACACCGACAACACATACGAGCAATCGACAACCCCGTTTACCATATATATGAATCGCTCAAGCCCATGGCCACACCGGCCATCTTCACCAACCGACCTATACTGAAGTCTCACAGTATTGTTGAACTAAAGCGCAGCAGAGATCTTCTGAATTATCATCATCAAAATGGCAAACTAATGATGCCGCATGCACCGCATGCAAATGGCTCGGACCACCACTACAAGACTCAAACCAGACACACAGTGCGCAACGCAGAGGACGAAGACAAGGAGAACTCCAACTCAGGCCAAGGCCAAGTAATGGTTCGATCGGACAGTCAAAAGTCGAACTCGATGCCGAACGCGCACTCAACTTCGACCGCGATGTCGAAATCGAAGCGAAAGGGCGCCGAAGCGACCATTTCACTGATGGAATTCGAAAAGTATCGCGAAGAATTTCGCAAGCAAGTCAAATACACCGGAGGCATTTACTCGGATTTCGCAAGACTAGCATCTGAAATGCCGTACTTCTACATAAGCGACGAGTACCGAACATTCTCGCCGCATGGCATGCATTTAATAATCTGTGTTCACGGTCTGGATGGCAACTCGGCCGACTTGCGATTAGTGCGCACCTATTTAGAACTCGGATTGCCCGGAGTTAATTTAGAGTTTCTGATGTCCGAACGTAATCAGGGCGACACCTTCTCCGACTTCGATACCATGACCGACAGGTAAGATAAATTTCCGTTGGCCAGGTATTACCAATAACCAACATCAATGGGTTTCTCTTTCCAGACTTGTGGCCGAAATACTTTATCATATCGAAACTTGTGGACTCAATCCGACTCGCATTTCCTTTGTGGCACATTCTTTGGGAACAATTATTGTACGTAGCGCCTTGTCGCGACCACAAATGCGACCCCTACTGTCGCGCCTACACACATTCTTATCGCTGTCGGGACCACACCTGGGCACGCTCTACAACACCAGCGGACTGGTGAATATGGGTAAGTTGAGGGATTTTCCAAATAAAGTATGACAATGACTATTCACTAATTCCTTGCCGCCATCGAAGGAATGTGGTTCATGCAGAAGTGGAAGAAATCCGGTTCGCTGCTGCAGCTGTGCATGCGCGACACCTCCGATTTGCGCAACAGCTTTCTGTATCGCCTCAGTCAGCGCAGCACCTTGCACCATTTCAAGAACATTTTACTGTGCGGGTCGAGTCAGGACCGTTATGTGCCCGCGCACTCGGCACGTCTGGAACTTTGCAAGGCGGCGATACGCGACACCTCCAACATTGGCACGGTCTACAGGTGAGTTCCGATGTGTGCCGGCAACTGCAAACCCGGACAACTAACTAACCCTTTAACCCTCACAGGGAAATGGTACACAATGTAATTGCACCCATATTGGCACGTCCGGAATTGACATTGGCGCGCTTCGACATACATCATGCGCTGCCGCACACAGCCAACACACTCATCGGCAGAGCAGCGCACATTGCTGTCCTCGACTCGGAACTGTTCATCGAGAAGTTTTTACTGATCGCCGGTCTCAAGTATTTCAGTTAGCGCATCTAAGCAGGGAATGTTGGTATCCACACACACAGAAACGAATCGGCGATCTTTGAAGGCGTAGCGTACATTGGAGTTAGACTTTTAAATTAGAATAGCTTTTAAACAGGGTAAATACTCGTACACGAATATTATTAATGGACTTAACTTTAGCTTTTTCGATACTTGAAACATTTTATTTTTACGATAAACAATTGCGCCCGTACTCACAATCATTCTAGGCATTGTCAACATATGAGATACTGAGCATACATATCGATGGGGTCCGTGCCAGCGTCGAACAGAAGGGAACTGCATGAATAGAAGTGTGATAAGATTTAAAGAATATTCTAGTAAACTGGGATATTAATAGTATCCGCGGAGATAGCGGAATGTTCCCAGTGATCTTCAAAAAAAGTCCATATAAAGAGAAACGGAGTTTGGGAGATAGCGGAATGTTCCCAGTGATCTTCAAACAAGTCCATATAAAGAGAAACGGAAATTAGGAGATAGCGGAATGTTCCCAGTGATCTTCAAAAAAAGTCCATATAAAGATAAACGGAAATTAGGAGATAGCGGAATGTTCCCAGTGATCTTCAAAAAAAGTCCATATAAAGATAAACGGAAATTAGGAGATAGCGGAATGTTCCCAGTGATCTTCAAAAAAAGTCCATATAAAGAGAAACGGAATTTAGGAGATAGCGGAATGTTCCCAGTGATCTTCAAACAAGTCCATATAAAGAGAAACGGAATTTAGGAGATAGCGGAATGTTCCCAGTGATCTTCAAAAAAAGTCCATATAAAGAGAAACGGAGTTTAGGAGATAGCGGAATGTTCCCAGTGATCTTCAAAAAAAGTCCATATAAAGAGAAACGGAATTTAGGAGATAGCGGAATGTTCCCAGTGATCTTCAAACAAGTCCATATAAAGAGAAACGGAAATTAGGAGATAGCGGAATGTTCCCAGTGATCTTCAAAAAAAGTCCATATAAAGAAAAACGGAGTTTAGAAGATAGGTCTCTACACGATGCGGGTGAAGATAACTGCTTTTGTTATTTATGTGCGCAATGCTCGCAAGATAGATGGGATTTTGGTGATAAGTCTCCAAGCAATACAAGTAGAGATGACATTTTACTGTGATAGCTCCAAACTGTATTTTCATAATATTCTGCACTATAAGAAGGCTTCCAATTGGAAGATAAACAATGTACGGAAACAACCAAAAACACACACGATAGGACGAATCCCTCATATGCAGTAGCCTAAGAAAGATCCTCTCCAGTACACTATCTTCGGGTATTTGTTCAGACCTTCCGCATATCCCTCAGAGGTCAAACTCTTTCCAAAGTATCACTTCCTTTCCAAGTGCAAGTGTGAACTTCAGGTTGAAACTTTATACAAATAGGGAGCTACACTCTCACTAGTTGGAAGGGAAACATGTTGCTGAGTTCAGCCAGATACATCTGAGCAACTCAGCAACATGTTTCCCATGCCGACGGTGGATGAAATTTTGTCAAGAGTACAAGAGGATTTTTTGTATAATCTCTACTCTATGCTAGTATGGCACTGTCCACACTTAGATGTGATAGATAGATATATTTAAGGGTGTTATACACTGAGACCTGAAACATCTATTGTGATGCCCCTATTTATTTGAAAGATGAGGATAGTCTCATCTACAAATCTTCTGTCAGGTTAATTTTCGACAGGAATTCATGTATTTTGGAGGAATCAAGATGAGGGATCTTGCTCATATTTAAGATATAATCTCCAAAATACCTGAGTCTATTGTGTGCCAATGGTCCGCAGTCTGTGATCAGGTGCAGTGAGGTTTCGTCACTTTCTCCACAGATCGACAGATGGCATCTGAAGGTATGCCCAACTTATTCAAATAGTAGTTGAGTCTACAATGTCCACTTAAAATGCCTGTGATGATTCTTAATTTACTCCGAGGCATATTTATTAACTCCTTAGCTCGTTTAGGTGGAAAGCACCCCAGAAGAGCTTTGGACTGTCTTAATCCCGGAAGAGTTTTCCAGGTT
This sequence comes from Clusia tigrina, assembly GCA_920105625.2. Classification (NCBI taxonomy): domain Eukaryota; kingdom Metazoa; phylum Arthropoda; class Insecta; order Diptera; family Clusiidae; genus Clusia; species Clusia tigrina. The sequence goes on from OV050032.1 coordinate 181,922,395, forward strand.
TGACTTCTTTTTGCATCTGTACACTTCTTCAGCAGACCTCCAATGGTATTGGATGATAATCCACAGAAGGGTTCAGGGCCGTTGAACTGAGAGGCCTTCCTAGCTAACCTATCAGCCTTCTCATTTCCCTCCACTGCTATGTGGCCTGGCACTAGTAAATAAAGAAGTAGTACTCACAACTTTATGTTCCCTTCCCCTAGCAATGCTCACCTACTATTCTTCTAGACTGTATACTATATTCTAGACAATCTAGACAAAGTGAAATCACTTTACTTTGTGGGCCCAGTAGAGAAGACATGTTTCTTGATTTAACTCCAGAGTTGAAAACTACTTCAAGTTTCGCAGCTAATTATCCTGTGAAGACAGATCTATACTAACAGAAGATGGGGGAAAATGTTTCCTTACTTAATTTGTAGCACTGCTCCGAGCAGTTGAAAAAATGTGTTTCCAAAACATCATGGAATATCTTTTAGTAGATGAGTCCCTGATTCCCTGAAAACATAACACAAAATCGGTGAGAAGAAAGCTCCCATTTCTTGTATATGATTGCTCCCATTTCTTGTATATGATTCGTCAACCGCTGAACTCCTTCGACGCTGACACTCGGCTCCATCCAACGATATGAAGTCCATTTTCAGCTTATCCTGCTACCACAGTTCTTCTCGTTTCGCTGGACTATACTTACAATGATTGCGATTAAGGGCGCCGATTTTTGTGGTATTGACCCTGGTACTTACCATTTATAGACACTCGTATGCAGACAAGGAATTTTCGTAAATAGAATTGATCTTTTGTATCATATATGATAGCACAATTAGGAGAACTCATGGAAGACATCTACACACACACACACATACATATACGCTCATTCATGTACTCGTATAGTATTGGAATTGAATGTTACAAAATCGAAACCAAAGAATTGCAGAACTTTTTAATCAAAACAAAATATTGTATTAGAGATTTAATGTTAAACTTAACGGATTAAACTACATTTTGAGATGTACATCATATACATGCATACAGTAGATAAATACGCAAAGGACATGATTATTTGTTAGAGTAATTTTTAAGATGGAAACCAATCGAAGGAATTCCTTTATACAAGCATGCAGTCGACATAAACGCATCTGTATAACGGAATTGCCTCGATGTAGTATAATACGTATATTTTGCGTAAAAGACTTTTACTACTAAGTAGACTTTAGGTTTTATTACTACTCGTATTTAACTGATCAACAGCGCGCCCCCGAAGCGAAGCGAACAAGAGCGCCGTTGCTATTTCCAATGGGAAGAACAACGTTGGCCAAGGCCTAAGATATGGACCGTAGTTAGAACAGTGCCCGACACACACAAATGCAATTTGGCAAGATCCCAGCAGCAAAGGAGATCATCCTCGGAGTACTCCCGGTAGACTCAAGGGGGGGGTTCTTATTGCTCCCTGGAGTGTACACTTTATTCTCCCTTTTTACATAGACAGAGAAGCATATGTATCAGAGAGCACAGAGAAAGGAAAGTATTTTTCGCTACCAGCGTCCGTAGCGCACTCACCACGATTTTGAGTGGATGCACCACTATTCTGAGTGGATTCACCACGATTCTGAGTGGATTCATGTACAACGTCCGTCTGCTTTATTTCGCTGTTTTGCCGTTTGACGTTTAAGTTTCTTTTCTCTGTGTTCTCTGATATGTATATTGCTCCCTGGACTGTTCACTTTGTTCTCCTTTTTACATGAGCATATCACAGGCAGCGGAGTACAGAGCGATAAGCGTAAAAGCTTTTCTCTCTGAGAGACCTCCATTTGACATTTTTGAGAGCTTTAGGGGACTGCTTCTCTTCAACAAAAAATGTTTACAATCGAATAAGAGGGTGGGTGAATAAGTGCCTGAAAATTGCAACAGATGGCGTTGCCAACTCAAAGCAAACATTCAAGGAGCATCTTTCAGAAGACCCCACTCTGATTTTATGACTGATCTACAAAATAGTATTGTTGTGACAACCACTTGAAGCAGATTCCTACGAACATATTAGCAAAAATGGAAAAATGGAAATTACGTGTGTGCTCATTAAACACTATTTTTGGGCGTAATAACTATGACTCAAACCAAATTAAATGTTCAAAAGATTATGGGGACTCTACACCATAGTTTGGAAACCAACACCACTGGTTTACTCAATTTCGGTGCGGTCGTGAGAGCACAAGTTACGGCGAACGTCCAATTGAAGTCACCACACCAGAAATGGTCGATAAAATCCACGGTCGGTATTGGACGATCGGCCAGTGTCGATGCGCGAACTTGAAGAGGCTACAGGCTTATCACATGGATCAGTGATGTCAATTTTGCACAAATATTTGGATATGAAAAAACGCCATCAACAAGATGGGTCCCACGTTTGCTCTCAATTGACAACAAACGCAATCGTTTGCCAACTTCAAAGGAGTGGTTGGCGATGTTCAATCGCAATCCGAATGAGTTTTTAAGCCGTTTCGTGACCGTGGACGAAGCATGAATTCATCACAATACACAGAGACCAAGGAACAGTCGGCATAGTGGATTTCTCCTGGTGAATTGAAGGTCAAGGTGCGTCTGTCGGCCAACAAGGTCATGGCGACAGTTTTTTTGGCGCGCGGTCTCATTCACATGATTTCCTTGAAAAGGATAAAACGATTAGCGGCACATATTATGCAGAGTTGTTGGATCGATTTGAAGCCGATTTGACGGAAAAACGACCACATTTGGCGAGTAAAAAAGTTATCTTCCACCAAGCCAACGCACCGGTGCACGATTCTGCAGTCGCAATGGCAAAATTGCATAAATTAGGTTACGGATTGCTCCCTCATCCAGTATATTCCCCAGTTTTAGCCCCTTGCGACTATTTCCTGTTTAAAAATGTGAGGAAATGGTTCGGCGGTAAGAAGTTTGGGTCGAATGAAGAGGTCATCGATGAAGCTAACCGCCTATTTTAAAATTTAGCTCCTGCGACTACTTCCATTTTTCCAAATGTGAAGAAATGGCTCAGCGGTAAGCAGTTTGGGTCGAATGAAGAGGTCATCGATGAAGCAAACCGCCTATTTTTAGGGCCTCGAGAAATCGTATGATTTGGAGGGCATCAACAAATTGGAGAAACGTTGGATGAAGTGTGTCGAGGTAAAAGGAGACTATGTTGAAAGATAAAAGGTTTTTCTGCTGAATAGAGTGCCTATTTTTGTGGAACTCACCATTTATAGACACTCGTATGCAGACAAGGAATTTTCGGATATAGAATTGCTCCTTATTTCAATTTTCAGGAACTTATTGACCCACCCTCGTATTCAGAGCAAAATAAGAACTCCTTTTATACTCGCAGGGCCTGATCACCCGAGGTGTTTGCTGGGATCGTCTGCGCACACACACACACACACACACACACACACACACACACACACACACACACACACACACATATACACGTAGGTACGAATTTGTGCGGAGCTTTTAACGCATGGCTGTGTGCCGACTGGAAGCTTGCACGGCCATGCAGCTAGTAGATTTGAAAAGCTTCACAACGTCCTGAGGGGGCATTCATTGACTTGTAGGATGAGAACGGCCGCCCCCGTAGTTGAAATATTTGTGATTTGAGGTGGGTGTCAATTAGGGAAGCCAGGCGCACATTGTGGCTACACTGCATGTCATATTCATATTCGAATTTTACAAATCTATGTGACGAACTTTTAGATTGACGCTCGTCAAGTAGATATATTGAAGCACATACATATATACGCGTAGTTAAATAAATTTTAAAAACCATTATTAATTAATAACTCGATGTGCAAATTGCACGTGAGTTACGACCGAATTTGCTGCGTTTACGTTTTTTGGCAGCTTTTTTATAAATGTGCGCGCATTAAATCTAAGAATCTCCTTTTTAAATATTACATGGTTTTTTGCTTGTTCGAGACGTTTTCCATAGCCTGGAATCAAAAAATGTGTTTATGTATTTTGCCGTCCTCGATGTCTGTACATAGGTTTATATACTATATATATACTAAATATGTATTTGTATGTGTTTACTCATAACCTTCGTCATACCTTTGCATGTTGGGACTTCAATTCGAGTTAGATTTATTGTTGCAAGTCCAGAGTGAAATTTTACTATTATACGCTGCCCTCAAAATATCGCATTTAATTAATTGCCGATCATTATTTTACCTCCTTTGAGATTGAAAATAATGGGCGTTACTAATCTCATTTAATTGTAAAGACAAAATCGACAAAACTCACAAAACCAGGACGAGAAAACAAATATCGCGATGTATTATGGTGGTCGCAGCCAGCACAGTGTGGCAGCTCTTCCTTACGATATACAGTGAGGGTAAAAATATAAACAACAGTGGTTACTTATTGGTTGGTCTACAAATTCAACAATTAACAAACAATTAAATAAATAGAAAATAATGTTTAAAAAAATAAAAAAGGCCATAGTCTATAACCGTCATTTATGCACTATTCGAGTTAAAGTACTTGGTCCAATTTTTGAGCTGAGTCTTATTGATATTACACCAGAGAATTATCATGTACTACGGATTAAATGCCATTGTGACAACATACTTGAGAGAGGCTTCTAAAAAGTGTTCAATAAACGAAAGCGAAATGATAAAACCAGACGTATGAATTTTGAATTCAATTTCTTCTCTTGGATACCACTTTCCAGGGAACACTAACAACAATTTCATTAAGTTAGATTGTCAGTTGAATAGTCAATGAGGGGAAAACAGCTGATCGTAAACAAATTAATAAACGATCTGGAAGAAGACTGGTTTTCCATTAAGTGAAATCAGCTGATTAGGAAAAAATCAATAAACGATCAGGAAGAAGAATGATTTTCCATTAAGTGTAAACAACCAATTGGCAAAAAATCAATAAACGATCAGGAAGAAGAGTGATTTTCCATTAAATGTAAACAGCTGATTGGAAAAAAATTAATAAACGATCAAGAAGAAGAGTGGGTTTCCATTAAGTGAACACAGCTGATTGGAGAAGGTAATCAATAAACGATAATGAAGAAGAATGGGTGCATTCTGGCAACCTATCGGTTGCCTATCGGGTGAGTGAAACAGCGCACTTTGTTTGTGAATGCGCCGCTACAAAAATTTGTTGTTCAATATGTAAACATCTGTTCTACAAACAGCTGTGCTATGTGTTGAGTACGGTAGCGAAGAAAATTTCCGCTCAAAGAAACGGCGTCCGCTCAATCAGCTGATTGCAAAAAATTCGGAGAATTCTGATCGGTTGGGTATCGGATGGGGTGCCAGAATGCAGCCAATGATTTTCCATTAAGTGAAAACAGCTGATTGAAAAAAAATAAACGATAATAAAGAAGAGCGATTTCCCATGAAAACAACAAAAAACAAAAAAAAAACGATCAGAAAGAAAAGTCATTTTCCATTAAGTGTACACTGCTGATCGTAAAAAAAGCAATAAACGATCAGGAAGAAGAATGATTTTCCATGAAGTGAAAACAGCTGATTGTCAAAAATCAATAAACGATCATGAAGTAGAGTGATTTCCCATTGGATGCAAACAGCTGATTGAAAAAAAAAATCAATAAATGATCATGAAGAAGAGTGATTTCCCATCAAATGGTAAGAAATCAAAAAGATTGAGAAGATTCATTTTCTCTTGCGACCACCGAATAAATGCGCACTGCCATTCTCTTTAAATTATCAATCGATTTATGTATAAATGACGCAACAACAGATGACAACATACCAGGGAACACAGAGAAGCGACACTTAAATGTCAGATTTTCTGACGTTTAAAAGAAAAGTTTTGTTTATCATTAGTTGGCAATCTGTATAGGTTTGTTTATCATTGGTTATGAAGAACATCAGCCACACTACTACAATTTTGCGCATGTGTAAGTGTGCGCAAAACGAGAGACGTTTAAGTACCGCGTCTCTGTGGTCGCCGGCTTAAGTGGCGGGTCTCTGTGGTCTCTGCACATCCGACCACTAAATACACCGTAATTAGAAGATCACGGTGAAATCACCTCTCAGAGCCACCATGAACAAAGGTTCAGTTTACTCAAATAACAAATTAAGCTAGCAAAAGAACATCGATTGTTTTTTCGCTCTCTGATGTAACTTCACCATCGTCACCATAATTTCACCATGATAAAACACTAACAAAAAACTGGAAAAGAACATTTGACCTAAAACGAGAAAAACAAAGACAGAGAGGAAATTAATTAGAGTAGCCAGTTCAATAGTGCAAGGTGGGATAAATAAAGGTGGACAATTTAAAATAACGGCCATTTTGATTTACAATTGCTACTGAATAGTTCTATAATTTCAGATCAGAGTATTTCAATTCAGAGAATTGTCAAGGCAAGCATCACAACCCTACACGGGCTTATAAAACCACCAAAATTAAAACAATCTTTGGTTGCTAAACTAATTCTACAGAACTGACTAAGCCTAAAAGTATGCAATCATAATTGTAATGCATAAGGGAGCCTAAAATCCGGATACAAGTGTTGACAACTTCTGTTTGTAAACAATAAACGTTGATGGAGAGATGCAGAGTGAATTAAAGCAGAAACGGCAACAGAAACACGATAAGTTCTGTCTGTTCTGTCGCAATCGTTAAATTTTGTAGTTCCTGTTGCAAATGTACTGGATACTGTTAACACAACTGAAAGAGCGCTCTCCACATCAATCAAGAATTACACGAGAGAACGAAATGTTCTGTAAAAAACCAACAATCAGCATCAATATAATCAATAAAATTCCAACAACGTGAATATTGCCGAAATATATAAAGAGAAATCTAAAAATGTCCGTTAGACAAGAAGAACACGATTTTGACGGCACTACTTCTTACATAGTCTCCCTCTATATACCCAAGATTCAGTTAATAACTTCAGCCAGAATTCAATACTGTCATCGATAATTCAGTCTACGACAAAAGTAAATGCTATAATGGCACTTATTCTTCTCAACCTTCATTTAACCCACCATGTAGAGAAGTAACCTTGTAAGTTTCGTCCATTAAATTAATTTAAAGAAAAAGATTTGCGTTAGAGAAATAACGCTCGTAATTACATTGAGTTCATTTCGGTTTTTCGTTGCTATATATATATGTATTTATGTATATATGTATGTAGGTACATATGTATATGTATGTACTTATTTTATATATCTGTGTTTGTGAAGAAATATATTTTAAATGTGAGTACGTCTTTTAAGAGATATCATTAATAAATGCAAATTAATTATGGAATTGTTTTTATTTACTTATTTATCACATGTGATAGTTAAGAGGAAACTTTTACCGGTGGAAGCATTTATTTTGAGTTAAATCAGAGTACTAAGACCCACCCCATTTGCTAATGACAGTTTGATGAAATCTTCATACAAAAAGAACATTAAACGTGAATCCAAGAAAATAAGAAGACTATGGGTCCGGTACACAGTACCGCAAAAATCTGATATATGAAAGGTAAGTGCAAGCAAGCATGTAATTACCGAAATAGTAGAATATAGAACAGTCAGCATATATATCAAATTCTAAAAATTTCTAAAGATAGGTTAACAAATCTTCTCCTTAAACGAAATCTGGGATGTACCTTTAGTTTCACCAATTTATGGTTTACAAAACGAATTCTATACGTCACATTTCCAGGATACAATGGAATATAATTAGAGACGATAGTTATAAAGAAAATAATATATACCAAGCGAGCAGGCAGATATTGGTTACACCGTGTAACATCAGCCTAAATTGGTATGCAATCCAATATTTATTATCAATGAATGAGAAATGTGAATCATATGTAAAGTTTCTTAAGCCCACCATACACGATCCAATTGAAATGCCACTTGAAGAAACAATGGATCACAAGATTCGACAAACCACAAATGAATTTCGCAATTATTTAAATGAAATAGCATCATAAATACAGGTGTTAGTGACATTTATAACTATCAAAAACTGTATACTCGTATGTGTGTATATGAGGGTTTGAAAGTGACCGGGGAAGCATAACCGATGTACACACATGACATATCGGAAACAATTCTATCCCCAGAAAGTAATTAAATGTCTCCAGAAAGTAATTAAATGTCTCTATCCTATATGTGTGGTTTGAGATTTTCAGTCGTATGATTTTTGATAATTGTGAGTGGGTATCGCAATCAGAGTTATGTGACCCAAGTAACAGTCTGAATTATTTGTATGATATAGTCATAGCTTAATTGGTTAACTTAATATCGAAACCAATTAATACATTTCTCAACATGTTTTTGGCAACATTTTATAACAACAAATTCATTTTAAAAACGTTACTATATCTACTACGATCATATTTATATTCTCAGAAATAAGAAAACTTATATGATTATATGATTGCTAAGTTTACGAATAAATATAATCGCACTCAACTCTCAAAGAAATCAAAATCCTTTCTTTTTTTTCAAACACTTTCTACGCCAATTTTCACTTTAACCCAATGAGTGGAGCAGTGCATTAGTTTTGTTCACGTCGGAAGAACTAATGCAGACCTAGTTCAGTTTCAGTTCACTTCGTGCAGTCTCCGTTCAGTAATTTGACGTTTGCGACGCGAACAATAAAGAGTAGTATAAGTTCATAGTATCAAATTTTGTTTACAATTAAAATCATCAGAGTTTAAGTGAATTAGATTATTTTGCATTTATGTTAATAAAATGGAAAACAATAAAGTATTTTATAATAATTTAGTAAATAAAAAATAAGAAAAAATATATTCTGTGGACTCTTTAGGTAATAAAATTGAAGAAAATAAAATAGTTGATACATAATTAAGTACTTGTGTCGAAGAAGAAGCAGAGGAATTACGTTTTTGCAATGGAAATGATAATAATTAATTATTTTAAATTCAAAAATAGCGTATTTTACATATAAATAAATTTAGAATTATTGGAATAAATGAAAAAATTCTGAAATATTCGTTGCCTTTCAAAACAGAATATGAACTGAACTGCACTATAAACATCAAAAGCTGATGGCGGAGTGGCCGCAAGAAGCGGTGCGATAATATAAGAGATGCGAGTTCGTGCTATAGCAATGCGACAAAATGTCAGAGTGCGACCGATAAGATGAGTTGATGTGCGATATACAATATGTACAAAACAAGCAGCAACTCTGACAAGAATTCAAAGATGAATGCAGCTACGTTGCGATAGCGTGCCAGAATATACTACTTTGAGTGTTTTCTCTCTTTCGGACCGCTTTGACATTCTGACAGCTTATTCGCTGCGCCATAGGCACATATATATATATAGATTTCTAGCGCGGTGTAGCGCCGTATTATCGCATCGCTTCTCCCGGGCACTCTGCCATCAACCTAACCCTACGTCTCCACGGGCAATTTTTGATGGGATGCAATTGGCAATTTCAAGCAAATTGCCAATGGAGACTGCAAATTGCTTCAAGTTGGCAATTTATGGCTTGCAATATTTCATGCCATAAATTGCCAATATGCTGTGTTGCAATCAGTTATCATTTTGTTTATTTGACAGCCGTTTTTAATTTTTTCGTGACGCTCACAGTGGCAGCATCTTCGAACATTTTAGTTTTACCGCGTCTATTAAATTAATAAAAACGCTAAAATGGATGGAGACTGTGCATTTCGCTTTTTGTAAAAAAGGATTCACCCAGAATGTCGGCTTCCTTCTTTTTTCCTCTTCATCGTATAAAGCTAACAATTCTTTTAATGAATCAATAGCGTGGGCACAGCGAACTAGATTGCTTGACGACATTTTCAAAATGACGATGACATAACATGGCAATGCTCGCCATTAAAATATTGCCATCTTTTGCAATAAAATTTGACAGTTGTTATGCCATCAAAAATTACCCGTGGAGACATGGGGTAAGAGAATTTTCTGCGACCTACAAGCGAACACAATTTAGGGCACATAGTGCATAAAGTGTAGATAGGTGTTGCACCGCGAACAGACCTCTTGGGTCGTATCTGGGGGGCTTAAGTCAAGGACATCAAAAGTGTCAAAGTGTTCAAGTGGACTCCACCCTGGTCGAACAGCAACACTGCTTGTGTTTTGCGCAAAAGAAAATAGGTAAAAAAACACAATCAAAACAAAACTGCGGAAATGTCACTGTGAATGAGTGGAACACACATCGATTAATTCATTTTTGGGGAAAAGTACGCATTGCTTTTCGAGTTGGCCAACAAATACGGCCTGCAAAAACTGTCATTTACGAAAAGATCGCAACCGGAATAATATTAATAGTTTAAAAAAATTAATTTTGTTATTTTGTAAAGCTTGCAACAACATTTATCACGTGAGTAAAGAAGAAAACTGCATCCAAGGTTTCAGGGCGTGTTGCGTGTAAATACGGCGACCGAGTTTTAATGGATTCAAAACGATGGTGCAAGATTTAAACGGATTTGCCACTTGGATAATATATAGCTATATAAATTTATGGAGAACACATATTTCCTAATAAGCATGTTTTGAAGTAATTTTATAATAATTTTCTAATTTGAGTGGTTAGATAATTTCTTCATTAATTGCAACAATCGGCGAAGTGAAAGTAAATTTCTTCAGCCATCCCGCTGGTCCTTTCAACTTCCGCCGGCAGTTTTTCATTGCTTTCTAATGTGATTTTTCTCTGCAGATACTCCATTTTAGGCGCAATTCTCGGCTCGGCAAACGTTACGGTCTCCAAATTTGATTAGCGAACGCATGTGTAAATAAATTTAAATGAAACTTTAAACACGTTACAATGGCGATGGCACGTGTGCCCCAGCTGCGCATTGGGCAGCAAGATCTGAAATGTCGGCAAGGCTGCGGTTTCTACGGAAATTCACAATTCGACGGTCTTTGCTCCAAATGTTTCCGAGAGCGCAATGATAAGCGAAAGAAAGGTAAATGCAAACATCCAAAATTGCTGCACACGAAACTGCAATGTCCTCATCTACCCTCTGTCCACAGATCACCTGCTTAGCTTTGCAACCAGCACCGGGCTACTTGATGCCAGTAGCTCTGGTGTGAGTAATGGTGCTATTCGCAAGCTATCACCCCAGCACTTGCTTGGACTGTCACCAGCCAAAAAAAATGATGGCCCACATGAGTCATCTACTGGGGCGATTAGTAAAAAAAAATCCCTAGTCCCGGCGGTATTTCAGAAAACCTTGCTGGGAACTACGCAGAAGAGTAAGAAGTATACACATAAGGAGGAACTGTGTAGGCATTTATGATTTTAGTTTTGCATGCAATTCTTTTAGTTTAATTTGCGTAGCAAAATTTGCTCACTTATACACAAAAGATAGATAAATATATATCAAGTTTCGTTTGTACCATTACTAGCGGAACCGAAGCCATACGTACCGGACCCTACAGAGAGTGAGTTCATACTGCAGTTGCGGCAGCTGCGTATACCGGACGATGGGAAGCGCAAACTGAAAGCCGAAATCCAGCGCTTGGACAATGCCATACGAAGTTACATAAATAGTAACGTTAGTAAAAATATCGACGAACTATCCGAGATTGTTCAGAATACGTATGCGAAATTCGCCGAAATCGTACAGAATGATCAACGCTTTCAGATGGCAAAGAACGAAGATCGGGAAAGTGCCATTGACTTTTTTGAAAAGGTTGTCATGACCCAAAATCATAAGTGAGTATCACTTTTAAACGGATTAATATGTATGTAGAGCCATGTTGACGATCAAATCAAGCTTTGCATATGTGTGTTTACGTGTATGATTGACGGTGGATCACAAACGCAACAAATTTGAGCCACAAATTTCAGTTTTGTTTTGTGTTCGTCCGGCGAAGTCATGGAGTCGGAAGCGGCTATTGCTCTGGGAATTTATTCATCAATATATTAGTTTGTTTTTCTTTCTCAATTCTATTACTATGTGCTTGCGGCAGCAGCTCACATGTTCACACATATGCAAAACTTAACCCGATATTTTGAGCATGCCCAGAATTCTTGAGAAAGGTGTTGACTGACTCAATTGTAGTGTTGCACCAAAGTGTATACATAAATAGAGCTCGCATGACGAACGAGATTATTGTTGCAAACATTTTGTTCGAGTTGTTTTCTAGTAAATTCACCCGTACATAAATACACGCATTGCATCTCGCTTCCCCTTGCCGCTCACCGATTTTTGTGAAATCGCCGTCACTTCCATTACACAAAATTTTGAGTGATTCAATATCTATGTATGGATACTCTTTGGTTGTACGCTTCAAACCTTCAATAACTCTGGATTGAGTAAACTCGAACACCTCAAGCCACTTTTTGAAGCACTTCACTCCTAAATTAATTTAGTGAGAGAATGATGTCAAAGATTGCATGGACATCATTCTCTCACTAAATTATGCTGAAATTTTTTCTCTAGATGGGTGCGAAGTGTCCAAATCTGCATACATGACTGTTTTACCGCTACAATTGTGGTGGTGAATGGGGAATTTATGTTATGAACTATGGTGACCGAAGAGTGATAATAAGATGAGGTTGACCCTCAGAAATCCGCACACACTTTAGCAGAAAATGTAAGAATTTCGCCGATTTATCGACGACCATTTTGCTACTTTGTCAGCTTCTGGAAATGTAGTGAAGTTCAATGATATGATATATATTCAATGTCATATTCTATAATGACATAATACACCCAGAAGCTTCTCGGAGTGTTACCTCATTTGAAGGCCTTCATCGTATTACCTTCTCTGATAGGCTGAGCCCCTCATACATACCTTATAAATATCCTTAGAAGTTTCTAAGAGCATATTTATAAATTATCACTTTGATTGGAGCAGTTCTCACCTTAACCAAAACTTATCATTACAAGCCTATTTACAAATAGACGAAGTTGTATTTACACCCAAGAATAGCACCTGGATATGACCTCATAACTAGCAAGATGATTATCGACCTCACAGGAATTGCGGCCAGGGAGTTAACTTGTATATACAATGCAGTACTCAGGCTGGGATATTATTGAAAGCTAGGAAGACCTCGCAAATTCCCATGATACCTAAACCTGTGAAAGATCCAACGCTTCTTCTATCCTCTTATAGGCTTATTAGTCTTATACCAATGCTCTCTAACGATTATTTGGATATCTCGAGACCTAATAATATAATCCCACTATACCAATTTGACTTCCGAGCAAATCACGGAGAGCATATTCACAGAATTATGTCAGAAATACAGTCTCCCCTAGAAAAAAGAGTATTGCAAAATTTTTAGACGTGAAAGATATTGGCACGAGGAACTAAAGTAACACAATTACTCCCTGTATGCGTTCACCAACTCTTTGCATCATTCTTTCACCGAACAGATCATTTTGGCCAAGTACAAAAGTATCACATTGGAGCAGAAATAACGCAGTTAAGCACGACGATCCATCTATTGTAACTGATCTATACTTCCGATTTGATAACTGACATAAATCTTACAACTTGAACTTTGAGCGACGACACAGCAATACTAAGCTCCAAATCCTGTCCTAAAAGAAGTCCAAAGCAGCTACGTTGGGAAAATAGAGCAGTGATTAAGTACTTGGCGAATAGGAGTCAATAAGCCCAAAAGCTGTCACTTCACTTTTACTCTTATAATATAATCATTTAACACCTCATCTTATCTCTAAATAGATCATATGTGTTATAACGGGACACTGGACCCTAGGTGCTCATGGTAGTAGGTTGGGGATTGCCTCAAATGGCTTTTGCAGGACGAGGAGTCCATCGCACATCTGATATGTATGTGCCCAGCGCTGTCCAGAAGGAGATACACTTTCCTGGGAGACAACTTTCTGGCCTCTCTGGGAGACCTTCCATACAAGAAAATTAGCTCCATCAACTGTTTCATAAAAGGGACTTCTGAAAGGAAATGGGACCTGTGTCTCATGCGGTATCACAAAGGGTCAATAATAAGTGTGCCTTTTTGGGGACAGCTCCACCTACGTACCTACCTAACACCTCATATTGTCTAATTCATTCCAACTCAGTACACTTCCTTCCAGCTTTCTTAAAGTATCTTTAAACTGCCACCTCAATTGAAGGGGCTCGTTTTATTACCTTACCATTTGTTAATCACACAAACTCGATACACTTTAGCGGAGGTTTCTTCGAGTACTTTCTGAAATTGTCACCTCATTTGTAGCACTTCATATGAGTCACTCTTGGAACTGCCCCACAAATGTGTGGGTGTACCTTCATTGTTTAATATGAGATGTGTATTTCTTTAATACAATGATGTACAAAACCTCCCTACTACTGATATAAATGATCTCTCTATGATTCTTTCCAGATTTCTATTTAGTCCCTACTTTACTGCAGACGAAGAAAACGATGTGAAGGTTCAAAAGCGCATACGACAACTCAGTTGGATCACGGCAAAGCATTTGGCGTGCAGTATCGATGAAGTGAACGCGGAGTCGCGTGACTTGGTCTACAATGCTATCACTGGTAATTTTGTGTTACTCTTGGTCAGGGCACACTGTGAGAAGGGGTCAATTGCCTGCGGGTGGGTGGCAGTCGCCAATAACGTAAACAACCAAAAATAAGTGAACGAGCTTCTTTATGTTGTTTATGGAGAGTATCTAACGCCATAGGAGAGCATCTAACGCCATAGGAGAGCATCTAGTGGGATAGGAGAGCATCTAATGCGATAGGAGAGCATCTAGTGGGATAGGAGAGCATCTAACGCGATAGGAGAGTATCTAATGCCATAGGAGATTGTCTAATAGGATAGGAGAGTACCTATCGCCAGAGTACCTTCTCAGTGTGCCCAGGTTATTTTAGATTCGGTGAAAATAACAAATTAACGTTCCATTCAATTACAGAGTTGGTCGGCATAGATTCGTATTATTCGCCGCAAGAGAAACTCGAGTGCACCGTACGCTGCTGCCGGCACATTTTTGAATTACTGAAGCATTCGGTGGGTGGTCCGGCCAGTGCGGATGAGTTTCTGCCGGCCCTGATATTCGTCGTTTTAAAGGCGAATCCCGTGAGGCTTCATAGCAACATTAACTTTGTGACCCGCTTCACCAACGCAATCCGTTTGATGAGCGGCGAGGGAGGCTACTATTTTACAAATCTGGTATGGCCACTAAGAAATTTCCATTTAAACTTCATCACCTGAATGATTGGTTGTTTTTTGTACTACTCTTCCATGTAAGTAGTGCTGCGCCATATCGTTTATAGAGAATTTGAATGCTGAAAGCCTCAGCATACCTGAGGACGAATTTAATTTGCTCATGTCCGGCGAGAAGCCGATCAGCACGCCCTGGGAGAGTGCATTGCTTGCTTGCGAAAGTCTGCATTTGATATCGGAGAACATGAAGCGTATGGAGGCACTGAAAAAGCGTTCCGATTCCGTCTCCGTTGGGATTGAGAATTTAAGAAAGGAAATCGACGATTTCTTTAAGGTGCATATGCAGTTTCACTTTGGACTGATATCAAATTGTAAATTGGTTTATTTTTTTCATACCCACTCATAGCGGGATGTCACCCAGAAAATAGAAACACTTCTGGCCAAAGCTCCGCTTACAGTGCGGCCTATTGAAACGCCTGAATGTGTGATTATCCAAATGCATGAGTACCAAACAAATACGAATGGTGCCGAAGCTGATGTGCCAACGTCTCCTCCGGACAGTAGCACCAATTGCCCGCCGGACATTAGTGTAGATTCCTCTGACATTCTACCGCTAAAACGAGTCGCCGCAGTGTTTGCCGAGCCCGTCGCCACGTCCGCATCTGTGCCCGAGTCCATGTCTGAGTCTGTGCCCGCGTCCACGTCCACGTCTGTGGCTGTGCCCGTGTCTGTGACCGTGTCTGTTCCCGAAGTCACAACCGCATTAGTGACAGATAGTGACGACGGCGTTAGTGAAACCGGCAGCCTCGCAACTGCCGGCCATACGCTCGCGCTCAAGGACACCAGCACTTCTGTGGGCCGTCTCTCACCCCTGCCCACTGCTCAATCCAATTCCAACCTATTCGCTTCGCCCATTTTCAATTACACACCCTTCGATGCGATTACGTTGTTGGAGGAACCCTCAGACTCCACGGACGAATTGATATTAAAGGAGGATATTTTGAGCGGCTTGACGAATGTCAACTATGACTTCGATTTGTCTGATCCTAGTGCTGAAACTAGCGTGGCCGAGGATCATCCCAAACCGCAACTGAATTTGGCTGAATTCGATCCGCTGCTCGAAAAGGACAGCGTTCTGAAAGATATTATTGCTCAGGGAACAACTGAAAGAACGGAGTGCAAACCGAAGACCCTTCTGGAGAGTGACTCGCCGCCCAATGGCGTCCTCTTGCCATCACCACTCAAGCCGACAGTGTCCGATTATCGTGGATTTTCGAATTTCGACATCCCCTCGATTTCATGCAATACCGGCGACTTTGCATCGCTGAACAACTCAATTAATGAGGAGCGGCCCAACGACGAGCCAAGCATTTCGCAGAGCGCCCCACAAGTGGTGGGGAAGTGATATAAAGTTTCATTTTATAAATTCGAATCGCGCGATTTATTGTTAGTGTGTAACTTAGGCCGCAACGCCATAGAAGATTGCACACATTTACAATTTATTCAATTGTTCGGAGCAATGGTTCAATAAATTGCAAATGTATGTACATAAATAGCAATAATTAATAAAGGGATGTATTTTTCAAAAATATCTTTCTTCAACCTTATTAAATTTCAATTAAGAATCGTATGTGAGTGCAACTGCCCGACGGTGTGGGAGGAGCTGCCTAAAAATAGCCAAATAAATTGAAATTAGTCAAAATTAATACTCAGGTATATACACCATTCTTTTTATTAAACTTGGTGCTCTGCTGATCTCAGAGAGAATTATAGGACCGATTTGTTTAATGAGAGATCAGGGCTCATGATTCCATTACATTTTTTATTTCCATTCACTTGAATAAAAACGAATATTTAAAGTATATTTTTTTTATTATGTAATTACACTTAAAAAAATATGCATATGTATATAGACAATATACATATATGTCCAAAATTATAAGGCAGATTTATTTTAGAATGATCAGGACTCATGTTTTCATTACTTTGTTTATTTCCATTCACTTCAATAAAACTAAATTTTACAAATTTATCAAAAATTCTTTAAAATATAGTTTTTTATAATGTAATTACACTGAAAAAAATATACATATATATATAGAGAATATATGCTCTGTCCAGATATATAAGGCAGATTTATTCTATGAAACATCAAGGCTCAATTATGCCTATTTCAGTTCATTTATTTTCATTCACTTGCATAAAAATTAATTTAAAAGTGCATTAAACATATTCTATAAATATTTTTTACTATGTAATTACACTTAAAAAAATATATACATGCATCTCAGAGAACATATCTTCCCTGTCCAAAATTATAAAACAGATATTTTATATGAAAGAACAAAGCTCAATTAGACGTTCATTACTTTATTTATTTGAATAAAAATTGATTTTAAAGATATATATTTTGCTATTACTTCAAGTAAAATACTCGTATATATGTATATAAATTTAATTGAATTTAGTAAATAATTTGACATCTATTAAATATATTGAATTTTTAACGTTCCATACGCCAGGGTTGCATTTTAATAACCAGCTCATGCAAAGCGTTTTACTAAGGTGCGGTACACATTAGTGTACATGCTTGACAGTTTTGTTCAAATTACGCGTGTCTCCGTGTGTGACCGCTATTTTTCCTCAGTCAACCACAGAAATGTTTGTGGTTGAGTGACAGTCAGCGGCCATATTGTTTTTGACTGCTATTGTGCATTGAAAACAGTTATTCAATCGAAATATTTGCAAAGTGAAGATGGATGCGGGCAACGATTTTTCAAAAGAATTCATATGTTATGAAATGAAACGAGGTCTCTGGGACATAACAAGCCCATAGTACATGAGGCGTGATATAAAAACAAAATCGTATCAAGAGTTGTAAAATATAATGAATGAAAATATATTAAAAAAATTGTATTTTGTGGAAGTACAAAAAAATGAACACAATTCTTTCGTCCTACAGAAGTGATTTAAAAATAAAGAAATCGCTAGTGCCCAATTTTCTTAAATTCCATGTTTATTAGTTAAATTTCGCAACTTGAAAGATGGTTTGAACTTCAAACATGAATTATGTTCCGCCGCCAGCAACTTTCAATTCGAAGCTGATGAATATTTGACTGTCAAGCATGTTCGATGTGTGCACCGCACTTAAGGATTGCATATTCACTCAGTACGGACCAAGGTACACATATTAGGTAGTCGCAAGGGACAATTCCTCTTCTTCTAGTTCATTTTGCTGTTCGCCGCTATTGTTTATTTATTCTAGTTTCGGAAACAAAAATAAACTAAAATAGACATTTATACATAAATAATTTTTTTTATTATATTGTACAATCACACAAAATTTAAAATACTTCATGAAAAATGCTTTGCTAAAAAGTCATTGTTTTTGTATATAAATATATGTATTGTAATATTCTTATAATTTCAAATTTAACGCCAGATTTTAGTTTCTTTAATTTTGAATTTTTGCTCATCTTGTTACATCAAAGTCACAGAATGACCGTCACTTTACTGTTGTTGCCAGATCTTCCATTTTTCCCCGTTTCGAAAGTCGATCTGTCACTGTATGCGTAGAATTTACAGGTATCCCGTTTGAATGAGTTTGAACTATGCGTAGGATCTGCATGGGGTCTTGGGTTTTAGCAGTGTGTTGCGCTTCTGCGTTAAATCTTTATATTTGATAGCTGTAAGTAAAGAATTTTCCAACTAAATGGAACTGGCTGAAAGTTAACAATTAAACCATTTAGTTGTTGCGCCTGCTGGGGGGGGGGGGGGGTTATTAACCCAAATGGATATAGCGCTTGACAATGACAACCCAATCTAGGGAAGTTATTGGCAGCCCATCGGTTGTCTATCGGATGAGTGAAATAGCGCACTTTGTTTGTAAATGGCCCGCTACAAAAATTCCTCACTTTATACATAAACGACTGAAAAATAGTTAAAATATATAATACAATAAAAATTCTCTTATTATTATCTTAAGTGATATAAAACAGAAGCGGTAACAGAAACAGAACAGAACAATATTTTTTACGGACTAAATTCTGTTTCTGTTTGCGTTGGTCGTACAGCCTCATAAAACAGAAACAGACACAGAAGCAGAATTCACAAGAAAACTACGCAAAATTGTATTTCATTTGTAGCGCGGACGATAGACAATTTTATCATTATATATATTGATAAGGTATATGAATCACAGCAATCACATAGAAGAAGAATTGGAGGTGTGTAGTGAAGAGGAATTGTATGCAGCGTTGTATTAAGTTTTGAGAACAAGCTAGAGAAGAAAAAAGCTACCATTTAATTAACCTAAAAAAAAACCAAATAGAATAGGAGCAAAATTATTGTAATATGCTAACAACCAATTTTCATTCAGGTTTTTATTAATCTCCAACATTTAAATAAAAATATTTGATGTGTAATGATTCTAAAAAAGAATGTCCCAAATAAGGTTAGGAAATTGTGAATTGAAAAAAATGTATTCATTGATAAAATGTATAATTAACAAAACATAATACAAATTTTATATCATTAAAATGCATGTATGTCGCTAGCACCCACAATTCCTTTAATATTTCTGAAGACAAATCACGATGAGTTCTTTCTGTTCTATCACCAAGCGCTAATTTTCTGTCGTTAAATTTTGTAGTTTCTGTTGCAAATGTACTGGATTCTGTTTCTGTTTTAAGTCACTCTGCACTTTGAGTTGCTTCTTTTCTGTTAACCAAACGCTCATTTTCTGTCATTAAATTCTGTGGATATTCAATTACAATTTTGCTTGTTGATTGCGTTTCTGCTGCAAACGTGCTGGATTCAGTTTCTGTGGCCGTTTCTGCGTTACATCACATGCATGCATATTTTAAAGGCTTTGCGAAAATAATTATTAGTAACTTAGAGTAATTAGAGTACTAGAATTATTAGTAAGGAATCTTAAGAAGCACAAATGCACTGAGTGAAACATTTGTGGAATAACAGCAAGGTGCACAAATTCACACATTGCGTAGCATATTTTTTCCGTTTCAGTGCACCATGCTGTGTTGAAAGCCACATACACAAATTTTTCTTAACCAAAACTATAGTACACACCTAGTATAATTGACCATGGTCCCATTCAAGCCCTCGACACCACTACTAGTAAACACTTTAATCGAAACCCATCTCGCACACACACAAACTGCATATACATGTGTAGACCGGTCACAAGCAAGGTCGAGCGGAAAAATCAATGCTCGGCCAGCATTATAGAAGTAGAAGCAGAGACCATGTATTCTCTGGTAGAAGCATTGGCAATACGAGAAACTCCACCGGTGGATGCAATTTCTGTTATTTAACAGAAGTTTTCGTTAACATTTCCATAGCTTGGCGCATGCGAAATGCATTTGAACAGGTGAACCCATTTATAAGGTGAACAACAGTATCGTTTTCAACTTTTGTCCTCCCTTAGTAAATTTATTCTATTTTCGAATATAGCGGTGGATGAATCTTATTGGATATGATATTTCACATAGCAATTAGAATACCCAAAATATTATGATACCAATCAATCTTATTTGCTTATTTATTTAAAAAGTATATACAGAAATAAAATTAATGATAATCGTACTGACTATTAACTAAGGTCTTCGGTGTAACTATTGGTTAGAGCAAAAACATCAAACAAAACAGTTGATAAAACTTGATATCTACTATTTAGTTATATATTATTAATTTCATTAATTATATTTAAATTTTATAATTATATATAATACTATTATATATAGTCAATTATTATATATATAATCTTATTACAAAGTAGATAGCATTGCAGCCAGAACTTTTACCTCTATTTTAATTTTTGAACAGTCATAGCAGTGTTTCACTCACACTATACTCTTATAGCCAAATTTGGGGCATGAATAGCGTTTAAACGAATACCCCTATAATTATATATATTTATTATATTACTTTTAATATTGGGAATTCTCCCTGTTATCTTTTGGCAGCAGATTACATATTACAATAGGCAGTACAGGAAATAGCCAGTACTTTCGAAATGTTTCTTTCCAGACGCGTTCGAAATGTTCCTTTTCAGTATGCTTTCGAAATGTGTCTCTTCAATATGCTTTCGAAATGTTTCTCTTCAGTATTCTTTCGAAATGGTCGTTTTCAGTATGCTTTCGAAATGTTTCTTTTCCAGACGCTTTCGAAATGTTCGTTTTCAGTATGCTTTCAAAATGTTTCTCTTCAGTATGCTTTCGAAATGTTTCTCTTCAGTATGCTTTCAAAATGTTCGTTTTCAGTATTCTTTCGAAATGTGTCTCTTCAATATGCTTTCGAAATGTTTCTCTTCAGTATTCTTTCGAAATGGTCGTTTTCAGTATGCTTTCGAAATGTTTCTTTTCCAGACGCTTCCGAAATGTTCGTTTTCAGTATGCTTTCGAAATGTTTCTTTTCCAGACGCTTTCGAAATGTTCGTTTTCAGTATGCTTTCAAAATGTTTCTCTTCAGTATGCTTTCGAAATGTTCGTTTTCAGTATTCTTTCGAAATGTGTCTCTTCAATTTGCTTTCGAAATGTTTCTCTTCAGTATGCTTTCGAACTGTTCCTTTTCAGCACGCTTTCGAACTGTTCCTTTGCAGTATGCTTTCCAACTGTTCTTTTTCAACACGCTTTCGAAATGTTCCTTTTCAGTATTCTTTCGAAATGTTTCTTTTCTAGACGCTTTCGAAATGTTCGTTTTCAGTAAGCTTTCGAAATGTTTCTCTTCAATATGCTTTCAAATGTTTCTCTTCAGTATTCTTTCGAATGGTCGTTTTCAGTATGCTTTCGAAATGTTCCTTTTCCAGACCCTTCAAAATGTTCCTTTTCAGTATGCTTTGGAAATGTTTCTCTTCAATATGCTTTCGAAATGTTACTCTTCAGTATTCTTTCGAAATGGTCGTTTTCAGTATGCTTTCGAAATGTTTCTTTTCCAGACGCTTTCGAAATGTTCGTTTTCAGTATGCTTTCAAAATGTTTCTCTTCAGTATGCTTTCGAAATGTTCGTTTTCAGTATTCTTTCGAAATGTGTCTCTTCAATATGCTTTCGAAATGTTTCTCTTCAGTATTCTTTCGAAATGGTCGTTTTCAGTATGCTTTCGAAATGGTCGTTTTCAGTATGCTTTCGAAATGTTTCTTTTCCAGACGCTTCCGAAATGTTCGTTTTCAGTATGCTTTCGAAATGTTTCTTTTCCAGACGCTTTCGAAATGTTCGTTTTCAGTATGCTTTCAAAATGTTTCTCTTCAGTATGCTTTCGAAATGTTTCTTTTCTAGACGCTTTCGAAATGTTCGTTTTCAGTAAGCTTTCGAAATGTTTCTCTTCAATATGCTTTCAAATATTTCTCTTCAGTATTCTTTCGAATGGTTGTTTACAGTATGCTTTCGAAATGTTCCTTTTCCAGACCCTTCAAAATGTTCGTTTTCAGTATGCTTTGGAAATGTTTCTCTTCAATATGCTTTCGAAATGTTACTCTTCAGTATTCTTTCGAAATGTTCGTTTTCAGTATGCTTTCGAAATGTTCCTTTTCCAGACCCTTCAAAATATTCGTTTTCAGTATGCTTTGGAAATGTTCGTTTTTCAGTATGCTTTCGAAATGTTTCCCTTCAGTATGCTTTCGAACTGTTCATTTTCAACCCGCTTTCGAAATGTTCGTTTTCAGTATGTTCCTTTTCCAGTGGGTTTCGAAATGTTCTCTTCAGTATACTATCGAAATGTTCCTTTTCAGTATGCTTAACCTGGTGTCACTCACTTTGCAGTACCTTAGTACCACTTATGTAACTGTAAAGACCCATTTTGTAGAGAACACATAAAATACCTGGTATATTGCTTCTGTTAGAACATTTGTTGGAGAGTGAGAGAGAAAATTCTACGGTCGTCAATACCGTCTGGGATAATAAATTATAATTGAAAAACACTAGTAATTTATAAAACAAGGAAAGCATCTTTGTACCTATTAATTAGTATAATATCTCGCATTGCTTGTTATTTTGCAGTTGGATATATAAATTATCTTACGTATTGAGTTTTGTGAAGAAGTGAGTTGCCAATCGAGGCAGGCGCAGACACTCCGTATAAAACGCACCCTAATCCTATACCATTCACGGTAAAGCGGTAACAAAGCGACTGTGAAACGGAATTCTTCGAGTGCTTCATTTCATAAAGTTCGCTGTCGGCCGTCGCGGTGTTTTGAGTGTGGCAATTAAATAAAGGCAACAAATGCTAAAGCATTAAAAATGCTTGACAATTCAGAGGACAGGTGAGTAATTAAGTGATAAACCTTTATAAGGAGGTAATTAAAAAGAGGCACTGTGGCGGCGTCACGCCAGTGAAGGGATATAAACGCTGTTCGTTATGCAATGCCAATTTGTGTATTTGACG
This sequence comes from Clusia tigrina, assembly GCA_920105625.2. Classification (NCBI taxonomy): domain Eukaryota; kingdom Metazoa; phylum Arthropoda; class Insecta; order Diptera; family Clusiidae; genus Clusia; species Clusia tigrina. The sequence goes on from OV050032.1 coordinate 181,945,883, forward strand.
GTCTGTTCTGGAATATTTAGTGAAAGATGACGGACTCTGGTTGTACGCGCAAAACGTGTCCCCTCCCCACCCGTCCAATAACAATATCAATTATTTATCAATTTTTGGCATCAGCATTGTTTATGGCGTTCTACTTGTGTCAAATGCAGCATCAGCTGGGAGTGTGACGCTATCGTCGCATGCATATGCTGTTTCTCTTCTCTCGAAATTATTTTGTCTAGTCTACACGGTAACCTTGAACTTTGGGATTAAGTAGCGGCGCAGGACGAAAAGTTTGCGTTGCACCTATCAACATTGCTTGCTTTAGAACCTATTTATTAACTCCAATTACCTGACTAACTAATTAAATATAATGTGCTTTATTTGCAGTTCATCGAAAGTGCCCACTTTTCATATCATCCGCGAGGTATACGACAGCTCCAATGCGCATGAACGCTTTGAAGCCGAATTGGACAAAGCTTTGGAGGCGAAAGTAGATTTCATAATTATCGAGCCACCACGGTTGGGCGATGAGACCGGACGTTGGATTACGGTCGGCAATTGCCTGCACAAGACGGCCGTTGTCTCTGGCCTAGCATCATTCGTTTCCAGCCTGCTATGGCATGACCGACCAGTAATCGCCGCACCCATGTGCGCCGTCTCGCTTTTCTGCACGGGCCTGTACACGGTCTCCTGGAATTACGATCCCTGCTGCCAATACCAGGTATTTGTAATATGAACGCAGGTGCCCAACACAAGTTTACACTCAAATAATTCACGGGGGCTTTGCTAGTGTGTATGTACTGAACAAAATATCTATAAACAACGCGAAACTCAAGAGCTGTGTACAGTTCCTTGAAAAACTGAATTGATTAAGGCACGATTTCGTTTGTCTGGTTGCATAAATAAAAAATATTGACAGTAAACAAGGACAAAGTGGACAGTTCCAGTTGGAGTTTTTTCAGTGAATTGAAATAGAATTCGCTATCGCAATTGAAGTCGAAATAAATTGTTCTTTAACAAATTTTCGGTGTATATAACGATGTGGCCACTTAAATAAGTCTCCTTGTATAATTGTCACATATGCCTGGAGAGTCTCCCATAAAGAACAAACAATTATTAATTATAAAATATTGCTTTCCGCTCTTTCTGGCTAAAGTATCGGATATATTTGCAATTAGAATTATAATTCCAATTGTAAAAATATGTATTCATATATTTATTTACTTTTTTGTGTTTTCAGGTGGAGAACGATGAAACGGTGCTTAACAAATTGCCGCTGGCCGATGTGTCCTCACCAGTCATCCTCGGCTACTCACCAAATACCAAAGCTAAATATATGCATCGTGGAGTTGCTCTGTTGTCCGCTGCTTTCTGTGCTTGGCAAATCTGGAGGTCCTACAAATAGCTCACTGCATTCAAGACCTCCTCCCGTATGTTACGCCATTTAAAATAAGAAAAGAAAGTAACATATGCTACGCACACACACATGGAAACTGGGGAGGCCGAGCAGTAATTTCCAATATCTTTTTTGTTTCTTTTTTCTTTTGTGTGTGTTTATATTTAAAATTTGCTTTAATTTTTATTTTATACATTTTTCCAAGTAATATGAAATCAAAAGCTTGTGGGTATAATGGGCAATGAAATGATGTCCCAAAATTCGGATATCTTTTTGGTACTTCCTTAGAGTATCTAAAAAAGTAACAAACAATCGTATATACATATATAATATATATATATATATATATATATATATATATATATATATATATATATATATATATATATATATATATATATATATGTATGTATGTATGTATGTATATATACATATTTATATATAAAAACACTTGTTTTCTGGCGTGATTATTTATACTCATAAAAAATTTTGAATGCATTTTTTTGAATTATTAGTTTCAATTATAAAATAATGTCTATTTTCATATCCTAGTTCTGCGCTGTATATGCGGGCGGCCACTTGCTTATGTTTTCCTAATATTTGTGTATTGTAGTAATGCGAATATTAAAAAAAAACACGCGCGAGTGTTTAAAAGGACACGAAACGTGTTAAATTTAATGTTCGAAGAAATCTTTAGGAATGTTGGAGAAAGCAAATTAAAAATGTATAAAAAGAAAAAATGTCAAAATTGCCTTCGGTATTTGTGTTTACATTACATTAATTGTTTTAAATAATATACATACATATATAATCAACTGTAGCGTAAAGAAAGTCAAATAACTTAATAACAAAAACAAAACAAAACAAACAATTTTTCACTTAATTAAGTACAAGTTTTGTCGACTGCGGTTTATTGCCAATCCCCAATGGTGTGTTTGTGTAACTTTTGCTCGCTGAACACTGAATCATTTAATACATATCTATCTATATAAGTATGCATGCTTGTGTATGGGCTAGAGAAGAGCTCTGAACACAATCCTCTTTTAACTTATTAAGCCTGTTTCCAGTTTATCATACTTGGCTTTAAGATGGTCCGCCTGTGAACTTCTCTGCTAGGCACAGTCACTGAATGAAACAATTGGCACTTTATTAATTGAGCACATTTCGGGAGCCTTGAGTTCGAATCCTGCACAGGGCATGGTCTGGAAAATGCTTCTTAATCTTAGACTTTAGTTGCTAGTACTCATTACATAATTAGTTATGCTGCAAGTTATAATAATAATTAATGTCCAAAACATGGTAGAAAGTCGTGTACTAGAAGGCCGCGTCTGTTGAAGTGCGGTAGGCCGGAGAACCGCCGAAGAAGGAGGTCTCCAAGCACTCGGGCGTTGATGCCCATTGTACTGTATTCGTTAGTATAATTTATATAAAATAATGGTTAATTTTGTTGTGGTGGTATGTTTTTATTTTGATATACTAAAAAAAATTATTTTGAAATGATTCTAATATCATCATCACCATAGCAATTACAGCTCGGGGTCAAACAGTGCTTCCTTTACTATTGTACTCCATACGTCACGGTTCATTGCTTTGCTTCTTCGAACGTTCATGCTGGGCAGGCCTTCTTTTATTCATCATCTGCCCATATTCTTGGTGGTCTTTTGCGTTTTCTACTACCCATAATGTTTAAGGTGTTCTTCGTAATTCTGGTGTCGTCCAGAATTACAATGAGTAAAAGTCCTAGTCACTGTCTGAGTAAATGTCCTAGTCACTGTAGCCGCTGCGGTTTCGCGAAACGCACAATGTTTTGGCCCTTTATCAGTTGTCCGATTTCGCTTTTATATTTTATTCTATAAGACCTATCAGGTTCTCGAATTTGGTCAAATATTCTCCTCAAAGAGGTGGTTCTCGAATGGGGTCAAATATTCTCCTCAAAGAGGTGGTTCTCGTATAGGGTCAAATATTCTCCTCAAAGAGGTGGTTCTCGAATTGGGTCAAATATTCTCCTCAAAGAGGTGGTTCTCGTATAGGGTCAAATATTCTCCTCAAAGAGGTGGTTCTCGCATAGGGTCAAATATTCTCCTCAAAGAGGTGGTTCTCGAATGGGGTCAAATATTCTCCTCAAAGAGGTGGTACTCGAATGGGGTCAAATATTCTCCTCAAAGAGGTGGTTCTCGTATAGGGTCAAATATTCTCCTCAAAGAGGTGGTTCTTTGTATTAGTAGTCAGAACCCACGTTTCGCCACCGTATGTTGCTCTTATAAGAGTCCAATAGGTTTGTAGTTTACAGTCCATGATAGGAGTTTGTTCTTGGGTAGTTTAAGATGTGCAAAATATTTGGCCCATTTCGAATTTTGATCAGTGGTTGATCTCTAAGCCCACATTGATACTCGCCGAGAATATCTTCGCTCACCGGATTAATTCTGTCGACGAGTATATTAGTGATTCTAATATATAAAAATGACGGTGTTTTTAAAATCTCAATTCCAATTCACCCGCCAGATAGATGCCGTGCATGAAGTCCCTCTGTAATTTAATTAAGGAAAATTATCAACTCTACAAGTAGTTATGCTAGGTAGGTAGGTTGAGTGGTCGCGAAAAGAGCCCACTTAGGCCCTGATAGAACCGTAGTAATACCGCATAAGGCACAAATCCCATTTCATTTCACAAGTCCAGCCATTTGGAGTTTTTTATGAAGCAGTTGATTTTCTTGTTTGGAATGTCTCCCAGAGAGTCCAGCATGTAGTCACCCAGGAAAGTGTATCTCCTTTCGGATAGCGGTGCACACGTACATATCAGGTGTTCGATGGGCTCTTGCTCCTTCTCATCTATGCAATTCCTGCAAAAGTAATTTTAAATGATTCCCAGCCTCCTACCATGACGACCCAGGTTCCAGTGCCCCCCTATAGCAGTTATGACTTTATACTTTGTCTATTTAGAGATATTCGATATTTTGAGCGCTTGACGATAATTTCAGGCCAGGTTAGTAGTCTAGCTATTTTGGATCCTGCTCCTGCTCCGCTGCGCCTAAAGATATTGTATTAATTAGTAGCTTACATGTAGCAATGGGAATACAGAGCTTTGACATGGCCAGCTGAACCTGATACCCCTGAACCTCTCTCGGGCATAATAATATATATAAATGCAAATATTTAAAGCTCAAGCATGGGAATTCTATCCTATCTCAGCTTAGCAAATGAGACTGTTCAATAGGTGTTTTCCTTCTTTTTATTTTGATAAAACGTATTTCGCTGGTCAATCTGTCACCAAGGTTAGGTGAGGTTGATCTGACTGGCTGTAAGCTACACATAGACTTATTGGTCCTTAGCGATACCAGTTGGAACTAGTCCTTTACGTAAAGTTGTAGTAGGATGTCAACGTTTTTCGCAAATCCCAGGAGTCCTTTAAGTTCCATTCCTGAGATGTCTTCCAGCGTCCCAAATTTTGTGGCCCTCAAGCATTTTAAGCATATTCTTGATAACACAGGACATATGCATAAGAGATGTTCCAAAGTCTCCCTCGTACCCGGCTCCCTGCATTTGCTGCATATGTCGTCATTTGTTGTTCCCATCCTGTATGCGTGTGCTGCTAGTAAACTGTGGCGGGATCTACTGAGGCTTCTTCACAAAGAAAAATAAAAATGGAACTGGTATAATATAGTACAATGGATGTCTTGTGGTCTGAGTGATATACATGACTAGTTGTTCCGACCAAAAATACCCATGCTAGTTCTGCAGTATTTCCGTGACAGTGTCAGAACAAATCGAGTATACTTTCCTTCGTCTGATTTGCACATGACCTTCGCAGTTCTGCAGGTGGTTAAACTATTCCAAGTCTGTACCAAAGTTGGAGCATATTTTTCCGCGAGAACACTGCTTCGTATATTTACTTTTCTAATTTGCCGCAGGGGCAATCCTTGTGAGCTTCGGTTTATGTGCGCTGCTCATAGTCGACTTTCACGTAACGGTTTTACGTTACGTTACTGCAGCGCCAACGGAAGCATGACGTAAGATTATAAAAGAAGGAAAAAACACTGTTTCGGCGAGCGACGGAAAGTTATTTTTCTCTTTTTCTGCTTATTATTTATTATATTTCAGCTGTATTCATATTTGATATGAAAAAGTTCGTAATTTTATTGATATTGCAAAATGCAATGATATTCACACTCCGAAGAAGTGTGATGAATATGTGAATTTCTCACCCACCCTTTTTTTCCTGCAGTATACTTTACATGAAGCATATAAGCCTTTAGAACTCTATGACGTAAATTACAATGCAACAGAGAAAGTACCAACCCGACTGCTCTGCGTTGCGTTTTGCATAATAAATTCTGTACAAGTACAATTTTTCTCAGCAGATGCGTTTTCATTGCGGTTGACAAAACGTAGCAACAAGAAACTGTGCTACGCAAGGGCACACGCTCTGATAGCTGACTGTAGTTGTGTAGTTCGTTTCATGGGCATATTTTCAATTAGCATTCCTGGTGAATTGCAAATTGCCAACTTGCATGAGATGAGTTTCTCATGGGCTGCTCACATAGCACATGTTTTCCAGCCAGGTTCTACGCTACGTTGCTAGTTCACTAATGTACCGTTGTGGACTTTGTCACATGCAATAAAATGCAAATTGATCCCACAACAATCACAATAACAAAAACGAAAATATGTTCTGCTGCGTTGTGCTTTATTATGATTAGTTCATTACAGATTGATTACCGGGTGCATTTTCATTGCTTCCGAGAACTTGAGACTGCGCAACTCTGCTGCTTAGCCTAGAAACGCAACAAGTCGGCGGAACTTGCCCCTCAACTTAAAACAGTGTTTTGCTTAGTGTTAATTACTGCATTCTCAGTCATACAAAAAATTAATTTCGTTTTTTTTCAGAAGTGGGTGCGATAGTTAATGTTGACTAACCAACATTGTACAGGTTCATGTTGACTTTGAAGGAAACATAGATTATGATATTGGCATTTGAAATCCTGCCCCGGGCTAGGTATAAAAAATGCTTCTCAGTAGCTGGTACTCATTTCCCAACCACTTGGAGTCATAATTAATTATGGTGTAAGATATAATAATAATAAACTATTATTAACAATATATACATATATGAAAGCTTATTTGATTTATTTTTTAAGATGTCTGAAATATTATATACAAAAATATTAATTTAAATGTGAAAAATTAATTTAGATGTCTGTTATATTGCCATCACTTCCGCCTTGAAGAAACTGCAATGGTCGAGCGGAGAAAGGCGGAAAATTAGTCTCAGTCCCAGTTTGCTAGAGAAACACAGAGCTATCTCTGAGTATGTTAGTTGATGAACATTTGCCAACTTATCTTCAAACCGTTCCTCAATAAGTTTATCTTTAAATTTATTTGTGTATATACTTTTTTAAATAAAAATAAAATAATTATTATATTTTTTATAGCGAGTTTAAGGTCCAAAAAGACAAATAATTTGTAATTTTTCAAAATTTCGATTAACAATATTTAAAAATTAAATAAAATAGAAATAAATAATAATATATATTACATATAGTATTAGCAGGCAACATTATTAAAGGAGTCTTCCTAACATATTGTGAGCATGATTTGCCCTAAATTATTAAACTTACTACAATAGAAGAGTTTAATTGTACATATATGGAAAATTCTACCTGCGACTACAAAAGCATAATCATTTGCTTTCACACACGCACACATATATATGTATGTATATATGTAAATTTTTTTATTTTTTATAGATAAGTTATGACTGCCAAGCACCACATGAGGTCAAAAGCCAACGCTGCCTAATTCTAGATTGCAGAAAAATAACATGCATGTGCATTGACACACATACACATAAATATGTGATAAAACTGACATACATACATATCTGTCTCTCTCTCTTGATATGTCAAGTGTATCATGGGGTATTCCGACAAAGGGCGACAATTCGTTCAATAATAGACGAATTGGCACATGCCTAGGCGACTGATAGCAGTTTACAGTTCGTTCGTTTCAACAGTTACCGAGCTTTCCAACACATTATATAGCAAGATAGGAAGAGAGTGAGTGTCATCAGGCGGAGTAGTAAATACAGTGCGTATCAGCCTTGTATATACATAAGTATGTATATGTACATAAGTAAAATGTATTTACTAAAGAGTCATAGGAAAATATCAATTGAAAAAATGTGTATTATCAAACTACACAGCACTAAGTATGTTCGACGGGTGTTAGTTGAAATTCCTAAAATGCAGCGTTCACAGCGCAACCTACTCGAGTTCGTCCACTTACGCTCCTATTATAAATTGGCAAACGTGTAGAAATTTTGTTTCATAGCGGAAATATGAACAAATTTTCTTGGGTCGGTTTCGCGGATCACAATTTTATTGTTTGGGTGTGAACAGGCTTTGCGAACGCCAGCGCTGTGCTAAAAGCTGAGCGTTGCTCCAGACCCCCCAGGGGCCAGTATCAACCATAACAAAATCCTTGTGAGAGAGAGAGAGGAAGAAGTTTGGAAATTGTTATACACCGTGAAAAAGTGAAAATTTATATAAAGTCGTTTCTGAAAGTGTAATTAATTGCTGCTGATCCCGTCCAACTAAACAACCCAACACTACAAAGCAAGGAAAAACGATTTGAATTCGAATTTTAAATTTTTATACAATAATGCAAGGTAAGAAAAGGAATTGAGATCTTAATGTGCATGCATATGTATGCCTATGTATATTTAATTTTTTTGTTTTTACTGTTAACTTCAACTGGGTTTATCTTAGAAACCACCCCAAATTTATTTGAGTAAATTTATTCAAGCATCATCATATTCTCGAAAAGTACGGCTGCGTCTGTCGGCCGCTGATAAAGTCCGTGAGATAAGATACAATGCACCTTCTTTCTTCTACTGTTCTGTCCCTGCCAGTTACCCCGTCCACCTTTCTGCATATGTAAATATGTGCTGTTGTCTGATGCCTCCGTTGACTGTTGTCGGCGCTCGTTAATGCCAACCTAACTAGCGAGATGCCATTGTTACTGAGCAGTCGCGGTGTGGACGCACTAATCGTACACTACGAGCGAAAGAACAATTACGAACATGTTTTCAATCGAGTACACTTTGTCCAAACTGTTTGTAAATGCTGCTTCAAACTGTTGCTTGGCCTGCCAATATTGCAAATAATTTTTCCTTTGTATTTCGGTGAACAAGGCTTACGACGTGGACCACCATCGTATGGATCGTTAGTTGCATACAGCGCCAGACAGACCAACGATGCAACGACAACTTCAACGCCATCCACCATCATAACGATCGAAGCTAATGAGAGCACACCTCTGCTAGCGGATCGATGGCAGAATTGCAGTCACTACAATAACAAAAACAATTGCCATCAGCCGGTAAGTGAGGCGGCGCTGAACGGAGTTGGTGTCGGCGACACCGCGGACAGCACGTATCACCACAGTAGCTCTAAGAACAGCTGGAACAGCTACAATCAACCTAAGCTGCAGCTGTGTGAACTTCGTGTGATAGGAATTGTCTTTATTCTGGTCGCCGGCCTCTTTATCGCTACGTATTTGCTGGTCACAGAATGTGAGTTATACTAATTTACAATTCCATATATACTTGTATGTACCGTTATATGTGTATGCTGTATGCATGTGGATGCTGACAATAAAAGGCAAAATAAATGTATTCTGATATCGTGTAATATTTGTATAATTGGTACTTAAACAAAATTCAGAAAACACTCCCAACTCCATTACAATAAGAAATGAATAATTACATGTTTGAGCTTGTCGTCAGTACGACAAACATTGTGGGAAGGTTCATACCAGTTCATACAGCCGTCCAATATGAAAAGAACATACTGCAAGTAGTAATACAACGCAACATACGTTGCAGCTATCCTTCAAACCGTATTTCAGTCGGAGCAGAGTCATAACAGAATGCTGACGAAATGTATGCATTTAAAAACCCTTACATATGTATGTATGTATGTATGAATGTGCGCTTCCAGGTAACACGCACACACACATATGTTTGTATAGCGATTTTCATGGAAGTTTAACATTGTGCTTCTAATTTTAAATTCACAACAAGAAATTTTGTCCCTACGCCGCTCACCTCTCCTAAAATGGCCGCAGCGACCACTGTTTAGTTAATACCTTTATTACATTGCAATGCAAGTAAAAGGAGGGGAGGGGGTCATATAATATGTACATATGTATGTATATGAATATGATATAGTATGTATATCATAAGCCTTGATTCAGTTTTTCAACGAGAAACAAACGAAGTGGTTTTATCCGAAAAATGACAAAACATTGTCGATATTTGGTTCAAATATATTCACTTCCACACTATAAGAAAACCAGTTAAATTTTATAAACAAAACGCCAAGAACTTTTCCAAGACCCATTATT